>OY282597.1:4506057-5715544 GCA_958298965.1 Chrysolina haemoptera | reverse complement strand
GAATATTTTATTTTCTATTTCATTAAAACTGTTATATTTAGTTGGGGCTGAGGTATAACCCACTGATTAGTGGAAAATGTGCGGAGTTTGAAATATTAATTTACGTAAAAAGTCCGGAAAATACTGTTTCCGGACGTGTTTCTTACACTATTTTTTCGGCAACCGTGTAGAATAACAAATCAATGAGACACCTTTTTTCATTATATTTCTTTGTAGAACATTTTTAATTCTTATTTGTATTGAATATTGAAATTCGAACAGAAGATAGGTACCAACAGAAACATTCTAATTCTTATTTATATAATTATAAATATTGAAACTCAAACCATCGATAGTATTGAAGGGATTCAATTTGTTTGAAATGCCTAGTCTTAAAAAAAACAGATCGATAGTAATATTAAAAAAAAAATATATTTTCAATGATTCATCAAGCTTTTTAAATTTTAACCTGAGTTAATTGTTGATAACGTTTTATTAGATTGCTTGAATCCTATAGATTTTTGTAGATATTCGGAATAAAAAAAAAAAAAAATAAAAAATCATAAAAAAAAATAAGATGTGAGATGTAAGATGTTTTTGACCCACCGTGTAGATCATTTAATTGTGTCACAAACTACTACATAGCTAAAATCCAATTATTGTTTGACTTTCTCAACCCAACTCGAAACCGAAATTGTGCTACGCCTATTCGAACCTGTAGAGGTATTTGCCTAGGAATTATGTGGGCTGGATCTGCCAATTTTTTTTTGTAGACTTTGGTGCGTTTAGCTTGCAAATGTCTCCTTAGTGATGATGTTCCGCAGTTTTTCATATTCAAAACCGCCGTATGCAGGGAACATTTGCCTTGTTTGTAAGTATTTTTATCAGGCTTAGGATCTTGCTCCGTTTTTTTTATCGTTTTATTAGATACACTTTTATTAACTTCAACTTATTTGGCCTTTGATGGCGCCGACCCTGCGCTTTCTACTTCTGTTTCGACGTCATCAAATTCACTTTTTCATCTACGATATATTCTGAGCCGCTGCTTTGAAAAGGTTCCGATTCCATTACGGACAAATCACTTAAATCAGACATAAAAAACTATTCTCTAGTCGCCCCTGTTCATCCTTGATCAACGATGGTCTACTATTTAACAGATCGTCGTCATCGAGCAATCGGGGGCGTGTTTGCTGAAACCTCGGTGAATCCCATAATTTAATGCTTCGGTGTGAATTTCACGTATCGCTATCAAGTAGTTTGATTTTACTTGATGTAAAGTCGAGTAGTTCACACCGTGAATCGAGTCAAATCAAATATCAAATTGTCGAAAGTTTGAGTTTTGAAGTCAAGTATTTAAAATAAATTTAAGCTACTTGGCTTGATAGATCCCTGCTCGTCGAGTGAAGTCGAATAATAATCGGCAATTTTATAGTAACTTGTTACATACAAATGCCCTTGGAATGAGAGTCGTCAGAATGAGAAAAGATGATGAATAATTTGGAAAAATATCGCTCTAGAACTAAAACTTGGCAGCTATCCAGCGGAATCTCTGTCGATGAGACGCATCGCTGGCCTCAGCGAGATCACCCGTATAGCCCGGGAGGTACTGTCACTTTGGAATACGTCATAGTATGTAGGCTGAATTTTTTATCGTTTGTAGATCATGTGATACTCATCACGAAATCAATCGTCAGACCCTTGAGTAGCGGTGGGTTGCACAGATACAGGGTGTTGAATATGAAAAATTAAATCTATTTTTTATTCATAACTTCCACAGTTTTGGAAATTTTACAGTTTAATTCGAAGAAATATTTTTGTTCAATAAGACCTTTATTTTAAAAGAAAAATTACATTTTTAGTTGCCACCAGTGGCGTACAAAAAGGGTATGTTGGTCCCTTTCCTCCCCTATTTTTTACATCACTGGTAAAATCAGGAAAACTATTATTATTTGATTTTTTCATTCAATTTTAAGAACAAAATGTAAAATTGTTTGAACCCGGAAAAATCAATTGTTTTCAAGGTAATTGCGCTTTTATGAATACATACTTATATTGAAAAAATTGTTTTGCTGAAGTTAATTGTACAATCCAAATAACTGCTTCAAATTTGTACTGGATATTCTAAAAATACTCAAAAATATCAAGCTACTTTCACATGCATTTTTTCACACAGTTGCTTTCTTGCAGAAATACAGGGTGTTGAAACTGGAAAATTATAAAGATTTTTTCTCCTAACATACAGTGTATCTCACTTTTCACGGAAACACCACCGTATCTTCTATATAACTATTGGAATGGAACTCTGTAAATTTGCGGATTGGTAGATGTACAAACGATGAGTCTGAATCTTACCTGAAGTTGATCTGAGTGAAATACACTACTCGCCAGGAGCGATGGACTTACCCAGCTTTGCGAAAAACTATAGTAGGGGACATTATAGACCCAAAACTCTAACAGATTCGAAATCAGGACACCAATTTTACTTGCAGTACAGATTTTTGCTGAAAAATTCAGTTCTGAAAAACCAAATTTGTCTTAATTTTCATGGAAACTTTCATGGCGAGTAGTGTATAACACTCAGATCAACTTCAGGCAAAATTCAGACTCATTCCCTGTATATCTACCGATCCGGAAATTTACAGAGTTCTACTAGTGGCGTAAAAAATTGGGGAGGAAAGGGACCAATATACCCTTTTTGTACGCCACTGGTGGCAACTAAAAATGCAATTTTCCTTTTAAAATAAGGCTCTTATTGAAAAATAATATTTCTTCGAATTAAACTGTGAAATTTCAAATTTCCAAAACTGTGGAAGTTATGAATAAAAAATAAATTTGATTTTTCATATTCAACACCCTGTATCTATACAACCCACCGCTACTCAAGGGCCTGACAATTGATTTCGTGATGAGTATCACATGATCTAACAACGTTGAAAAATTCAGCGTGCATACTATTACTTTTTTTTCAACTTTTTTTGACAAATTGCACAACCTCCCACCACTCCATCCACCGTGGTTGCGCGGTCTGAATCTTGGTTTAGTAATACTATAATAACAACTAAATTATATTTCACGTCTCGTCCTCAAGATCACATATTCTCATTTTTGTGCCAAGGTGTTAACCACGCTAGTGAGAATAGACAACACCACTGCCATTTCCTATATAAACAGGATGGGAGGTATCCGTTTTGAGAACTTGAACAGACTTTCATGAGGTATCTGGCAGTGGTGTGAACGAAGGAGCATTTGGATCTTTGCTTCATATATAAAATCAAGCGATAATCACGAAGCAGATTACCAGTCCAGAAAGCTATTAGACGAAACAGAGTGGGAACTCAACCCAGAGGCTTTTAAGGCCGTACAAAGAAATCTAGGAACCCCAAACATAGATTTATTTGCGAGCAGACATAACAGAAAATGTGCTCGTTTTGTTTCGTGAAAAAAAAAATCCGGATGCTGCCTTCGTGGATGCTTTCACAATAGACTGGTCGAAGTATTTTTTCTATGCGTTCCCTCCATTCAGCATGATTTTGGCCTCACTCCAAAAGATCATGGAAGATAAAACAGAGGGTATCATGGTCGTTCCCTCTTGGACAACGCAGCCATGGTACCCAATGTTCAAGAAGTTGCTTGTATCAGAAAGTATTGTTTTCATACCGAGATCTGATTTATTATAATCTGTTGACAGGAACCCGTATCCCCTCTGGCAACATCTTTCCCTGGAGGCCGGGGTTTTATCCTGCAAGCAATGAAAGGAAATAATATACCGACTTCTTCTGCAAAGATAATGCTGGCTTCGATATCAGATTCCACCATTAAGCAGTATCAATCGGGCCTGAACAAATGGTGGGAATTTTGCAAGCTTAAATCTGCCGATCCATATGATGGTGATATCACCAAGGTGCTGAATTCCCTGGACTATGAATTTTCAAAAGGGGCTACTTATGCAACTCTTAACAGCGCGCGATCGGCCCTGTCCTTGAGGTTGAACCCAGGCTTAGGCTCTGACTTTCGAATGAAAAGATTTTTTAGGGGTATTTTGAATCTCAGATCCCCTGAACCGAGGTATGATTTCATTTGGGATCCGAAGACAGTTTTAGACCACCTCCAAGAGCTCTACCCAAACGATTCCATAGGACTAGAGTCACTTATACAAAAACTGGCAACCCTCCTAGCACTGACAACTGCTCTGCTGGCATTAATAGGGGTTCAGAATATTGAGGAGACAAGGAACGGGATCAAAATAAACATCCCTGCAAAAATAAAGACTTCAGGAAAGAACAGATTACAACCTAACCTGGTTCTGCCAGTATTTGAGGAAGAACCAAGATTATGTGTTGTAAGGACACTGAGATCATATATTGATAGAACTTTGAGTATTAGAGATAATTCTGAGAAGTTATTCATAACCCTAAAGAAACCGTATCACAATGCAACACCCCAAACCATCAGTAGATGGATTAAGACATTGATGGGAAAGAGTGGACTGGACGTCCGGACATCTCCATATTCAAGGCGCACAGCACCCGCCATGTCTCTACTTCGGCGGCATGGAGAAATGGAGTTGATCTGGATTTAATCAGGAGCACCGCGGGCTGGTCCAGAGACTCGGCTACCTTCGCGAGATTCTACAACAGACCTTTGCAGGAGAAAGGAGGTTTTGCAAAGAGTATTCTGGGCATTGAACAGGTTTTGGAATAGTTTCCTTTAAGTTGAGCCCTTTTGTTAGGTTACATTGTACCCAATTTGAAATGTACTGAGGTTTAACAGAAATAAATGTAAATTTTTAATAATTTTATAAAGGATAAAAGTTGAATCCAAATGAAAGGGTTGTGATTATGGAACTAAGGTTGTCGCAACTGCTTCAAACATCTACATATCTGATCTTGAGAACGAGACGTGAAATATAATTATAAGATCAAACGAACTTACCTTAAGTGAAGTTTGATCTTCATTATATGAACGTCTCTTTCGAAGTGATCACACCCGCCCTCCCGGGAACCCGTGATCACAAATTAGTTGCGACAACATTTAGGCTTTGAAGAATGAAGACAGAACCGGATATGAGCGAGAAGGAGAGCTTAAAGCGGGAAGAAGCTTAGCTTTGAAATAAATGTTCATATAATTAAGATCAAATTTCACTTCAGGTGAGTTCGTTTGATCTTATAATTTCATCGTGCATACTATGACGTATTCCAAAGTGACAGTACCTCCCGGACTAGTACGTTCGTTCCTGCTAAATCATATGTTCGAGGCAGCAGCAACAGGTTCTATGACGCATTCCACATGTGTCGAGAGACGACATCTTGACTGTTGATGCCGACTAAGCTAAAGTTATTCGGTTTCTCGTCGTCTGCCATCCTTGCAACTCTCGTGTGAACGGAAATCCACTGAGGACGAGCGAATTGTGGTATTTTTAGTCGCGAAAAGGGTTTTGCCCGTCGTCCCCCCGGCCGCCAGAGGGGGGCGAACGAACTCGCGGACGGTTGACTTGAGTCGTTGTCGTTTGGTGATAACGAGACGTATTTTGTTTTCTGAATCGTTGCAGTTTCGGTTGGGTTCTTGTAGGCCAGTGATGATAATTGTGTACGGTGGCCACTGAAAAGTCGCTCGACGTGTTATGCAAATTTCGATTGTTTCGTCAACAGCTACACCCTTACGATCAACGTGAGCAACCCTCTGAAACTTTTCAGATACTTCCGCAATCTAGAGAATAAAATCATATCAAATATACTTGACAGAGATAACGATTTCAACAACAATAAAGAAAAAACTGAACAACAAAAATTCTTCGAGAATTTTTGCCGGAGGGTATCAAATAAATGAAATAGTATAATCGGCAATGTCGAAGTACCCTTCTCTCCAAATATTTCCACCATGTGGAAAATGCGAGGCAAACATCTGACAGAAAACAACTACTTCCCTGGCTAATACCACGACGGACATTGAATTGCATCTGACAGATATTCGTGCAACTTTCTTCCAAGAAGACCCAGTTGTAATTGCTTACTGTAATTATACAACAAATTGTCATTCATTTGGCCTTTGTAAGTGACAGTTGCCTAATCTCAGTAACGATGAAATTCACTAGAGGGCAACAAATTTGCTGTTATTCCACTCAAATAAATGAAATATTTCAGTAGAATAGTGGCCTATTATCTCTTAGGCCCTTCCCTTAAGTTGGGCCACTATTCCACTGAGCATAGCTCATTTATGAATGTCATTATTTGTCAGTGATGAAGGACCTTCTACAGTTGGACTGAATACTACTTCGTTTGTAACTTCGAAAGGAATTAGTATTACCAATTGCACAAACCGCCAAATACATGTGCGAACTTTCATAAATTCCTCTTGGTGTTCTGATTATAATATCTGATTGAAGTGTTTCTATTAGAGAGATCTATATTACTGAGTATCATCTCATCTGTCATTTTACTTTTAACACTAGTGTTAAATGTATTTTTAACACTAGTGTTAAAAATGATTTTGTGAAAACGTCAGTTTTTAGTTCATATATCAATGAATTAAAAACTTCATTTTTAATGACAGTTGTACAAAAAATATATTATGGTAAAAAATATGTCATAATCAAGAGGCCATGAGCGTTTGGGATGCTTTTAAGGGTAAAAGAGTCATTTGATAACTCAAAAACGGTTCGTCTTTTCGATTTCAAACAAGAACAGGCTTCTAGAGGAGGTTTGATTCTAAGTACTTGATGTAATAGAAATTGAATTTTCAATCCACTTTTTCATGAAAAAATTCTCAAAAATGTCCCAAATATGCAGTTATTCTGAAGCAATTTTTTGAGTAGATGAACAAATAATTTCAAAAAAACATTAAGCATATACATAGATCAACGTTTTACCTTTCTTTTCATACCAAATTCATTTCGATCGGATAAAGATTGCTTCAAATTTTAACGGAAGAGAAATGCAGATACCTTGACTATCCTTTAAAAGAAAGAGGTGCTGCGCAGACATAGTTACGTCCTCTAGAAGCCTATCGTTGTTTGAAATCGATATGACGAACCGTTTTTGAGTTATCGACTCTTTTATCCTAAAAAACGGCCAAAATGTGATCGCGCTCATGCCCTCTTAATCTGAAATTTCTAATACATTTTCAAATCACTAGACCCTAAAGTTCTTGCTGATTCACTTGGAAAAAATTATTCAAGGAAGTAATATTTAAAAATTCTTCAAGTTGCCCTAGAGTAAAGAAGTATGTTGTGAAAAGAATTATAGTGAAGATAATAAGTGTAATAAATATATATATATATATATATTTATATATTAATATACATTCATGGAGGCCAATTTTGAGATTATAAGGTGATTCAAATGATAACATACATTATGTATTTATGTACATGGAAATTTAATTATAACGTACTGGAATGTCTGCCATCACGCTCAATGCAAAAAAGGATTTACCTGAACAGCGTACAATTTCTCGGAGGAAATATGGACCATTCGCATTTCTGTCACCTACTAAGTACACCGAATCCCGAATTTGTCTTAAAAGAATATTGATATAGGCATTCTATCACATATTTTGAGTTTTCTTGTGCCATACATTTTTGTGAATTGACTGCTGATAGTCCAGTTCATTCACATTCGGACATACATACATTTTATATATAAAATAATAAGTAGATAAATTCATTCTCGGCGATCTGATCATGATAAGAAAAATGTATCATTAGCAATTGAAGTCATTTTGAAATACATAGTTTTCCTGGTGAAATAGTAATCTTTCTGAAATAATTTTGGAAAAATTATGGCTTAATATGATAATAATAATCTATTCGATGGCTAATGACCATAGCAGTCGATGCCTACACAACAAAGAAAAAAAAAAACAATCTCTTCGATCATTTTGGTGATATTCTTAGGAGTATTCAGTTTAGAATATTCCATTTGGTTTCGTAATGTTCTTACTGTTGGATCTCATGAAATCTCGTAGAATTCTCATAAGATTGGATACGGAATTCCAAATATAAATTGGATCATCAAATTCTGAACCCAATTTTTTATACGATACCGAATAAGATTATAAATTGTGTGTTTTATCCTCATTCAAAACATTATAGTGATTGAAATTGGAATACCTCATCGAATCGTGTAAAGTCTCTTTGCACCACCACTGCCTATAACACACTCTTATAATTTGTATCCTTCTTTTCTTATCGACACTTGTGAATTCTCAGTGACTTTGAATTGTATGAAAACTTATAGGAATCGCATAAATTTAGCTAAGGAATTCCTGATCAAAACCATCACTTCCTGATCCCACTGTTTCCACAAGATACCCAATAAAATTGAATACGGAATTCCTGATACAGACCATCGAATCCTACATCCACTTCCTTTATACGATACCCAATGAGATTATAAATTGTGAATTTTCACACATTTCTTATACATTGACAAGCTTGTGAATGATCATATTATAATATCGTTGATGTGATCGAAAGTGAAATACCTCATCGAATCTTATAACAACCACTGCCTGGTACAAACTTTCGACGTAGATCCTTATAAATTATCACAATTAGTCTATATTTTTTCATGAGACTTCATGTGATATTTTTGGCAGGGACTTCAATTTCATTTGATGAGGTTATTGTGTAATTATTCTCTTGTAATTTTCCAGTTGGACGAAAATATTACAATGAATTTTTTAGCATCTGATAATAATTCGAAAAACTGTTATGTTGAAAAAATTAATGGTTGGATGGAAGAGCAAGCTATGATCATGGTCATACATTGAATCCTGCCATTTGATAGGATATTCTTTTTTGTATACATTATGTACTTTCATTCAATCTGTTACTGCTATTCCTATCAATAAAATCTATTATTATTATTATTAAAATCTTTCAAATTTGGTAGGTAGATAGAAAACACAAAAAGGAAACAACTAGGTAGGTAGGTATGAGTGATTGAAGAAACTTTTCAGATTTGATAGGTGCAGCCAATCGCTAGAAAGAAATCGTCAAAATCATTTTGTATTATTTTCAAAGCACAAACTACCCATGAACAAACTTTGTCGAAACTAAATAATAATTTACAAATATGATGCGAATCTTAACGTTGTATTCTGTATAAGCAAGTATGGACAAGAAGCAGGCCTAGACATAATAAAGAATAAACTTCAACAATTCAAATATCTCATAATGTTAGAACCCGACGAAGGTATAGCATTTCATTTTAATATTCATTCGACATAACAAAAAACGGAGTCGTGTCAACTTTTTGCTTCGTTATGTAAGTTTTATCTTACACCCACTAAAAATCCTTCTCCAGCTGTTCGTATTATGTTAACGAACATTTCAAATGTACATTTGTGGGGAGTCCGGCGATAGTGATAATATTCATGACATCAGCGTTTTACGTGATTTCTCTGTATTCGACACCCAGCCGATCACACACTATCGGAAATATTTTCATTCAAATAGGCGCCAGTTTCCGTTAGCGATTTCCTAGAAGAATTGCATAAAAGTGCACATACACAGTCCGTTGAGTTGGTAATGCAATAACGCTTTTCTCAGGTATTGTGACGTCAAGCATTTTTGTGGTTTCGGTACACGCAGAAAAGTGATATAATAATTACTTCACTTTGGTTCATAATTATTTTGTCATAAAGTACTGTCCGGTATTATATTTTGATCAAATTATAGTTTTCCATCATCAAATTCATAAACTATATCTACACGATCCATAAACTCTGTATTCCATAAAGGACTACACTGATAAAAAGGATATTTTGCATCAATGCATAATTGCATTGATTCAAGTCGATTGTATTCTTGAATAGGTCCAACCAAATATTAGTTTGATTTTTTGACGGAATCCTCTTGACCACTTAAAAGAAAACTGTTTTGAGACATATGAACACTTTCTTCACTGAATAATAAGAGTTGTTTGGTGCAAGAATATTTCAACTTTGGTAATGAACACTATTGTGAATACTTTCTTTGTTCGATGGTGTGAGTTGGTTGGGACAAGATTATCTGCATTTGGAGGCTCAGTACAAATGTGCACTTGGTTATAAAAATATGCCATGGAAGCCATGCTCATATGGTAGAGTTCAACAAACAGAGAACTGCGAACAATTGAGGTATAATGCTTATATATGAGAATAGTTTTGTAATATTTTAATTTCGGAAACTATATAATCAATGTAGGTACCTCTTCGGTGACGCATCGAATATAGAAACGACAGCGTCATTCGCCATTATCACACACCTGTTGAAAACAAAAATATCTTCAACCTTTCTCCACAACTGGTCCATAAATGACCTAAATTCAAATCGTGCAGAAATAATTGGACCTCCATGTTGCACTTCTGTAGCAGCACTGTGTCAAATACAAAACTAACAACTTAAATTATGATTCAAACACAACTCCCAAACCAAACGCGGGCAAAAGCAAACAGGATAGAGGTCCCAGTCGGCAGTCGCAGTGCGCGCTTTTGCGTCGGTTCGCGTCGTTCCGGTAGCGGGATTTCGCCAAGAAATCATGTTCTTGAGTCAAAAGGAGCATTTTTCATAAGTAGGAGTTCTCTAGGGTAAAGAGTTAGAATGTATTAATGCAAACAAATTCATTTCAAGATAATTTATGTAAAGAAGCAAACAGTTCAATAAGTTTGAAATAAGAGTATATTCATCAATTATAGAAATAATTATTCTTTTCAGAAGATGATTCTGTTCAAGAGGATATATATATTCCTATATTAGGGTATAGCCTGTACGAATCCAACTGAGATAGCACAGAACCAAGCGATCATACGAGGTTATATCAATATACAAATTGCCGCTGATAATTTGCATAGGCATAAATAACACATTATTCTCATATCGACTGGCAATGCACGTGGACTCTGTCATATAAAAATGGTGAGCCTAATGACAATCGAACGCTTTTGGTTGGCCGTTGTCGATTTCTGATTGGTCGGAGAATCAAATCAAATCAAATAATTTTATTATCCTTTTCTGACAGTTTTTAAAATTGTATAGGACTTGTCAATTACATCATACTCTCATTCATCATGTCATAATAATGACCCCAACATGCATACTCAGTAACAATACTTAATAATTAAAAGTTATCATTAAAAAATTCATTTACATTATAATATGATCTCTCATTCAAAAGAATTTTCAAATCATTTTTTAAAGTTTTTCTCAGTTAAGCAGCTTCTTATCAAAGTAGGCAGATGGTTATAAAGTTTAGGACCGAGAAATTAAGGCGACTTACTAGTAATATGCAGTCGTTCATGGGCCACGCTCAAATCTGATTTATATCTATAGTATTCAGTGAATGTTTACTTGAGTTCAAAGGAAATTTATCAATATTTTTAAAAACATAGAGGCATAGCTCATATACAAATAGTGGCGGTAGTGTGAGAATTTTGTAATATTTAAAAAGATCCTTACAGGAATAATATGAAGGTTTGAATCGCAACACACGCTTCTGAGAGACAAAAACTTTATTAGAAAAAACAGAGTTTACCCAAAAAGCAATGGCATAGCGCATCAGGCATGATTCAATTTGTGAATAATAATATGATAATAATTGTTGTTTATCAAGAATATGAAGTTCCTAAGAAGGTACGTAATACTCGACAATTTCTTGGAAATAGATTCACAATGGGTTTTGAAGTTCATATTTTTATCTAAATAAATACCTAGGAATTTGGTGCAGTCTGTTGGTACCAACTTTTCATTAAAAATGTTTATGCTTATTGAGTCACCGAGCTGATGTGGCAATTTAAACTGGATAATGCATGCTTTATAAGCATTTAAAAACAAAGAGTTATTTGAGAACCAGTTGTCAGGGAATCCAGAACACTATTATATTCCTTATCTACATATTTGCTTGATTTATCAGAAACAATCATAGAGGTATCATCAGCATATAAAGTAAAGTGAGATTTGCCAGGTATCTGAGGAATTTCATTGACGTATAAGAGTAAGAGGATAGGGCCCAGAACTGACCCTTGGGGCACTCCTATATTAATATTAGAGTTCAGAGACCGAGCCGTCTTTGTCTTTTACGAAAGCGCAAGAGGGCTACAAGCAGTTTTTTTTCATCACTTCGACTTTAAGTGGAAATTTCGAGAAAAAGTCGAAATTTCAGCTAAGATCAGCTTCCCAAACTACAAATTATGGATTGTAATGTAATTGTTTCGCATCAACATTTTTCCTCGTGTAATGTCACGACAATTACACTTTTCCCGAGAATCCTTCGGTTTAGCATTTCTGTGGTTTCGTTACATTCGTTGCGACCAATTAATTAATGCACGAAGTTTAATTAGGACGTCTGCCGCACAGGAACCTGGTAGGTCATGGGTGGCATGAAATATGGGTCTGGGAGGCCATTTAAAATTTAAAGAGTCCGATGTACTATGTTTCCCTCCTAACTGTCGTCAAATAAGCCGTGCGGACGGGGTTGTTTGAATGAATGAAGTTCGAGAGACGTCGAAATTATATTAGTCGGGGAGCTCGCGCCAAAAATTGGTAATAGTTTCAGAAACCGTGGTTTTTGACATATGACAATGTGCATTGTGTGGATAAACAAGCGGGTACGAGAATCTTCGAATAGCAAAGATTTTGTTAAAGCTTAGAATCCTGAAAATTAATGATTTCTCAAAAAGGAAAAAACGAAAAAAAAAAAAAACGGGAAAAAGCCTAAGGAAAAAACTTCGGAAAAAAACCCTAGAGAAAACGCCTAGGAAGGAGGAGTATTTATTTTCTGTTTTTCTTCTCGGGGCTTTTTTTCTGTTTCTTTCCCGTTTTTTTTTCTGCTGGAAATTTTGGTCGGTGTCACACTATCCTGACGTAATGTCATTTTGACACACATTTATGATGAACTTTTGACTTCAACAAAACTCATGTAAATAGGTATATTTCCTACCGGAAAAATAAAATGTTCTTCTTCAGTATCACTACTGCTCATTATTTAAAGCAAAACTATTGATATTATGAATTTAACTTATGTTCAATAAATGAACAGACAATTCGCATAACCTTTCGAATGTTAAAATAAGGTGTGATTTACAAAATTATTCTAGTGGTCGGTCGTGTATGGTCGATCAGTGTGACTTTGAAAGTTTTTATTGACCTACTTCTACTTTTGGTCGTAGGTGGACGGTCGCGGACGGTCGGTCCTGGTCGATCAGTGTGATTCCTCACTTAAGGGTTACAGGCGACTGAGGCTAAAAATGTATCTACGCCTGTAGTGCTTGAATCCTCCGATTTCGTTTGCAGCGCTGTCAACTTTTGGCTTTTTAGGATCTGCCGGCGCCCCTGAAATCTGCGGCGCCTGAGGCTTTAGCCTCATCAGCGTTATGCATAAAACGCCCCTGATACAAAGTGCTAGCGACTGCATCGTCGCTACATGTTGTATGTACGCAATCACTGACAGATCTTCAAGTCTAAAATTTTTTGAATAAACAATTGTGTGCTTGTCTACAGCTTTTATCGTATTTTTACCTACCTCAAAATGTGCCATGACCACGTGCAGTGCCTGACTGGCTGTAGCTTGTTTATCTACGCGATTTTAATCATTTCGTTTCATACGCATAATATGGCTCCTACATCTACATATTACATGTTGCTCAAACAAAACAGTGTATACAACGATTACATAAAACAATAAGAGGAATAAAAATTACCGTGCGAGTATTTCCACAATTCAACGACTTCTGACATATTGTAAAATAATTGTTTGGATCATGCTGGAAGTAGATATTATTCATTCTACTATTGGGGATTCAACATTAGATGCCAGCGCCAAAGTGGCAAAAATTGAACTACTCTCGAGTACATTATGTCAACAGAAGAACAGAATATTCACCATTTATATGTACCAGAAATTCATCACTTCAATCAATAATGATTACAGGTTTAACAAAATGTACATGAACAATAGCCAAAATCTTGGAACTTTTGACGAAAACAATAATTTCAATGTACTTATCTATAGTCTCAAAACTTGACACCAGAGGGAGTATCCCTTATGTTGAATTCCCAATAGTATTTGTCGTGGCTCTTAAGAGGCTATGAGCGTGATCACATTTTGGCCGTTTTTTAGGGTAAAGGAGTCGATAACTCAAAAACGGTTCGTCGTATCGATTTCAAACAAGGATAGGCTTCTAGAGGAAATTTGATTCTATATAACTATGTCTGCAGCAGTACCTCAAGATTCTTTTCATGATACTCGAAGTATCTGCAGTGGTATTTGAATTTGGTATAAAATGAAAGGTAAAACGTTGATCCATGTACGTGCTCTAATGTTTTTTTCAAAATAATTTGTTCATCTACCCATTTTTTGGCATTTTTTGGACATTTTTGAGATTTTTTTTGTAGAAAAGTGGATTGAAAATTCAATTTCCATTACAGCACGTACGTAGAATCAAATTTCCTCTAGAAGCCTGTTCTTGTTTGAAATCGATAAGACGAACCGTTTTTGAGTTATCGATTGACTCTTTTACCCTTGAAAGCGCCCCCAAAACTCGAAATTTGGCATTATTTTGCTACATGTTCAGTTGAGTGTAAGGGGGATCCTCAGAGGTTGGTGTGTGTTTTAATCCTCAAAGGTGTAGCATTTCAAATCAACGTGGCCTCTTCTCAGTTCATTCAGTTGATGGCACCATGTTCTTCTAGGTAGGTCCATTCTAGGAAGATAATCAGTAGGATCCTAAAAGCCGTTTCTTTTGATATTTTCCCGTAACCCATGCGATATTTAAGACTTTTTTATATTATTGTATTATACATATTACATGTATGTTTTTGGGATTTCACTACGTTAAAAAATTGTTATTTCAATGAACCGAATGCACCCTTACGGCAACCCTCAAAAGTCTTCGAGAAACTTGTACGAGCTAGGGAAGACGTAGCCCTTACCCGTTAACGTGTGATGCCATGCATTTATTTCTATATTGAACAATTCTCATCGTTATTGACTATAATTCATCTACATTCGCGATGGGTACCAGGCCTTCGATTGCCTATTGGGTATAGTGGTTTATCCTCCTTTCAAAAACCTTCGAAGTTCAAAGTAGTATAGTATATTGGAGTACATACTAATAAAATTGGTGATTTATTGAAGAAGCAACATTTCATGTTTCTTTTAGGACCTAAAACTGTAGAAAAACAACAAATATAAGAAAGAAAATGTGGTACCTACTTGTCCAGAGTTTTACATTGTGCAAATAGGTATAGTTTAAACCATAAACATATTCATCGTTTGCTACCGATCTAACGATGGAAAACTTTACTTTCGTCCATGATTATAAAATACTTCTCCTTGAAGAAAGACATAAAGCTGACAGTTGTAGAAGGACTAATGTAAGATTAAACCCTGATTGAGGATGCTAAAGTTGAAGCCGTAATCCCAGCCATAATTGCTCTTCTAAATGCTTTTTTGGGAAAGTTCAATGGCTTGTAGAGACAATAAGAATCCACAACACAAGCATCAAGGAAATGAAAAATATGCGATGAAAACCATCGAATAATTTGGTTAGTATCACAGAAATATTTTACGTATATAGCAGTGGTTCAATAAAGTTACCACCAAATCTAAGTAATTTTTACGAACTTCCCAGTGAATTATCAAACAAATAATGGATTGTACTCACCAACAGTATTGTAAAGAACACTTTATCAATATTTATTGGACAAAAAGTTGGTTTATACCACTAATAGTTGTGATTCAAGGTAAACAATGAACCTAACCTCCAACCCGCAGTTTGAAAGAATTATGAGTCGATAGGAAATTCAAGCTAGCTCTGAAATCCCGATAGCACCCGAAGAGAGCATGGCGATGGTGGACGACAAAATGAACAATACCAGCTGAGAAATTCTCAAATGATGGTGGTCCAAATCGTGGATCACCGCGGCAATTGGGATGTTTCTGGAGCTTCTGAAACTATTACCGATTTTGAGCGTGAGCTCCAGGACTATATGGGTAGGCTGGAGGAATTTTGAACCGGTTTGTACTGTTGCTGTTCTTGAAAGAGCGGTGGCTCAGGTGCCTCGATTTACTGTTTGAGACGATGAAAGTGAATATTTTGACTCTATCAAACTGCCGATGCTGTAAATATCAACGGGAATGATGTGATTGCATATTGCTGTCTATAAGGGTGTTTGACTGCATTCGGTGCGTTCTAGAACAAATTAATGGGAAAAGTGGGGCTGTTATTTGTAGAAACTTAACTCTTTAACCTTTCTTTGAGAACTTACTTTGAACATTGGAAGAGTCTTACTTTAGTGTAAGAATGGAAAATCTGAACACTTCTGAAAGATTGGCAGGTGTAAGGACATCCAATACAAAGCGATGCATAATTAAATTTTTCATTTTCAGTGACAGGGTGATTCCTTTGCAGAACTGACTTTCAATGATTCGAAAAATGTCTTATGGATAATTGATGAATGAAATTTTGTCATTCTAATTTCAAAGGATTAGAGCCACATTCATCCACTTTTATAGGAACTTTAATATACTTACACTATGAAAACTCGATGCAATTTTCCAAACTGTGAATATGGTTTTATTGACCTATCTCTATGAGAACCACTATAATTATTATTATTTCGAAAAAAAAAAGAGTAATCCAATTCTCAAAAAAAAAAAAAATTCAAAAACAAGCAAATTCAGTTTCAAATAACTTAGTTCTAAAGCGTGGTCATGAGAAACCCAACTCATTCTATACTTATTATTCCCTTTCAACATGGATTATATTAAGTCATTTATCACTGAAAAATTTAATTAATCCAATTTTTTCAAAACTCTTAATTCTACTTATTACTTTGTTAACTTTAAAGTCCGAAACGAAATGCCATTTCGGTTCAAATTTCATGCATATAAATATCTGGTCTCATAGGTATAGCAGTGAAGGGATAATTCTTGACAAAGCGCCTATATATGTGCACCTAGTCCTAGAAAAATACTTTACGGGAACGGTAAATATTTTCAAAACTAATGTACTCGATTGGCATATTCACAATTTATATTTTGTAAACATACGAATAAAGTTACAGTCCATGCAGTGGGAGAATTTTTTCCGCTATCACTATTAGCGGCAATTTAATTACCGCCTGTTAAGGGTATTGTTTTTATTCCTGATGATCAATATTCTTATTTTTTGTGATCCCCTGTACATCATTTGTAAATTTAAAATTTTGAAAACTATATTAAAAAATGTCTGAAATGAACCGATATTTATCATGAATGAAATGTTATGATAAATGGATAATTGCAAGGTTCTCATATGGTGCACACGGTCAGGATTACGTGACTTCTGAGACCTGTCAAAAACAAATTCTTCTCAAAATAATACAACATTTTTTTAATTAAAAAATTAAATGCCTCTTTCAAGCGATTCATTTGAAAAAAAATCCCTTTGACAGGTTAGCGATGGTCACGTGACCACATATGAGAAGGCCATATTCCATCTTTTTCAAAGTACAACTGAACGCCCAAGTTGAATTTCAAATGAGTTAGTGATAAAAGTGTTTTACCGAACAAAGGTTAGGTATAATTTTTTCAAAGCTTGATGAAGAATGTTGTGCGTGGTATATAACCTACACTTTTTTACCGCCACTGTATATACTGAAGAAATTCCCGAAAATGAGTCCCTTAATTTTCACAAATTCAGAGAATTCAAAATGGAGAAATAAATCTCAAGAAAATCTGCTATATCACCAAAAGCAACAGTTTCTAAAAAGAACAAAGGTGCCATCTGGAGATTTTAACGCCCGACTGAGACATGTTCAAAAATTACTAAAGGGTCTAACATTGGACAACTGGAACGATGGAAGCAATACTTGTTTATCTTCAGTCCATTTAACTTTTTTGAATAAAAACTATCATTCTGAAGAATCCCAACAGTGGCGAAACAGGTATATCAGAAGGGCTTTATTGCATGGGCTTAATATTTAAACTATGGTAACATTGCCACAACTATAGACTGACAATAGCTTTTTTTAACTCGTCATGATTAAAATGGAAATGGAATCTGAAAAATTATTCAGTACGGCAGTATGTCTTGGTTATGATACCCAAGAGAAGTATCTTATATCATTAAATTTTTTTGGCAGATTCAGATATATCTAAGTACCTTTAAGTATAAGTTCCGGAGAAAATTAAAAAATCTGGCAACACTGGCAACAAATTTGTAAGTAGCTGGTGTTATGTATTCGGAGACATACATAAATACCTTCAGTCAGATTTAGGATTTCGAAAAAATATTAAAATTAAATTCAGTATACAGGGTGCCAAATAAGTGCGGAAGTTTGAAGAGGGTGATTCCTTGCCAAAAGTTGAAGGAAGTGTATCATGTTGAGAAAAACATTAAGGTATATCCGCGAAAAGTTACAAAAAGAGAAAAAAAAATAGTTTTCTTTCGCTTGAAAGCGCTGAAGAGGAAAAGAAATTTCATTTTGTGGGCGTGTTCATGCCAATGAAAAGGCTACCTAAATATCCTTTAAATTTTGTTGTGATCTTTTAAGGGAGAAAAACATTTGTTGTTGTTATTGTTGTTATTTCCATGCTACCCCTCTTCCATTATTTTAAAAAAAAATTCTTCATTTAAAAATATGTGTTGTAAAGAAAGATTTATTGCAAACATTTTTCAACTCCAATATTGTTTCCATAAAAACAATAGTTCCTTGATAAAAACGAATCGTAGGTGTCCGTAAAGTACGTTAGATTTTAATGTGAGAGTTGATAATTAAGTTATTACTTTTGGATCTTCAATTTGAATTATTACACTGACATGACGCTCAAATAACCCATAACTATGCATTTTATGTATGGTCGTGCTAATGGAAATTCTTTGGACATTAAGACGGCTCTATACAGAGATGCATGTATTCTCAACTCGTGGTACCTCAGGTATCACTCAGGTTTTGTACGTCTTCATCGACGTTTCTGTGAATATTTTCAAGAACGAAAAACTAATTGTATGGTCGTCAATCGACTAAAACCTAATGAGATCGGTGGTACTTGCAGGCAGGAGTGGTTCTTATAGTGTAGTTGAGAATCCGTCCAAAATTAAGTATACACCGAGAAAAATAGTGAATAAGCTAATTATAAATTCAGGTCAAGCTAGTAACTAATTTACTGAGAGACAGCTGCTCACTTATGTTAAGTTCCGAACTAATTATTACAGGATATTGAGTATTTCAATGATAAATAACTAGTGATTAATTATAAGAAAATATTTATCCATAGCAAAAAACAACTTAATTATGGTTGGTTTACCACTCAACTAGTGGCTAGTGATTACAGTTGCTAAAACTAACTTAATAATGGCAAGTGATTCATTTTAGCAACCTCGTTTTACTTGTGGCAGGTTAGTTGGAGAGCTGTCCCATATAGTATATGAGTTTTCACTTGTCGTAATTAAATATTCGCTTGTGAATAGTAATTATTTTTCTCCGTGTATAAAAGTTGATTACCAACATTCTGATATTACCATCAAACTATCTAATCTGTAAAATTTTGAATGATCACCAATTGTTTCCTTTCCTTTCCATATTCAACGAGTCCGCAGGCACTTCTGCCCCGAGGTTTTGTCCATCGTATATAGACTTTTGTCAATGGAGTCTTTAAAATGATTAATAGAAATGATCAAATTTCACGAAATTATTTACTGATAAATCCAACTTTTTAAGGCCAGAAATTACAATTTTCCATAACAATCATCTATGGGCAGATGATAACTCTCATGAAATTCAAGAAGATCGGTTCCAATATTAACTTTCACTTGTGAATCGGAATTATTGGCGAAAATATTATCGGACCGTATTTTCTATCATTAAGGCAAAATGGTAAATTCTATGCAAATTTTCATTAGTATTAACCTCCCAATTTGACCCTGTTCACTTTAAGCGTAGCTCGTCGGTACTAGGACGATTTGTGTCCAAATCGTTGGATAGGCCGAGCAGGACCTCAACCTTGGACTCCCAGATCTGCAGACTTGAACCCTTAGGACTTTGCAGGCAAAACACACTCGGAAAATTTCAACGTTGGCATCAATCTATAGCTCCAGAAATATTGTTATTGCCCGTTCGTCCTTTAATCTTTAAAGTACCTATGTTTTGATAATAGGACCATATCACGCTAAAAATATATACGTTGTAAAAAACTACATACAACCAAGGTTTTCTTGTTCAAATTATGAATAATCAGCATCAGCACTTGAGGTATTGAATAATTCTCACACTTCAACATGACATTGTTTACTTCCTGTTCAGTTTATGATATCTATCTTTGTGGGGAATACTTGTAATTCTTGATTCCATTCAACATTATTATTAAATTCATTAATTTTATGTAATATCGACCTTCTAATAAGTGTGTGCTTAGATTATTCAATAGTTTTTTTATTCAATTTTCAGGCCGTGGAAGGTTGAAAATACCCAAAAAGCCGTGTCAAGAAACAAATTTCCTTCACAAAAGCAAACTTTCAATATAGATATTTTCTTCAACAGTTAACGGAGAGTTGAAAAGAAAAATTTACCGATTTTCTACTCAATAACAATTAAAGAAAAAAAAACCATTTACTTTTTTATCTCTTTGAAAATGTTACCGTTTCCACAACCTTTGTTGTCTACTTGAGATGCCAGAACGCTTGAAAATTTGTATCAGGAAGACTTAAGGTTGAAGCACAAGAAAAATTTCCGACTGAATTCTTTACATGCATCCTAATGTAACTGCGTACACCAAGTCGCTCTGAAATCATTCCACTGCGGCGTGACATGATGTACGCGTACTGTCCACGGTGGCGTGACATGATGTACGCGTACTGCGTACACCAAGCCTCTCCGAAATCATTCCACGGCGGCGAGACATGATGTACGCGTACTGCGTACACCAATCCGCTCCAAAATCATTCCACGGCGGCGTGACATGATGTACGCGTACTGCGTACAGCAAGCCGCTCCGAAATCATTCCACGGCGGCGTGACATGATGTACGCGTACTGCGTACACCAAGCCGCTCCGAAATCATTCCACGGCGGCGTGACATGATGTACGCGTACTGCGGACACCAAGCCGCTCCGATATCATTCCACGGCGGCGTGACATGATGTACGCGTACTGCGTACACCAAGCCGCTCCGAAATCATTCCACGGCGGCGTGACATGATGTACGCGTACTGCGTACAGCAAGCCGCTCCGAAATCATTCCACGGCAGCGTGACATGATGTACGCGTACTGTAGAGCACTGTGAGCTGACGTCACAACAAGGCGGTCATGGGGGGACCAACAAAGCATTTGATATTTAATTTTAATTAATTATCACAATGATGCAAACAAAATTCCTAGGAAATCTCTTTTTGCAGAAAATGGAAAATATGGCAAATGGGTTTGTTTTTGTTCAGTTTTTTCAATTTTTTCGGGGAGGCGCGGCGCGGTTTTGCGCGCCCTAGTGTGCTACAACCTTTATAGTTCTTCGGAGTTTCGAGGATTTCCTGCAAAATCTATACAGGGACAAGAATACATTCCGAATTTTGTTATCTCAAATATTTCGAAGTTCATGTTTTTTCAAATGGCATCCTGATTTTTTCCTTTCACAAGTGATTCTACGCTGATATCACCATATAATTTTTACTCAAATGCGATTAATCCTATACAGTTATATTCAGAAAAAATGAATGTATTCTATACTTTATGGGCGAACTGAATGATTTCATTAATAATATTGTCGAGTGATTTAGGTATTTTTAAGGTTTTTTGATAGCCTTATCAGCAACTTGATAATTATTCAAATGCGAGTTCTTTTTTTCGAGAATAACGTATCTACTAAGTTCTCCTTCCACAAGATTTCGAACGTCAATAATATGTTGTGAGTCTTATGCATAATCATTCATTTTTTTTTCCTGCAAACTAGTTCCTGCCTACTTTTCATCGGCTCTCATGATGTTATGACAGTTTTAAAATTCTTACTATATCTGTTAGCATGCTCTCAACTGCTCTCAACTGTTCTAAATTATACGGTTCAGTGGCATCCACTCGATGAAGTCGAGTGGCTTTAGATGTGGAGATCTGGCTGGCCATAATCTATCAAAATTAATATATCGACATGTCTCTTAGAATATCTTTCTATTATGTTTTCGTTTACACTTGTACACTTTCGCACTGTGTTTCTTCATTTGTAGGCGATCGCAGTGAATATCTGTGGTTTTATGCAAAATAGCCGGGACAGGTCGATTTTTATTTTTTGGTGACCCACATACAGCCCATACAGGACCCACGTTCTTTGTTATATGTTATGGTATACGGGTAATACTTTTTCAACAGTATTGAAAAATTGAGAAGAAGAAAAGAAATTAGACATAAAAAGGCAGCTACTGTTATCAGATTTTTCTATGCGAAATCGTTTTCTCTTTGATTGGTATCGTTATCTATAGCAGGAAATTCATGATGTCCCAGCAACATCAGAATGAGAATATCAGAATCAACCGAACGATAAACTTTGCTGAGTTTCAATTCAATGAACTACGAAGGAGTTTCCACTATTTCACCGTGTTTAATAACCACAAACAGACAGTTCTCAACATTCCACAAGTGGACAATTCCTTCCATTACGAACAATATTAGGTTATTAGTGAATCATTTGCGACATTCCAACGAATTATACACATTTTTTTAAATAGTACATTTAATTAGTTTGTCAACTGATAAGTAGATACAATGCTATTTCTAAAATTCAGATATAACTTAGTTGAAGTTAAAGTACTTAATTATAGTTTTGAGGGTGATTTTTCATGATTGGGGTAGACATTAGAACGTAGAATTATTATAAGTATCATTTAGAGTTCAGATTTCATTAACTTTTTTTTCTATTCATTTTAGAACGGTGTAATTGATTTTGTTTCCAATGTTTTATTTAAGTTGAACCGAATACAACACAACAGAGTCCAGAGCTTCAAGGAATCTAATTGAGGGAGGGAAGATTTGTGTTCTTGAGCAACCGACTGAGCTGAGAGGAAGAAGCTAATAAAGAGAATCAGGGAAAAATGTACCTATACTAGTAAGGAAATTCAATTTTCCAAGGTACCCACATAAGAAACGTAAACCAAAAAGAAAAATTAATTTTATTCAAAACAATCAAAAAGGCCATATGCGGGGATTTAAATCTTGTTGAAAAATTTTTTGACCAAGATGATTTCATTCCTTCAAACATGTGAACCCTGATAAGCAACACCTAAAATCTTCGATAAACTTGTGCGAGGTAAGGGAGACAAGGGGCTTACCTTTCAAAGTGCGATCCCAACCACGGTTGAGAATTAAAATACTGAGTACGTCTATATACCACCCTGAACCACCACCCACAAAGAATGTAGAAGACCTGGTGGGACAAAGCAGGAACAAAGGATTGCAACTGGTGCTAATATACACCACTGCAAAGAAGTTCCAGGTTAGGCTGGGACATAGCAAAGAGTGTCGTGAACTATGACAAAGTTCCAATAGGCCATAGGCACATTGGAACCATTTTAATCATCAGAACCAGACGGGATCTACTCTGCAATGCTGCAGAAAGGACCCGAAGCATTGCAAATCAGACACTGTCATACTAAGATGCAGTCTGGGCCTCGGTTAAATACCAAAACTATGGAGCCACCAACTAGTAACGAGGGTGGAAAATACACTGGAAAGAAATAGCGACCTTTCTCGACATAGAATGGGCTTAGACATCACCTTTTTGAACTCAATCACCAGAACTCTTGAATACAGAAACATCGAGGAGCCATGTGCGGTATAGATGCAATGCTGAGTAATCATTTGAAACCCATAATTTACATAATTGTATTAGAGGAGGCCATAGTACGAAATTTAATTTAAACCAACTCTCGATTTATATTAGAGCCGTTTCAATCATATCTGAAGAAAATTACAGTTTTGTTTGTTATAGTGTGAGTCAAGTAGTTTCAGCAAAAAAAAAATATAACACAACGGTTACATATCGCATGCAGAATGCTCTTAACGTGGCTATGAGATGGCTACACATCAACCCTAACAAGGTAACCATAGTAGTAATCACACCAAGACGAAAAACAGAGGGCCTAGGACCTATACGACTTGAGGGAAGGGCATACAGATAGAGGGGTAAGTCAAAATCTTGGAGTAATTCTTGACTCCAAGCTGACTTGGAACCAGCATCAAGAAAAGACAACAAAAAATGCGCCAGTAGTGATGGCAAGATGCACTTTGAAAAAAAATGGGGGCTGAAACCACATATGCTGCACTAGCTGCTACAGCTCGGTGGTCATGCCTCCCATTACATATACGTCTCTTTGGTGTGGTGGCCCAACACAACAACGAGGAGCCACAACAAGACCAGGCAAGGTGTAAAGACTTGCCTGTCTTGAAATCACAGGGACAATAAAATCAACACCAACCGCAGCTATGGAGACATTTCTGGGACTGCCTCCTCTCCATTTAGTGGTGCAGAAGGAAGCAAAGCTTGGTGCCTCCTGACTGCAGAACACATCCAACTTGAACGTTGGCACACAGGACACATGAGCATCGGAAGAAGAAAGGAGTCTTATTGCTTATTAGGTATTTAATTTCATTAATTTCATAACAGACAGAAGTATGCGCAAAAACTCGATATCAGAATTAATAATGGAGATGAACATTTAACTCAGTCGGATTCTGTCAGGTTCTTGGGAACTGTTTTGGATAACACACTGAACTGGAGAGCTCATTGCGAGTCTCTTATACGAAAATTAAATTCATTTTGTTTTTATTTCGAAATTTGAAACCGTTGTATTGCCTTCAATTTTGGGGAAATTCATCTTTAGAACCTAATGTATTCACAGCACAAAAAAACTTGTGAGATTGATCTCTGGTGTCTCCCAACGCAGTTCCTGTAAACCTTTAATTGGGGAGTACAAGATTCTGCCCCTGGCATGTATATTCATTTTGGAAAAATACGCACATGAAAATAAATATGCACCAAATAAAACATTCTTGATTTTCGCGGTTTTGTTACAGATACATTATATTTTTAACCGTTGGTAACAATGGATAGTTGGTATTGTCAATAGGAGAAACGTTGAAAACGCGCATATCAACATTTTATCAAAAAGTCAAGTAGCACTTACGGATCAGCCATTATGTGTGATCAGAATGAGTAATGTTTGATATTCTAGTTTTCGTTCATAAGAGAACCCTACGTATTACTGGACCTCCATCATAGAATCATCTCGCAATTGATAAAGGAAATGTGAGAAGCGAACACATTATAAAAACCAATATTCATTACAGCATAATTGCTTCTGACTCATTGACTGTCATTGTGTTTATTTCTGTACAAGTAATTAAATGAGAGATCTAAATTAACAGACAAGTATTTTAATAGATGGTATACAGAGTAAGTAGCGAGAGGGCAAGAGGATTCACCCTTCGCCCTCCTCAAGTAGACCCCTCCATTCGAGTATGTGGGAAACTACAAACGATGCAAATTGCCTTCCGACTAGACTAGAACCGAATGTTCATTGAACTTTTGGGTATTCAGGAGTTTGTGTTTGAATTATTCAACAATTATATTGGCGAACCCTTTCTACAAATTTCCCTTTGACAATAAGTATGTTTTTGATTGTGATTTATGAGTTATTTTATTTTCATTTAAGTAGCTCGATTCTAATGTAAATTTGGAAATAGTAAAAAAGTATCGGTAACTACTTGATTTCGAACGCATCTCTTTCTAAACCTGGAATCAGATATATTATAAAAAACTAAAGATTCACAAAATATATGATTCTCCAGCAGAAATTATTTTAATAAACTGAGTAGTCGAATTAGTTCTTATATTTTTTTGGAACTACCACCGTATCCTTTCTAAATTCTGGCACCTCAAACTAACCCGTAAATAACAGTATGTTATTGTCAAATTGGTAAAATTTGGCACAGTACTGTATTTATTCCTAGACAATATATTTTCTTGCTTTACAACCAATCAGTGGATATCAAATTTTGAAATTCAGCCAATAGAATCGGAACTACAGTGAAAATATAGCTTGTCGGTGATAAACCTGCTTAGTTTTACTATCTGTCAAGTGAAAATAATGATTTAAATTATAAACGTCAAATTTATGTGTTTTGACTAGTTATCTTTATTTTTCAATATGAGCGATCGTTGGGGACAAATGTCCATTGGTATCATAGAGGAGGTCGTGGAAAAGAGTATCCCGTTGAATACGGCTAGAAGTAAAGCATCAATTACCAGGTGACACGATTTTTCTTTATTTCAAATTGATATATTGTCGTCCTAAATATAATTCGTAATATGATTGAAAACCTATAATTTATTGGAATATCAATTCATTGGCAATCCCAATGCAAGAAAATACAACTCGTCCTGCGGACTCGTATTTTCAGCTTTGGGATTGTAATTCATTAATCTTCCAAAAAATTATCGGTAATAATCATACCATTTATTATATTACCCCTGACAATATATTTTCTTGCCTAACAACCAATCAGTGGATTTCAAATCTTGAAATTCAGCCAATAGAATCGGAACTGCAGTGAAAATATAGCTTGTTGCTGTATTTTCACGGTGATAAACCTGCTTAGTTTTTGTTTTACTATCTGTCAAGTGAAAATAATGATTTAAATTATAAACGTCAAATTTATGTGTTTTGACTAGTTATCTTTATTTTTCAATATGAGCGATCGTTGGGGACAAATGTCCATTGGTATCATAGATGAGGTCGTGGAAAAGAGTATTCAGTTGAATACGGCTAGAAGTAAAGCATCAATTACCAGGTGACACGATTTTTCTTTATTTCAAATCGATATATTGTCGTCCTAAATATAATTCGTGGTATGATTAAAAACCTATAATTTTTTGGAATATCATTTCATTGGCAATCCCAATGCAAGAAAATACAACTCGTCCTGCGGGCTCGTTGTATTTTCAGCTTTGGGATTGCAATTCATCAATATTCCAAAAAATTATCGGTAATAATCATACCACTTATTATATTACCCCTGATAATTTATATCATCGTATCGTCGTTTTGACACCCCATTTTCATTCATGCTATACAAAGTCCCATTCAGTTGGCAGAAAACCCATACGGGTCGACTTACTTGATAACCCCCTCCTTTTTTAAGTCGGTTACAAACTGGCTTCATTACAATTTTTCCCGCTATTCGAGAATTTATGGACTTCCTGCATTGCAGCAATATGGGAGCTCTTCATTCATCCAAATTCTCTGTCCTGTCCTAGCGCCCAAAACCCTTCCAAGAATCAGGCAGTAACGCCATACACAAAACAATGTTTATTTTTAAATTAAACAATGAGTATGGGATGTAAACAAAAATAAAAGCCCGAACAGTGACACCATTCACTGAAAGTCTGTCTGGCGGTACCTGCATGAGAACGTTCTACGCCACAATTCTGGGAACTCTGTCCCTTATAAAAATATATTTATTTATGTTATGTTGTATACCTAAGTCGAATACGCCACATTTTCGAATTATACAACCCACTTCGGAAGTCGGAATGAAAGGTTCGGTTCAATAAAATAGGATGGAACACCAATAAAAAAGATTTTAGATGTCGTTCATTCAACTTTCGCATTTGTGTGATTTAGACTAAGGAAAAATGTGTTTAGTTTGATTATATCCAATCCTAATTCATTCATGAAGGACCTCAATTTGAATCTGAAATCGCAATTGACACTTCTTTGAGCATGGCTTAAGTTTAATAAATGTTAAAACTCTAATAAAGCCCTTCCATGCATTTATTTGTGAGGCGCCATTTGAATGAACAAAGGATTGATAAACTTCAACTTATCCCCTAAAATGAAATTACCATATTATACAGGGTGACCTAGGGTTAAACCGCCAAACGTTCAGTATAGGTTTTTTGGTGAAAATAAAATGTTTTCTTCATATAAGTATATGTTCCAATTTTCTTCGTTTTCAATATACAAGGTGTCAAAGTGTAAAAAAAATGCTTTTTTTAATTCTAAGTACATTAAAATAAGCCTTTTATCACCACAAATAAGCATGCCAAATTTAATCAAAATCAGCCAAAAGATTTTTGAGTTATGAATAAAAAACTGATTTTTTCTTAAAACTTTGACACCCTGTATTTCCAAAACGCAGCAAGTTGGGACACATGCTCATATGAAGAAAACATCTTATTTTCAGCTGAAAAACCGATACTGAACGTTTGGCGGTTTAACCCTGTGTCACCCTGAATAAGGAACTAGGAATTCAGAGATTATGTCGTTGAACGATCTTTAACTTAATAAACTTCTAAAACTTATTTCCTTTTTGTTATATTTATGAACTTTATATTTCTCTTATGAATTTGAATTCTTTAATCGTTTTTGAACAGCATCATAAAAAGGCAGTTCTTTGGTTCTACCACAGTTAGCTATAAACTGTGGTTCTACTTGCTAACATTTCTCTGTTTTTATTTGTTCTGGTTCCCACAAAAAGGAAAACCCTTTAATATTATCTACGGGCGCCATCTCAACTTCAGCCCCTCAACCAAAGCAACACCCAAAATTTGCGTGATTAATTAACCCCTGATACAAATGAAGAAATCTGCATTGTTCACAATAAGCTTGTCGAGAGAGAAACAAGATGTTCTGCCCTACCAGGACGACGCTCATTACCATAAACTTGGCACAAGACTTCTTGACATCATGTATTGTTAGAAAAAAAATTGTTCACCAAAAAATCAGGGGTGGAATCCAAAAACATTTTTATTTAAAAAATAGTAATTTATGTATCAAGTGAGTAAAGTGATGCTTTTTTTTACGAGTAGGAAATGTTGACATTCCTACGAGTAAAAAAAACACTTTACTTACGAGTTTCATACAGTATTTTTTCTACAACTGTCAAAAAATATTACCAATTCAATTTTTTTTGCAAATATGAAATGAATTTGGCATATTTTTATTTATTCATTATTCGAACAAAGCTCGATGAGTATGTGGTAGAGTTGAGTTTCAAACAAATGAAACGAATAATTTCGACAGAGTCGAAATCCCTTTCTCATCACACTATCCCGCAAAATGGAAAATTTGAAGCGAATATTAAAATAACATATTCATCGAGGTCATTATTATTATTATTAATGTTGACTTGATTTTTGAATAACTAGTCCATCGAAGTAACTTTTCATTTTCTTAGATTTGTATTCAAAATAAATAAACAATCCTCGTGAAGCAACGAATACCTTTTTCTTTCTTTGAACTATGTCAAGGAAATCTCATATTTGCACTATCCACGATTTTCTCCGTTCAATCTTCATCACTTTTCATTTCTACTTAAATTAAATTTATAGTTATCAAGAATTCGTTATCTGGATGGATGCACAATTTCTCAAATTTCATTAATTATTGTTGTCAACTAGTTTCTGACGGCCAAACAGCCATAGCTACCTTGGATTACCTAGTGTAGATTAGGTCCAATAGTTCCTTAGAGGTATAGGCTATTATTTTGAATATATTCGCCGCGATAGTTTGGAATTTTGATAATACTTATTTAATAGCTAAAATGCTAAGAATATTATTGGTGAAACATTTGTATATCAGATATTTATAGGTTATTAGTTGCCAAATAAAATGAGAACTGGTTATGACGTAATACTTTTCTCACACAAACCATACAAAAAAAGTGGACTTTTTTTGACAGTTGTAGAAAAATGTGATTTATTTAACAGAAAACAACTACTTCCCCGGCACAAGCCACGCTGGAGATTGAACTACATCTGAAAGATATTGTGAAAAGACTCTTACTGAAAAGAACAGAAAAAATCTGAATGTGAAAATTCGCATTTTCATTCAGATAGTCGATTTTTTAAATTTTCTATAGTTTTCTTTAGTGTCACCGCAGAAGAAATATTTACCTCATATCCATCCCTGATGTGTATGCTTCTGAAGAGCTTGTTTTTATCCAATCCTAATCAGTCCCCCTGTATTGTATTGGGGATTGAATGCGAGAGAAGCGAATCTTGCTTCAATGAAATTAACGATTTCTGTGAATGATATTTTTCAATAACATTCTCCCTATCTAATTTATTTAATGATTTTTTTTAATGAAAACTAGAGAAAATTAAAAAAATCAACTATCTGAATGAAAATGCAAATTTTCACATTCAGATTTCTTCTTTTCTTTTCAGTTAGATTCTTTTCACAATATCTATCAGATGTAGTTCAATGTCCAGCGTGGCTTGTACCGGGGAAGTAGCTGTTTTATGTTAGATTTTACAAATAAATCACATTTATCATTTTTCAATTTTCATGGAGAATGTCCCGTTTTCAACATGAATACCTCCCAAGGGGTTATCTTGAACGATGGAAAATAGCTATTGAACTTTGTCTTTCAGCCGCAGATGATTCCACAACAGATTTTATGAATGTCCTATTCATATTTTCGAACTAAAATCAAAATGCAATACCCTCATATTCTTTAAATATTGGATAAATGCGAAAATATCAAACAAAGACAAACATTTCTTGAATGGAATACCATTTCCTCGATGAAGATGACAATAGCCAAACGATTGGACTAGAAAATTTGCTGGTGAAGTTTGTCTACAGTCAACATTTATACCATGGTGCAGCTGTGAGGCCGTATTTCCCAAATATCAATTTATGGTCTGGAAGTTTTTGAATGAGGAGTTTAACAGTTTCACAATGATCCATATAAGTTTCTATACTAGAAAGAGGCAAGAATAGGACGTGTGATAGTTGGTTGTGTGATAGCTGGTTCTTCTCATGACACATGCCTGAGATAAGCTAATGGTCGTTTGATAGAGTCTGTATCTTGTCTTTCTCTCAGTGTCTCCAGAAGTACGTGAAGAGGAAGTAATCCAAGGAGGCGAATGGCGAATGGCAAATGTTGACTGGCGACTGGCGAATGGCGTATGGCAACTGGTGACTGGCGATTGGCGAATGGCGACTGTCGAAGGGCGACTGGCGAATGGCGACTGGCGACTGTCGAAGGGCGACTGGCGAATGGCGAATGGCGAATGGCAACTGGTGACTGGTGACTGGCGATTGGCGAATGGCGACTGTCGAAGGGCGACTGGCGAATGGCGACTGTCGAAGGGCGACTGGCGACTGGCCAATGGCCAATGCGAATGGCGAATGGCGACTGGCGACTGGCGACTGGCGAATGGCGAATGGCGAATGGCGAATGGCGAATGGCGAATGGCGAATGGCGACTGGCGAATGGCGAATGGCGACTGGCGAATGGCGAATATCGAATGGCAATTGGCGAATGTCGAATGGCGAATGGCGACTGGCGAATGTTGACTGGCGAATGTCGAATGGCGAATGGCGTATTACAGATCCATACGTGATCATTGATCGAATGAGAGTCATGTACAGAATATTGTTTGGATAACATGAGGAAGTCGTGAGAAGAATTCAACTCGGATTCAATGTGGAAAAGGTAATCCGGAGAACCCAGACAGCCATTGTTTGGCAACAATCCAATCAGGAAGCCGATGACATCGAAAAAAATTGTCATTGAACCCGTAATGAATTCCGACGAAATCTAACAATATCTATCGAGTTATGTGACTGAGAATGACTGCATTATTTAAATCTATTACCCGGGGCTGTTCGGGTCTCATACTTTTTCCACCGGCCGATATCGAGCCGTGTAGGTGTAGCCTTGTTCTCCGACAACGCCATTAATCCAATTCTTGAGTTGAGTACCTCCAGGTAAAAAGTTCAAGGAATGCCGCCTGATATTATCTCGAACAGGAAATTTTAAATTAAATTCACGGGCGCATATCTTCGAGAATTCGTGAACTTTGCCGTGTGAGGTTCTACCTGGCGATGGCGCATCGGACGGTGTCAAAAAACGCTGCCAACTCGATGGACGGATTTTCGTCAACGTCAAGTTTTGTTTTTCTGCGACAGCTTGCGGAAATTGGCCATCACAGACATATCCATGATTTGAAAGACCAGTCTGTGTAGTAAGAAGATTTTTTTCATATTCAGATTCACGAGTTTGGAAAAAACGTCCAACCCCTATAGTATGTATCTGTCTTCCAGTAAGAAATTTGAAACTCAGGAAGACATGTGGATCTATCTATCGAAAGCATTAGACATACAGTGTTCGCAAAATAAAAAAAAAATGGGAATAGAGTGGCTGGATTCATATATGCTAGATCGTAGTTCTATCGTTGAATGCATATCAAATCCGGACATCATCAAACAAGGTGTTCCACAAGGCTCTGTCCTGGGACCGCTACTATTGTAATATACAGTCTGTCCATAAATTAACCCTGTTAACTTTTGAACGGATCGAATTTTTTTCTTAAGATTTCTACAGGTGAAATGGTAGTTCACAAACTACTTTTTGTCTATATTTCAAAATTGCGTCGGGCCGCCATTTTGAAAGATTTTTTTAAAATGCATGGTGGGTCGAGTGATAGCTCATTCGAATCGTCTTTCAATTCTCTATACGACATCAGATTTTCAAACATAAATATTCATCTAAAACAAAACGGAGGTACTAAATGTTAAAACTTTTATTGAATAACCTCACCCATGTTATCTTTTGAACTTTTGGACGGATTGGAAGTTTTTTTTTAATTTTCATATGGTTAACTAATTTTTGATAAAAAATTTTTATATTTCAAAATGGCGTCGTACCGCAGTCTTGATTTTTTTTATGACTTTGGAGGTCAATTGATACCTCATTTGAACCGTCGCTTCTCTATACGACAACGATATTTCACACCAATATATTCATCCAAAACAAAATGGCGATAATGTTGGAGTTCTGCTATGAAAATCCTTTCAAAACCTAACCCTTTCAAAAAAGTTCTCTTCAATTCAAATTTTCATTGAGATAGTTGATTTTTCAATCATTTAGTTTTTATTGAAAATTCTTATATAAATAAATGAGATAAGGAGAACGTTATAGAAGTGTCACAAAAATCAAACACTTCAGAATTTCACTCAGCAAGGATATAACCTGTCACTGTTATCGCATTCTGATTTTTCTCGAAATATGAACATGATGTTTATGAAGTCAGACGTGGAATTATCTGCGACTAAAAGACAAACTTTAGTTGCTATTTGCCATGGTTCAAGATAACCTCTCGAAAGGTTTTCATGTAGGACAAGGAAAAATTCCTCATTGGAAATAAAAAATGTTCTGGAATACGGCAAAAAGACAAAAAAAAAAATTAAGAATTTTTTTGTAATATCTAACAGAAAAAAACTACTTTTCCGGCTAAAGCTATGCTAGACGTTGAGCTACATCTGAGCAAATGTGATTTTCTTAAAAATGGATAAAAAGATAAAGAATATAGTTTTTTTTTGTAAAATCTGGCAGAGAATTACTTCCCCGGCTAAATCCGCGCTGGACGTTGAAATATATTTGATAGATATTGTAGTAAAACCTTAACTAAAAAAAACAGTATTGAAGTGAAGTTTAAATTTTATCACAATCTGCAGCTAAAAGACAACTATATCAGTTAGGGTATTTTCACAATTTATATCAGATGTAGTTCAACGCCCAGGGTGGATATAGCCGAGCTAAGAGTTGTTTTCTGTTAGATATCACAAAAAATTCTTCATTTTTATCGTAAATTATATAAACCATCATTTTTCAGTTTTCAACGGAGAATGTTTCCCTTTTCGAAGTGAATAACCATTACTATTACAAATTTATGTTTTTCCTAGGTAAACTCGTCTCCAGACAGAATCACTTCAGTCCAGCCCTTCTCTGTCAAAACCGACGAAATTCCCAAGAAATCTAAAACCAGCTGATGAGCTGGAAACTGCCACATAGCTGAGTGAATAAATTCCTGCGCGCTATCGGCAACACCGCAAAGTCCTCCGAACAGGTTGTACTTGTTGAGGCAAAGCTCGTTCATAAGCATTCGTAGTGGGGGGGATTCCACTACCAAATTCTAGCGCTGAGAGCGTCTGACATTAGGCGCAGTGATCATTGTACGAGTCGCACTCGTCGTCATAACAACTGCAAACAACTGCACGACTAAACTAACCTCCAAAGTACGATACACGCAGTCACACCGGAAGTAACACCGTCTGATGATTCTAAGTACATTACCGTTGTGATTTTTTTTGTTTTTCGAGTAGCTACGGTGTGTTAAGTGTGTGTGGCAGACGCCTTGCAGGAGGATCCCAGCAGGAAGAACATGGACTTGTACTGTTGCGAAATTGCGGAAAACGAGCATACCGCCTACGATGATCCCACTCTGCTGCAAGACCGAGTTCTCAGGTTCCTGCTCAAAACTGAGGACAGGTACGTCCTGCCTTACTCGGCGACGCTTTCCGAACAAAAGGAAGTCACCGTGGAAATGAGAAAAATCGTGGCAGAGTGGATGATGGAGGTAAGGTTACCGACAATTTAAAAGCCACGCAGTTGAATGGAACGTTATTAATAGATTTTTCGAGCTTTAACACCCCCGTCAGGCTCGGAGATAGGTCATTGTCTGCGACAGCCAGATGTTTCTTTCCACGGCACTTATGACTTCATTCCTAGCGAGGTTTCGAACCCCCAAATTCGGGGCCCGATTCGTTTTGCGTGAATTAGAAACCGCGCTCCACATTTTATGCGATTTAAAATTTAAATCCCCATTATGCATGGTGTTTGTATAAGTAATTCTGCACATACACGCCGGTTGGTGACACGTAGGTACCCGACTACGTTCAATAATAATGATGATTGCCAAAAAACGTTTAAATATCCGTCGTGGTCGTGTGATCGAAAATTTTGAGCCGGGTATTTAAATATTTATAGAGGTCATTAACATTATCCTGGCACCAGCTGATCGCATCGTCATGGCTGTGGAAAGCAGGGTTCCGTGGATTTTGTTAACTTACCACTTAGCAACAAATCGGCATTATAATATTGTTAGAGCGATGGCCTTTTAATGTCCTTGAATGGTGACGTCACGCTTGTGTGCGGTTACCGGAAAGGGCCCCACGGTTTTTAAATGCTAATTTCGCCAAATTGTAGGTGTTATATTTGAGTGGGCAAGCGATTTGATGTCTGGCTTTTAAACTTTTAAAGCGCCTTTATCGGTTTCGTCGCGTTGTTTAGAATCTAGTTAGCGAAGTATACAAGGTTGTGCTCTCAACTCTCGAACATTGTTGAACACATTTAAGAACAATGCTAGGTACTGTGGATATATCGTTAAAGGTCACTCGGATAGTGCATGATTCCAATATTAGTTGTACCTAATACCCCTTGGTACCTCTCATGAAGTATGCCAGATCAGCAAAAGTAGTTGGGATTAGGTATGTCCCACATACTTGTGGGTACTTCTTTTTTCCCAAAATTAGCCTGGATGACAATAAATGTTTAGTTGAAGTTCAGATTCTGAAATTGATACTTCCACTTATGTACTTTTTCACGATAATAGTTTTCGTATTGACTGATTCATAGAGGATGTCAAATCAGGCAATAAATTCCAAAAATGTCCCATATTTTCCCAAGATATCAACATGTGTTCTGAATATTCTGAATTTTGTTGAAAATGGTAATAGAATGAATACTTCAGATAGTACAGATGAGTTCGATACCTCATGGAAAATTACTGACAGAGTGAATTCTGAGGTGGTGTCCCAAGTTTAAATCCACTTGAATGTGATGACGAAGATGTCAATCTAGGTATTGGTTCAGTCTAGTTCTCTGTCTTTGTCTAAGTTGAGTAGATTGCATTGGATTGCCATCTTGCGGATATAAGTACCTTTATTTCATCTCATTCTATGTGGTTGCCAACAATATTGAATTTTGTATAATTTCAAATAAGAAAAAATAGAAATATTCTGTTGGATACAGTTTTCAGCCACTATTGGAAGGAAAAGGAAAAACTTCATGAAAAATAACTGCCAGAGTAATCTTCTGATCCATTTGAATGTGATGACGAAGATATCAATCTAGTGACTGGTTCAATGTAGTTCTCCGTCTGTGTCTGAACTGAGTGGATTGCCATCTCGCGGATATACTGTTAGATCTTAAGTACATGTCATCGTTTTGAGGTTTGTTAACAATATACTCTATAATTTTGAACAAGAATAATCAGAGATTTTCTATGCGATGCAGTTTTCATCCACTACTGGAAAGCTGTAATCAATTCATATGTTCCGGAGCGTTTGAAACTTGTGTTTCAGAGGTTTTTAAATTATTAAAGGGATTGAAAACTTTCATTTAGTGGACTATCGTTATTGAAATTCCCTAACTTAATGTAAAGTTAGTGAGGATTCATGGAGTATCAAGTAACAATTATCAAATAATAGGTATTCAAAATATAGTATCCATGCACCAAAATTAACAATCATGAAGGAAAAATATATCATGCGCACAAGTCAGATCTTTGGCATTTAAGTTGACCTTACCATTTCTTGTATACTTTTTCAGTTTCGGACTGTATTTGATGATTTACAAGAAAAAGAAATTTTGACGATCTCACAAAATCAATCTTGGTCTTGTTAACCCCTTCTTGATTAGGACAACGATATCTTTCTCGGGACTAGTTCAATGTTGGTCTGTTCTGTTCTTATTTTCTTGCGTTTGTCTCATTCTATTTGGGTTAAGACAACATTTTCTCCTCTCAGAATATTTTCTACATCACGTTCTCATCCCATAATGCCTCTAAACAGTCTAAACTTGAAAGTCGATTCGCCTCAGAAGTCTATCCCCTCTTATGAAGACAGCTGACAGTGGCATGATTTGTTCAATATAAATGTCTGTCTTTGTCTAATTTGAGTGAGTTGCGCCAGCCTTGCGCACATCTCTCACTATATCGTGCCTTCTCTTTAAATGAATTTCTTCACTATATTCAAATTGCTCGGAACTTGGAACAAAGGGCAACATTTCAATTTGAATAAATGATTTTGTTTGGCCTAAAAAGATACCTGTTTTGCATCAAGAGTTGGTTTTTGTGTGGGCTTTGCAATTTATATTTCGCCTTTAGAAATCAGCAACGTTACCTTTGCTTCTGAAGTAACCCATTTCAACGAAAATAATCCATTTGATTTCATGTTGTCGTAATATTGATTACATTCCTTTCAAATAGTCCAATAAAAATATTGCGCAATTCGGAAATTCTGCATAATTTCGAAAATCAATGTGTCCTACTTATATGATGATAGTTTGTTTAAAAATAGCATGCTTGCGTTATACTAATAAACAATCATATTTACGGCACAACACGAGTTATTTTGAGCACAACCGGTACAATGTCATTTCACATAAATCTGTCACAGAAAATTGTACATTGGTTCTATATCAATTTAGGTCAGGTTCAAGAGAGTGGAAATTTTTCTCTGAAATATAATTCTCTTTGTATAGCAAATACTTTCTGGAATAGGTATATTTCACCAATAGAAATATTATTTCGAATCTTCTCAGCTTTCCATAAAATTGTATGATCTACTTTTGTATTTCATGTCGCCGGCCGTTCCTCCTATTCAGAATTTATTTATCTACTTCATGAAAAGTATATTGTCACTTTTCTTCGAGCATTTCTCTTTTCTATTTCCAATTGATTTTGGCCACTTTCAAGCCACACCCATTCTTTTTCCTTCAAGTTTTTTTCATCTGGCATTTCTCTTGAATTTTTTCTGTTTTTCGTCATGGGAACGATCTCTTTTGCCTGGTAATTGATTTTTCTCAGTGTTTCAATATCCATTTTGTTTGATTCGTACTGTGTTTCTCGTTTCTTGGTTCATCCGCAGTTTTTCAATAATATTATAATTTTTTCTTTCAATTTTGTCGATGTTTGATCAAATTTCATCAGATGCAGTTCTGTATCGAATATCTATGCATATTCTCTGTTCATTGGCCTTCTTCTATGTCTGGTCAACTGTGTGTATTAGGTCTTCTCATCAACCCACATCTCGTCAAATAATACAAATATATCTTACTCCTTCTCATAATTAATAGTTTTGAAGATACTCTTTTTCTTTTGTCTTCTTTATTGACGTCATCTATTTCTTCACTTTTTTCGACTTCTTGTATACTTCTGAATTTACATAGATCAGAAACGGGTGTTCTTATACATGCGTGCATGGCATCACACGTTAAAAGGTAAGAACTACGTTTTCCTTAGCTCGCACAAGTCTTTTGAAGACTTCTGAGGGTTGCGCAAGGGTCCAGCCGGTTGAAGTAAATACCAATTTTAACAACAAACAAAAAAGAATAAAAGTACCATCCGTTGATATTATTCGAAATTTGTAGCGAAAAAAACAATTGTCCTTGCGTCTTTCGGAATACAAAGGACCAAACTGCCGACTCTACCTTCCAGCCTTGAATTCTTGTTATGCTAATTCTCCATTCAGCTGTGATAGACTTATAGCTTCTGGCAAAACCGTTGATGAGAAACAAACCACGAATCCTTTATTTAATTTGATGATGATCATTTCTTGTTTCTTAATAACACGTTGTTTTTATTTTTCCAGGTATGTGAGGAACAAAAGTGTCAGGATGAAGTTTTTTCGTTAGCAATGAACTATATGGATAGATTTTTAATGTGTTGTTCGATAATGAAGAACCAGCTACAGTTATTAGGTACTACGTGTATGTTCATAGCATCGAAGTTGAGAGAATCAAGACCTTTAGCTGGAGAAACTTTAGTGTACTATACAGACCACAGTGTTACAAAACAACAACTTTCGGTAAGTTGAAAAAATATTCATTTATAAAAATTGTTAAAATTGTTTTTTCCGTTATCCAGCTGTCGTCCCCTTACGAACGGCAGCCCTCAAAAGTCGAAACTTGTGCGAGCCAAGGATTAACGAGGTCTTACCTTTTAACGTGCGATTCCTAGCACTTGTATATTCACATTGCAAATACGGTCGGTGTCAACAAAAGCACGAGATCGCCAAACTTGAACAGAGTCGTATTATGATTGTTAAACTTGTGAATTTGAAAATGTTCACATATTTCATATACATCTTAAAATCTGAACTAAACAAGATCAGGACCACTATTTCAAATGAATAGTCAATAATTTAATTGAAAACATAAAAACAAATCATCACGGAAATTTTAAACAAAACGCAGCTTTAATAATTGTAACGCAACCAAGCTGAATACAACTCTGCGAAAACATTTTCGTTTTACACTGAGGTCATTTTTGAGAAAAAAATTACAGGCTACTGTAATAGCATTATTAATAATTTTTATTTGTCTGAAATTCACTATACTCAATATTAGTTATTGGGTGATCATTAGAGGTGAAAAAAAAAATGATTCATTGAACTGTATTACTTTGCTTACAAACAAACGTTTCGATACCTGAGTACATACACATTTTCAGACGGTGTTCTATATACTCCAACATATAATTCCCAAGTTCTACACAAGCAGACTGAAGACAGTCAGTTGAAGAGAAAATAAATATTATTTTTGAATGTATACACCGGTGTTGAGAAAGAAAATATGTTTTTAGGGAATATTGATGCTACCACACTGGTTTAGTTAATAATATCATTAGTTGTTACGGACAGAAACTCAGTTAATAACCACCATAGGAAACATGTTTCATTACACGCAATGCTTTTTCCAAATTGTTTACTTTTCGAATAATACAAAACTAGTCAGATACTTTCGACCGAACAATAACAATGATAGTAATATATAAACGTACTTATCGATTTCATCAGTTTGATAATGGTGTACATAGAACAGAATAGTTATTCTCATAAAAGTGCAGAAAGTTAAACTTTTCCGCACGCGAGTTAATAAAAAAATTATTTCCTACGACCACCTGCAAAAAGAAGTGAATTGAACATGTCTCATGCATAGTTTGATTGTTATTTGACATAATCTTTAAATGATGTGTGGGGTGTTTCATTTAAATTAAAATCGAAAATGAATGAATTGATGATAATTTTAAAGATGAAATTGAGAAAACATATACTCATGTCAAAATAAGCACGATTTGATTTTCGCTGCACTAACGCAGGAAGGAATTTTGCAAAGTAAAATGATTGTGGAAAAGTGGCAAAAACGCACTATCGCAATTTTTTTCACATACATTGGGCAAAAATCCAGCTTATTATTATTAGATTCAATCAATGCTGAAGATTGAATATTTCCATCTGCAAAACTTATTCCAATTCTCATATTTTGAAACATACCTAAGTAAATGGAATAAAGAATATATAAGGAATATTGAAGATTGAAGGATTGAAATTGGAAAAATTCTCAGTTAATTTCTTTAAACTTTTCTGTTAAAAGCTATTCCAAAAGTTTGCGAATTATTCACTGATTTTGAAAAAGTTTAGTCAAAAAGGGTCATTAATATGGAAAAATAAAAGTTCCAATATTTTCTTTGATTTTCATCTTTTCTTATTTTATTTTGGCGATATCCTCAGAATTGAATCAAAATAAGAATCTCTTTTTCACAGCAAGTTTCCTTATGGTGATATCAGTTTCACTGTCCGATGTTTCGTTATCAATCATCCATCATCAAATTATTTTTATTGAATGCGACACTGTTTTAATATAAATATCGGAATTTGAAGCATTTTTAGTTCTAAATTCATTGAAGTCATTACATATGATGATTTCATTACTTTTCATATCATTTTTGAATACGGGACTGAAACAAAAATAAATTGTTGACATGGTTTATTGATTGGTGAAAATTTTTCCAAAAATTTTTAATGATCCCAGAAAAGGATCTGTAATGTCACATGTCATCTGTTAATTTAAAATGAAAAATACCTGATGATGGTTGTGACAACAAAACAGAAGAAGAATTATTATTTATTTTGTTCAAGCTCTTACAATAACATCAGAAAAAATTGAAAAGTTCATACTATCCGGAATCCATTTTTTCATTTTCCATTTAAACGAAACTGTATCTAGGTATTATCAATTTCTTATCTTTGAACTCACGTTAACTTCACAACGATAATGGCATAGAAATATAACCGTGTGGCCATTCGTTCTTATAAGTATTTTAAAATTTTATGACAGCTCGTAAAACTGAGGCGGATAATCGTTAACAATTTCCCGACAATAGCTATTTCAATATTAACAATACAAAGCGTTCGTAGGTATTTTTCAATGAACTGATTGTTTTTCGATCCTATTTCCGTATCGTATTAGTTTTACGACGAAGTAAATCGAAGCACGATTTTTTGACTACTATGATTGGACTATAAAATCGCGAGCTGAATGTTGAATGAAATTCGAACGACTGTAAAATTATAATTGAATTTTCCGTAATGTTTTCAGTTTCCCAGTGTAGAGGTGATAAGCAGGTAAACGGTAAAAATACCCTGGAAATAAACCCCACCCCCAAAAAAACGGAAAAAAGTCACATAAAAACCCAAGAAATAATTACTCCTTCTTCCTTGTCGTTCTTTTTCGGGTTTTCTTTTTTATTTGTTTTTTTTTCTAGATTCGATTAGCCTATCGCCATTGATAATATATTTTGAGACAATTTGTAACATTTTAAAAATAGGATGCCGTCTTCTCTTTCTGTAGTCATAGTACAGAAAGAAATATCTCTTATTTGAAGCATTTTTCTTCATATCAGATCAACTTCTTAACTTTTTTTTCTAATTTCCTCTCATTCGACCGAATTGCTGATTTTTTGATACTTTTTCAGTATCGCGTTAGTTTTGCGATAAAATAAATGAAAGCGCGATTTTTTGCTACAATGATTGGACTATAAAATCGCGAGCTGAACGTTGACTGAAATTCGAACGACTGTAAAACTATAATTGAATTTCCCGTAATGTCTTCACTTCCCCAGTATGGAGGTGATAAGCGTATCGCCATTGATAATATATTTTGAGACAATCAATTTCAATTAAAGTATTCTACGGAAGAATGAGGTTTGATATCGCGGCCCTAAAACCAACCGGTGCCCACACATTTCTATAACAATACTGATAATAGTGATAGCTGAACGCGGGAAAATCAATGCATACAGGGTATGTCGAAATGTTAGGGTCATTTGGCATGTTAGAAGAATTGTGAAAACTGATTAACCTATTATTCTGAACTAAGCAAGTCAACTTATTTCAGCGGAAAATTGATAAAAATTATCGCTCCTTTGATTCGAAGTTATAATTATATACATAAAATCTATTGTATTTATGAGGGTGTATACCGGGTGACCCGGAACCAATTTACCCCCTGTTTCTTCGTTGTTATTTTGTATAGATGTTTCAAATTTGGTACATCTATTTGATGTCATAAATGTACAATTTACCAATTATCAGACCAAATATGACACTTCCGGGCTGAACGGAAGCGCATCCAATTTTTTAGTTCAAATATAAAATACAATTTTTTTTTGAAAATTATGGTTCGATTTCAAAAAAAAAATTATACTTTCCATTTATTTTGAACTTTTATTTTTTATTATTTAGTCCATGTTGGAAGTAAAGCGCGTTCTTTAGTTTTTTTGAACTATTATTTTTTTATGACTGAAAAATCGAAATATATGACCCCCACATACTAATTTTGAATCGAATCGGACCATAATGACAAAGCTCGTCCACCATTTTGGAGTCGCCATCTTTAATTTAAGAACTTTGACCTAAAAAACCCCAACATACCAATTTTGAATCGAATCTGACCATTATCACGAATCTAGTCCGCCATATTGGAGCCGCCAAGTTGTTTTTCTCCTCGTTTTTCTCTATAACAAAAATGTCATATTGCATTGTCGCCGGACTCCTGGAAGTGGGTGAAAATCACGTTCCAAGATTCCGTTACATACATACAAGTAGAGCTAATAAAAGCGTGTTAAAAACTCACTGATAATTCTCCGATATTACCTGCAATAGGGTGTGGTCAACTTGAACACCCTGTATCTCATGAATTATACAGACATTTTTTTTTTGTTTCCATTTAAACCTTTGTTCAGTAGGCCGAGTTCTACAATATATTGAAATTTTTGCCAATTTCACTGAAACACTTTTTGCATAAGAAATGTGCGTAGACATTTTTGAAAATTGTGAGGTAACCTCCGTTTTTTTTTTGAAAATTTGGTATATAAAAACACTAGAATACAACTGGGAAATTTGTAGAATTATCTTGTGATTCAGGATCATGCAACATTTTAGATTTTTTTTTGGCGAATCTAGAATTTTCAAATTGATTAACTGAATAATTCCCCCAATCATAGAAAATTTTGGGATAGTTTTAGTAAAAAACTTTCGCACATTGAATAATTTTGGTTTGAAGTAATTTCTTATTTCTCAATTTTTTTCTCACACTGATAGTAGATATTTTCTGATTCCATAATTCATCTCTAACATAATAATATTTACAAGAACGAGCTGATGACTCACAGTGTGTGTTGAAATAATACCAGGCTTTCCGGCTTGTCAGGATCTAGTTTTCCTCGGAATATGCATCATCCGATGTATCATCATGCATTTCCGTATTCCATTCCAAAATAACTGGCGCTAGATATATTGCAATAGTAAATACTTATGCATTATAGTGATGCATCTGTTTTAACTGAATTCAGATGAAATTCTCGGGAAGCTGTGTTGTTGCGTTCGTTCTTTATTAACACATACAAACTATTAGTATTGGATGATTTTTATTTACTGTTTTTTATTTTGCTATAGTTTGATTTTGTTACCATAGTAATAGAAATACTCCCGGAAATATTTATCCAAGAAAGTTTCCTAAATCTTTCTTTCCATAAAAAAACTGCAGAATAATGCTCATCCAACAAGAATCTCAAATGATGCACTCCTCTTAAATTCTTCATTGTTTTAACTTTTGGTTTATTTTCGTGGCATTTTAACCACACTATATTTCCTAATTTGACTGTACCATTGTGTCGGTCCATTAGTTTGGGATTTCATTCAACAGTTGCGTGTGATCTCTGGTTCCGAACAAATTTTCCATAATATTTATAGTATATCGGTATCCGTAATCTCTCAGATATTTGTAATAATCTTAACAAACTTCCTGTGATATGAATGCCTCTCTCTTCACGACAAGCTTGTTTGGATTCCGATTGATACCGGGGTGTAAAAATTTAGATATTTCCAGGATGTAACCTGTTTTTTTTCTACTATGAATACTTCTTTTATTCATAGGGACGAGTTTATCAACTTCTTCTCATATGAATAGTGAGTGATGTGATGCGAATGAAACTTATATTTACAAAGGCTATGAAAAATTTTATCAAAAATGTATTCGAGACAGTGGCAAGACACCATCAAACACATCTTTACTCAGGGCCGTAACGAGGGCGGGGCAAGGGAGGCTTTGGCCGCGGGCGCTAGCCCGCAGGAGGCGCCACAATGACTTTTGGCTAGCCACGGGCGCCATCCACCTAGTTACGGCTCTGTCTCTATTGATAGATCAACATATTTCAATGCGTATAAGATCATATAAAAAATTATTCAAATATTTTTTTATCATATCGCTTTATAAATACTTGTAAATACTTGTAAGATTCAAAAAGAAAAACGTGGGGGGTGCATGCATACATGGATCAAAAGGAAAAGGTATACATGAACCCAACTGACGTCCTATATATAGAAATTGATTTTCAAGACTTTTTTCTAGGCAATTCTGGAATCGAAGAAATGATTGAACAATAAACTTGAATCGTGCCCTTTCAGATGACATCATAAAAAAATCATGAAACTAACCCATTGCAAATAAAATAAATAAATAAATAAATAAAAATAAAAAATTCGCGAGTTATCTATTGCACCACCTTGTATATATCACTTAATCAACAAATCTGTACACGCTGGAAATACAGAGAATCCATTGAGGATATTTTTACATGTGAGATGAATAGTTTTATCGGTTGAGGGATGCGATATATATTGAATATTCAAAATTTTCAAGCAGATAGAACATGTTTTCGATCATTTTGTACAGATAATAGGAATAAATAACAGATAAGGAAGTCTGTGTGTTATTTATTGTGTTTTTGGGCTTGAACGAGACAAAAATATTTCACCGTATCTCACAAACAGCTAGCAAAATTTTATTATTTCCTTGAAACCTTTTGAAGAAGTCAATATCCATGACGTCAATTCAATAAAACGTTTAGTGTACTCAAAATCTTAATATACCTACTTTCATGGGAGCTCTATCGATAAATAGATTTTCCTTTTTCATAGTTGTCATATTTATCAAACAAATTCAAAAAATATTTTCATTATTTGTGAAATATTGGGATTTTTTTCATTACACTGCATGATGATACTAAGCATGATAATATATTCAGATATAAAAAAATAATAAGTTGGAAATTGAAAATATTTTTGAACAAAAACATACATATAGGTCAATACTGACCCTCTTGGTCATACTGAGAGTTGCAATAGAATGTTCAAGTTTGAGACAGATGTGTAAAACCGGAATAGAAACAACTTTTCTCTTCAACTCTTTTTTTATTCATTTGAAGTAAATTTAATAATGACAGGTAGCGAGAGTCACTTGTCTTGACCCCATCCGAGTATGTAGTTTTTTATATTTTTCAAAGCAAAACTGAACGTTTAAGTCACATATCAAATTAAATTATGATTAACAAAAAAATAATTCATATATTTGCCTTTCTGAAGGACACCGTATATTGATCACCAGAAGTGTATACATTTACAAATGTTTGTCCAGAAACCTTTGACAATCATTTTTATTTCATCCCATCTCTCCTAGTTCAAAAGTTACCAGGCCACCCACATTATCACCAAAGTCTGATTAATTTAATTTAGCTTAAGCGTCATCTGTATATATTTGCAGAAATCGACTAATTATATCCCATCGAGAATAAACATTTGATATCAAATAAAGTATGAATGGATCTGCCAGAGATAATAATATGTAGAGCAACAGCAGCTGATTTTTGACCTTTGCATCATTTTTATCAGTCTGAAATTCCGAATATAATGAAAATAATAATCAGTGTATGACATAAACTGCCAACTAATTGAATATGTAGAAACGCATTACCTACAAGTCACCTACGAAGTCAGCTGTTTTATACGTAGGCAATCTTTTGTCAGACTGTAGCCCCACTGAACTTATCAGTGTTTTGTTTAATTCGTTAATTAATTATTCTGGGTATCGGTCAGTGAACTTTCAGTTTGCTCGGTTGCAATGTAGGCCAATTATTTTAGCAATAAAAATCATAAATGCGGAAAAAATTGGAAAAAATTTCAAACTGTCACAAAAAAGGTATTTTAGTGCACGATAAAACTATAAACATTTGCTACCTCCAACAAGGCCGGCCACATTGTTTTGAATATGAACCATAGCAATTCTGTTATTTTGTAGAAAAAATGCAAGAGAGTCGCAAAATGGTGAAAACGAAGCATACATCATCCTACATCGTTCTCCAATTTTGCGACCGTTTTCAAGTTAGTCATCATCATCATTTATTCATACTTTTGTTGAAAACTCGATCGAAGAAATGTAAAAGAGTAGCGAACGTAAAGAAACGTTCATCTCTATGTCAAAAGTCTCGCCGAATAAATAAATGATTTACTGAATGAAATAGTAAAATCGACAATATCGAAGTACCCTTCAATCTAATATTTCCACCATGTCAGGCAAAAATCTGAGAGAAAACAACTACTTCCCTGGCTAATACCACGACGGACATTGAATTACATCTGACAGTTAACGATAAAGAATGATTTTTTTTTGTTTCCACCATTTTGCGACTCTTTTGCATTTTTTTTTCATAAATAAATTACCACAATTGTTGATAATAATTTTTTTTGCAATGTTGCCGGGCTTGTAAGAAGGGGCAAATTTGTATAGTATTATTGACCACTAAAATACAACTTTTGTGGAAGTTTCTTTTCTTTTGTAATTTTTTCCACATTTTTTCTAAAATTATTGGCCTAATATTTCGACATTTCTTTCGAAAATTGGTGATGGGTTTGAAAATTTCACCATAAAAAGATAGTCTTTGATTTCGTATTTCCACATGTTTTTTTGAGGCTATTTTCGAAACATTAGGATCATATCACAGTATAAATATTGGCATTTTCACTCCAATCCGGAATTTATCTACCGTTATCTATTAAGTAATAAGGTGTGTGACAGATTACATACATTTTACATCATTAGCAGATATCGTGCGGCATTTAATTTTTAAATACCTGATGTTCTAAATTCTGTGATGTTATATTGGTCTTTCTAGAACTCCTGTTCCACAGGTAGCAATTTCTATAGACCTGATAAAAATATATCATATTATTATAATGTTTGTGGGAGTACATTGTGGATATCAAAGAAAAGTAAGGAAATATTAACATCACGAGAAATCGGGAGCGCAGGGAAAATCTATTCATATTTCATCTTGAATGAGGCAGTGAATATGAAAATGTTTCCTCTAAGATTTAATTTCAATAGTCGTTCGTATTGTATCGAGATTTATTTGAATTAGAAGTTATAAATGAAGAGGAAATACAAATTTCCAATGAATATACCGGGTGACACAGAAGACTTGCAGCAGCCTGTAGTTTTTTAATTGCAAACTCTGATGTAGGTAATCAATGATAGTGCTTCTTTGGAACCTAACGACATTTTTTTCAACCACTTTTTTGACTGACCAAACTTGTTTTTTCAAATATCACCCTGCATATGTATCTTATCAGCTTAAAATTCTCTATCCAACCATGTTTACAAGTCGGTATTAGTGTCTTATTTAGCTGTTGATTTGCACTTTATTGAAAAACATCCTAACCCGAATTCGATTTTAGTTCAATGCATGGTAGGCTTTAAAATCCAATGATAATTAGTAAGCAAATTTTTCCATACCCTCATCAATACCTGCAGATTGTAAATAACTTCTTTCATTTAAGAAAGAACATCCGAAAATAACTCACAATATTGAGAAGAGATCTTGTGAAATAAGGATCAGCTATCTGGTAGGTTGTATGCAGTTGAAATAATTGCATGACATCACACGTTGAAAGGTAAGAGCCTCGTCTTTTGAAATTCAGGCATCGTTACGTTTTTTAACTACGATAGGATCGAGTAAAGATTGAAAAAAAAAATAAAAACTCTAACTTATATTAATAATGAAAATAATTCGGTTGTCGTTCACAATGAAAAATGAAATAACTACAAAAATAAAGGTGTAGGTGTAGATGCAGAAAATAGCACACTTAATTTCGATTTATGGGAATGTATGAGTATTGTTTGTCTCGTCTTGATCGCGGTTATATAATCCAGGCATCAACAGGAATGAACAAACAGTAATATTGTAAAGAATAAAAGGTATTCACACCTCACACGCCCTACCTGTCGAAAAGTACCTGTTAGATTTCACAAATCCTCCCATTAACAGGTACCTCGAGGCGAACTGCCTTCCGAGAAGTAGGAAATGGAAGCCTTTTGACTCTCGGCCCTCATTGTGGAAATTCTTCACAGGACGCTGCGTTCTCCTAGGGCTGTATTTCTTATTTGTGACATTAATGTATTTAACAATGCAGTGTTCACAAATCCCTATTATTGTTAGTGGCGCCGACTATCACTTGTGCGTCTTCTAATAATAAAACGTTAATTTGTTTTCCTAACGGAGCCCCTTGAATTTTAGTCGGATTCTGAGGCCGGTTAATTGACCGAAAACGAAGCCTTATCATCGTTCAAATGGATTTTGGCGATGATTTGACGTGTTCGTTTCGTGGGAGGACCATGACACGTTTGTTCTGGAAAATTGTCAATATTGTTCTAATTAACGGCACAATTTGAATGCCTCTTCTCAATACTTAAAAAGAATTATGCTCTAGTATATTCTCTTTTACGAAATCATCAATACGAGTAAAAGGTTATCGATAGCAATTGCACGGATTTTTTGTAGATTAAAACTGGAATTCCTCAAGGCTCTGTTCTGAGACCGCTTCAGGAAACTAATCTCAAAACTTTCCATATATATATTTTCACCAGGACACAGGTTTCGCAAATATCAAGATATTTATTCGGGTATCGTATCATATCGAATATCATACGAAGACAACAATAACAATAAGGTAAACTTTACAACAAATCAACCGCGCTCCAAGCGGGTCAAATGATTTTGGTGGCGCAGGAAAACCCAGAAAAATCCTGCAATGCCACATCATCTGAAGAGTTAGAATTTATTGGTTGAAAACTTTTAAAAAGCTCCAAAGAATTGTGGAAATCTGCGCTTCGGTGAAATAGGATGTAAGGTGTCTAAAGAGGCTCCAGAAGGTCCAGTTCGAGAGCAGATTTTCCATTTACGCAGCTGTCATTGAATTTGTACTAGTCCCTCTGTTGATATACCTGTATGGTCGTATGTAAAAGTGTGGATACTGTTGTTGGAATCTTCATTCTGCTTGAAATGAAATAAATAGTTTTTCATTCTAGAGATGAAAATATCGGTCGTTTGTTCATGATGTCAGAAATAGGAAACTTCTTGTAATACCCAGCCATACAACTGATGCGTTCAAGAGGTCATGTTGTTACTCTGCAGCAAAAATAACTCTTTACCATTTTATTATTATTATTATTATTTGAAATGCCTGATACTAAATCCAACGTCCATACCTCGTCTCGTGACCGGTCTACGGCACCGCGAAGGAACATTCGGATACGCTCCTGCATTTCGCTAATTTGATTTGTTCAATCGGCCTGGTAATGAATCCCGCGAACAGGCAGAACGGGTCTTCGCCTCTAAAGAACATTCCAGGCGAGTCGAGTCGCCGCGCGACCTTCAACCCTCCCGTTTACCTACCAGGTATTCTATCTCTTCTACTCGCCGCGGCCGCAATCCATTCGGAAAAACTAGAATTCCTCTAACCGGTGCGGTGTCCGAGACGCCCCCCTATCACTGCCCGCCTGCCGTCTCCGCTCGATATTTTTCCAATTAACGGTCAATGAATTCTGATTATTCATCGGTGTGAATGGAATTTTTGCTTTCCCACAACATATTCGTTAGTACCGATGGGAGTACAGGGTTTTCATATGAGCTAGTCCAGTGGTGGAGAGGTTCTTCTTTCAGATGAAGAAGTTACTCTGCAAACCAACGTGATTTTTTTTAGTACATTTTATTCACTAAGTGACCACCAACAGACATGCAGTCATGGCAGTCATGGAGAGGGGTAATACACTCCTATACCAGTTATTCAGAACAGTTATGTACCATTTCTATACAAAGTCTATTAAGTTCAGGTAGTAACAATTGTATCAATACCTAATTCAATAAAAATTCTATTAACCATCAACACAAGTGTTTCTCTGAAGAACAGTCTTCCCACGAAAGATAAAGGTGTAACTGGCAACTAGCCCTTATACTCCAAGTGGTGATCTCGACGTGATTATTTTCGCGAAGAGCGTTCTTCTGCCCCATCTATTTTCCAAGCATATTTACATGTTATGGGGATATATGCTCAGGAATATTCCAAAAGGGTACCCAGATGGAAAAATCTTTATACAAAGTGGAAAGCTCTGAAGTCATACACTAAGCTGACTTGGGACTGCAAACAGTCCCTGAGACAACTGGCAGCAAACTACCAGATCACTTCGATATCGGTGTTAGGTCACAGAGGTGTTAGAGGCAACGAAGAAGCAGATTGCATTGCCGAAGAAGGGACAAACACACAATTTATCGGCCCAGAACCCTTCTATGGGCTCTCTGAAGCCTACTTGAATTATCTCACTGAAATATAGTGAAAGGACAAGCAGAAAGGCTAGTGAGCCTATTGGTAAGGAATGCTAAACATCTGCATAGTCTTCATGCCGATCTATATAACCAAAATCTTGTCTAATCAACGGTCATAATCAGCATCCAAATGGATGCCGAAGATCCTGCGAACTTCAACAGGCAATCTTAATGAGATACAGATAGATGCTGACCTGGTGGGCAACAACGGGAGCTATAAGAACAAGCCAACCGCAGTAATATGGCAGTCCTGTTAATAAAATTTCGAAACTTTCTCCTCTCGTGATAACCAATGGACGTACGTAGAGCAGGTTCATCTAGTGGATCAACAGCATGGATCTTATGGGCGTTACTGAGAATAACTTACGTCGAGGACGTCTTAAAGAACGTCCATTGTATGGATTGGTAGGAGCTCATGATGAGGGGAGTTCCTCCAGAATGAAAACTGAATGGACTTGAAAACTACTTTCGATTAGAGGCGCTGCCTAACAATCTGCATGTGAGGACTGCACCGCGAAGCTCAACAGCCAAATTATCTGGTGATTTATTTGAGATTTAAGTTGACATGTAAAAACTGCTGTACTTTAAATGTTCGAAACTTTAATGTTCATAGCGAGTTATGCCAGTGTATTTTGATGATAGCGCCTTTCAAATTGAGGTTTTGGATTAACAAAGGGGAACCGTTCAGGTCTAGTTGATCATTCAATAAACAAGATGAATTTTTCAATTTATTAATTTCTAGGAATTCTAAATAATTAAGCCTAATGCCCTTATTTGAGGGTTAAAGAAAGGAGGACTCACGCTTATGAGTCAGTGCCAAGAGAGGATCACATTCATATCGTAATATTTATCAGAACCTTTTCGGAAATCATCGGAATGTCAAAAAATATCTTAACGATATTAGCAGTACGGCTGAAAAAATATCGAATCACCCTCGTAGAACGAATAGACGGCCATGGCCGTTGTCATATACAGCGAGCATCATTGACGACAGGGGGCATTTCAAATTAACAGATTCCGAGTACTATAAAATTACTGGCAGCAGTCCTATTAGGTAGGACAAGCTCATTTAATTCGCGCACAGTCGCTAACAAATGAATTAACAACAGTAATAGACCAATTATCTAATAGCCAAGGAATACGTTTTCTAAACACGTCGAATCAATTGCAATTTTTTTTGACGATTAGTTTTTCTCTACGCGGATATCGATTCTCGATAGAAAAATTATAGATACTAGCAAACAATTGACTTGTTTTTAGTTTCATTTCCCAAGCCGTACTTTATTCACAGTAACCATATTTGTGTGTGAGGTGAGAATGACGGCTGTTATTATTAGCCACAGCGCGTGATATAATTTGTTTGGTCCTTCGGGCCGGATACTTTCGTGTATTGTCACCAAGAAATTTTTAGACCAGACTACACAATTCAATATATTCATTGTGAATAATCAAGGAATATGAAAGTTGAGGAAAGTTTGTGCAATTTTCAATCGTACTGAAATAATTGGCGCCTTAAGTTCTTCACTAATCATTGTTGGACATTGAAAAAATATGTATCTACATGCCACCTTATAAAATGGCGAAAACCATAATCTTTCAAAATACCACTCGTTCTTCCAACTTTATCGAATAATTCATTATTTTCACTTGTTATATACACATTTTACATTTTAGTAGGTCCCAGTAACTGTTCTACCCTTATCCAGATAATCGATCATGATAACTCCATGGCCATCTGAAAAACCTGAAGCAGGAACTTTTCCAGCATATTTTTGAAACTTCTTTGCACTTTGAGAAACAGTGTCTCTATTCTATCTTTTGGTGCTTCGTTTCTGGATCGTATAAATGTACCCTATTTTCATCTATAGTAACAAGGCGGCTTAAGAAATCTGCATCTTTTTCAAATCGAGCACAGCTGGTAAGCGATGATTCTACCCTTGCACGCGTCTGGTCAACTTCCATAGACATTTGGAGATCGTTTTAGCCTTAATTTTTCATATGTCCTAAGATGTCTAGAAACCCTGGTGCGTGCACTTATACCTGTAAAACTTTGGGATCAAACTGAAGACACCTGCCTACTTGAAAATGCTTGATTTTTTAATAATTAGGTTCGGGTTCCGAATTCCGATGTTCAGAGGGCGACTCAGTTATGTTTATACACAAGGTGCTCAAATTTTCGTGAACATTTTTCTTCCATGACCATAGATTTATCTTTCTGACTGTCTGAATTTTGACAGTTTGTGACGTTTGTGTTGAGAGTTTGTGTCTGTTTTGATAAAATGTAAAGTAATGTTATCTTAATAAAAATTCCAATCGATTAACTTCGGAAAACTGTGAAAACGCCATAATGAGATATTTCCGGTATTATTATTATTATAAAATGCACACTCGGGTCATTTTCTAGGCACTAATTTAAGCAAAAATGTTCAAGAAAAACTCTTGACTGAAGTGTTGAACAATTTATAAGATAAAATAAGTAACAATCCAAAAATCAGGAAAACAAGAAACTTGATCGGAAAACACCATAAACAACGAAGAACTAGAAACAACACAATACACAATGAAAAATAGGACAAAAACTCCAATCACTACTAAACCAGAATCAAAATTAAATCAAATTCCTGATAAACTAATTCAAAATTCAAATTTATCGAAGTAACGTCAAATGTATGACAGCTTCGAGCGTTTTTAACGGAACCAATAAGAGAACAGAATAAAAATAAAAGTGGTGAACGCAAAACGTCGTTATGTGTAAGCAGCCTAACAGTTTCTTGTCAGCGCTATAAGCGCCACGTACTAAAGAATGTGAACTAGGACCTAATCCAACAGGAGGTGCCGTCCATAAAAATCAAAACAAAATCGAATCGTTGAATTCACCAGGGTTTCTAGACATCTTAATATGTCCGAAACGATGACAACTATAAAATGGAAACGTTCATAAGAAATATGTCATATCATGTCATGTACGGCATGAGATTTTCGGAGACGGATACAGAACCTGACTTTTCTGATCGCTTTTCATCTCCAGTGAAAAATTTGCATATCTTCGTGAATCTCCTTGCCTCTTAATCCCTTCATTACAGGTACTTGATGATGACACGATAATCCAGTTTTTCTATCTTCGACGTCGTTTTGTTCAAATTTTATTGCGCAAAACTGGTTTAACTTTTTGACGTGAAACTTGACACTTCTGATAAGTTACTGATCGTTGCTATGGTAACGCATTTTTTTATCCATGGTAAATCAGACAGGTAACCATTATAATTCCTTACGATGTTTTTTAAATATACTTCAAATATTTCTAGTGATCATAGATAATGTAACTCGCACCTTTGATTCCAACGGCATTGCTGTTTTTTTTCCAACATCAGCCGTGATTGTTATTGTTCGTTTGCGGTTTATAGAGGAACCGGACATTTTCCTCGTTTCCTTTCCCACCCATCATCCGACAATCGGCATAGATCCCGTCGATTGCCAATCGACATTATTATTTATCTTATCATATTTGCTGTCCTGCTTCCGGTCCGCTCATGCTAATAATAGTCGGGTCTCTCTCGGATTCATTCCCAAATGTTTATAATACGATTGCACTCAACACGACTGCACAAGACAAGAGATAGCAGAAGAGACGTCGGCAAACTGCAGACTGTTGAACTGATGATATGGAGAATCAATGTATCGTTATTTGTTGTTTCCAGGGAAGATATTGCTTCGAATTCCTCTTTTGATTCTTCCGAATATTATTGTGGAAATTCCATTTCACAAAGAGGTGTCCCCCATATCAAGATATCGTACAAATGCTTCTATCAGGAACAATTCTAAATATCCCAAATTTAATTTTGTTCGTGTATGTACAAAAACTATTTTGTTTCAAATGTCAGAAACATCCTGTGATTCTGGAGAGTTGTCGATTCAAAAGTTGATTTGCAGTGAAACTGAGAAAAACACTGAAATGTGTCTATATTTGTTCTACAATTTTTTATGTTGATAACTAAATAGTAAGAATTCCATTAGTCGACATTGTTAGTTCAATTTTATGGATGATATTCTCCCACAACAAATATGCCAAACATGACTCACCTAAGAGGTCGGATTTGGGACCAATTTTTCCTGATTTACATCAATGATTTCGGTTAATATGTGACACCAGAAACAAAAAAATCAGTACTCTTTGCCGAAGATACAACTATCTTCAGCTGTTGCTGAGGGTTACAGTGAAGATTTCCTGAAGAGGAAAACAGAAGAAAGTTGCACAAACGTTTTCTTCTAAGTCTTCAACTTTAACATCAATAGAATTTCGATGACTCACCTTCACAATCTCATTGCACTCAAAACAATTATGTGAATAATCAGACTATCAAGCATAATTTGGTAACTCCAGTCCAAACCCTACCAGCGAATGCAATTATAAATGTTCAAAATACCAGTAGTGTGATAATAATAATCAATTTACATTCAATACGATGAATATTGACAACGATGACGTGAAAATAAAATCAACAACTTTGGATATTGTCACGTAATGTAATTTTAGCGTGCCATTTGGTATCTAGGGTATTATAAAGTAACTAAGGTATTATATTGTAACTAACGTATAATGTGTTGTTATGATGTTATGATGTTAATAATTTGTAATGAAGATTTAACCTAAAGGAAGCTTAATCTTCAATTTAACGATAAAGGTATATAATATTTGCACTATTCCAGGCAATAACGAGATTGTTCTTTGTTTATGTTCTGACCACATCTTTCGTTTGACAGTTTGATGTTACCAACATCGAAAAAATGAAAATACTGTTAAAAGCGAAACAAAAAACAGAGGCTGTTTCGATAAATTTTGGTTATCATGATGACTTCTTTTCAGACGCAAAATAGAAAAACGCAATTCCATCAGGCATTTGAATGCAGTTTATTCTATTTCATTCCTGTTCATTCTGTCTCGTTTCTGTTTCGTTTCTGTTTTATTCTGTTCTGTTCTTAGCTGGACCGACTTGACTTCACCCCAATATACTGAGTAATCCAAATAATTCCTGAACGACCTTTTTACTAATGTGTAGATCGTGTGAAAAACCGCAAACCGAATCTGATCCCGTCTTTTATTTTGCAGAGTTGGGAGCTGTTAGTGTTGAGTAAACTGAAATGGGACATAGCGGCTGTGACCCCACACGACTTCCTCAAACACCTCCTCAACAGGCTGCCGATGGAAGATAATTGGATGATCAGGCCCGAAATGGTCCTCAGCCACGCCAAAACGCTTATTACTCTTTGCGCCAGAGGTATGTACCGAAAAAAAAACTTCTTCATTATTATTATTATTGTTTTTTGTGTTTTGGCATCGACTGCTATGGTCATTAGCCACGTGTTCTAGGTAGGCTGTGTTACTACCTCCCTACGCCACTTTGGGAGCTGCACTGTGGAGGATGATTCCCAGTCGGCAACGAGATTCAATCATTCAGATTTTCACATCTGAAAATGAAAAAAGCTCGGTCCGGCTGGGAACCGAACCTGGGACCTCTTGATCACCAGGCGGGCGCCCTATCCACAGCGGTAGTCCCCGTTCTTATTATAATTTTTACAAGATTTCATTTAACTTTTCCTGTTAGTAAGCTGAAAAGGTGAAAACGTGATGCGCACTCGGATCACAACGGATTGAATTCCGTAATATATGCAGTGATAAGGCACTCGATATGAACGTACGCGCAATTTCATCTATTCAGCTAGGTTTGCCGAACTCATGTAGTGTACCTACTTCTAGTTGTTCGAAATTTTTGTTGGAGAAAAATAAAAAATGGCTGCTCGAATATGGCGGACGAGTTTTTTGATTATGGTCCGATTCGATTCTAAATTGTTATGTGGGGGTTTTTGCGGTCGGAGATTTCGATTTTTCAGTCAAAAATAAAATTATAGTATGAATCACTAAAGAACACGCTTTAAAAAAAATCGTGGGGTGCACGAATAAGTTCTCTTGAGCTCTTGATTGTAAAATTGAAACTAGTAATGTGAAAAAATATCGAAAGATAATTGGATAACCAGGCCCGAAATGGTCCTCAGCCACGCCAAAACGCTTATTACTCTTTGCGCCAGAGGTATGTACCGAGAAATATTATTCTTTTTTGCCGTTCCTTTTCTTGGCCTTCGTACGAGACCTGAATATTACAAAGCTTCGCGGTTCAACACAAAGACGAATAGCTGGTAATTTATAGCCAAGGTCCGATGGAGGCAGAGTCGTATCAGAAGGAAAGCGGTGCGGTTAATTGTCAAACTTAAAAAAAAAAAAAAATTGGAAATTCCTATGAAATGCCGCGTTTGGATTTTCTCAAGTTTCACCACAGGAACTCCTGTGGTGATGATCAGTAGGTATTATGATTCCTGTAGAATAGGTATCGTAAAAAAACAAGGATATGGTTTGATTAAGATTGATAGACCATGCTGCAATTTGAGTAAAGTTGTTTTGATCTTTTCATTTTCCGAAAAATTAAATAATAATAGGGAGAAAACTAATTCTCTACGGTTACTGATTCACGAAGTTTCGATTGTTTGTACCTACAATTACGAGTTCCTTAAAAAGACAAATATTTGTCAGGTATTGGTTTTCTCCCTTTTATCATTTTTTCGGGCAATGAAAACTCCAAAACAACTGAAATATTCTCTGACAGCAGTATGTAATACATATTAACACAGAGCAGCTTACATTACTCGGGAAAACTTTCAGAAAACATCCAAACATTATTTTTCTGCATACAAAATAACATCAGCTTCCATATGTAACAATAATTTAGGGAAATCACTCTGCAGCACAATGGAAAAAATTTTGAAATAAGATTACGAAAACAAGTCTGTTTGGACAATGTACGAACTTTCAGCAGAATCAAAACACAAAATAAGTAAAGATAACTTCAAAATCCTACGTGCGGCTTTTCATGCTGCCTCTGTTAACTATTGAACGGTTCAAAGTACAAACATGGAAAAAAACTTGGTTGGGGATATCACCGATACTACTTCCTGAAATCAAAGACACGTTGATTGTTCGAGGGCGCGGAGGGACACATCAACTTAAAAATTCCAACCACCACATTCAGCACAAGGCAGCCATTTTCAATTTCTTTGTTCATAGGGTGTTGAAATATCCATTTGGTGCTGAACGTTTTCAGAAAGAAATAACAACCATCAAGGCAATAGCCATCAATAACGGGTATTTTCCAAATATAATAGATACTTTGCTGAAGAAGAAGTTTGAAATGTCCTTAAGACGAATAACCGCACTAGATCGAGCGACACCAGTGATTGGTTGGTTGGCTGGTTGGTTTGAGGCTGACGAGCCAGTTGCAGGGTTTATCCGTGAGGGTATCTCTTAATACTGATACCTGCTAGGGTCTATTGTATTATTCAGTCGTCAGTGGTTCCTAGTTGAATAGGTCTGTGTCTTTTACCAGGTTTAGTAGTTTATTTACTAGGTGTTTCGGATTCACGCCTATTTCTGGGTTGGTCAGTCCGAATATTTTGTGAGAAGCTGTTTATTTCCTCGTCGTTACCATAAAGTTTGCACTTCACGGTTCTCTGTTCTCTGTTTATTCCCATAGTGTGCAGGTGTTTTCTAAGGCCGAATTGCCCGGTTAGTAATATGATAATTGTGCATATCTTAGATCTGTTTAGGTTGAGAATGTCAGCCGACAGTGTTTGGCTTGAGTGCCTTACCATGGCTGCGCTATATCGGTGCCCTTGGAATTGGTCACAATATTTTTGGTGTTTTGTTTTCTTTCACTCAAATGCCAAAAACTGGTTCCAGACCAGTGAATGGTGATTCAAGTTGGTCTGCTTCTTCATTACATTCTATTCCCATATGTCCAGGAACCCGCACAAGTTTAACCTTGTTGAGTTTTGCCAGTTCATTGAGGCTCTGAAGCCATTCCCAAACCTGTTTTGACCCAATCTGTACTGAATTCATAGCCTTTATTGCGCTCTGGCTGTCAGATAGAATATATAAATGTGTTTTATTTTATATCCACTGTTAAGATTTCATCTGTATACATGTCCTTATAGCATGTATCTCAGCTTGGAATACTGTACTGTTAATGCCACGTGGAACTATAACCGTCCGTTTGGCCTCACTCCGCATGTATACCTGCTCCAGTTCCTACCTCTGCGACACCACTGGCGTCCAATATCCCATTATTTTCAATGCCTACTTCATCAACAGCTACCTCTTCCGCCCTTTTGCCAACGCCGCCTATGCTTTGTTGATCTGCGAATACCGCACAACCTTAGTGTGGCCCCAGAGCCAAACGAAACTCTCGATTTCGATGGTTCAGTTTCCCACACTGCTTTGCCCCGTCTGACACTTGTCTGGCTATTAGCGGCGGATGCCGTATTTTCAGATGGCGTCTTACAACATAGCATACCTAGAGCATAACAAATACACGAGGAGTATGGTCAAGGATGAACAAACCGACTGACTGGCCCGGCCCATGTCTTTGAACGGATTAGAATCAACAATCGGATTCGCGATATGCATGCCGCTGGGAATATAGTTCGAGGACTTTAATTTTTTATTGGGGAATATCGAAGGGATCGAAAGGAATGGCAGACAATCTGGAAAGCTTGAAGTAGGTGTCGCTAGTTAGGCTGGAGGTCTTCCCACTGTCAATGTCAGCTTAAGATGAGTTCCTAGTGCATAGTTTTGGCTTTTTGCGTCGCGCGTCACGCATTCTGATTAGCGAATGGTTATGAATAGGTTAGGTTAGGATATGAATAGGTTATGAATAGCTAACCTCTCTTTTAAGTCTTCTTTTTTTCCAATAACCTTCGCATTCCTATTTCTCAACTCCATCTTCGATTGCTTTACAGTCCAACCACCATATTTATAACTAATTTTGTCAAAAAAAAAATCTCCAAAACGAAGAAAATAGTAGAAAATAGTACAGAACACAATAACCCTCATAAAAAAGCACAGGCTGTCAAAAACAAAGGACTCCAACTACATCTAGTATTGGAACGGGTTGTTAGTATTTTTGATCACTTTTAAAACCCAATTTAATTTTTTATTATAGCTTGCGTAGTTTTCCAGCAATTAATTTATTCAATTGGCCGCGCGCGAAAAAATTAAAATCAACAAAATCTCGTGTAAATCCACATTGCAAATCTTATTAATTAAAATTTCGATAAATACTTTATCGTAAACAATGGCTTATATATTTTTTTAGGAAATGCATCAAGCTTTTTATGTAATGAAAACTTTTTCGATAATTTCAACGGCTGACGTGTAATAGGCGGAAACAGGCTTTTTCATCCAAGCGGTGGTTTTTTTGGGGCGTAGTCATGTCCATCATAGTCATGATGAATGGGAACAGTTTATGAAGGAAAATTTCTGTGCCTGTAAATTTTTTTTCCACACCGACTGTACCATTTTAATTAACTAACGTACATTTTTACGTGGTTTCGCAAATGTGTAATTATTTACTGTAATTTATAGAGCTTCCTGCGTGGAAGCATCATTTTTGCAGGCATTCCAGAAGATACAGAAATACTTAAATGTAAAGTGATATGCAAGAATCCATTGCAGGTTCGTTATAAATTCCACATACCTACCTCTTCATTTGTATGTCTTACATATCACCCCACTTGCTCCTTTCTGAATATTATTTTCAGGATTTATTGTTCATTTCATGGAATTCTTTCTCAATCCAGCTATCTCCGTTCTTATCTAAATGTCCGCAATTATTTGGTTTAAATAAATTGATAGTTTTTTGTCTAAATTTTTCTAAAGGGTCATCATCTTTTCTCCGAGTGCATTTATTATTATTGGTTATAAGAGCAATTTGGTGACGTCCGCGGAATTATGCAGGCCATTTATTGTTATTGTTATTAATGCTAAGAAAGACACTAAAGGAGTTTAGCTGAAATTATTTCTGGTTTCAGATTTTTGGTGAAGTCGCTAGGAATACAATCAAATTTTCTTTCTGCAATAATACACTAATAATTTTCAGACTGCACCATAAAAAGAAAATCAATTCCAATAATACGAAAAAACAGTTCATACAAGCATTGAATATAGTAATGTATGAAATACAATTAAAGGTGAATTACAAAAAATATGCATTAAACTGTAAAATCGTTTCAGCATTTTTAGAAATAGGTTCTAAATTGAGAGCAGCTGTGTGAATGAGAGAAAAAGAGCAGACAGAGTTTAACAAGAAAAATTAGTCCTCCTCAGTTTTGAGTCAGATACAGATAAATCAATGGATTCAAGTAATCAGGTAATACGATATTCCTGACTATGTTGATATCATTTTATATAGGTTATTCATGTTAAGATGGGCATGACGTCATGTTTGATTATGTTATATATCCGACATAACAACGTTAAAATTCCCAGGAACTATAGGTACAGAAAATCCACGCAGTATCTCATTTTTATCTTGGGTATGGTGGTTTAATGAGAGCGTAAAGAATAGCTTGCTATTTGTTGAGAGAGCATTACAATTTCTCCTCGGCTCGATCAAAAGTCGTAGTAGATACATTTTTTCCTTCTCTTTAATTTTTTGATCAAACGTAAGATTTTCCGGAAAAAGTGTATAGACGTTTTTTTGTTCCCAATTTTCGTTGCTTCGTTTTGAGTCTCTTGGTATTTTTTCAATTTTCAAGTTTTTCCGAAAATTATTCGAACCGGATTTTCTTTCGATTTTCAAAAATTTCATGGACTTCCTATTTAATTTGCAATTTTAGTGATTTCTTTACTCTGGGAGCTGTACTAAAAGCGTTTTTAAAGCGGAACTCGACAGGATTTAAAAGCAAAAAGCTTAAGTTTTAATGTCACAACAAATTTACACATTTACATAAAAAACATTATTTTCATGTCTTGTTGAAAAATATACTATTACCTTCCGGATGTAGAGGACAACATTTTCTATCCATTACTAATCAATCAATCATTTATTAATTGAAAGATCTGCCTGTTCTATTGTTACTTATGAAATATGGTTCATTTGCTTCAAGTGCTGCACGAAGAAGAGAAGAATAGTGCATATTTAATCAGTACCCACAACCATACGAGAAGTATGAAGAAGTCAATGAGATTTCTGTACTTATATATTTTCTATACGATGAGAAACGATTCAGTTGTCAACCATTGTGAGCTCAGACTAATAATAAAGAATAAGAAAAAAACAGACCTGAGCAAGAAAACAATGTCTTTTAGTGGCAGAGTTCAAATATTAATATGTTAGAACAAATAATACCATTACTGGTTGTTTTAACAGTTCGAGTGCTATATTTATATCTGAGAATTAAAGCTTTAGTGAGACCTCGGTTCCCAATTTTTATATTTATTTATGATGATCGGTACCAGAAAAAAAGATAAAGAAATGTTTGTCGATTAATGTTTGCTTTGGGGGTACTGCATATATTTGAATATATTTCGGATTAAAATTGAATCAACTGTCCTGAAACTTGATCTATTCTGAAACAAGCAAAGGGCACATGAGTAACTTGAAGTCATTCAATCAAGACATATTTTGTCTATAGCCCATAACATCTGTTTCTGTTCAGCAAATATTGAACAAATTATTTACTGAAGGTTATCATGAATTCATGGAATATTATATGTGATCCTATTCCAAACTTTCTTTTGACAATCCAATGATTTCAAGAGGGGAATTCAGTTCATAGAACTCAAAACCGCTTGAGAAAACACCAATTTCGTATGAATTGTACCATTATTATGTACCAGAGGTATGTCATTGAAATTTAATTGAATTCAACCAAGAGAAGAGTTTATTTTTGATAATGTTTCGTTCAGTGGAGGAAATAATTGGATATTGTTCCCACAGGTAGTATATCCGCATCTTCTGCTAAATAGGATCTTTGGATTATAACTGGTGTATCCCACACTTGAAAATGGCATTTCATTATTAGCTTAAGACTAATTCATCCTTAAGTACTTTGTTCCTCACAGAAGGTCTTCAATTCACCGATTACTGGGGAGGTCCTTATAGAATTCATGTGAAAATCAGGCCTAATCTTTTTAGTGCATATTTTCTAATTACTTTGCTCTATGATGGATAGTTTATTGTCATATTCTCTTTGTTGGCTAATGCAAACGATTATTGCTAATCGCAATACATTAGTCTCCATTGTGGATTCGGTTTCCTTAGTGATCATACACTGACTCTCATGGTAGGACCGTAACCAGGGGCTTGAAGTGGTTAGAACATCTTCCGAAATAAAAAATTATAAATGTCAATTTATAAAATTTGTACTTGCACTGCACTGTTTGGGACCTTTGGTGTAGTAATGAATATACTGGAGTTTTATTCCAACGCCAAAATGCTCAGGGCACATGATTCTCGGACCCAGTAGTTGCTCACCCCACGGACGTGGGGAGTGGCTGTCTGGGTAAATGTCATCAGCATAATTTGTTCTCACCTAATTTACGAAATTCATAATTCACCAGTGATATATTCGAGTGAAGATGCGTCCTTCTATGTATCTCTCTCTATGACGCAATCATACGTCTTCACACTCTGAAGTCCGAACGAAAATTGATATGCAATGAGGGACAAGCGCGGGAAGCGATACTATTGGTCGTTGGTGATAAGTTTGCGCATGCCCGTGATCTTCCTGATTAAACTGTATGCTTATGATGAAACTACGACTGATAGTAAATAACACTCTGTTTATTTATGACCATCAATGACACTCTAATTATATATCTTTAATTATGACAGGGAGCAAGTTATTTGTACTTAGTGCGGCCGTATGGATAGTTTGATAATGGTAAATACTTCATTGTCAGGGATTTTTTTTAATTTGCATTATTACGATTATGTTTGATGATCTTGTTGTATTACCACTGAAAATAATAGGAATTTTTGAAGTGGTATGAAGATAACGGTTTCCAAATGTCACTCATGTCAAAACATTTCGAGAATATTTTCACTAGCTTTTGAAATAGCAACATTTAATTTAGTACAAAACGGAGGTGGGTAATTTTCAACAGTTACGAATAAAATTGAAGAGTTTGTCTGTAATTTTGCGTCAGGACTTTAAATCGAAAGAAGACAAATATCTCCAAGGCTTTTTCGAATAACAAGACCTCTTATCAACAAGATCCTTTGGATTTTGTTAAAATAACCATGAAACATGACGTAGCGGTCAGACTAACCCTGTACAACAATGTTGGCCACAGGGGCTGCTACGCTTTGGAATTTAGTTCAATGCCTTTCTGGCCCACCCGCATCTTGGCCATCCGAGAAGAAAAACGGCATATGCGCTGTGGAGTCTGCACCTCACCGGTCGTAACAGACTAATAAACTCGGTTATGTGTTATGGTGAAACGCAAACACCCACAACATTCTTGATTTCATAGTTTTACCGAGAGACGACAACAATCAACAATAGACGTTTGAAGAACTCTTCGCGTTTCGGTTTTTTTCAGTTCGCCACCATCGCCTGCTTAGTTGCTTTATGTATGGTAATAACCGAGCGCTAATGGATGGAAATCTCCGTTATCGGCAGAGTTCATGACTGATGCTTGTCACAAAAGTGATGGATTCACAGTCGAAAGGGAAATATGCTTCGTAGGAAATTAATACAAATAACAAGGCAAATATCTACGAATTGAAATTACATTACTCCTTCATTCCACGGAGATCTTGAATTTCATTGAACCTTTGAGAACATTCTAGAATTGCCTTTCTTCTATTCAGAAATTTTCTGAAAGGTCCACGACCGGGCCTCTTCCCTGGTGACCGAACTTTCAAGAACTCACTTGCGGAGCTTCTGTTATGGTTCATTCTAAGATTTTCTCGAATTTTCTAAAATCTCATTCAAGAACAGTCTAGAGTTTCCCATATTATATTTTAGAAAGTTCTACGCCTTCTCCCCGATTGTCGAACTTTCGAGAACTCTACTTTGGTGTTTTTTTTTTCAGTAAGTTTTGTAACCTTCCGAAACCTCTGTTACAGTTCATTCCACGCAGATATTCAATTTCTTAGAATTTTCCAGAATCTTCGAGAACATTTTAGAATATTCTCTCTTATATTCTAGAAATTTCCTAAACGTGTTATGTCGTAGGTAAACCTGAAAAAAAATGTGCAATAAATTGTAGCATCACGGAAACGTTTGAAATCGAAACACGCGCCATCTGTTGGATGCTTATCCAACCTAGATGACAAAACTTGTTGAACTGTTGTGTCAATAAACTATCTAACACCGCCATCTGTTAGGAACTTGTGAAACTCATGAAGAATTAGAACTCTTTGTCTATAAAAAACGTTAATTAGGTAAACACTTTTCTGTCTCTCAAGTTGGACCAATGTACACACAGTGTGTAAAATTTCGTTAAGATCGTTTATGGCATATCCATTATCAGTTTTAAAATATAAAAACTCGTTCCGAACCCTGGGTGGCAAAAGGTGCCAAACGCGATCAAACGCTTTGGATATATCTACTGAAAATATGCTCATAAAGTTTCGACATGGCTCTGACATTTGGAAACTGTCATCTTTATAACAATAATGGCCGGTCTTTTCACAATAAAGTCTCTGGTACCTATCTATCCGATATATTTTTCATGGAAAAATAAAGATATCTGACAGATACAGTTTTCAAGGACTTCAATCGTAGCGTTATTGAAATTGTAGTGTTTTCAATTTATACCCGATTGTTGCAAACTATGCCACCTCAATGTGAAATTTAGATTTCGTTGAAACGTATTCGTGACCAGAGTTTACTGATCTTCACACAATTCAACTTGAACGAGGGTTATAACCCTTTTTTCCCTCAATTAGACCGCGGCCAATGTGATCAGCTGATATTTGAGACCGAGTAGAGGACACTCGAACCATTTCCTGAATTTTTATCGCGAAATAAAAATTCCTCTCGTCGATATCCGAACTTATTCGTGTCCAATGCTGGATTTATCTGCAGGAAAAAACTTCAACATGCCGAGACCTTGAAAGCGTACAGTCTTTGGATCGTGAGAATGTTGCAGCGCCAGAATGCATTCCTCCGGCGACCGAACTCTGCGGCCAGACTGCAGCAACTTTTTATGGGCCCATTTAAATAAGAAGGATATCACATTTGCCCTTATTCGTTGCTGCTGCAATTCACAATAGACGTAACTTATACTTTAATTTGTAATCGTTAGTACGTTTCGAAACGAGAGCCACGTATCGCCCGCTGAGAACGCGAGATAAGAGGAATCTTTCTACAACACTAATGTAGTCGATCTAATCGCATTTTGAAATGAAATATGTCGAACATTAACTCGACCAGAGCGACAAATGACGATGTTTTCTGGAAAACTGCTTACGTCTTAGCAGATGCACAGGGTGTTCGGATAAAGCACGGTTTATCATAACTACGGCTTTGTTTATCCGTATTAGAAAATTATTAATGAAAAAAAATTGTTTCAGATAAAGAAACTTTTTATTGATGGTTGTATTTTGGAAGTTATGGATTTTCAAACAAAGTTCATTGTGTACAATAAAAAAATTATAATTGATATAGGAATTGTTTCATAATCATGTCACTTATTGAGTTGTCATCGAAGGCGTATGTATTTTGGACAACGACATTGAGGATATAAGCTATATGCACCATATTTTCAAGGTGAATTGAATTCATTACCCTATTTCTCGTTGGCTTGAATGCGACTCAATTGTAATTTTCATAAATTGATTCTTAAAGAAATTTAATGTTATGACGTAAAAAGTGTTGGAAGTTTCACTGTAGTCATTTTAGCGAATGATATCTGGAAAAGGGTGATAATATTGCAGATATTTATAAATATTGTTGAAAACTCGACAAATATCATTTTTGAGTCCCAATGGCATACTACAAAACTGAATATTTTTATTATTGCTATTATTCCACAGAATAATATGTTTGAAATAATCATTGTTTATTGAAAGATGGACGAACAAATCATAATAAAGCATATGTTGAAAGGCATTTCATAACTAGAAGAGAGATCCGCAATGGATAAGAACTTCAGGTTTCAGTGGAATATGTAATTACGTTTTTACAAAGAAAGATTTATGCACATAGAATACGAAGTCCAATAGCTGAAAAATTAGTAGTAAGGAGAATATAAACTTTAGGATTTTAGTGTGACCCATTTAAATGAGAAGGATATTAAATTTTGTTCTCATTTGTTGATGCTGCAATTGTCAATGGACGTAACATATACTTTGATATGTAATTACCGAAAATATATGCAAAATACTTCCAGAGTCAATTGTAACTTTCAAAATCCATAGATTCTCAAAGGAAAAATTATCAATTACGTCAAATTTCTACAAGTAATTGGAATGCTTTAGGTGCACACAGGCATAGAACACGAAGTGCATGGGTTGCAAAACCTCTTCTTCTTCATTCAAGACGGTGTTGAACTGCTTGAATAGTAAGATATTTCTGTTTCTTGTTGATTTAGAACGAAGCTAGGGCATACAAACACTGTCACTAAAGCAGTTTCACCCAAAAATTCCACGACCAACTAAATCATTGACCAACGAGGGCCTCTATTCGGTCTGGCATATCACGCACAAACAAGTTCGACCCTGGAAATTGAGCGGCTAGAATGAAACGAGCAAATTCATTCACGCACAACACAACTTCGTTAAATTGTTGCCAATAAAAGGTCTGACAAAATATTCTCGGCATATTATTGGTACGCCAAGCATTCGACTGGCCTCGTGTTGAAGATACAAGGTTAACCGATGACGTCAGAGGTCGACGACCGAATTTTCGAGGGGTCTCTCCAACTAATTTTGGTCATTGCAGATTGCCGCAAATTAATACGAAACAATCGCTATTGCAGACAACATCCGCCGGCTTGCGCTTTACGCAGAATCGCCTTCAAGAACTATATTGTTTCCAGACATAACGATTATACTATTGGTTATAAATATTATCACAGCTGTTTTTAACGAGATATTTGATATGCGACATCCTCTCTCTCGTTTTTTCTCTTGCTACAACGGAGAATTGTACCCCATACAGTGGTATTCCATTCAAGGATATTCGCACATGTTTTTGCTGGGTTGAAATAAAAGTATGTCGAGCTGGAATCCCGATGTACCATTTTTTATAATTATGAAGAACGCTACTCACTTCCTTCCAGAGAGTTTGAAACTTTTTTGCTAATAGCTTTGGAACTAATGAATGGAAACATAATGGAGGTTCTTGACATGATTTTTTGGGTTTTTCAAGTGTAAGAATCGAATTTCCTCCACAAAATCAAACTTACAAACAAAACTTATAAATGGAGGTATTTTTTCCTTTAGTTTAGTTGGTATAGGTATATCCTTACACAAATGACATTTTGATTCGTTCTTACATTCGTGTTTTTGTGAGAGCTCCAGTCTCTAGGCTCACTAATTTCTTTTGCTTCTAAAATTTAGTCTTGTGAAACCCAGCATTTTTTTGTTTTTCGATATAAAACAAAAGTTATGTAGTTGTTGCGTATTTTGTCTATGCCTTGTTAATATTAAAACAAGACCATGACATTGATTATAGTGACGAAAAAGTTCAAGGTTTTGTCTTTCTGCTTTGCATTTCAAAATAGGCCAACATGCTGTTTTCTATTATTGTTTCAACTTCATAAATTTGACACCATACTTTAAACCTGTGAAATCCCTTTTTGCAAAGTGAAAGTAGCACCTTACAGCAAAGATAGTTATAACAAAAAGTAACTTTTTTTTACAATTTATCTGAACACATCTCTTTTATTAATTAAATATCACATATATAGCTATTGAAATATGATAATCAATGGTCTGATTGTATTTTGTATGTTGCTTTCCACGTTGCCTTTATTTATTTTGAATTTTAGCTTGGTATGAATAATTTTGTAACTTCAATATTACATTTGTATATGTTTATTGGCCACCTTCAATACGACGCGCCTCTGCGAACCCCCGTACGAAGGCCCTGCGGTTCAAAAACCCATTTCAGTCGGCAGCGAACGCTTTCATCACATTCGGTTGTTTTTTTGGTCGGCGGCCGCTTGTCCAATAATTTACAAGCAATTTCTGAGCCGTTTCCACATGCATAGTCCGGCCCACCAATTTACCGCGAGTTCTGCGCCGAAATTGACTGTAATTCCTTTACTATCAATAAAAACTGTATTCACAGATATTTGAGCCGGATTGTTCTTTTTTTTTTCAGAGTTCGTTTTTTCGAGGTACCACCCAAGTATTATCGCATGTGCGAGTATATCGTCTGCGCTGTGCGGTGTCGGATGGGTAGGCAAGAGCGGACGCACTCTACAAGACCTGTTGCAGAGGCTGACTGAAATAACAAATATAGAGAAGGTAAGATATAAGACACATTTCTTCATGTTAGGGTAGTTCATAAAAATGCCGGCTAGGCTCATTCAACTGGTTGTCGACATCCAGCAACTTGTTTAAAATGGGCATAAGTTGAGGTTGGTGTAGCGCAAGGCTCCATTTTGGGGCCAGTGGAAAAAAAACTTGCTTAAACAAACAAATGGAAAAACGAAACCCGTTTTTCAATATTAAACTGAATGAAATAGTCTACCGACTGTATCTCAATATAATATGATCTGTGGCGCCACTAGTTACTGAACTGTGAACATCGAAATCTAGGTTGGTTCGTTTTGAAATATATATTTCTATGTCAATACTTTACAACTAGTTTGAGTTATTTTTATGTTTATAAGAACTAGTATTTCCGAAGATCATTCAATTAATTTACCTAGATTAGATTAGATTTTAGGGGTGATCGTTATGACTTTGCTTCTTCACAAGCACTTCGACCAATTAGATCTTTTGTGCATGAGCCTTTTATTTGAGGCCCTGTAGCGTCGGAAGTAGGAGGAACTTAAGCCTCTTGCAAAGAAGCGATTCTTTCTTGCTTGTAGCTGTTATCAAATTACCTAATGTGGATATATTCATGGCCGCAAGTTTCATAAACTACTTCAATTTTTCTTTCAAGTTGTTTCTTGTTTGGAGATACACAAAATCGACTAAGTTTTCTAGGTTAACGAGGAAATTAAAATAATAATAATCAGTACAATATCATCTAAAAACTCAAATAGTGTAAATAGAGACCACCAAGAAATATGCAATAATCTAAGATGAATAATGGTCAAATTGTCATAATATAGGTTTTGCTTGGGGTGGTAGGTGGTAACTGATATGTTGGGGTGTCTCTTGTGTTTTCCCACAGAACCAACAGGTGCTGTTTTCCTCTGAACCTAGCTGCCTGGGATGTTCTATATTTCTCGAACTGGTCGAGAATGTCTTGGCTTGCCGTGGATCTAGAAGTCTCTGCTAATGCATTCTCCTCAATGTTTTCTCCTCTTTACCGAGTTCGTTCTGGAGGTAGAACCTCCAAGTCCACATAATGGTTCTGGCCTAATTAGTAGTGTTGAAGATCATTTTCATTGTCCTCTACTACGATATACCCTGTCACCCAGAAGAGAACTACTTCATTGTTACTGCCCAGCTCATTCATTTCGTTTTCCCATAATATATCCTGTCGAGGTTGAACCTGATGCTCCTCAAGATAGCGCAACTGCAGCTTTCCTTTTATTCTATCTTTAACCCATCTGATGTGAACTTTCTAAGCAGTTCCTTCCATCCCAATGTAAAGAGGTGTGAGGTCCAGAGTGACCTCTAGTGCTGCTGTTAGAGAAGATCTCATTGCTCCTACCAGCATAGATAGTCTTTACAGCTTCTCCTGTTTTCGTTGTTGTAGCTCGGGTTACATCATGCTACCGCTGCATAGTTGATCAAAGGTTCTCACTATCATTGTATACATATCAGTGTTGATAGTCCTGTGATGATTCTGGAATCCTAGTTATTTTACTATCTGCCCTCATTCTAGATCTACTCGATCATGGCGTATAGGCTATTTTGTATCTCGTAAGACCATACATAATACCTCAATAAATTGAATTATTTGCTGATAATTGTATTCTGAGGTTATAGTCATACATGTTAAGCCAAGTATTCTTTCGTTTTCCATATTGCCATTACAATACATGATTGAAATAGTTTCCTCAGCTGATCAGAACGAAAGAATGTAATCAATACATTTGTTTGTATTCATATATGGTGACCATAAAAAAAATGGCCTTCAATAGAATTATTTTAACTTGAGATACATGCCGTTGAAGATACAATTATTCTTGATCTAGTTGATTAAATTGTGATTTTCATCGAATAATTTTTGGAGAGTTACCCTATGTACTCATAATTTACATTAATTCAAAAAAAAAACAGTAGAATATAAAATTCCAAATACTTAGTTCATTTCACAAGACTATCAAAAATGTTCAGTATAGATTGTAATGAAAGTTCCTTTGAAATTAATTGAAAATTTTATTGAATTAGAGGTCAAATTGCGTGTCGGTTATATAAACACCGATTAGTTGATGAATTAGGTTGTGCCAAAAGTTGACACTAAACAAAACAATTACCGAGTTAAGACCAGAGATTTGTCAGTTTTTCAAGAACAACCGTATAATAAGTGTCACCCCGGCGACCTAGGATAGATAAAAATACACCAATTTATCGTTTCGAACCTAAAAGTCTTATGCAATATAATTATCTTATTATTTTGAATATAATTGCATCGGACGGGTCGAAAGATTACGTACGAGGGAGGGTCAAATAGTTTTAAATTATTTTTTACTCATACCTAAAACAACCTTGTTTCTTTTAATGATCGCATGAAATTCCAAATTCAAAATGAATGAAAAGTTATTGGTCATCGTCAACTTTGTTTCACGAATTCTTACATTCTTAGCAACGGGTGAAGATGTTTTAATGAAAGTTTTTGAAATTCAAATAATTTCACTCAGGGTCAAAATATACCCAGTCATACTTTTTCAATGTACCTCGTAATATGAATACAGCTAATATTGATGAGGTTTGAAGGGTTCCGGTTATTTCCCTATCAGCCGGATGTTGGGTTGATAGTAGTAAGTAAAGAAACCTCGTTGTATATGTAAACTAGATTATTTCCAATATTTATGATATTTATAGAAAATGTATCAGAAATCGATTGAATGCGAAGACTAAAATTTTATGTGTCTATCTCCATACGAATTTTATAAAATCTGATTTTATAATAATAGCGTTTGGTTCTGGTAGCGGTTGACATAAAAATGACAGCGGTTTACTTTCTGGTACTGTTAATGACGTCATAGTGAATAACGAAACGAATTTGTTGATTGATTACCGCAACTACTAACCAATGACTACGACTATGACGTCATTAACAGTACCAGAAAGAAAACCGCTGTCATTTTTATGTCAACCGCTACCAGAACCAAAAGCAATCGAAAACGGCTTATATTACTTCAAGAAAATGAACGTATTTATTTTCCGACGTGTCATAATGACATTATTATGGATTTCATTTTTAGTGTCAATGACATACTGTATAGGACTGAGTACTTTAATGATTCAATAGAGTACTGAGGACTATAATGATCGTCATTATGATCCGAGGCTGATGCCTCGTCTGATAATCTTCACAGCTAGTGCCATAATATAATAAATATCTATTATCTGCTGGCATGTCATAATGACATCGTTATGTCAATGTATTTTAGTGACATTATGGGCCAAGGACCATAATGAAATTCAAATGTATAGTAGGTAATTTCAAACAACTTGATTAGAAATACCTACAAATCGGAAAATAAACTATATCATTAGAATAGCTCATTTTCAAATATTTCACTGCACATCTAATTTTACTTGACAGCAGTGTGTTTGACAGTGAATGAATAATTTGATGTTGCTTTGTCAACGGAATGGTGAGGCACAGATTGCTCATTTGCTCATTTTGCAACTCAACCACAATTTTTCTTAATAATTTTTTTTAACAATGTTGCCGGGCTTGTACTAGGGAGTAAATTTGTATAGTGTTATTTTGTACTAAAATACAACTTTTGTGAAAGTTTCCTTTCTTTTGTAATTTTTTCCCCATTTTTGCTAAAATGATTGGCCTATAATGCAAAATGAACGATAATCATCCAGTTAGACAATAAACTCATACTTACTAACGATAGACAGGCAACAAAATAACATTTTCAGTGTCAGAAGAAAAATAATTCTGTTAAAGACACCGTCAACACTTGAAATTTTCAAAACTATTTGCTAGCGGAATGTGTTTGAAACGACTTGATGGTTGTATTTAGATTTCAGTTCAGATAGAATGACTCGTCAGTAAAAGTCGATTAAATAAAGGAGAGACCATTTAAAAAGTTAAAGGAGGTCGTGATCAAGAAGTAATATTGCTAATGACGCCCAATATTGATTGTAGCAGTATTTTTTCAAGATTATAGATAGTTGGTATTATATATTCTAGGACTCAAAAAAATCCATTAATTTCATTATAATTACACTTTTTATGGAACAGGCAATTTGAATCGCACCAATTTAAGTGTCAAATTGCTCATCTTCTTGTTTTTTAATATTCTATTTTAAAATTTTGACCTATGAAGTCATCAGATATTTTTTACATATCTATAATAATTGTGGTGATCTAGGAGAATCATGTATTCTGGAAATAAAGGTTTACAGGAACAAATTCGGGAGACCCCAGCTGTCACTTTCACAATATTTTTTCGTACCGTGAATACTTGCAATAAGCTCTCCAGTTCAGTCCATAATCCAAAGAAGTTCCCAAGATCCTGATAGAATCTGACTGTGTTCAATACTCAGGGTTGGGCTTATTTAAAAAAAGTGATTTATTCAACACAATATAACAGTAAAATGAGAAATACGCTTTTGAGAAATTGAAATGAAGTTCATAATATAAACTTTTATGTGTCTGAATTTTCGTTATATATTTCGAACAAAAACACTAGTTTTCCCCCTTTTTCTATACCCATATTGTTCCTAATATGCGATTGTACAAAGCCAAAAGTGCTGAACATTCGTTTCATTTACGCTGAAGAAGTAGTTGCGCACAGGAATTGTTTTATTATTGGTATCTGTTTTGAAAAAATATGATCGTTTCTGAAAATTTCTTGTTTCACGTGACATGTAAAGAAACATTTTTTGTGTATTAATTCTAAACCCTCGGTTATGAGTTTTTGTAGCTTTTGTGAACCAATCTGCCACGACATCTGTGAACTCTTTAAAACGCCCTAACACCATTTCCTCTTTTCCAGGATTACATCGAGCAATGCTTCAATCAGATCGACAAGATGATCAAAGACTCCACATGTGACCAAGAAGCCCAATCTAGTGAAGCGAATGCTTGCGACAACATTAGGCCTGGCGAGTTTACTCCCCCTCCCCGCAAAAACCAAGAGCACGACGCTGCTCTCACCCCTACCGACGTGCATGACGTGCATTTTTAAACGGTACGAACGCCAGTGATATACAGTGTGCTTCCAAAACATTTTACTTGAACGTTTACCTTAAAAAAAATCGGTGAATATGCATTTAACCGGTTATATCTGATTTCGGGGAGATTTCGGGGGTTAATGGGTATCAAGCTGCACATTGCGACGATGCCTTGCGCATACAATAGAAATATGAGATTTAAGAAGAAGAGAATATTCAGCGGTTTTGAGTAAATTGAATTGTTACTGTACGTTATGATTTGTTAAGTATCCCTGTAACTTTTGTCGAAATCAGAGTGAGCCTGTCAAACGCATATTGACCAGAACTCTAGAATATTGTAATTTATGTGTGCTTTACCAGAATGCATAATGTAGGGGAGTGTAGTGGGGCCAGGGGTGTTATTTCAAGAAAACGTGATCGTTTTGAGTTTTCTCAGTGTAACACTGGTCTCTAGATTCCATAGCCTACAGTGGGATTCCGTGTACTCTAAAATTCTATATTCAGCTACATTCTGATGTGGATAACGTTCCGTGTATACATGCTTCTTGTGCGACAGTCGTTATTTAAAGTGATTGCCTAGAATCCTTTGAATAAACAAGGAAATTATCAATAGTAATTTAACTATTGAAATCTATCAATTCATGGCAATTACCATACGAAATCCGGTTATCATCGAGTAGAATCGTGAGACCGTAGAACGAACGATTTTATCGTAGGGCGATTTGTTCTAGTATTATTACTGATAATAAATTTATTGACGATGGAAATTAATATAGAGCAAATTTAATGTGGGTAATGTGGTTTCTGTCAATAAGTTCTTGAAATATGTTCTGGGTGATTTCTTGGTTTTGCGTCGGGCTTCCTTGGTTTAAAACTCCAAACGTTTCGACTACAACTGCGACAGCCATCTTCAGTGAAAACAAGGACCACTCGAACAAGCTCTAGTTGTGTTTTTAAGCACTACAGTTTCCATGCCAACAAGATGAAAAGATATTGTCAAGATATTATTAATGAAGATATTATTAATGACAATTTCTCTCATATTGTACAGGGTGACCCAGGGTTAAACCGCCAAACATGCAGTATCGGTGTTTTAGGTGAAAATAAGAGTTTTTCTTCATATAAGCATGTGTCCCAACGTGCTTCGTTTTCAAGATACAGGGTGTCAAAATTTTTACAAAATATATTTTTTGTTTATTCTGAGTACGTTCAAATAAGCCTTCTATCACCGCAAATGAGCATACCAACTTTTATCAAAATCTGCCATTAAGTTTTCAAGTAATGAATCAAAAACAGATTTTTTCTCAAAACTTTGACACCCTGTATCTCGAAAACGAAGCAAGTTGGGGCCCATGCTCATATGAAGGAAATGTCTTATTTTTACCTGAAATGAAACAATTTGAATAATTTAAAATATCCCTTCATGCCGACTTTTTTTCAAACGAAACTAATATTCTCAATTTACTTCTTACTTCCCCACAACCAAAACATAAAATGGAATAACGCACAATCAACAAATCATCATTTCAATTGAAAATATTCTGAAAAATATTTCAATCATTTTACCTCAAATCAAACGAAATTAATTTGCCAATTTCCATTTCATAATGAAAAAAAAACAATAAAATGAATAAAACGTACTTTGTTTCTAGAGATAAATGCAGAAACACAACTGTAAATTCTTGGTCGAGAAAAACTTGCTGTAGATGCAAAAGTGCATAAAGTTTTTGTTATTTCCTCCTTTTTGTTTTCGTAGATTAATAATTACTGATAATGAAGCTTTAGTCCAAATGCTTCATTCATTTTAAAGCTCTCAATCAAACATTTATCCTTTAACAGTGGAAACATGCGATGTTTCTTGTACCATTTTTTGGCATTTTATGGATAACTAGTATCTTTTTTAGTACTTAGTGGTTTTATTATACATACACTGATAATTAATGCAATTAAAATGTAAAAGCTAAATCTTCCGGAAAAAAAATATTACTCTTACTAAACACCATCATTACGAATGTCTACCTATCCATGTATAGACAATTTCCCGAACAACTACCTAATGCAGGAAATTTTAAGGTTATTATAAAATACTTGTTACAAGGTCAAGATAAATAATTAAAATTTTGATAAACGGACTACCAGTCTACCAAATATAGCGATACCATCAAATTATCATAGCGGGCAGACACGCTGTAGCCTGGAGAATCGTACCAGTGCCACCCAAAATTAAAAGCGCCAATATTTTGAAAATTTTTGATTGCTTCAACACACTGTATAATCGCCAGAAAAGCAAGAGTACACAGAATCCACTGCAGACTGTAATCTCCTTGGTAACTAGAAGGAAATTGCTGCTAGACATTCCATCACAGTGTTTATGACTGCAAATATGTGTTACACTGAGAAAAATATTTTATATCTAATCGACGTAAATGTCTTAATAAATACCTGTCCAGTGGTCCTCCTGCGTGTCTATAATAACAAGATGGATCCGGTAGAAGTAAATGCGACGCCATGGAAATCTTTGGGGGAAGGCAAAAAATTACGCTTTAAGTGAGAAACCATAGTGTTAAGGGCTGATGCGCTGAAGGGTTTAACCTCGTTCGGAAGTGACATGGCTTCAGACTTTCATCCCTATAATTCTTGGAGTAATTCACATCGGTGTTGATGTAAAACGAGGTTGAACCTACAGTTGCAAGCAGCTATAAAATATTGGTATTTGTTTATCAATGAGGACCTTGTTGGACTATTATACCAGTCAACTAGTTAATGAGTGAATGGTGGAAATAAAAGTGGGTGGGTTAATTTTAGGCCAAACCATACCAGAATGTTTATTGTATGTTAGGGTAGAAATTGGAAAAATTGTAATTGATTAATTATTTGAAGCTGGCTTGTGCAATACAGTCTCATTTAAATTTTATAGAGACTTTATAGATATATTTTTGGCATTAATGAATCTTTGTTGAGCCATTTTCCCTGGTTGATTGGGGTATACTGCAAAAAATCAGCACTCATAGTCATTTGTATATACACATGTTTGTTGTTCCTGATTCGACTTTTTTTCAGTTGAAATAACTTTCTGTCTGTGGCACAAATTGAGTTTCAGGTCAGGCTTCTTGATATGCATTTTTGAATCTCACTTATCAATGAACTGTTTCCTGACGAGATTGTGCTGCAGATGATTCGTGTTAAGACTGTATGCCCATAGTTTTGAGCAATAACTTAATTTAATCCTAAACACACTCTGACTGTAGAAACACTGTATAGACTTTGTCGAATCCATAATATTCGCAGTGAGTTACTAAGAGAGTTGAACTGTTTATACTCTGACATACTGTTAGTTCAGAGTAGAATCTCTCTATAACTCGCTGTTGATTATCAATCAATGCAACTTCAGCGTTTAGTAATCTACTTGACTTAATAATCGTAATGTGTGTCTTATTTATCCAACTACTTATACTGTTTTGTTATATTTCTTAGTGACTTGGTATGCGAGTACTTGTATTTGCATTCTTTTGTGATTTTGCAATGTATATTATTCAATTGATAAGTGATCTAAAGTGATTTAAAATTAATAAAAAAATATATTTTATAAGGCAATACATGTACCTAAACATAGCATAAAACATACACAGCATGTGCCCAATTTTTTTTCCAACTAATTGAGCACATGCTGTGCATTACAAAAAAAATAACTGCTTCATTGTTCATAGTGTAAATATCTTGTATATATCCAGATCATCAAACCACAATTCACTGCCGTTTTTTCACAGGAATTCAATCCATTCATTTTTGTTACAATAGTTCAATTTTTATATACCTCAACCTTAGTTCCATCAACATCCATAGATTTATATTATTGTTCAGTTAAAATATAATCATATTATATATGCTTTTATTATTTGTAAATAATTATATATCCTCTAAGAGAATTTTTACAATAAAGAAAATGTTTTCTAAAACGTGTGTCATTTTTGTACATACACTTTTTCGTGACGTAAGTTTCAGATGTGTTCTGTGAAATGGAATTTTGGATCAAAAGATTTGATCAGCATCAGTTTTCAAGATTCGTTGTCTTGAAAGGCTGTTAGTGATTGAACACGTTTACGACTGCAAACCAGGGTGATATTGATAAAACCTATAGGTATGTGCATTAGGGTTTTTTGAAAAAAACTAAACGCATTACTAAAATTAATTTCCACACATATAATGACAATTTGTGCCTTCATATGAATGTGCTAAGAAGACGTTTTTAGGCGATGCTTTGAGAGACAAGCGCCAAAAAACATTCAAAATGATAATATTAATATTCGAAAGGGTGGAGGAAGAATGCTCGTTTGACATCGGAATGGAATTCGCTATCAACAAATGTGCCCACGGATCATTAGGCCACTTGAAACCTCTTCACTTTCAGATCCGCCCTCTCCCACCATTGACCAATCAGAGCTGTCCAAATGGTTGCGTGACCGCGTAACTTGTACTCTGTCATCTGGCCCCTTCTGTCATTTGTCAATTATTCTTCTTCTCCTGTCATCTGTCAATTCTTCACCGAAGTGAAGCCCGTACAGCAAACAGCCTACATCAAAGCTGCTAATACTCAGGAAAAGCCAATGCAACGTCAAAATATAATTCACTGTCTTAAGTTATAAATACTTATGGAGTATACCCGAGTTACAGGGCGTATCGCTGGAGAGTTGTAAATTATGTTTTAAATGGGCTGTCGGGAGATCTGACAAATGTTTTTGAAAGGGTTTTGAACTAGTTTTTATATTTTGCAAATTTTCAGTCAACCCGCAAGGTTTTCAATGTTTTTCCGAACTTGAAGATAATTATGCCGTTTTTCTATATTTGGGAGGATATCTTCGAAGTTATTCTCGATTAAGTCCGATTGTGAAAGGTAGAAAACATCTTATTACACTTTTGCTCATGGTCGTGGACTTATATCGATTTTATTTCTGGACTAGAGTGCTCTGAACAATATATACCACTTGCCATTTAGAATGAGTAGAGCCATCTGTTGATGCTTCCCTATAACAATGAGCAGATGTTGATTTTCTGAACAGGAAAACTGTAAACGATCTAGTCGTTATTCAGAACAATTTTAGAAAGTAGACACACATTACAGAAAAATCCATTTTTGGTACTGACACTTGAATATTACATCACATTGATCTATTGGTGACGTTTTCCATTGATTTTCATTGCTTGATATCCGTTGGAGTTTTTTTTTTGGTTCGTTATTATGGTTTTATTCTATGGATCAAATAATTGGAATCATTTACCTGTACCCCATGTCACTCCAAAATCATTCTCCCTTCAGGACTTGCTTCTACACTGCTCTTCAGATCATTTGGACATGTTGTAAAACACCACTTTGAAGAAATTCATTGAAAGAAAAACTTTAATGGAATGGCTATACTTTATTGGCTGATTTACAATATATTCTCCTTAGAATACCGATAATACTTCTACTGTCTCAATTTTTGCCAACAGTTATTCTTATTTTCAGTGATCCTTCAGAAGGGCTTGACGTATTTATGTCTGGAACTAAGATTGAAAAAAATATATGATTTAGGTCACGAAAAGTTTTAATTCAATATGAAACAAGCAAGCCATATCATAATGGAAATATTCTTTATGAAACTGGAAATAAAGTTTGCTGAAATTGTATTTTGAATACTCACTTCAGAAGAATAACCAAAAAATATCACACGTCTTTCCTGAGTTTTTATCATCAACACTGTAACCTGAGGACTGACCTAGAATGTGGATGCCACCGATGTACAAACAAAATTAGCATTGTTGGATAAAAAAAATAACAAATGTTATGGTTTAAGTTTGATTACTTTGATTTACAAAATATCAGTGACGCGAGGAATAAGCAACATTTTATATGAAATATGGGCTGAAACAAGTGTGTTCTAGACTATGGAAATATGTCTCATGAAAAATAGCAAAAATGTCGCCTAGGTCTAAAATGAAGTTTTGCGTTCGAAACCTATCATTTCGCGTCACCACAAATTTTGCATCCCAGAGTAACTATTGGAAGAATTCAATTGGTAAATTATTTTTGAGAATGTATGAGATTACTTCATTGTGTTGATGAAAAAACTGATGGGTTCGTCATTTATAATTTTCAGCAAGTTATAAAATAATGTATGGCTTACTGATTTCAAAATTATTCCATGCATATATATTTCTGAAACAAAATGATATGGTTGAATGGAGAAGCAATTCCTGCCATGAGTCATTATGTGCAGGAATTGAATCCTGCATTTTGTTAGGTATATACACACTTCTGTATCTTACAATCAAAACCATTATTATTATTATTATATGTAGTTGCAAGATACGTATTTCCTCAAGAGCAATCTCTCACACAGCTTTTAATCGAGGAAATCCTCTGTATTCAACAGTATTTAAGTATCTGAATAATATTTAACCGCATTTTCAAAGAAGTGACATGACAAAGAGCTGTTCTATGGAAATTTGAAGTTCTATGATGAAATGTAAAATATAGGATTTGGGTGCTAACTTTTAGAGAGACATGTCACATGGGTCTGTTTTTGGGCCAACTTACATATCTTTACATATATTTCGGAATATTTGATGGTAAGTAACTATTCAGATATACAACCTCTCTCGAGAAATACTTTTGGTTACATCAGGTCAACAAAATTTATGGGTACACCAAATGATAGGTACGATTACTAAATGTAGATTTTTTCCACAAACAAAATCCGTAAATGAGCACTGACTTCACATAGAACAACTTTTTTTCACACATTGAAGTTAAAAGGAGATATTGGAAATGAGTTCTCCTTATGAAACTATTTTAATTAATGAGCAAAAAAAATACGATAAGTTGGTATTTGATTAATGCACTACTGTGTGTCTCTCCTGTTACCCCACCCGACGCATTAACGGACCACGTGGCAATGAGAAACACCACACACTGCTCTCGTCGATATCCCTTCTTTGAGTTAGTCGAGGAGGAATGGTAATGCTCTCTCAACATACATCAAGCTATTCTTTACGATCTCATGAAACCACCATACCCCAGATGAAAACTTTCCGATACTGTATAGGCTGACAGCAAATGCACAATGGTATCAGACAGCTCTGTCTATAGAGTCGAGGACCTCTAAACTATTTTTGCAGCTGCGGTAAATTCAGGCGTTGATGAGAGGCCATTATTAATTCCTTGCCATCGAACTGAAGCACGCCTAACATGAACAAAGCAGAAGTCCAGAGTTTTGGAACGTTTTCCTGTGGTAGGGAGATGAGAGATCACCCTGCTCCCCATCCCCACCGTCTCTGTTGACCTATTACCGAACTACTATAATGATTTTTCGACAATGCTTTGGAATACTTTGTCAAATGCATCTTTGAGATCAATAGATATGATGGAATATGAACTGAGGTTACCCCTTCTGGCCTTCATGATTGATATGAAAGTAAGGTTGTTAAGAACGCAGTCAATTCGCCCTAGAAATTTGAGTTCGTATAAAATACGTATTTTATAGGTTTAGTCGGTATAAAATTCGTATTAGTATAACACTGTACCAAATATCGTACATCTCGTATATCGTATATCTCGTTATTTATCAAGCCTTTATCAAAGAATTGAAATGTATCGACCGAATATAATATATGCATATTATACGTAGGAAATCAACATATTTATATAGGGTCAACTATTTTAGTTGTCAATTTTGATCGGAAAACGAAAATTGTGCAGGCAAGTGTATGGTCAAAATCGCCTGGTGAAATTATTGTTAATTTGAGATACACTTCAATCCTGCCTGCACAATTTCAGTTGTACGATCATAATTGACAACTAAGATTTTGATGTATGGGGCCACTATCATGTAGAAACATACTTGTGAAATATTTTGTTCGCCAAACTTAAAAAACGCGCCAATGAGTTAACCTACTATATTTTCGTGTTTACGCCTAAGTACAAACTCTTGGTCGACAATGTATGTGGTTCCACATGAAAAAATAACTAGACATGCAGTAGTCTGTCTATTCTAGTTCTTCGCCGTGTTTACTGAAACATTTATTTTGACGGAATTTGTTGATAGACCAAAGGCATCAATAGCTTGGATCGAATATATTTTTTGCTCAAAAGAACATTTTGGTCGCATATAAGTACGGAAAGTTCTTTCGAAATCAACATTATTCATTTAATTTCTTCACACGATGAAAACATACGTGTAATAACGAGTTTACAAACAAAATTATATTTGTTAGTGTGAAACTTGTAGGCTAATATACGTTTATTAAACGTTTTCGATATTAGGTAAACGTGCATGGTTACTATATAAGTACGACCATTCACTAAATATTATACAGTGTCACCACCAAAAGAAGTAGAACACTAAGTGAAATTTGGAAATGTGTACCAAAAAAATTACGTTTTGTAAGTGAATGAACCCCCCGGTGATGTTATTTTTAAGTTATATAAAAACACAGATACGCTAATATTTTATTCGTCATGTAACGTTCTACTGGACGCTAACAATCTCACTAAATTCGTCAGTTCGTCGTAAGACTCGTAAGCCTGCTGCTGCAGCAAATCGTACCTTTTCGCAGTCAGTTCGACCATCTTCTCTAAGTTTTGGTGCGTATATTTGTACCCGTTCAAACTGGTCGTGGAACAAACCTGCGAAGCAGTCGTGATAGCTTCGATGCTGACAGTGGGAGCAACGACGTTGACTTTCGTCAGATAGTTGAGTCTGGATTTGAGAAAGTCGATTTGCTTCAGCGACAGACCTATGAGAGACCTAGAACTCATTTTGCATCGGATTTCCTCGGTACGATCCAAAGCTTTGTGAGAAGATATCTTTCGCCGAGGCACGTATTCGCTATTCGATATACTGATCTGACTCTGCGACGCGAGCAATTCGTTCGGAAGCGTTACTTTGTCGACAAAACGTCTATCTGAACACTTCATACCGATTTCATACCGTGTGTTGATGTCTGCTAGTTGATTCACGTGGGCCTTGGTCGATTGCAGCTCTTTCTCCATGCAGCCGATGGTTTCTTGGAGTTTGAAGCGTTTCTCGTTGGTCATCACCAGGTTGGTTTCCAGTTCACGTACTTCTTTTTCCAGTTTGTTTATTTGGCGTTCTCTGAGGTCGATTTTCTCCTGCAACTCTTTGATCAATCTGTCTTTCATTTTACCCTCCTTTGTTACCTGTAGACAAAGAATTTAATATGTATTATTTTGAATTATCCAAACACGATCTGCTCTCTCTGATTTCGATATCTCTTCCCGTTGGGTATTTTTCTTTCGTTCAGCGATTCTAATATTGTGCCTTCTTTGTTTCTCCAACAAAGGCTTCACCACATTCACAAGGAACGTGGTAGATGTAGTTTTTAGAGTAACTAATAGCGATAGGTGTTCTCGTTTTCGTGAAATGGCTCCTCTGTTACCCCATGATTATTGAACATCATTTGACAACGGTTGACTGTTTAATTGAATAAAGTTGGCCATGAAATTCAAACTTGAATCATAACAACTGACAAACGACATCAGAAGTTACCAGAGGAAGTTCGAAGTGCAATACAGTTGAAAACTGAGGTCCTCATGTAATTCAGCTCCCATATATTCCCACAATTATCAATTTTTTCCTAAAAACGGAATAGTACCCATAAAGAAATGCTCACAACTGCCATTTTTCAAATTGCAACATGTACTTTTCACTTTGTCATGATGAAAAATTACGAATAATCAGTTTAATCCTGCGAAAAGTTTTGAAGAATTCCTAAAGGAAAAAAAATATACAATCAGGTTTCACAATGAGTGGTACTAAATTGAATGTTCTACAACGTAGACGGCATGGAATGTAATTAAGAAACCAATACACAAAAGCTCATTTTAGTTCAACAGAGTCACAGTTTATACTACCTATTTAGTCAATGCTGCTTTTTGTTTCGCTTTTGCAACCCTTATTTGTTAGATAGCGTTATCCGTTAAATAAATATCTGAAACTTTATCAGTAACCGGTGAAACTGGCCCTTAACATTGAACATTTTATTGTGATTATTATAAGATGCACAAAGTACCATGGACAAAACGTATCTATAAAATCAATCGTATCTCTAACGTTTGGGACGCTTTTGAGGGTAAAAGAGTCAAATGATAACTCAAAAACAGTTTGTCTTATCGATTTCAAACAAGGGCAGGCTTCTAGAGAAAGTTTGATTCTACGTACGTGCTGCAATGGAAATTGGAGGTGCTGCCGCAGACATAGTTACATAGAATCAAACTTCCTCTAGAAGCCTACTAGAAGCCTATCCTTGTTTGAAATCGATACGAGGAACCGTTTTTGAGTTATCGGCTCTTTTTTTTTTATTGATAATACACCTTCCAAACAGAACAAGTTCTGGTATAAGGAAGACAACACATTAAACATATTTAAGTATAAGTTTTTAGAATTTCAAAGTTGATAAAATGTAACAAATCTTAAAAAATTTAACATAGGAATAGATTGATGAATATCAATGTAATTGCAAATTTTCTTTGAGTTTTTTCAAGAAAATATGAATAGACTTCGATTTTTTTATATCATCAGTAAGTTTATTGTAAGTTTCTATAGAACTCGATATAGGATTATTTTTGCCTTTATTTGAATGAATATTATTTAAATGAAAGTTATTAGCATTTCTGATATTATAGTCATGTAGTTTCGATTTTTTTGTCAAATGACTGTTACTTTTTTGCAAATTATTTGTTAGCTTGTATACAAATTTGGATTTTTCAAATTTTATTCGTTTTTCTAATGTAAAATGGTTAGTATCTTTGTATAATTCTATGGATGGTGTTTCCCATGGTTTTTTAAATATTACTTTTACTGCTTTAAACGATATATTATGTCTTTTTGATTTTTACTGAAAGATGACCAAATTGTTATTAGATATCGAATATGCGAAACAATATGGGCATTATAAATGAGATATTGAATCTGAAAATCTAAAAAATCGATTCTTCTTATTGCTCCAACCAAAGCAATAATTGATTTTTTTATTTTATTCACATGGGATTCAAAATTTAAATTCTTATCAATCAATAGGCCTAGATATTTGTGTTCTTCAACTTCTTTCAATATTGTATTCTTTATTTTCACATTCAATTTAATTTGGTCTATATTTTTTTGTTTGAAAATCATGATTACAGTTTTTTTTAAGTTAATAGTTAAATTCATTTCATCTATCCATTTTTCAAACAAAAGAATATCTTTTTCGATATTGTTTTCTAATTTATTTTTTATCTCTGGCTGAATAATTAAAGTACAGTATCATCTGCAAAAAAAAATGTTTCCCTATCAATTTTATTTTGGTTATACTATTAACATAAATCAAATAGAAAATTGGAGCCAGAATAGTGGATTGTTTTTCAATACTTTTATTTTCGTCAATAACAATATATTGAATACGGTTTTCAAAGTAATTTTCAAAAAGTTTATATGAGTGACCTCTCACCCCACAGTTATTTAAAATTTCTAGTAATATTGTATGATTTACCGTATCGAATTCTTTTTTCATATCTAAAAAAATAGCAACTCCATATTTACTTTCATCTAAGGTTTCAAAAATTTCATTCATGAAATCAGTTACTGCTGATTGGGTATTTGAATTTGGCAAGAAAGCATATTGAAATTTATCAAAACCAGAATTATTATCACTAATACATTGAGATACATTGAGTGGAAAGAGTTCTTGGTGTGGTGATGAGTCATCAATCACTCAATCAGCAACTCACCTCTGCCAGAACGGCCCTCAGTTCCTGCGAGTACCTCGTCAAACTCTCCTTTTCGATCACCAACTCGTCCCTCGACGCCTTCAGCACCCCCGCCATGTTCTCCCTGTACCTCAGCAAGTTCTCCATTTCGTTCATCTGCTTACTCTGTTTATCAATGACGTTCTCGCAGTGGATTATCTTCTGTTCGCTTTCGAGCGACTTCCTCATCAGTTCCGTCAGCTTCGCTCTGCCCTCCTCCACCATCTTCTGGAGATTTTCCGTTGGGCATTTCTGATTGAGTTCTTCGAGGTGCTCTTGGCGCACTTTCAGCTGTCTGATTTCCGCAGTGAGTTTTCCCACCTCTTGGGACCTTAAGGATAGGAATCTAAAGGTTACTTACATAGCCCATCGGCAGTGGATCAGATTGGGACTTTGGAAGGTTGCAGACTCGGGGAAAAGGACCCCGCACGGAATACATGGGATTTTGGTTTATTGCGGAATTCAATGAAACTCTGGTATGTTGTAGATCACGATATGTAGGTAACACTTTGAATGGACCATAATCAAATAGTATGATTGAAGATTGAATTCAACGGGTCAAATCTCGATGAAACTGCTAACGGTGAAACGACTGAGATTATCTCAGAAAAGCATTGTCCATGAATATATCTATGAAATGGACATGGATCACCTACTCTTCTGCGAAGTTCCAGAATAGTAAGCTATTTTTTAAGCAAGGCATCACCGACGAGAGGAAGTGATCTTTCCTGAACATAATCTTATTCGTTTGTGCATAATAAATCATGATCATTTGACGGGATGTGGGAGAGCACTTAGCATTAAAGAGAAAAAGTTTTGAGAGGCGGTACAACAAATAGCAACGCTATTGATCGATAGTTGAACAATAGAAATGAAAAAGAATAAATCCGCCCCCATTCAAACAATTTAACACATTATTCTCAAATTAAAGATTGAAAGATGTTAAAAAAAGGAATAGTTACTTCTCTGATAATTTCTGCTCACTTTCATACAGTAACTGTTTGTATCTCAAAACAACGTCGTGCTGAACCATCACATTTTTTTCAGTTTCAGTGGGGACCTTATGCTGATTACTCTCCTGTAAAAAAATAATATTATTACAATTATACAAATAACAGAACATTTCGCGACCGTGATAAAATGGGTATGTTTCATCATAATATTGTTCTCAGCAACGCTCACAAATCTATTTCTTGAAAAAAAGTAATACCTAATGTGAGAGAGAATTTATTAACCTGCCACTCATTCGGGCATAGTCGTTGGAGATGATAGCATCAAACTTGGTTTTGTTGGATTCTTTATGATCGTCCCTAACCGATTGTGCAATGATATACCGCGGGTGTTCTATTTAAAAAAATGATTGAAGATGGCGCTCAGCTGCCATTTTGAAAATTTTAGCTGGTATTTTCTCATGAAAAAGTAGGTTTTTATCTCCTATTTGAGCCTTCCAAGTTTCGTTGTGATATACCAGGTGGTTCAAAAATTAGTAGGGGAGGGACGGACTTTAGACTAGCACTGTATAGGGTTATCCGCATTTGAGTAAAAATGACTTTGGTTATATTTTTAATGGGACATCGTCATTGCAAATCTTCTTCATATGCCCAGTGAGTGCGACAGAGACTTTCAATCTTCTGAATCGTGTGGAGTCTCAGTCATACTCATCAAATATACGAGGATCTTATTTGTCTTCTTTCAGGTCACACTTCCTTAATTTTTTGTAGCAGCTTCAAAATTGGAAGGCTCCTGTGGTTCTTCTTCCATCATCCGGACTCTTTGGCTCTTGCATGATTGTTTTTCGAAGTTTCTAGAAGTTTTTCTTGGAGTTTATTCTTCAAACTATTCAAACTTTCTTGGAGTTTTCTAGAAGTTATTCTTTAAAACTCACCGAAATCTGTTGAAGTTCCTCCTTCAGTATCTTCGGTATCTTCGTCGAGTTTATTCATTATCGTACCCAAATCAATTCCAGAAACTTAGAAGAAGGTTATGAGGTCTTCTCCTTCAGCAGTCAATCCCTTTCCTCTAGTTCAGTTTTGAGTTCCGTCACTTTCAGGTCAACCTATCGCCCTCTTCTCAAAAGCATTTTGTCTTTGATTGAGTTATATCAATTTTCCACGCGAACGTTAGTTTCACGGGCCACCAGTCTATCATTACTATCATTTTTAAACGCGAAATCAGTTTATACCGCTTATCACGCCACTGACCACTTCACGAAAAATGTTAATTCAGCCACTGTCTATTTTTCGCGAAAACAATTGATTTTTCCAAAATACACAAACTGTCTACTTACACGAACACTCTGTATTTATTTTTTTAAACATCCAATTCTGAATACTACTATAGTAAATTATCACAAATACTCTCTAAAATAATTTATTTGACACTAAAAACAGAATACAATGTTTCAATTACTTCAACACCTTTACTTATTTATATCACAATCATTGAATACTTATGTCTGCTATCCAAATCTTCTTCTCAGGCTGTAAACAGATCTTCGCGGTGTTTCGGGAGATTTCTACCTTTTCCATTCGCTTCTCATTGGAGTCTTAATGTCGCCGCTACTCGTTCGTAGATGGCGCTAGCTGGTTCTGTTATAATTCATCCGAATACGTGATAATAGATATCTCGATATATCATGGAAATCGTCTACTGCAGAGACGTCCGTCTCTTCAGAAATAATCTCAAGATGAAAAAAGAAATATCTCCAAGCAAAGGGGCGAGCCAAAAATCGGATTAATTTCATTATTTTATTTTTTTCTGCAAAATGTCGTTTCAAAGGCGCGCGTGAAAACATCAACTTTTTTATTCAAAATATGGCAAAGTGTCCAATCACACACAAAATTACCATTGACTTTAATTCAGGAGCTTGCGTTTAAAAGCGGATATATATTTGTTTTTTGAAGATATACTTTTTTCGCGAAGTTCGGCAAAGTCTGAACATTATTTCTAAATGGATATAACCGCTTTTGAACGCAATCTCAATTTTGACGGTTCCAAATTGATGTATGTTCTTTGATTCCATATCAGTTAAAGAAGTAAAGTTTTAGATGAAAACTAAGTACAAAATAATTACCACCATGGCGAGAGTTTCTTTGTGTAATTTATTATCTTCTTCCAACCGCCTGATTTTATCTTTGAATTCCTGTATGATTATATCCTTCATCATGCTTTCGGAGTATTCATTAGCTTTGGAAGCAGCACCACAATTGTCTGAAAGTGAAAATCATATCAGCGGAAAACTCAAATTACTCAATATTCTGTTTGTTTTTCGATAGATTTTCCACTGAGATGCGCCAGCATTATTATTCTCTTTGTTCATTGGAAATAACCCGAGGCAAGTATTCGTGGGTATAACACAAGGTTCAATATTGGGGCCTAAACTCTCAGAATTTATATTGAAATTAACCTGGCTTTTAGGTCGAGAAGATCTATCGCATTGATTTAGCACGACCATAAATATATACCTTGTCCCCAACTGATGCTGTTACTGACCATATTCATGGTTTCTCGATTCTCCATCCCCATCCTCTTCAAATGTTCTTCCATTTCATTACACCTCTCCGTCGCTTCGTTCCTTTCGTTCGTTACCTTTTCCAGAGCCGCCTTCGTTTCTTCCAGCTCTCTTTGCACCTCGTCCAGATTCTTCTGCAAAGTTTCTTCGACGGAGAACCTCTGGCCTTCGACCTCCTCCAACCTAAAAGAAAAAAATATATCATATCAGTTCTGCGTCCAAACATCAATGACTGCGGACTGATCTCACCTGCGCAGTCAGTCATCCAACAGATGTTTGGATCGTTTGATGGATTTTGCCTTGAGTTTGGTAAGTCGGAAGATTCTTCCATTTAGATGAACCATTGTGTGTGGTTTGTTGCTCGTGTGGGGAAAATGTTGCCGTGGACAAAGGAAGCTCGATAGGAGTTGATTCGAATTTTATTCTTAGTATTATGATTTAAATTGAAAATCTATAATAATCTAGTCAAGTACTAGCTCTCCAGAAGTTTCAAGAAAATTTTACACATTTAGAAATTTTCATAATCGAGCATTCAATCCACAATATTTTAAAATCATTCAGCACTTCCAGAAAGATTTGGGAATATTCTATAAGAGTCTTCAAAGTTTTTACCCCCATCTCCCTCTGGTGACCTAACCTTCGAGAATTTCACTCGAGTGTATTTTTAGTTCGTTATAGAACTTTTTGGATTCTCTGTTATGGTTAATTTCCCGGTTTCCTCGATATTCTAGATTATTTTCTCATATATTCCGTAAATTTCTAGAAAGTTTCAAACCAGGAAGTAGGCGTGAATACTTCCTGGAGACCAAATATTCGAGATTTTCATTCGAGTGTCTTTTTCAATACGCTCTAGAACTGTATTGGAAAAGCTGGGGTTTTACGTTTTTCCGTTCAATTATTCTCTTCATAAGAACCTTCCTCGAACTCCAAGGAATACAAAAAATTAGCTAAGTTGACCTAGTCATTCTCGAGTTCTGTGCTTATCAACACATTTGGTAATTAGTTTTCATTCTGAACAGAGTGACTCATTTGTAAGAGAGCCACCTCTCTGAAACTGTGTTTCCAATAGAGAGACTATCAGTACTTCTAGTTGAATGCCATAAATTTGAAATAAAAATAAAAATTTGAAAACCTACCTCGATTTTTTTTTTCATGGTCAAAAAAGTTACTGTCAATTTCATTGGAATACTGGTGTATACATTAATTTTACGGTATCAAGTCTCAATTCTCAGACCACCTCGTATCTGACAGAGTTTCCAAAATATCAGGTGCGGGAACTGTATTTTCGAATGGAACACACACATAATTTATTTAACCAAAACTTTCGACAATTGCGGTAGGTATACATTTCCAGAGACGATGTTATTCGATAAAATGTATGTTTAATAAATGAAAAACAGTTTTTTTTCTGAAGGTAGATAGATAGACGTTTCAACTTTGCTTTAAACTTGTATACATTTTCGAATATCCATTTTTTTGTATACCTTAAGACCCAAAAAATCGTTCACCATCATTATTTTTTCGAAAACGAAAACAGTGAGGTATCGGATATATTTCTTGAAGATACACAATAAATTGTGCCCAGTAAAAATTGTTTTTAAAAGCTTGCATAAGACGCGTACAGTACATGAAGTGTCGAAAATTATTCAGTTTTCGTTTTGTTTTTTATTGAAAACACCTTCCATACAGAACAAGTTCTGGTATGAAGAAGAATGTAAATATAAGTTTCAATTAAAAAATATATACATACAAATTCATCAACTTAACATATGTACGAACGAACATCAGTATGTTTGAGTTTCTTCAAGGCAATATTTATTGATTTTCATATCGTCTGAAATTTTGTTGTGAGTTTCATTATAACTAGATACAAGATAGTTTTTGCTTGTATCTGAATGAAATGAATGTTATGCAAATGAAAGTTATTTGCATTTCTGATATTATAGTCATTTAATTTAATATTTTTTTTTTTGGAAATTGCTGTTTGAAATATTTAGATTGAGTTATTTTATCACTTTTTTGTGAATTATTTGTTAGTTTGTATGCAAATATGGCTCTTTAAAATTTTATTATTTTATCTGGAAGGTGTTTCCCACGGTCTGATGCTTTATTCATCAAACGATAAATTATACCGTTTTGGTTTCAACTACAAGATGACCTTATTGTTATACAATATCTTATAGGCGATATGTTCATTGTAAATGAGATTTTTAATTAGAATCTTTGGAAAATCGATTATTCTTATTGCTCCAATTATATTTTTATCAATCATCATAACTTCATTCAACATTTATTTTTATTCTTCATTTTAACTTTTAATTCCATATGGTCGATATTTTTTTGTTTAAAAATCATGTAAACCGTTTTTTCTAAATGAATAGTTGATTCATTTCATCTATTATTTTTTCAAACACATGAATATCGTTTTCAATATTACTTTCTGATTTTTTTTTATTTTTTGACGAATAATAAATTACAAAGAGTATTTTATTGGTTATACTATCGACGTAGATAAAATAGAAAATCAAAGCCAGTACTGATCCTTAAGGAACTCCGATGGTGGATTGTTTTTCAATACTTTCATTTTCATCAATAACAACATAAGTCGAAGTCGAAACTTCATTGTCAGAAGTTATAAAACTTTTAGACAAAGCTTCATTAATTTTATAATAATGCAAAATTAATTGAATATAATAAAAAAATTATTAAAAGAATAACATTATTTTTGAAAAGTTTACAATAGTGATATCTCAATCCTGAATTATTTGATATTTCTAGTACTATTGCATGATTTACTGTAAAATGATTTTTTATACACACATTGCCATACTTCCTGGATTTTCTGCTAACCTTGTGAAATTTTTTTATTTCAAAAGGAACGTAATAGTAAGTATATTGTTGCAAAAATGAATCCTAGGTACCATATCCTTTTCACATCTGCTTTAGTTCTGACAGTACTTGCGTTTACATCGAATATCCAGGGAAACCTCTACTGGTGATCAGTGTGAACGCTGAATTCGGTAAACACAATTTTTGATCAAGACAACAAAAAATAATTACCTAGTATATAGTTTAAGCCAATTTCACCGGGATCCAAAAACCAATAACACTGGTGCGGTGTTCTCTGAAAGAGCTGAATCGGCATTGAATTCAACCAAGAAAATTCGAATGAGCAAAAAGTCAATTAATCAGAAAAATTAAAAATCAGACAATCATAATTGATTTTGAACTACCTTCACTTGGATAATACTTATTCGAATAAAAAAAAACAAATCTAGTTTTCAGCCCGATAGAAATAATTAGGGTCGTCCTACCCCAGCCCAATGAATTATAATCCACTGTATAACTAATATTTCCGCACAACTGGAGTAGCGACCTGCAGTAAAAGTCAGTCGCAGCGCCACCCGTGGGGAAACCAATAAGCTGACGAGCGGCAAGACAAATTGAAATTCCAAGACGAAGATAAACACATTTCTTATCTCCATTGAATACCGAATGATTACTAAACAATTGTTAGCAAGCTTCCTTTTCCCACGACAGAAAAAGAGGAAAAACTTTTCAATTCTAAATGGTGGATCAAATCCCAAATCAAATTGCGATCACTAAGAGCTACATTTATATCACTCTACATATAGTATTACTTCACACAGTTATATAATCGAATAAGGGATCAAAAGTTCGGAAAAAGCTCTCAGAGTAATTTGTATCAGGCACCTTGTTTCGAATGTGTTTTTATCGGCGGTCAATTTTTGCAGCATGTTCTCCTGATGTTTCAGGTTTTTGGACAGTTCTTCTCTTTCTTTGTTCCATTGTGCATCCTTGTGCTTCGCTTGGTCTTGTAACAGCCTGACAAAAAAAAACACGTTCAGAAACCGTGAAGTCAGTAGGTAGCCGAAACGAAAAAGCGTGAGACAAAATATCATAGATTCAAGTGGCTCATACTTTCTCACCCACCAGTTTCACGGCTCAGTTATATTTCATTAATATCAGACTAGAGAAATAAAAACCTAAGTATATTAATAATGGTTTGAAGGGAACAAGAGAGAATATCAATGCTCCAACGAGCGGAAACCTATTTGAGGTTAGTACTACTTGAGAATCATGATGTAACACCAATGATGCATATCACTATTCTACAGGGTGTCTAATAATAAGGGAGACAAAGTCCGTTGGTGGAATCATCAGTTGATTTCAAGGCTTAAAGTGCTTATGAAAATATCCGCTAAAATTTACAGGGTATTGAAAGTAGTAAAAAACAAGTTATTTTTGTATCTAGTGCGAGAAATGCCACTTTGGTGATCGAGAACCATTGGAGTTTGTTCACTTCATTCTGAGACACCCTGTGTAAGAATCAGGTAGGTATAAACCCAAATTTTTGCACAATCCACTTACCTAATTTTTCTAGTCAGTTCAGTATTGAGAGAATCCGCTGATTTTTTTTCATTCTCCAACTCGGCTATTTTATTTCGCAGCATTTTTGAATTTTGTGCATTTGTGTTGTTCCTATTTTTATAATCTGATGCGGCTTTCTTTTCGTTTTCCAGTTCCTGTTCTAATTTCTAAAATAGGCCATTCAAGAAAAATAGTTTGACATTTACGTGAAAAAGACTATTTTCAGTGGCATATTTAAATACTTTCATATCAATTGTCTTTATTTATTGGTCAATATCTCAAAATCAGCTAATTCCGAGTTACCCAGTTAGACTTCTGACATAACATTTCGGAATGAGCTAATTTTGAGATACTGCGTAGGCACCGTCTCTGAGTACCTGAGAATAAGCTAATTCTGAGATATTAAATGGGAATTCTGACTTGGTATCATGGAATTATCTAATTCTGAGAAACTCAGTCGCAGTACTCACTCGGTATCTCGAAATCAGAAGAAATAAATTTCAATAGTAGTTACCCCCCTAGCAGTTATCCTTCCTCACCTGTATCTGATCTTTGAGCCCATGGATAACACTGTTGAGCTCCGTGATATACTTATCATGTCCGCCTTTCTTATCGTCCAACTTCTTCTGAAGATCCTGGATCAGTTCATTCGACTCTTCGGTCAACTTTTCCTGATACTTCAGCTTCTCCTCCAAATCCTCGATCTTCGTGCTGGTGTTCAAAGTCTTCTTGTCGTTGATCAAAGATTGCCAGTTCCGCATTACTTCCTTAATTTTGTCGTGGTGCTCGTTTATGACGACTTCCAGATTGCTCTGTAGCTGAGCTCCCTCTATCTTCAACGTTTCTATCTGCTCCGATAGATCGTTCACGTCCACTTCCGACTTGATGATGCTCTCTAGTAAATCAACGATCACGTTCCTCCGTCCCAAAAGGTTCTTGCAGATCTCCATCAGAGTTCTTGGGATTTCTTCTATGGAAGTCTGCATTCCCAGAATGATTTCTGGGGAAATACTCTCCCCCGCTCCGTCTGTGAACTCGGCATTCTGACGTGGCTCAGTGCAGGGCAGCAATTTCACCTCTTCCAAGAACACGACTTTTCCCAGCTCCTCCAGCCTCTTCTTGATTTGCATCAGGTTCTGGTAGAGGTCCAGCACAGGTTTCTGCTTCTCAGCCAGATCTTTCTGAAGAAGGGCCAGGCGCTTCTTTTTATTCAGAAACTGTATTTCCAGGGTGTGCTTGTTTGTGACTTGGGTTCCGCCCAGAATAGATGAGCTTGGTCTGGCCAGTTTGCTGCTGAAAGTTCGCGGTAGGGGGTGGTGAACAGTTTTCGAAGAGGGTGAGGATTTTGGCCCCTTCACTGGCAGTGGAATGCTTGATGAGGGTTGTTTGTAGATGGGCGCGCGGGTAACCGATGATTTTGCTGAGCCTTCCCTTCTGATGGAAGGCGTCCTTCTGCCGTGGGAGTTGATGACGTCGCTGGCCCCTTCGCGTTCTCTCGGGGATCCATGACTCAAGGTACCAGACGACTGAAATTGAAAAAAACAATATAAAATCCAAAATATTCAGTGATTTTATGTTTGGGTTGATTCAGTTTTAGATTTTCTCTAGCTAGCTAGCCTGGCCAATCAGATCAGTGAGTGAATGAGGACCTGTTAGTGTACCTCCAAAATTGAACCTGATTGTCCACTTGATAGGTCCACCGTGAACGTAGACCTTTACCAGGAAATGCATTCTGTTGGTCGGCTGCCTGTCGTTTTACCACATTTCCCACCCGCTTTCAAGAGCATACCGACAATTACCATCACGAATCTTTTTATCCTCGAAGAAATTTGTGAAAGGCTTGATTATCAATAATCAATTTTCATTTGATGAATGGTATAACAAAATTGAATTGAAAAACAACTATAATAGCTATTATTGTAACGAGATTATTATGCGATTTATAATAATCGAGGATGTTGCCAGGCGACGTATCATTGACAACGATGATGTTAAAATAAAATAAATAAGTTGAAAAATTAAAAATATGATTTTTTTTTGTAACAAAAAAAAAATTCTGGACAAAAAGTTGTAATTTCAATTGCTCAATATGAAACAAATACAAAATCTGCAAAAAAAACAGTGGCGCACATTTCTTCTGTCAAAAATATTGGTTGAGGTGCCTTCTAGTTATGATTGAATTAGCCACTTACTACTATGTATCTTAAATAACATTTATTATTTTTACGATAATACGAAAATAACGATTTATTTCTGTATCTTGAAAACGAATCATTATCGGACCTATGTTTATATGAACTTTTTGTCTTAGAATCACTCAAAAAATTACCCCTACAAGATTGGCCACGTACTTACATAATACCCTTCATATCTGACAACTACTTCACTATATCATTTTGCGTATACAGGGTGTTTTCAAAATTGGAGCGATAAATCAAGTTGGGAGTAGAAAATGACAAAACAAAACAGAATGAAAAAATATATTATTGTCGAAAAAAATTTTTTGGGAGATAAAGAATTTTAAAATGTTCAAACTTTTTTTGTAATCACTGATCAGAGGTCTACAGCCTACGCAAACCGCGCTGAAACACTGCCAGTGGTCAGACACGCTGTGGCCTGGAGAATCAAACCAGTGCATCCCAAACAAAGGTAACAGAAAGCGGTTTCATAAAAATTTCGAAAATTTTTGATTGCTTCAGAAACGAAAATTCTTGCCTTTTATTGTTAAATTATGTTCCATATGACTACCCATTTTCTTAACCGCTCCAATTTCGGAAACACCCTGTGTATAAAAAGAAAGAAGTCGAAATGAATCGACTCACATACTTATAACACAAATGAAAAATAATCCACATGAAACAGTAGGTCAAAAAATTACATAACTTTCCTCATTTGTATGATTCATTACTGAATGCGAAATGAATAAATAAATAGTATCAAATCACTTTTTTCCTCGGAAAAAAAAAAAACAAAATAATGGATGATACATAAGTAAAGACAATTTTGGTTTCCGGTTCATTAATGCATGAAACGTACAACGATTATACGATTATGAATATTATACTTACTGTCATTTACATTATATTATTGCCAATTAACTCATTATTATTATTATTATTATTATTATTTCCATTTTTCATCTCTATATATACTAATATAATATAATAAACTTATAATATACTTGCCATTTCTAAATGAGGAAGGATGGATGAAAGTGTATCTCCATCCAGAAGTATTTTTTCTATCTTGATTCCTGAAACAATTTGCAAAAGTTGTAACAACAGATATTTCTCTAAAGAAAGCGGTCACGGTCGATTTCATTTATTATGGATTAAAATTGAAAATAGAACGACATTTACTGAAGCAACAACTTCAGAGGAAGACAAAATAATAAATTTATTTATTTATTTATTTATTGGTGTTCAAAATAACGAATACATTGTCAATGTTTTGGCCTATTTCCATGCTGATCCCCAAGCTTCATTAGAAGTACCGAATATGATTCAGGCTTGGATCGTGCCTCTGTTTGAAGGATCTTTCATAATCATAATATGCACCCGTACAAGTTTACAAAAGTTCAAGCTCTAACACCAGAAGATCATCAAGGTAGGGTACAATTTTGCGAAACAATCCTTATTCGCACCCAAGAAGATCCTAACTTTGAAAAAAATTAAAATATATTTGGAGAGACGAAATAACGGGATTGTTCTACATGTTCGACGATCGCAGGTGCAGACTTTTGAGTCCCTGGAATTGGCCTGCGAGATCACCCGATCTCACGCCATTTGATTTTTTCTTGTGGGGTCATTCAACGAGAAAAGTATACATGACATCAATAAATAGTAACAAGACCTGCGCCAACGAGTGATCAACCGCATTGAAGAGCTAGAAAATTTATTTGTGAAAGTTTTCTAATTTTTGACAGATAATTAATGAAATTTAACAGAAGAAAGAGAATGTCTGCAATTCTAACTGATATCCCCGTTGAAGATGATTTGAAAAAGGAGAGAATTTTCGCTCTAGAGCAAAAGTATAAAAAACACTCGATCAAACTGATTCAAACAGATGGGTTAGATCTCGGCCGACGGTCCTTTTTTCTTCTTTTTCTGTTAGAGATGTTAAGATATTTGGATAGCTTATAGATTTGAGATAGCTATTGAATGCTATTTTTCTCATAGGTAATATAATGTACCCATGTTGAACGGAGTATCGATCGCTTTCTGTCTAAGAGCTTTGTAGAAAAAATCTTGTGCATATTGCGATCAAAAAGTTGGTTTGCCGCACTCCAAATCTAACCGAGCTACGCTTCGCGTCGTGCTGTCACTCTTTTTGTCAAGCGGCAATTTATCACTTTGCACCCCAAAGGGTTATGTGAAGTGGGATAAAACACATTTTGGGTACTCAGATACTCACATATTATATTTGCATGAGGAAGTAGAAGTCTTCAGGTACCGATATACACTTTTTCTTTTCCTTCTACTATAATTTTTAGCAAAGTTATGACAAATCTAATTTTCTGCCTTGCTGAGTATTCTTGTGAAGAATCTTTCACCTTGTTGAAATTGTTTCTTGATAACTTTTATACTTACCGAAACAACAGCAAAAAAAATTATAATTTTTTTAAATAAAATTTTGTTTTGGTTCTACCCGATTTTTTGGTAAATAATTTTTTTCTAACAATACATGATGTCAAGAAGTCATGTGCCGAGTTTCAAAGTGCTACGATTCATTTTTCATTTGTAGCTTACATATTTTTTTTGTCTGTGGTTACAGTACTAATAGTAGCTTTACCTTCCTAAATAATGCTTTCAATACATCCACTGAACTATCTCATTGACTTCAACTAGTGACTAGGCTCATTCGTTTTGAATGTCAAATTTTTGACGAATGGTCGTTCAAAAGTATAATATTCGTTTCCAAGCAAAATGTTGGAATAATATGGTATTTTTTGTAAAAGGCAATCACTACAAGCTGTGAATTATTGAATTTCATGATATGAGAACAATTTCAAGCAAAATTAAATCAATATTTTTTAATTTCAAACCATTTGCAGTACAATTCCTTCATTTTGAATCTACCTTTGCTTATGCTGAAGGAGCCCTTATACATATTTCTCATCTATGAAATGAATTTCGCAAATCAAACCTCAATAATGTTAGCATAGTTGATGGCGCCTTGAGACAACTGTCAAACAACTGTCAAACCCAAAGTAATTGCATTGATAACACTTACCCGGATAATCTTCGACGCTCCTAGGTGTCGATGATGTCATACTAATTGCACACGATTTTTTGAATTATTTTACATTATCCGAACGGTTTATCCTCACGAGTGAATTTAAGACACACTGAAAATGAAGAAACTCCAAGTAAAAGTACAAACAAATGATTTTGTAAACACGTTAAATGTCACTTCAGTAACGTAAGCTATCTCTTTGCTGCATGCCGTATCTTATCATAGAGTGTGATACATATTCCTATGGTTAGTGAAATAAAATTTTGTTTCATTCTGATTAAATTGAGTGGAATTATAATTAGAGCTTCCGAAATACAGGAATAAGAAAATAAACTTCTTAGCTACCTATACAAGCAGCCGTTGCTCAGTTCTAACCTAACTATTCTAACTAACTATCTTTCAGATTTCCGTGGTTATCTACACCTTTTCAAGAAGGGGGGGTAATGGAGGTAAACCTGATTTTTCTTTGCTTCAAGTTACCTATGTAAATGTGGGAACACCGGAACTCAACTCAACAAAATTACCTGAACCTCAATATGGCACCGAAACTATTCTGATACCTGCATGCTGCAATACATACATTTTGCGAGGAGTAATTATTCAGTATGATCGAACCAGAACGAACTAACCTTACGTAGACATTTGAGTGCGTGGAAAAACAATACATACATTTTGCAAGGAGTGATTATTTAGTATAATCGGACCAGAACGAACTAAATTTACGTAGACAGTTGAGTGCGTGGAAATTCAATACATACATTTTGCAAGGAGTGATTATTTAGTATGATCGGGCCAGAACGAACTAACCTTACGTAGACATTTGAGTGCATGGAGATTAAATTGGCATTAGTAATTGTACCGTTACAAATAGTTGTAGTTACGGACTGCCGTTTTGAGGTACTCGTTTAGGTAATTTTTCGGTGATGAGTTCCGGTAAGGGATTAAGTAAGGGTTAAGTACGACCCAAAAATGTAATAATCAATAATTTGGTGGTGAATTCAGGTGCTCCGGTAGATGTAGTTAGTTTCATGGGTACCTGATTGATTTGAATTCTATACCTGCCTGACTTGCCTTTGCTTCAAGTTACCTATAGATGTAAAAGTTAAATATATTTGCATCTGTCAATTTCGTTAAATTATTTTTTCTTGAATACATTCCACAATATACTCGATCTCATTTTCTTTTATTTGAATTGTGGTTTGTTCGATTATCCTTTTTGTTTTTCATATTGAATAAAACAAACTGAATTTGACATCCTTTTTTTCTTCCATCATTATGATACCCTAATGGCAAACCTAACTATCAATTTAACGGAAAATTTCGCCTACGGCGCTTTTCTATTTTATGTAAACCCCACGCCACTAATAACCCCCATCCCCATAGAACAAATCTGTATATGCTCTTGACCGTAAAAATCACAATGATCTGGTTTTTCTATGAGCGCTAAATTTTAATTCATTGATTGTTTTTATGTCTTTCAAAACCCGATTTTAATTCCATAGTAAGCATATCTGCCCCATAGAATTGCTTTTTACTGACCAAGTGATAATTTTCAATTTTATTAGTGCGGGTTGATTAATTTGGTGATGAATATTACTAACGATCATCAGTATTTTGACCATTTTGATCCACTTCCTCGCCATTTCCGTTTCTTCAACCGGAATGAGTTCAGTTGAACCCCGAAATTACGATAAATTGTGGCCCATTGTGGCTCGCATCTACTTTTCGTAATGGTGGTAGTGCCACTGATAGGCTGGTAATATTTCCAAGTTTACGAATGGATTGTTTGAATGAAAAGAGGAAATTCAATTTACCCCAAAGACGCGTTTCATTGCCATTTCACTCATGGACGTGCCAACCCGGGTCCTAATGATCTACAACCCTCTGTTTTGTCCAGGACCGCACTAGATGTTGACCGCAATACGCGCGGTATAGAGCAAATATGTTTACGATATTGTTATTTAAAAGAATATTGTTATTTCCATTAACCGGCTGCCCCCTTCAAGCAACCCTCAAAAGTCTTCGAGAGCCCTTCGCTTTCAACGTGTGATGCCATGCACGAGGTCGGTAGGCACGGCGTAAGAACCCGTTTACCTTGGCATGGCAAGTGAGAACAGTACTTGCACACCACCAAGACCCATCATATCATATAACCCACCAAGCAATAAATTCACGGCTCGAGAGCTGGATGTTCTCTGGACACATGGTAATCATTGCATGGGACTTCAATGCGCGGAAACAGGAGTGGAATTGTAGCAATCAACCCAATGCTGATGGAAAGAAGTTGTGAGAGTTCTCCCAGAATAACAATGTCATCATCGAATACCCAGATCAACCCACTGACTATCCGTGGAACGGGCAGACAGCCGGAACTACCGACCTCGTCATAAATGGAGGAGGCAGTACGTCGAAAAGGGTTGAAACCATTGACTATGCCATCACATTGGAAGAGGTACAGGAAAGTCTTGAATGAAGACACTCAGTTGACATCAAATCTGTCCACACAGGGGGTCGAAGATGAAGCACGGAGGTTTGTGACCAATATTGAGAAAGCCAGAGAAATCACGACGAAGAAGAGAGTTGTCAGGGAGGACCGAGACATACTTGCGTACACATTACACAATCATTGACATACTTAAGATAAAGAACGCTGAGAGAAAGAATTGGCAATCCACAAGAAATCCATTTCATGAAAGGGAACCTCATCAATCAGCTCAAGACGTGAATCAGCTTATTAAGAAACACAAGCATCATGTCTGGAAGACGAATCTTGATTATCTCAACGTGGGCGACAACTGTATCTGGGAAATGTCAAAGAACACGCAGAAAAAATTGAAAGATGATGATGAGAGAGGAGCCACACTCGTGCGATGGCCGTATATGGAAAATCTGAGCTGTTTGGTGAGTACTACAACGACACTTTGTTTGTTATTGTTTGCTGGCCTAACAGTTCGCTTGTAGGTGTTATAGGCCGTTTTATGTGCTAGTGTGACGGATCCTAGTACATCTTTTACGTTTTTCGCATTTTGCGACCATAACGAGACACATTCGTTAAATACATAGGTATATAGAAAGAAAGCTTAGAAAATTTTCTACAAGAGGATGTTATTATTTCCTGGCTTAACAGTTCGCTTGTAGGTGTTATAGGCGGTTTTATGTGCTAGTGTGACGGATCCTAGTACATCTTTTACGTTTTTCGCATTTTGCGACCATAACGAGACACATTCGTTAAATACATAGGTATATAGAAAGAAAGTTAAGTAACTTTTCATTTTCTTAGATTTGTATCTGAAATAAATAAACAATCCTCGTGAAGCAACGAATACCTTTTTTTTCTTTGAACTAAGTATGTCAAGGAAATCTCAAATTTGCACTATCCACGATTTTCTCGGTTCAATCTTCATCACTTTTCATTTCTACTTAAATTAAATTTATAGTTATCAAGAATTCGTTATCTGGATAGATGCCCAATTTCACAAATTTCATTAATTATTGTTGTCAACTAGTTTCTGACGGCCAAACAGCCATAGCTACCTTAGATTACCTAGTGTAGATTAGGTCCAATAGTTCTTTAGAGGTATATGCTATTATTTTGCATATATTCGCCGCGATAGTTTGCAATTTTGATAATACTTATTTAATAGTAAGAATGCTAAGAATATTATTGGTGAAACATTTGTATATCAGATATTTATAGGTTATTAGTTGTCAAAGAAAATGAGAACTGGCTTTATGACAGGATTTCGTTACTATTCGGATCTGTCACTGTTGTTGCATGAAACTGTCGGTTGCCTAGCAACAGCCGTTAAAAAAAGAGCACTTTTTTTTCGCTTTTCCGTTTAATACTGAAATCGGATGTTGATAGTGAAATATTGTAATACTTTACGCACACAAACCACACAAAAAAGTGGACTTTTTTTGACAGTTGTAGAAAAATTATATTTCAGTGCTCTCAATCGTAATTCAACTTTTAATCTGTCAACATTATCAAGTTGTTAATTGACACTTCGATTTTGAAAGCCCTTTAACTCTGGCCGCCCATTTTCCGGAACAATGAACCTTTATCGGAATCGGCTCTGTCCCGTCGACGAATGTGCTTACTAAGGTTTCAGCGGTTTCAGTGTTTCAGTTCCTATTGGATATTAGACGGCGACGCGACTTCACTACTAGCCGTTTCGTGAGTGATTTGACGTGATTTACAGGTGATTAGTTTTCAGGTAATTATTGATTTCTCTTCCATAGTGGTAAAAAATATGTTTTTTTTGGTAATGTTAGTTTTTCAAAGGTAATACCACAAATTTCATCAATTTTTTATTTTCCTCGAAAACTCTTTGTTCGGCAAAAATATGCAAACAAAGCGATTGATAAAATCAGGAGTCCGTTAGGTCCGAAACCGTCAAAAAGTTTTTCGAATTCCTGCGTATTCTCTATCAGATTTTCTGGGGAGCGATAGGGTAATATACTTTTTTTAACTTTCAAATTTCAAATAGCTGATTCATTCTGACAGAAAACAATGAAACTGCAAGTTTCCCGAAATTTTAGGTCTGAAATTAGCCCTCGATACAGTGACAAGTGATACATGATTGTTTTGAGAATGTCATAGGGAGTCAAAATTGGTTAAAATATACCGTGTCTCATTCAAAAATCATAAATTTATTAGAATATAGCTTCAAGTTGCTTGACGCAAAATGCAGATCTTCCAAATTTTATTATATCATCTTCAGAAACAAAAAAGTTAGCTACCTTCGACGAACCCTTGGTATAATCAAACATCAGAAGGTCAATACTGAATAGAATTATTTCCCAAAGACGGTATAATATGCAAGTGAATGCTCAAAACTGTTCTTTGTTTTCTTACACTGAATGTTATTTTTTAGTTCAATATTTCATGAATAAAATCTTGATTTTGGATAGTATATTCTGTAGCAAGGTTAGAATGAAAAATTCGATGCGAGTGGGAAGTTCCGAGGGCGAATTTTCATTCTAAACGAGTAACAGACTGTGCTTTCTCCACAACCACAAATTTTAAATATGATCAAATGGAAAGCCAACGAAAAATTATTTTCACATTTCACATCTTGTCACTATGATGCCAGTCAAGGCTAACGTAATTATTTGAGATAATTGCTACAACAATGACAGAATTTTGATTTTAGTTCGAAATAACATTCTCCTAATTTATTTAATGATTTTTTCAATAAAAACTCGAGAGAATTAAAAGAAAAATCAGCTATCTGAATGAAAATGTGAATTTTCACTTTCAGATTGTTTCTTTCCTTTTTAGTTAGAGTCTTTTCACAATATCTATCAGATGTAGTTCAATGTCCAGCGTGGCTTGTGCCGGGGAAGTAGTTGTTTTCTGTTAGATATTACATTTGATCACATTTTTCATTTTTCAATTTTCATAGAGAATGTTACCCTTTTCAAAATGTCAGAATATTATTCTTATATAAGTGATTGAACGAAATACACGTAAAATGCATAAGACAGCAAGTGTTGTAGAATATTTGTTGAATATCAAGAGCGAGAATGTTACCATCAAATATGATTTCAGAATTGACAAATTCTGTAACGTTTATTTTTTTTGTATACAGATACGTTAAAATTCCGTATATATTTTTGATGATATTATACATTTTTCAGAAAGACCTCAAAACTTTGGAGAGCTTTATATCTTATCTGTTCGATGTTGTGAATACATTTTTGTGGAGGGGTGCAACTGCAAAAAATTTTTGAAAGAACCGAACTCCATGTTTTACCTTAGTGTCATCACTATTACTATTCCAGCAGGAAAATGGGACCTGGCACAGTATTCATCCTTATCCTGTTACTCAAGTCAGCTGCATGTAAGATTGGCCTGAGATGTGATATGATACCCGAAGGAGTGACAGCACCCCGATTTAAGGAGGACCTTGGGAGATATAAAATTGAAATATCCGGAAATCCAGACTCCTATGTTCCTGAGGAACAATACACAAGTAAGTATCGTTTGAAAGTTTGATAATATCAGATGTTCAATAATATTGAATCATATGTGCTCTATTCGTAAAATGGAATCAAATGAAAAATAAGCGAATCTACATTCAGGGCCGGCCCTGAACGGTTCACTTTACATTCATTTTCGTCGTTCATTCAGCATTTTTCACTAGTAATGTCTAAACATAAAATGAATCAAAAGTGACGAATGAATTCATTAGTAAACCAATCCAGCGATGTAGGATTCGACATCATTCATTCGCGCTACGAATGAACGAAAAATGGAACGTATGAACACAAACAGAACGTTCACTAGCATTTTCACTCGAGTTCGGTCATTTTCGTCTCGGCTTCGGTAGCGAATGGTCGACCGCGTGATGAATATATTGATATAACGTTCATTTGTATATCATTTCGTCTGTGTCGTGTGAATGTGGAATGGAAACGAAAAGAACGTACACTTGATTGATCATGATGATTCATGAGAATGGAAGAAGATTATCTGCAGTAGGTAAATTTGAGATAAGCTAGAGCTCAATTTATAAACCAAACCCACACAAGTAAATTCCGAGTAGTGTATTGATATACCACAGGCGAAAACATTCTGTTCGGTATTCCTGTCATTGCGAAATACCCTAGAATACTGCCCAAGACTATTCCTAGGATGCCAATTCCTAGGATGCCAATTCCTAGGAAGCAATATAGACGACAGCAACGGCAATAATAATTGCTGTTATCATCACAATCGAATCATTTCGATGGATCGACAAGAACCTCTCCGATTCACAACTACGACTGATAAGCTAAGCGTTTTCAGGTGTTCTTGGCGTTATGCGCGTTCTCGATGATTCGAATGATGTATTAATGAAGGAAAGTCGTTGAGGCATGCAAGTTAAGTTGAACGGGAGGAAAAACTGGTATTGAAGGGAAAGTGACCATTAGTAGATTATACATAAGTCAATCCATTAAAGTACACAAGGTACTTAGCAGTTAATTCGGCCATAGATGCATCGGAGAACTGATGACGCTCGGGAGTGTTTAGGGAATACACCTCCTCATTATTATCACTATCTATTGAACTCAGGAAAACCCGTCGATACAACTGCGGCAATCCCAGCAACCAGAGGCACCTTTTATTCCACGTGGAGTACCTCGAAGTGTATGTCTTGAGAAAAAATAATCAACTAGTCCTTGAGGGTGGTGATTGAGTGCACGCATGCTATTGGAATGAATTGGTAATGATGTATAGCTCGCAGAGGGTAGCGTAGAGTTGGAACGACGCCGCTCCCAAGAGGCTTCCACAGTATCCACAGTATCCACAGTTAAAAACTGTCTCCACGGCGAGTATCGGCACAAACTTCGACAGATCTGGTCATCAGATCAGTCGGAGGAAAACAGAGTTGCTGCAACTGATATGCTTGCCGTTCCAATCCTACTCTCAAAATGATGCATCTACATAGGAGCTTGTATTCCTCGATCATCCGTTTTACGGTTATACTTCCTCTGATAACAGGGAGGCCATGTGTTTTTAAGTTTGGAGTGTCTACATTCATCAGAAGTTCAGATACCCTTATCTGCATATTTGCGACCTTCAAAAATGCAGGAATCAAAGCATTCCTCTTTAGGACAGCAGCCTGGCGTGCATTCAATGAACTTTGCCTCGTATTCGACATTGAAGCAGCGGAGACCGATGTCCTCTTGCTGCTATCATAATGGCCTGGCTACGATGGCGTCTTCCACAACCTGATCTCTCATAGTCGCGTGATGGGTGTGGACTTTCCTGATACCAGATGCAGAGCGTGTCGTGGGGCACCTGAAATTATAATGTACTTGTTGTCAGCTTGCTCAACTTATATGTTCTCAGCCTATATGCACGGGCATATTGCGATGCCACGGGTATTATTATGCACTAGAAATCTTAGATAGACAAATGGAGATAAAAATCCTCCTTGGTTCAGTTCGTCTCTCAGGGCACATGAATTTTGGATCAAAAAATTAGACCCAATAGTCAGAACGGAAAAAAGTAATAATAGACCTGCGAGGAATACGGAGAAGATGTCCAGCTTGTAGATAGATGCATCTTATATCAGTCTAATGTCAGAGAGACGTATACTTATCTGTCACTGGAACAAGATCTGGCCATCAGAACTGTCAGAAAAGAACAAAGTTGCTTCAACAAATAAGTTGAATTCCTGCTTTATAAAATGTTGGTCGTTTTCAATACATACTCAATACAAGCAGATTTTTATTCTATCTTTTCCGTCTACCTTCACGAGTAGATTTTGAATTTTACTTTGTCTTTGAGTTGTCCAAATCCGGAATTTCAATTTCAATTCATTTCAACTGTGAAATCGGAACACATGACATAAATTGCCTACAAGCAGTACGAAACAAACCATCAGCAACTCTTGGATTCTGTCCTGTTCCATAAATCAAGGGGCTTTCAAAGCCACTCAGAAGCTAATAAATCTGTTCCTATCCTTTATTCGCCTCAAGCTGTGTATGCAATAGCTGACTGAGGTTAGCGTCAAAATCCAATCCAATGGAAATTCACAATATATAGGCGATGCTGAATGAGTAATGGATTTCCGACGAGCTTTGCATATGTGCTCGAATATTTACTTGATTAAATAGCAGTTATCGTAATTTTATCTGGATGGAAAGGTCTTTCCCTCCATATGAATTGTTTACTAGTTCGCAATTACTATTGAAATGAATAAATAATCCAGTACGATTGGGTTTTGAGACAAGAATCGATTGTTGCACAACCAAACTTGGTATGCTAGTAGTTGGAACCATGATTAACACGAAAAAAAATTGTTTATCAAAATTCCAGGGGTGGAATATATATATATATTTTTTTTCGTTTGAAAATATATAAATAGATTTTTGCTGTAATCTTGGAAAGTATATGATTTATCGGAGAAACAACTCAACATGGTGAAAAACAATTCAATTCTCCACAAAATTTATTCCTAGTAATTTCTTATGAAATGCGCTCGTTTTCTCAGAAAACGTGATTGAACGCCGACATCAAATTTCACGTTCACCCTTACCCGCCGCTGAAAGTTCTGGCGGTGCCGAATATTGGGTTGGTCATAACTCTGCTGAAAATGATCGAAGAAGGAAAAGTCTTGGATGAATACTGCTTAGCCTGGTGTTAGTCGAGACTAGGCTTTATCCATGAAAAATTAAGATACTACTGAACTTGAAGTATTCACTGACACTACAACAAGGTAGGTAGTTATTGATAAATTGTTGAAAATTATAATTTAATAATAGCAATTCTGAGTATTTCTCTGTGACGCAGTATTCTATGGCTGGTATCTCTTCCAAAAATACCATCATGATATCCTTGACTGATCGGGATTATGATCTTTCTTTCAGTCCCGTATAGTCCTGCTATCATTCCTTCGTTGGTCTCTGACCCGTTAGGAAAAGTGAACAAACCAAGCTTAGCGGCCTAAAGCGCAGGCCGTTTCAAACTTAGCTATCGTTAGCCGGTTCGAGCCCGATATAAGAACAATTTTTTATGAACTACCTAATACCTGAATCGATAGGTGATATTGTAAGTTGCCTAGACGCCAATCCTGTCTGGTGCTAGCTTGGAGTGCACACCAACCACCAGGGGTGGTGCTGTAGGTTTTCTGAGTTTTCTTACAGCTGAAAAAAGGAATACGACACTAAAAAATAAGTGAGTCGCCCCAGAGCGCCACGACAAATAATGAAAATAGCCGTCCTCTACCCGCTACAGGCTATGCCTTTGGGTACACTATACGAGTGTTTATGAGGGATTATTTCAAGAAAAACAAATATGGTTGTCAGAATCGCAATTAACGCCCAATCTCAGGTGTTCAAAGGACATCAGTTTCAATTTTTATTCTTGAATCATGCATCGAAATGAAGTTATTTGAATTGAAATATAATTGTCCTCATTTCATTTGGCGGTTGTGCAACCCACATGAAAAATAGCTTGAAAGGAATTTCAATTTATCATAATTAATCTGGCAAAAAGATTTGAATGTTTTCCATCTTGAAAGTAATTACAAAGTTTCACAGTCTGAGTTCATTATTTCTCATCAGTTATATTTTCAAGAGGAAAATGCGACTGCAAATATTCAGGAAATTTAAATAAGGAGAAGGAAACAGAATTAATTACGAATGGAAATATTAATGGAATTACCTATCAGTCTATTAAGAAATATTCCAGCACACGAATGAATCGAATAAAATTATAGATTATTGATCGAAAAGAAAAAATGTTCATTTCAAGACTGGGATATTCTTCAAATAATTCGTTCTTATGTAGTTTTGTCAACACCGAAAAGCGATGATCGCTTTTCAGATAAATTACCATCATTATATCTTATTATCTGACTTGTACTGTTTTATACTAGCTTTCCTATATCACTGAACTTGTTGGAATCAATAATACGTTTACCCCTCCACTACATGCTTCAATAACCCTTATAAACATCTTAACTACATCATTTCACATACTTTCCATACTAGTTTCGTTTTTATCTGGACATTTGGTGCGAATATCATTCAAAAATACAGAAGAACTGTGTCGCTTTCTTTCCTTACGATACTTCATGTTATTAATTTTAAATGAGTACTTTGTTAAGTGAAATGTCCTATAAAAATGAAGGGAAAGTTTAGCGGCTATTCAGACATGAAAATGAAAAGTTGGAAAACCGAAATAAAAATGTGGACCAGCCGGGGATCGAACCCGGGCTTACCAATCTCTAAACTAAACTAAACTAAAAAGGTTTTTATTATAAACTATCACATTCTAACATTACGAGACCAATGACATGTCATAAATAAATAAAGGATCATTCACGCTCTACATAACTCAGGGGGTTAGAGGAAGGACAGGAAGATGGGCGCAATAGTAGCAACTCTTCTGCCCCCGCGAGAGGGCGCTGTAGTCCGCCCGCGCTGGTGGTAACGCTGGCCGGACATTTCATTATATCACGGTTGTAGTTCGGCATGATACACGCCTCCTGCAAAGCTCATTCGTGTTGTTAAATGTTATTCAATGCAGATAATGCTCTTTGCAGATTATGAGGCTGGTTGTTTCAATGTTGAATCCCGGAAAAGGCTGCAGCAAAAAACCGGGTCGAGGTACTCTACGTTACAGTCCTACTATCGATTTAGTTCCCTATGGAACCGGTTCCTCCCATCGTTCTTTAAAGATATCGAGCGCTTGATAAATGAGCCCGCCGTGTTTGCGGGGCTCATTATCATACACTTTGAGCTTAGTGATTTCCCTGGTGAGGGGACTCTTATCGAGCATGTACTTATAAAACTTGTAGGACAAGTTGTTTATAACTGTCGGGATCAAGTCGACGCCTGCAAGCTCCCTAAGAGCTTCCAATCGAAGGTATCGTCTGCTACCGGTGATAATACGGAGTACTTTGTTCTGCATCCTATCCAATCTCGCCAGTGGAGTTGGCTTCAGGCTGCAGAACACCGGGCGTTTTAACGCAGCTCCCGCCCTCTGGTACCTCGCATGGTTCACATTATCATCGGCCCCGTCATTGATTCTCAACTTCCGATAAAGTTTTGAATGAGTGTACTTTTTCGTGAAGTTGATCGTCTCCGACTTAGCCGGATTGACCTCAATCTTGTTATCCACCAAATACGGTATGATCTTCCTATCCAAGTGAACTTGGATCCTGCATTGGGCAGCGGTGCTTGAGAAGGAATGGGCGAAAATGGCGGTGTCATCAACGTACACCGCCGTGTCCATATCCGGTCTCTTGCACTGAGGGAGATCATACGTATGTAGAGAGTACAGATGTGGGGACGAACATGAACCCTGCGGGACACCTGCTTCGATCGGGAACTCCGCGGAGCGATTGTTATTTGCCCGCATCATAAACGTCCTCCCAACAAGGAAAGAATTCACCAATTTTACTAAGTATGAGGGCATGCTTGCACCCAGCATTTTAGAGATAAGACCTTCCACCCATACCGAGTCGAAGGCTTTTTTCATGTCCAGCAGGACCATAACTGTGTTGAGTCCACGTTGGGCTGCGGGCTTACCAATCTCTAGTCGGGCGCGCTAACCGGTCCTTGATTCAAAAACCGGAGGCTCACACTCTTAGTGTATTTATTTTCGTGATTGATTTTTTATTATCACAATAACTACCATTTTGATTTACTAACATGAACAGCCCCTGAAGCCCAAAAGAACCAGAAGAATAGTAGTGAAATGAATTCAGTCGTTCCTATTGGGAAAATTCCCACTTCCATTGGCAAATTGCCAGAATTTTTCAATCGGTTTCTCCCGCAGTTATAAAATCCTCGAATCATTTGTATGTTAATAAAGAAGGAATAAAGAAGAATACGATTTTATGCAAACAATAAAACAATTACCTCCTTTTCAGAAAATGCTTTAAAAGTATATTGCAAATAAAAAGCCCTGCTCTAACGCGGTTCAGGGAACTTTTCAGATGTAATAAAGTCGCTTTATGAGACCATTGTGGCATCCCAATATCCCTGGCAATACTGTGTGGCACAACGAAAACGAATCAAGCAATTTTCAAAGTATTTAACGTTATTTTCGGTTCTTTTTCCTCAAAATTGTTCGAACACATCAACTGTGTTTGTATACACAAAGTAGCACATTAAAAAGCTGTAATTTTTTAAATTTTTTTGTCCGATTTTAACGATTTTTTTTCTGGTGAAACAGTTTCAGTAGCTCTATTACCCCGGCATATTAATCAAGGCCTTGTTCGAAATCCAAAATCAAAAATGTTAGCGAATAAAAAAATGGGCGACGCCACTGGATTTGTTTCAAATCTTTGCAACATAAATTACACGAAAACTTAATAATTGAATTGATATTATTATAAGCCATACTTCTTTGTTAGTGTACTTGCGATTCAATTAACTTCACTAACGTCTCGAATAAATTTGATTGTATTCGTCTTTGTTTGTTTGTTTGCTAACTTATTGAGCAATAGAAGTTCAGAAGCCTGTTTCTAAATTCGTTTTTTTAAGATCTGTATCTGGGGTTTGTTAAGAAAAAACAAAGATTAAAAATATTATGATAAAATATAAGGTAAAAATGTTCACAATTTGATCTGATCTAATGAGGCATTTTAAAGTACAATATCCAACACTGAATTGTTGGTGTTTTTTAGATATCACTGTTGGTGATATGAGTATGATATTGTTGTTGCGTCGACTCTCGTGAGATCTCGGCTCACATCGTCTTTTCGAATTCGAATATCAAATTTAATGAAATATTTGAGTTAAGGGCGAAGCGAGCCTAACGACGGCGAGCGCAGCGAGCACCTACGTTTTAGCTTAGGTTGGGTTAGGTAGGTTATGTTAGGTAGGGTAGGTTAGGTAGGGTAGGTTAAGTAGGATAGGTTAGTTGAATGGGTTAGGTTGTTTTCCCTTCTTTTGCCTCAAAAGATTGGATCTGTGTGCAGTTAGGTCGGTACGTAATAAGGGCGAGCGAAGCGAGCCTAACCTAACCTTAAACGTAAACGAGATCCGACGAAAACCGAATCAAGTATCAGTCATTTAATGTTGATCATAATTTGTTAACGTTTTGAAGAAGGGTGAATTTTTTAAAAAGTGGTAGTTTTTTTCTGCAAAAAAGTACTGAAAACAAGTAAATAAGGACATGTATGGTGTTTTGGTTAAAGAATGGGAATATTTTGTGAATTTTTAATAACAGAAATTCGATCTGTCAAATAGTGAAAGTCCACAACAAAATAGTCGTGACCGCCAAAAATTTCATTTGGATTTTTTGTAGAGTTTTCGAAAATTCGATGGCTCTCTCTAACCGAATATTTACCCTCACTTCCTCTCTCATTTTTGTATATACGTACCACTCAAGACCATCATTAACATTGCTCCTCGAGTTCCGAAACAACAACCCTCTTGAATTCTCTTTCAGTTTTTCTCCGCAGCGTGGAATTCTCCAACGGCAGCCAACATAAATTCACCCACTTCATACTGTCCGTAATTAACGAGAAGTTCGAGAGGGACGTGGAATCGGATACGTCCGTGATTGGGTCGTTACAACTCTTCGGGGACACCCTTACCAAGTTCAGCGAAGACTGTCAGAATGCTGTCATCCAGACGGACTCGCAACCGAAAACGGAAATACAAGTGAGTTGACATTTCTCTGTTGGGTGGGATTTCCACTGCATGTCAGTTGATGTTTCTTTTTCATAAAATAATGACGTAATAGTTATTTATGCAACAAGTGCAAAAAATGAGTATTATTTTTGCACGAGTTGCATACAACATTTTTTCCACGTTCATGTAAATAGCAAAAAATGATTTATTAAGGTCCGGCACTAGGTGTAGGAAAATGAAAAGCGCATTGAAACAGATCACTATCATCTGTTTAAAAATACTCATTTTAAAACTTTGAATTCTGTAATTGGCAAAATTAATTTTTGACTGACGTTTCTATAACCACAGTTGCATTATAAAAATCAAAATCATAGTAGCCGTGAGCGCGTATGTTATCACGAGATGTGGTCATAGAACAGACAGTTTGCTCTATTCAGATAGACGGTTTAGAACAAAGTGGATCAGTTTTGATTATGGAGTTTTTCTCGGGAAGGCATTGGTTCAGCTCTGGCTATATTAAAATAAGAAATATTTTCAAATATATAACTGAATTATCATTATTATCAACTCATATTTATTTTAAATCAAACGTTTCCTCAAAATTATTAGAATATTCCCCTTATTTTGAAAATAAAAAACTACCCCCTGATTATGATAGAACTATATTTGTTATTATTATTTTTGAAATATAAAAAATGCCTAAAACCTATATTCCTGTCGAAACTATAACTACTTTGAAACAGGCAAAACTCTAATTCGATATTCATTATTTATTATTATTAATGATATTGAGGAAACAACAAAAAAATAACTACGTTACTTGGTACTACCATTCACTGTTGGGTTCAAATTAACAGTGCTGATCCTAAAACTACAATGACTACTACTACTATTTAGTTTTCAATGTCAGTGCGTTAATTCACTTTAAGTGACATTTTTGCGCACAAGTGCGTAAAAAAATCACCTGTGCGTAAAATCATCATTAATGCGTAAAGTAAACTTTTACACACTGTTCATACATATTTAAGCATTTTTGAAAATACAGTATTTCACGTCAAGTTTAACTCGGAAGTCTTCATTGAGTAATATGACGACAATTCATAACATAAAACATTCAAATATATTATACAACTGCTACAATTTGGCAATATAATAACTGTCGAAGAAAAAAGTTTGTATGATACACTTTCCTAAAGGGTTTTCTTGTACTCGACAAAAAAGTCCCACTTTACGAACTTGTATCATAAATAGCTATATTCCGACTTTCGATTTTCAGATACTATGGAAGGCACCACAGAAAGGAGGTGGTTGTATCAAATTTAAAGCTACCGTGGTGGAATCTGTAGATACATGGTTCAGCGAAGAAGGAATGTTATCGATGTTACTATGCGAAGAATCTCCCGATAATGAAGACACACAGCCTAAAATTCTCAACCACTGTTGTACGTGCGATGAAGCAAAATATGAGGTATGCTTTCAAACATTACTTTCCTGAAGTAAGTTTGATTTTTTGTAGGTTATATTCGAGGGTCTGTGGTCGAGAAACACCCACCCGAAAGATTTTCCTGCAAACGGATGACTAACAAGATTCAGTGATATCATCGGAGCTTCTCACACAGTCAACTACACGTTTTGGAGCTATGGCGATGTAGCCAGTGAGGGGTTGAGGCAACTTGCTGAACATGGAAATACTAGAATGTTAGAAAGCGAATTGAAAGCCAATGTTCGTATATTTTTTGAAGTATTATTTCACAAATGCACCCAATGAGTGGATCAAAACCTATTCTGTAACAAATTTTCATTCTAACCGAGTAACACATTATACTTTCTCTACATAATAGGTAATGAAACAAAACAAAACCAATAATCCATTGCCAGGTAGCTCAGTGGTTGAGACTGTCGCGTTCAAAGCCATTGACTGCTGATCGGCTAGGTTCAAATCCTAGCGACTACAGATTTTTATCTGATGGCCCGAGAAAGTGCTAGGAATCGCACGTTAAAAGGTGAGACCTCGTTAATCCTTGGCTCGCACAAGTTTAAACTTTTGAGGGCTGTCGTTCGTCAGGAGAAGACAGCTGGTTAACGGAAAAAACAATTTTAACAATAAGGCATAACTAAACCTGGATTAACCGAAACTATGTTTACTATAAGAAGCATATATAAAGAATATTAATAATGAAATATACTCAACAAAGTATGTACGAAAGAAAAACTCCCAGACCTCTGAGGCGGGTTATTTCGATGCAAGTATACCAAAAAAGGTTTCTGCCCAAAACCGGGCAGAGATTCTAGGTATTAGGACTTCTGCTAGGTTCCTCATGTAAACGACTCCTTTCTTATTTCATGGAAGAGATTTAACACTTGATGTATGAGCCCGCCGTTTTTGGGGGACTCAGTATCTCACGCCCTGAGCCTGGTAAGGTCTCTAGTAAGTGAAATTTTGAGGAGTAAACACTTCAAAACGTATATGACAAGTGACAAGTGACAACCTCTCGCAACGCATCCAAACGAATGTTTCTATCACTCTTGGTGATGATACTGAGTACTTCGTTCTGCATCCTTCCCAACTTCATGAATGTGGTCGCTTTCAGGCTGCAAACGTAACATTTTCGGTCTGATTATCTGCTTATAAATCATCATTTGATTCTCCAAACTTCTAGCCATCACCGAGTACACGTGTTTTATCGCATCTCAAGCTAGCTGGATGGCTATACCCCCAGGTATTTAACACAGTTCGAGATCTCAACGGCCTCGTCTATGACCCTCAATCTCCAATAAACCTTCAAATATTTGTATTTTTTCATAAAATTGGTTGTCTCCGACTTGACCGGATTCACCACATTCTAATGACTCTCTAGGGACAGTATGACGTGTTGTGGACCTATATTCATCTGGAGATTTTTTCTTGAAATTATTCAAGGATTGTCGCCCTTTAGGATCAGCATTGAGTTATGAATCACCCTATATTTCTATCTTTTACAAGAAGAAAACACATCTTGATGATATTTCTCCACGACCAACAAATGTACGCAATATTATGTTTGATTTTCAGAGTGACCACATTCGAACCATAATCAAGGCCAGAGGTATCAGCTTCCCGAACATCACAGGCAAAACTTTCGCTGTATTTAGAGTAGACAGTCGGCATCATTTGATATCGATGGTTTCTATGATCGATCCTTCTCCAGATTGGGTTCTTGGAGTTTCAAGTCTGGAGCTATGTCTGCGAAACTGCACCTGGATCGAGTCCAAGGTACTGAATTTGTATCCATGGGATGTTGGCACCGACGATGGTATTACCTATTTGGTGAGTTGAATAACGGAAAAAGTAGAGATGTCCTATACTTTTTATAATATATAATATGGACTTTGCATTCAATTATTGGTAATTTCATCAAAAGTCTTCAAATGACCTCTATAAAATTTGATGTACCAAAGACAAAAACCTGAGCTTATAGATAAGTTTTGAAAGCATTTTCCGGCGTTTTTGACCCCCTCTATCGCTATTGGATCAATCTCTGGTAGAATACATTCGTCACAAATATAATTTTGTCCACATTTCAGTAGTTCCTTCTTTGAGTTTGAGTTTTTGTGTAGATGAAAACTTCAAGTTTGTTATTGAAAAACTGCTCCATTAATGTAAGCTGCAATTATTGGCAAGTACTCTCGTTTATCTGTTTTTGATAATACTGTTTTCAGCTTATCAAATAGCGCAGGTTTCATAAATATTATGATCAAAAAAATGTCATTCCTCTTTCATGCACATTTTCAGTCTCCAAATCAACCATCCTCACCCAGACAACCCATCAGAAGGCTGAGAACCAACGTCCCTAACGACCCTCGATCTCCATTCTACGATATCATCGGAAACCCTCTGAAACCTCTGGCACGTCTAACACTCTCAAGACAAAGACTTTACGAAAAAGCCTGCGATCTTGCTTCGAAAGAAGATCTAGACGACGATGCCACCTGCGAAACAGAAGACTGGTCTCTATGGTCCCCTTGCTCGGTGTCATGCGGCAGGGGAGTCAAATACAAGCAGAGGAGGTACAAACACGAAGAAAGTAAGTACGTCTGTCACAAGAAACTCACCGAGAGAGCCTCCTGCGAGGCTTTGAGGAAGTACTGTCCGTATCAGCGTAAGAAAGTCGTCGAGGACCCTCTCTGTGAATTGGGGCCGTGGTCTGAATGGTCGAGTTGCAGCGCCACCTGCGGCAAAGGCGTGCAGACTAGAGATAGAAAGTACAAGAACAGATTTGCTGCGAAGACTTGCGCGGCAGGAAAAGTAGACAATCCTCTACTGCAGCAGAATTTGGAGTGTTGGGGAGAAGGAAAATGCGAAGATTATGGAGATAAGGTTAGAACTGAACATGGTATACATTGAACAACGCAATCATTCTGAAGTTTCAGCACAACAAACCTACCAAACTGATCTTATACAATTTGCCCGGATAAGTCTAAATATTCATTATTAAATAATGGGTTGGGCACTACAACCTAAACCATCGTATTCTGATTTTACCTAGTGACAAAATAAGTTCAATATAACCAAGTTATATATTTTTTTTCATTTCATTTTATTTGAAACCTTTTTTTGTATTAGATTTGTATATAAGATATTTGTTTGACGAGAGTCGAATAAAATCTGTCAAAAAGCTCTTCAGACATTTGCTATCTTGAATCGACAGGTAACTGGAGACTGCCCAGAAAAACCATGGAGCGACTGGTCACCTTGTTCTGTATCTTGTGGAAAAGGATACAAAGAAAGATACCGGCTATCCTTGGAATTCACTCCGAGAAAGTCGCGATATTGGCCACTGCATACAAATTACAAAGGCGGATCATCCGAAGAAGAATTCGACGAAGACGATGCATGCAACAATTCCAAGGAAACTGTCGAATGTTTCGAGAAACACTGTCCGGATAAAAACCGCAATGGTAATAGCTTTTCTATATTAACATTTGTATATCCTCTCCAAAACACAAACAGGTTGTACATATTGAATGGTTGACGTCATACAGTTTTGTCATCAGGTTAATTCTAGATCTTCTTCTATTTCTCCTCCTTCTAGAACTAGAGCAGATGGGCGGGTTTTGACTTCAATGTCGGAAAATAATTAAATTCCGACTTTTAGCTGAGACACCGCCCGCAGCCTAGCGTTCACTAAACTACAGGCGCCATCTGAACTCCAGCCCCTCAAACAAAGCAATACCCAGAACTTGCGTGATTAATTCAACCACAAATACAAATTAAAGAAATCTGCATGTATTGTTCACAATAAGCTTGTCAAGAGAAAAACAAGATGTCCTGCATTACCAGCTTCTGCCTTTACATGGAGATTTTGTTGAATCGTTTGTTGCAGACATTAGTTATTGTCTGCAGAGACCTACCCTATACTGATGAGGGCAAGAACCCAGAAATCCAAATGGTCCAAATGTTTCACTGAACATTTCCATGCAACTAGCAATTGCGGAGACATCCTTGTAGGACTCTGCACGGAAATTCATTAGATGTAATTCAACGTTCGTCGTGGTATTAGCCAGGAAAGTAGTTGTTTTCTGATGGATTTTCGACCCAATTATTCCTATTGTATAGGATTATGGCAATAAGCGTCGTCCTGGTAGTGCAGGACATCTTGTTTCTCGATAGTTGATATAATCACTCACAGAAAACGATTATTTCATTGATGTGAGGACTGCACCTCTTACATTAGATCTCCATCAGGGAAGCAGACTCTTCAGAAGCAGTGTCACACAGCAAGGATGGAAATGATGGAAATATTTCTTCTGTGTTACCGATGTTATCGCAGAAGAAATATTTAGATATTCCATCAGATTTGGTTCAATGTCCAACGTGGCTTTAGCCAGGGAAGTAGTTGTTTTCTGTTAGATATTACAGATAAATCACCTTTTTCAATTTTAATGAATAATGTTCCTCTATTCAACATGAATAACTCCTAAGAGGTTATTTTGAACGAAGGACTAAAGTTTGTCTTTCAGCCGCGAATAATTCCACAACTGATTTCATGAACATCCTGTTCATATTCTCAAACAAAAATCAAAATGCAATACCCATGACAGGTTTATGTTAAAAAACAATTTCCAAAGTGTCATAGCAAAAGAAATATTTCCATCATTTCCAATCTGAAAAATAATTACTTATATTTTGAAATATACCATATTGAGATCTACAGGGCGATTAAATTGTTATCCATTTTCGTTTTTTCTCTCTCCTGTACAATATTCAGAAATCAGATACGCTCCTACGTGATAAGGGGGACGAATTATGTGATCGATTAGTAGATTTCACTATTCCTATACATTAACCCTTATGGCTTTTCATCAGTTTCAGAAGTGGTTTGTGGTCTCCCAAAGGACGTGGGAGCATGTAAAAGTAATATAGACAGATGGTATTTCGATACTCTGAAAGGTGAATGCGAAATTTTCAGCTACAGCGGCTGTGATGGGAATTTGAATAACTTCAATACGCTGGAGCAATGCCAAACCCTGTGTTCCAAGTATCAAAGTGAGTTTTTTATTTTCATCGTTTGGTTAACAAACCGTTAATAGTCGATATGGAAATTTCCGTTTTATTTTATTGAAACAGTGTGTTTCACTATTACCCACACAACACACGATATCCTATGGACGTCCAATACATCTCCAATTCCTGTCGGAATATCCTTGAATACTCATCCATATCCATAGGATATCCAAAATACGTCGAAATAGAGATTGTTTTCTTGGATATGCGATGGATATCAAAGAAGCAGCTTTCGTTTACCTACATTTTTATACTTTTTTTTCACCTCATTTTTTTAATAAAATTTTTCTGTACCTTGTGACACAGACTCTTGGTACACCCCCGTTGTCTCCATTGTTTCTCTAGATATATTTCTGGAATTTGAAACATTTAATATTGAATTCAATTTCAGATTTTTCCGGAAATGATCAACTTTCGGTTTTCAAATGCGATACCCAGTATATCATTACATGATCGGTTAGGAATGATCATAAGGAATCCTACGATACCAGGATTGACGGTGTTAACTGCAAAGACTACGGAGATATCGCTATTTATTTTATCCATAAGCTTAATGAGTGGGAGGGAGATTTGAATTAAACCGCCAGAAAAAGTTTCTTTCTTTAGATTTAGTATTGGCCAGGGAAGTAGTTGTTTTCGGTCAGATGTTTGCCTCATATTTTCCTCATGGTGAAAATATTTGCAGAGAAGGGCAGTTAGATTCACGGGTGTTTCTGAATGCAACTGACAATGGCAATAGTGACATGCAGAAAAGAAGAGGGCTGAGGGAGTCTCCCTGAAAAACGCGTGTTTTGAATATCACCTGCTCTGTTTGGTCTCTGACTCGGCCGTTTTTCTTAGCAGAGCTAGTTCTTCAGAGCGGAATTAGTTCTCCAATATAACTCACTATTTCATCGGTAACCTCAAGGCATCTGAGCAAATGCAAGATGGGCTCATGCGATATTTTAACAACTGCACGTAGTCGTACGCAAACAATCTGTCGATGAGCAGGTTTATTTGCAGCCAGCGAGCACCTTCTTTAACCCTCTTTGCTATATATCCGTTCATACACTGGGTAATTTATTAATTTAAATAATATATTTATTATAATATCATAGATATTGTCGAAAGTTGATGCACTCTGCGTGCATATGGAGTAATATTCCAAAATATTTTTTAGAGGAGTTGCTGGCGAAGTCAGAATTGAAGAAAAAGGAGTTGGGAGTTGCAGTTTCCAGCGTCCTGACCTACAACATCCAGAACGATGCAAACGGTAATAGATGCGGTAAAAAAGCTGTTTATTTGAACGGTTACCCTATACAATAGTTACAAAACCTTGTTTCAGCTCTGCCTTTAATCATTGGTATGACTCCAAAACAACATAAGCGCGACAAAATTGTTCGTGAACCGAAGAGTAATTGTGAAGTTTCCAAATGGAGCAACTGGAGCACTTGCGAAACAACTGCCAACTGCGGAATTGGATTCAAAGAGAAATACAGATTCATTGTGGTAAGATTAGGAAGTTTCATATAATTGAAATAATAATGACTTCAGCGATTCCAAAGAACATTATAGGTAGTTTAATGGTATTGTAAGCACACATAGTCTAGAGTGTTGTATAATTATTATTTTTTTGTTGACTATGTCATACTATATGAGGATGTGATGAACAAACACCTCTTAAAATTTGTGAGTATTATTTTCATTTTAATTTTTCATTTGCTGTGGTAATTATTGAATATTTAGATACTTTTATTGCTTCATTTATGAATTTATGAATAATTACTTGTTGTTATTGACAGCATGAGACCATATTGTGATCATACATCTGTTTTGCTACTTTCGATACTGTTATAAAAGTATATTCACCTTTTCGATACAACTCTGACCCATAAAATCGTTCGGCTTCTCAGTATATATCTTCTTGAGAATTAGCTCACTTTTCAACAAAATGAAGGTCCTTCACGTTTTGTTGGACCAGTACTCATTTTTCAGATGACAATTTTTGGGGCGAGAACTGGCCTACTAGATCTCCTGATTTATCACCGTTAGACTCCTTGTGGAGATTTTAGAAATCCAAAGTTTTAAGTAGATGCGTATGTCGTTTTATACATCTTTTTGGCACTGAATGGTTGAAACTTTAAAATTACACCAAAGTATTTGTTATTGAATTCCCTTCAAAATAATGTATACAAGTATACTAGTCCTATTTCCTAAATTCTGAAGTAGGGGTCCTGAGGATGCATCCTGAGGGGGTTGAGAACACAATGATGACGTATTTGGTGAAAGAGTTTCTCTTCGAAATGAAAATCTACTGGTCTGAGCGATTTTCAATTTTTAAACGACCTCGGAGACAAATTTTTTGCTGGGATACACTGTATAGTAGATGTATATTGTATACCTCTATTGTTTTCGTTTATGTACAAAGTTATATTTGATTCATCCTGTAATCATCTTCTATTTTCAGAGTTACCCTCGAAATGGAGGAAAGGCATGTCCTAAGAGGTTATTGAAAAGGAAAGAGTGCCGAGTGCCTTGCGAAAAGGATACAATGAAAAAAATTCAATATCATTTAGACTAAGTAGTTGTTCGATATCTTCCTGAAATACACATTGTGTGTAGGTAGTTATTATTATGTAATGATTAAACAAATCAATAGAATATATCATTCATCTCTATCAAGTTATTTATCTGAATGAACATATTTTTATTCAATAATAGCATGTACATTTTATATATTTGTTGGGTAATATAAATTATAAAAAATGCTTCATATGCTGCTGAGATCAATTCCATTTATTCTTAGTGCCAAGAATCAAATTTCCTCCAAAATCGGTCGACCCACCTGAGTTTTACTAAATTGCAACGTTTCTTCTTCGATCATAGCATTCGACAACCTATCCGATATATAAGTAGGAATGGTGCTGCGTCTGCTGAATCTTCTCATTCTCCTGACTTCAACGCCACACATGACTTGTCTGAAGGCATCTCGCATTCGATTTGACATCACATTGTATACAATTGGATTCACTGTCGAAGATATGTAGTAAAAAACCCCGGTGACTATGTACATCCAGTAGTTTAGTTCTTCAAAGTTGTTCGAATTGCTCATGTGCACTGAGAGTAACCGTTGGACGTGAAAAGGACACCAACAAACGAAAAATCCAAGTGCGATGAAAGCTGAAATGAAAACGTAGAAGTCAACATGGAAAGTATCGAAATCGGCATAATAGCAAAATTAACAGATTTGGGACTCATTATGATCTCACTGCTTGGATTGAATCCTACCAACTGCGCCATTTCCAAAAGTAGTTTTCTCCTTGATTGATTACTTCGTTTATATCCAGACGTACGTTAAATATTAATAATACAGTGCTTTGGCAAAGTGGGGGTGCCTTCCTCCAATTAAGATAATAGTAACAATGTGGAACAGTAAGTTATAGTAGGTCAAAGACAGGTGTATATGTATAGTAGTATTTAAAGAATGGTAAGATGTACGAAGCATAAAGCTCTTGATGATTTTAGCTTTTTTGGCCAAAAATATATTTTGATGTTTGGTATGTGTTTTTTGTATTATTGGGATATCATTACTTTGAGAAACCTACATAGCATTTTGACGACATTGTTTCGCTGCGCTTGGTGTTTCTTATTTCTTCCATGAACTGAACCGCTTAATCCTCCGCCCAAACTGGATTTATTTTTTGCTGATCGACGGATTACGATGCCCATTTCGATATACTGGTACATAATCACCACCATAGGAATGACAAAAAATGCAATTGAACTCGCTTCAGTCAGTGGAATATGTTCCGGTTGTGTTGTCATTGCACATAATGCCGATTCCTAGAAAAATGACGTGAGAGTAAATCATTTTTGTGAGAAATCCGTTTTCTCAGTGTAGATTTCTATACTGGTAAAAATAATAACTTACAAAAATTTTGTTATCCGGTTCTCCTGGATAAGTTATATAGTCTACGCCGCTGTGTATGGCAAATGGCAATGCACAGCAGAACGATACTATCCACACAAAAAGGATGATGCACACAGATCTCTGCAGACTAGAAATAGCCCTTGTGTATAATGGATGGCAAATCGCGACGTACCTCTCTGTCGAAAATGTGACTACAGTCAAAACTGATACATATGAAGACCTGAAACATAAAAAACATTTCTTAAATTTTACCAGTAGGAAAAAAACTCAGTAAAACATAGTTGAGAGGCCACGAGCGCGATCACATTTGGGACGATTTTTAGGGTGAAAGAATCGATAAAACTCAAAAAAAGTAATTGCATTTTTGGGACATTTTTGAGATTTTTTTTGTGAAGAAGTGGATTGAAAATCCAATCCAAAACGTCCTCTACAAGCCTGTCCTTGTTTGAAATCGATAAGACGAATCTTTTTTGAGTAATCAATTTACCGTAAAAAGCGTCCCAAATGTGATCGCGCTCATGGCCTCTCAAGAGCATGTCCATCACAATAATTGGTGTCAGGAGTGTGATTTTTGAAATAAATAAGTGTTCACGAAGTATTGAAAAAGAAACTGATAGTTGTTTGCACGTTAACGGACTGGTGGCTTGTGAAGCAAGTATTTGCGTGATGAATAGTTTTCGATTTTCGAAAGAAATAAACTCTCAAAACTTAAACCTTCTCTCGCATATTATACCGATATCAAATAGCAACAAAAAATAAGTCCTAAGTGTTCAGAGGCACTAAAACACAAACATGTTCTCCAGTAAAAAGCATCTTGTGTTATTGAAGGTCACAGATTCAAAACTTGACTTGGAAGAAACTTGAAATCACCAGTAAGAAGTTCTTACTCCTCATCCCAGAAAAAACTTTTGGAAAGATTGATTGGTATTTATTGTGTTGTTTAAATATAGAAACATTACAGCATTCTGTGACCAGTCGATAAAGTATAGGCTAAAATAGACAGTCTTTGCTGTTATTTGAGTTCGAGCATAAACAAACTCGATGAGAATACCAAAATCTTGGAAGAAGAACTTTAAAAAAATTCGAAACGTCTGATGAGCTTCTGGAAAATGCAAACAGTCTGAAAAGCAAGCTTTTGGAAAACACTGGTAGGTCAGAAGAAGGTTTCTCTGAAAATAGAGAAGAAGAACAGAAAAAATCTATTGTATTGTGGACAAATGTGTATAATAAGTTTATTTTTATATTTTACGAAATACGAAAATAACCGAGTGCAATTTGTTACAAGATAACACGCTTGAATGAGGAATTATTTGGTCATTTTTATGCACGAGTGTTATTCATTGAAATTTTTACAAATAGAGAAATATTGTTTTTTTTCCTGAAAAGTATGCTTGTAAACAACACGCGACATTCTAAAACTTTTAGAAGTGTATCTAACATTATTCAGTATTGTTTGTGTTGTCATGACGGGGGATGTTTTTGCTGTGCAATTATCGCTCCGCAGTGCAGTTACCTGTATAATTTTCCGATAATTTTATTTCTCTTTTATATATGAGGGAACTATTCGCAATAATCAGTGGTCAGTAGAAAAAATGGCATTTTGAAAAATTTTACTGTTGAAATTCAGTATGAGTCTTACTTACATTTCAGAAAGTAGAGCACGTGTTTGACAAACATATTCCCCAAAAATCCATGGGTATTGATGCCAATATAACATAACATCATATGGAAGACCTGTAAATAGAGTAGAATCTCTTATTTGTCAGTTTTCACATCTGACATATCGTATATAATATAATAATCAAAATAATGAAAGTAGTGTTTTGAATATGACGATTGGACGGTTGGACATGTGAAAAAAATCAATAGAGAGGAAAGGTAAGAGGATTGTGCAAGAAAATAGTCAAACTAGAGAAAGTAGGATATGGGTTGTACATAAAATGGAAAATATAATACGACATCGGAACTTTATGAAATGTCAGTATCTGGCAAAGTTCAATGAGAAATATATTTCAACTAGTTGAGTGTAGATATCAAGGGATCGCAAAACGACAGGAGATTCAACAACAATAGAAAAATAAATGAAGAAAGAATATGGAGAGACAACTGTGGATTAGCGGTGTGTCATAAAAAAATGTGTTGAAATGATATGCATGAACCATGAAAGAAAAGAATGCATGGAAGGTGAAGTTATAGTTGTAACAAAATAAATGAAAGAAATATGCGAGCCAATAGTCACGGCAAATAATAATAGCCGTCGTCTACCCGCCCAGGCTATGCCTTCTGTTACACTTTACGAGTGATTATGAGGAAGTATTATTATAATATTATATAACAAGGAGCGACAATAACTATAACAAAATGAAAACCCATTGGTATTTTTTCCTGAATCATTTGTCTTGAAGTACACAAATTTATTGGGAAAGCAGATAAAAGAGAAACAAAGCGAGAGAGAGAACACTTACCAAATACCAGGAGCGTGATATCAGACACAGCCAAATTCACCAAATAGTAGTCTGTGGGCGTATTCAATGATTGGTGTTTTATAATAACAAAACATACTGCAACGTTTCCAAGTATTCCAGTTACGAAAATGATACAATTTATAATAGTTATAACTATTGCCACTTCCAAATCTTGCGCTTGTGGTCCTCTGAAGCAGTCTATGTATTCCCATGGATCAGTAGAGATATTCGTTCTGTTCTGAATGATCCTTACGCACAAATCTAAGTATTGCTCATGGACGAGGGAGTCATCTGACATACTCAATAACCTACCTGAAAAAAAATGCGCTGAAATTAGTTCATTTCGTTGTTCGGCGGCACCCTTACGAATAACCCTTTGGCCGCAGATGATTCCACCACAGATTTTATGAATATCCTATCCATATTTTTCGAACTAAAATCATGTATCTTACCATTGTTCTTCAACAGCAAGCATCGAACAGAAACTCTGATGAATTCAGAATGAAATAACATAGAAGTCTAGGGAGTAGAATCATATATGAAAGATTCTTAGCACCAATGAATTTTCGAAATAATTAGTGAAATATATACTCACCTGAATAGTATCAGAATGAAAATTTTCAGCAAAATCAGGTCTGTTCACTGCATTTTACGATTTCACGGACTACTGCGATTAAAGCGTGATCTTGCTTTTGGAGAGATAAATCACAAAGATAAAGAATAATTAGCAAATAAATGGTTTACGTAGCTGCAATTCACTAAATTATTTTATAGGTCATAAAGTAATCAACTCAGCTCTTTTGTTTAATAAATAATGTATGAAAATTTGCAATGAGCATTCGAAAATTTCCGTCCACCACTGAACGTCTCTAATAAGTTAAAAATGACAAATGGATCGAATGAAGCAAATGAATTAATAGTAATTATCAACAACTTGAAGCTGGTTTTAACATAATAGGTGTCCAATGTGGCCTCCTCTTTGATCTGTACATAATAATTTTGCTCCTAATAAGTTTCCTCACGCATTGGTCAACACGTGTTCGTCGATGCTAATTACAGTTGTATACGATCTACGACGTCCTGGGCATGATAAGGTTCATCTTCCTCAATATGTTTTATATTCCCACATAAAAAAATCAAGTGGTTTCAAATCAGGTGACCCCGGTGGCAGTTTCATCATATACCACAACTTGATTTTTCTGGGGATATGCTATGATTAAAACACTGAACAATTGCACTTGCAGTATTTTGAAGAGAACCGTCGTGATGAGACTATGTTCATTTTTTTGGGAAGTGGGACTGTTTAGAACAGATCTTGACGAACTAAAAAATGTTCTGTATTTTACGACATCTTGTTTGCCTGGTAATAAATAAAGAACTTATATTACTAGTGCGGAAAAGTTTTTTCCGCACTCTTTTTAGTGCGGAAAAGTAGATTTGTTTAGTTTTTGCGGATTATATTAACATTTGAATATTACGTCGCAGCAGGTTAAAATAGAAAGCTTACCAAGTATGGTTGTATAGTTTAATATATATTTAAAAATAAACGTTTTTTATGTTAACTTCTGGGTGTTTTTTCCGCTAGTAGAAAAAGTAGTGTACCTAACACGAGTGTAAAGTGTCTTTTCCGCACGCGATTTCTGGCCGAACTCCGCTAACGCGTCGTTCGGCCACTTGTAACCGTGTGCGGAAAAGTATCACTTTCTGTTAGGTATACTACTATTTCACTAGAGATAATTCAATGATTCTTTCACAGTTTTATTTAATTTTACTTAAATTTTTATAATCATCAATATAAGTTAAATAGTTGAGTAGAAAATAGAGGAAGGTTAGGAATAAAATACTTGAAATTCAATAAAATTTTAATAACTATATACACAGGTTCATCAAAAGAATTCAGACTCATTTTGGAAGATTATGAATAACATATCTGCAAATGAATAAACTCTCAACTGAAAAAACAATATACCAGACGTTCTATATATGTTTTTCATACATACAGGTTTGTCAAACGAGTTCAGACTCTTCTATTATCATGGTACGTCAGAAATCCTGACAAGGCACTCAAATTCCTGGAAATGTATCCAGTGACTAAAAAATAATGAAATAGAACACGATACAAAACAACAAATGATTACTGAAAAGGGGAACATTCTCCATGAAAACTGAAAAATATAAAATGTGATTTATTTGTAATATCTAACAGAAAACAACTACTTCCCCGGCTAAAGCCACGCTGGACATTGAACTACATCTGATAGATATTGTGAAAATACTCTAACTGAAAAGAAAAGAAAAAATCTGAAAGTGAAAATTCGCACATGACAAATGGCGATATCTTATTGTTGGAATCTTTATGATCATCCCTAACCGATCCTGCAATGAGACACTCTGGATAAATGAAACTCAAACCATTGAAGGGATCTAATGAAACCCTACAACTTATGTATTCAACATTTTTTTGTAATATGTAAAATAAAGAAGTTACGGGGGGGTTGGTTCTCACTGTATAATAAATGTTAGCCTAGGTGCTCTCTGGAATTTTCAAAAATCCACCTCTCAAACCTGAAATGATCGACAAATATCACGTTTGACATTAGTTCTTAGGACCATCCATTGACGACATGTGATGTTTAAGCTAAATCATCAAACTCGATTCAGTAATTTTCAGTGGACGACGTATCGACGATTTTTATTTGTTATTTTACCTAAGAGACGTACCACTTCAGTTTTTGAGAAAAGAGGTTACATTTCTTCTTGGTCAACTGCAAAGATTCATTAATAATTGAAGATTTCTAATGTAGTATTTGTCCGTCATTTTGAAATGAAGTGTTGAATTGTTAGATATTCTAGAGGGCTCCTAGACCAAGAGTGATAAGTTTACCTACAGGTTTCTTTGAACCAAATTTGGTGATTTTATCCAGCAGGTAACGTCAAACGTAAAATATAGCTCTCTACTATCTGAATGAAAATGCGAATTGTCACTTTCAGATTTTTTTCTTTTGAGTTACAGTCTGTGAACAAGTTGTCAGAAGCCTTATTTTATAAATTTTCTTTGGTATTAGCGGTTTCTCAACCAGGTTTGATCATAATTTATTTCAATATTGTTTACTAAATATTTGGCCAACATAATGATTCATATTTCAGTAATGTTATAAGTTTAATTTGTAGTATAACATATTATCATTCCAATACTGGCGTGAAGTTTTCGTAAAAATGTCAATCAATATAGGCAAATACTTAATATGATTTGTTGAATATTGTGTATCAAACTTAAATATGCAACATTATTTTATATTGGGATCGCAATATTGATTCTAGATGTTGGAAATAATATGTAGATAATATTGTTTTATCGATATTAGTTAAAATAATTGAACCAATATGAACCCAATATTATAGAAAACATTGAGCCAATATTCCACCAATATTGTTAGCATAATATTTTTTTCAATATTCACCCATTCGGAGTAGATTTTATTTTTACATCTGCAAAATTCAGAGTAGTCCAATATAAAATCAAAATTCATGAGGTGCTACTTGAGCTTTACCATTTACTCTCCTTTTCGCTTCTATCGCTGACGTAAATATTTGGTTCATTATAAATCATCTGGCCTTTATTAAAAATAACACGTATTTCCACAAAATCATAAATAACTAGTTGGGACTTCGGTCCTTTATAACATGAGGTTACACTTAACCCCAAGTGTCACAGCACGAAAAAATCTTTGACACCCTCACACCGAGTGCTCACAGACCATTCGCTATCACATAAAAAAGTCTAGACTACCTAGCACCATCCAGTACCATCTGGTACCACCGTAACTACCTACGCTGCTGTCTATTGTACCTGATTTGCAAACTGAGAGCCACGAATGCTAACGTCCTCAGTACGACGGTCAAACACACTAAAAATACGGCAGCCGAAGAATACGTCGAAAACTCCATGTCCATATCGTGTAAGAACTGCTTCGGATAAACGAATGGGCAGTACTCAGCGTCGTCGCAAGGGAACTTTTCCCTGTCGTAACTCAGCACGGATAGTACCAACCCCTCGAATCCGTACTTCAAGAAGGAAATGTGGAAGATCCACCTGGCGTAGGGGTGAGCAGCGTTCAGTTGGACGAAGAAGCCGGAGAAGATGGTGAAGGGCAGAAAGCAAAACGGTCCGAAGATCACTCCGTTCTGAAACAGAATGGATTTGTATAGCAGGTGTATCTCAGGGACCGGTGTTTTGCCCCTTCCTTTGGTTATATATATATATCGGATGGTTCTTTTGAAATTATTTATGGTGAATATCTTCAAAACTGATGTATAAGAGAGGTTCTAATGTATATAGTGTAGAAGACTAGGTTGAAAGTTTTCTCAATAGCTGTAATGATTTTTGTGAAATTTAATGCCTATTATTGAAAGGTTAATGAAGAGATTGCCAAATCGAACCCGGTATTTGAGTTCAAATGAACAAGTTTGGTTGATATTTTTTTCTTATAAAACAATGAATCAAGGATGATTTGGTGATACATTTTTTCCACTCACCTTAACATCCATACTGGCACCGATCAAGAGTCCAAAACTTTGAGCAACAAGAGATATTAGAATACACATTAATAAAAATAAACATATTCTATATCCTTCCACAGGTTGTTTGGTGAGAAAGTAAGTAATAACTCCGTAAACTAGAGTAGCAGCCATCTGAAAAAAAAAGTGATGATAATAACTGAAAAATATTAAGTGTGTCTTTGATCAAATCAAATAGAACAAGAGATGCAAGTTGCAGATGGAAAGTATTCAACTGCTCAAATTTGAACAAACTGTCAAGAGGTACTTTTAACTCTTATTCTTTTTGAAATAGTTTCTATTGAAATAATTTCTATAATTATTTTAATATTTATCGATATCACAATCTACAAAGGTGTAGATTTCTATACTTCTTACTGTGTTTCGATAGATAGTTTATTCAAATCAGTTGGAAGCTGTCCATTTGACAAGAGGCCTACTATTTCAAAGAGTCGCACCGTATAATATTAGAAAAAGGGTCCAAGTATGGAACCCTGAGGAAACGCTTAAATTATACATAATGTTTTTATTGTTTCTCCACTGGGGTATATGCAACTCACCTGTACAGGAATGTCAGCTATCGTAATGGCTAAATAATATGATATCAAGGAATACCAATTGTTGAAATGCTCTCGTGTTATTATCGGCAATTCTGTTGGAACTGCAAAAAAACATATTCTGATTAAAGGATGAATATATAATGACATCAATTGAAAAATAATAAATGTAAATATGATATGATGAGGCTAAAACTTCATGGTAAAAATTTTTAGTGGATAATTTTTCCGAAGGAAATGATTAAAAGCTTCTATGACTAGTTTTTTTCAATATTTATTTTCCACCCCCTCAATATGGGTATATACTAAAATCTTTAAAAAAAATAATTTTTGTTGTTGTCATGAAGTAGCTTATGAACGACCATTTCACCAAAACAAATTTCAGAAGATATGAGGGGGAGGGGACTTTTGACTGGAACTGTATATTTCAAGCTTTATGGATACTAGATACGAACCTTAAAAAAATAGCTGAAAAGCGATTTTTCTTCAGCTATTTTTCATTTGAAAAATCTCTTGTGATAAATTTTTCCAGTTCAAGTATAATATTATGTTATGGCCATTTCTCACAAAAAAGTGTGCTTGGTCTTGTAGGCTGTAAGTAGGCCAAAGCAATATACAGTGAAAATCCAGTTTTTGTAATTTTATTATCACCTAGCGTTTGTCATACACTGTATATCATTATCGGTCAAGAAGTATTTTGAATGGTTTGTAGTCATGAAAACACTATTTTATTTTACTCGCCCACCACAGAATGTTTGGTTTGTTAATTTTGACACAAGTAAATATTCTATGTTTGTTTTGCCTCATCCCTTATGTAAATCCAAAAGGGGACAAAAAATACCAAGTTAGCGTTTACCCGTGTTAATTTATATTAAAGATGAGGCGGAACATAATATACACTGAAAATTTAATGTCAAAATTAAATGATGATCATTGCAGTACTATAGTTGGTTTGGTTACATCTTCATTTTCAAGAGTTACACACACACATAAGCGTATCCAAAGTATAGCTTAACGAGTAGGGGAAAGCTATTTTTATTATTTGCTGTTACGCTCTAAGGTAACTGGAAATTGCTCCGGATAATTCAGCTATAATATGATCGACCCTATGAATGAATCGAAAGATGTTTGAGTTGGTACTTTATAAACTTACATGTTGTTGTAACGCAGTTAAATGCTGTCAGCATGAGAAACATAACGGTGAAGAATAAAAAATTGAAATTGTTCAGCATATTGGAAGCATCCACTCCAATTCCGTAGTACAGGATTCCTATAAATAACGCTATTCCCGTATGGGTGAGTAACCTAGAAAGGGCCAATGTCCTGTCCCTACTGAGAATCAGGATGGTCCTTTTTAATAATACACTAAGTTGGTTGCAGAATGAGGTAGGGTAAGACCCAAGGCAATGCTGCTGGCTGAAGGCATCTTCATTATTATCACAGTCGGTTATTTTGACGTTGTCAATTTTTGGCAAGAGTAGGGGCGGACGGAAATCAGGTGGTACTGAGGTGGGTCGAAACGTGTTTCCTGAAAAATATAAATAAATATTAAAATGAAGTTTATTATGTTGTGCTCTGTATATGCAGTTTGGGGGGGGCTGCACATACAATATATCAGTTTTTTTTCGTCAGCCGGATGTTATGAATAACACCTACGAGCGAACTGTTCGGCACGCGAAAGATAACATTATCTTGTAGAAAATTTTCTTAGCTTTCTTTCTATATACCTATGTATTCAACAAATGTGTCTCGTTATGATCGCAAAATGCGAAAAATGTAAATGGTGCGCTAGGATCCAGCATCCTAGCTCATAAAACCGCCAACGAAAAATACTGCCGAAAATTCTAGAATTTTTTCAATATTTTTCTCGTACTCTACGCCATCAATTTAACATGAAACAGTATTCGAAAAATGAAAATAATAAATTTAAAAATCGGTGCAACTCAAAGTGCACACGTTCGTAAAAACGCCCACCAAATCTATGGTTGACTAGCAATCGATATTCGGTCAGCGTAAAGAAAAAAGATTTAATTTAACGAATATAATACAGAAAAAAATTAGAAAAATTTTTGGCAAGAAAATGGCTCCTGCAACCTCAAGATAACATTTTCATCTTACGACAGAATCGATAGAGAAATTCTGCAAACGCTAATCGATTCAGCATGCAAAAATTAGTATATGCTGTGATTTTCGAGTCGTTCGGCACAAAATGAATTTTCAGCCGGAAAAACATCAAAGGGATTTATACCTTAAAAAGGGCCAAAAATCCAAAGTCATCAGATTCACTCGAAATTACCACCGATATACTCAAAATTTTATGCTGATTCCGAAAATGTATGATTTGAATATGTTCGGATACACGGTGTGCCATAAAACAAAGATAAATATGCACCCAAAATTGTATCGCACGAATCCGGCATCCTAGCACACAAAACCACCTATAACAATATATACAAGCGAACTGTTAGGCCAGCAAACAATAACATCCTCTTGTAGACAATTTTCTTAGCTTTCTTTCTAAAGATCTATGTATTTAACGAATGTGTCTCGTTATGGTCGCAAAATGCGATTAATGTAAAAGGTGCGCTAGGATCCTATCCTAGCACATAAAACCGCCAAAAAAATACTAATTTTTTCAATATTTTTCCCCCAATCTACGCCATCATTTTAATAGTAATTTGGTGGCATTTGGCTGCAGCCCCCTAAGCCCCCCCTGGCTGCGCCAATGTGTATGTGCATACTTTCTTTGGCTGATGCAGCACGATGTTTTCGGTAATGGTATTAATGAAGGTGAAAATGTAATACATTAGAGAGATGGCCCCCCCTTCATTATTTAAATTAACGATTGGGCGATAGCTGGTTAAGAACCAATGGACCCATCCGAAAGCCTGACTGAACAATATTGTCGTCTTCTCCCCCATCACTAGTAATTCCATGACACGACATTATTTGACATCATTACCTGATGATGAAATAACGATGATACAACATCTACTGCCTCCTACGCCCTTGTACCTGTTACTGTTTGCTAACGTTTTCCACATGGTGGAGCGCACCTCCTCAAGATGGGAAACCATCAGCGGGAGAGCAAACTTTGCCATTTGCTCTGCAGGTTAGGTTAGGTTAGGTTAGGTTATGTTAGGTTAGGTTAGGTTATAGATGGCGTTCTTTCAATTTTATATTATTTCACTCTGTAATATTTATGAAGCAACAATAAAAATATTATTATTATTACAATTAACTGCATCAGTTTGAGCATATAAAATATTCCTATATTCCTTTTATTTTGGTATTTTAATTTATTTCTGTTCCTCCATGAAATTTAAAGAAAATTCCGCCCGGTTGTGGTACAGCACATACTAACACTGAAATATACATGGTGGTCCATTTGAGAGTTGATGTTATGTGACCGGTAATGTGAGGTAGTAACATATTCCTATAATACTAAAAATGGACAAGGCTCGCAACTCTTCAAAATTATCAAAAGTATAGTTCAAATAGAATTATTGCAAATCCATATATATCGAACACCAAAAACACCTTCTGTACGCTGGAATAGTTACTGATCATCAATAATTTGTTGATATAAATTTACCTCCGGACGGAGGTAATCTTGTCCTCCATTGAAGGCTTAACCCATTTTCCGATTTCATTGATAAATCCTCCAAGTCACCGCCATGTTCGCCACAAGCCACTTCAATAACTGAAACAGAAGTGTATATTATGAACTGGTCAAGGCTTCAATGGTCAAAATCTCAACTATAACTATTTCTTTCCGAGTTTTAAATGCCGTTGTTTTTTGGAATTGCTTCCTGACGTTGCGCTATCGCGTGTGGCTAACATGCTCGAAAAATGTGTGAGCTAGAGTATAAACAGGATCAACAGGATCATATCCTAGTGGCTTTGAGATCAAATTGATATAGAGCTTGGTCCACTTTCTGAAATAGAACTCAGAGGTCCAAAAAAGGAATTTTATACCCACAAATCGTGTAGGAGTGTTTGTTCTTTACACAAACACGATCTGCTTACCTTTGATTACATGTATTATGCATTTTATCTAAAAGTAACCCTATTTTACATCATCAACATTCGCAAGTCATGAAGTAATGTACAGATGGCATATTGTATTGTTCGAATCGGAACAAAGATGAATTTTCGTGATTTTTTTTAATGGTTTATAAAAAGGTGAATTTTTCAACGCAAATTGACCACATTGTATATTATTCATGAAGCTTGTTGGTAACGTTGATAAACACCTTAATGTGAAAGTGAAACAAATATGAGTACCTTTCAACTATGAAACATATGCCAAACCAATACGAGGACGAGGTTGAACATGACATATTATGTACTTACGATAATCGGCAGGATTGTGGTAAGTAGGGCACTTGAAGTTCAGTTCACCAAGATAGGGCAGTAAATTCCTCACTGCTCCCTGGTACAGGCATTTTCCCCCGGCCAGCACATAGAGATGGTCGAACATTTCGAAAATGGAGGCGCTAGGCTGATGTATGCTGCATATGATGGTTCTGCCCATCAAGGCAAGTTGCTTCAATAACGAAATACATTGTTTTGATGAAAGACTATCCAAACCGCTGTAAATAGTATTAGTTTTTCAAGCTGGAGCAGCTATATACGCAAAAAATAAAGAAATCCGTCAGTTTTTTATTAAAAGTGAAGAAGCCACGCATATCTCGTGAAACCCATATTTCTCCACTACCAGATGCCACCACCACATTTGATCACTACCACATCTAGCCACAATCACATCTAGCCACCACCACATCTCGCCATCACCACATCTAGCTACTACCAAATATATCTACTACCATATCTTGCCACTACCACATCCAGCCACCACATAAAACATCTAGCCACTACCAAATATATCTACTACAATATCTTGCCACTACCACATCTTGCCACTAGCACATCCAGCCACCACATAAAACATCTAGCCACTACCAAATATATCTACTACAATATCTTGCCACTACCACATCTTGCCACTACCACATCCAGCCACCACATAAAACATCTAGCCACTACCAAATATATCTACTACAATATCTTGCCACTACCACATCTTGCCACTACCACATCTTGCCACTACCACATCCAACCACCACATAAAACATCTAGCCACTACCAAATATAGCTACTACCGTATCATGCCACTAAAACATCTAGCAGCTCTCAGATTTTGTCACCTCCACATCTAACAACGACATACCTTGCACACATGCCACACTCCTATGTTACTTAAAATTATTATTCCAGGAGTGGAGGGTGGCAGAGATGTGAGGATTTTGAAATGGTTTCAAGAAATATGGGATTGACGAGATATGGATGCATGTTAAATGAATATTGACAATAATTATTATTTCGGAGGCATACTAGTGTATTAGTTCCTACACAAATATTATTTATGTAAACGTATAATACTACTCAGTTTACCGTACGAAGAGGGTTAGTAATAAAGTTTGAAATGAAAAGCTCTATTTCCAATTTTAAAACACAAAACAAACCTTTTCTATTTGTAACCTCGCATTACCAGGTTATTGCTGTTTGAACGTTCATTTCTTTTGATTGAAAACCGCGCGGTGGAGGGTTATGAGTTTTAGTTTTGCAAGCATATTAAGTTTTGTGACTTTATTGATTTTCATTGCCTCAGTTTTGTATTAGAATATTTCTTGGGTTACAACAATGGACGAAAGAATTTTTATGATGTACTGTGTGCATAAAAAAGTAGTACAGCAGAAAAAGTCGTACAACAGTTATAGGCTATTGTCAGTCAGTCTTGTCAATATTAATTAAACTTCTTATCGACTTTGACAAGTAGTGTTGAAATTCAAACTATCTTTGTCAGTAAAGCGCCTTCGACATTTTTCTAGTGTAATTAGAGCTATGCCTCAACTAGATAACATACAAATCTTGTACGACTTTTTTATGCACACAACTGTACCTCTATGAAGGATAATTGTTCCAGAAAAAGGTTATACAAAAACAAGCATAAGTTGGTGAAAAATTTTGAAATTTTGGACAATCGAACAGAACAGAAAAAGGGTTACACTACAAGCACTTGATGACGCTGCTAGAATAGAAATATAGGGGCATTTTGAAATGAATCGCAAATGTTCGTTTCAAAAGCGGCGCACCACCGAACTTTTACGCCCCTGAAGACAATCGAGTGACCTCCAAGATCTCCAGATTTGACCCATTCAGGTTATTTCCTTTGGGTTCATCTGAATTTTGCACTTGCAGCTCAATATAATAATAATAATAATAATAATAATAATAAATTGCCTTTATTTAACCTGGCGGAGTTCAGCAGATGCTGCTCTTCCACTCAACCAGGAAATGAATAACTTGTGTCAATAATGTCCAAATATCTTACGTAAAACTTTCGCAAATGTGAGACAATAATTTTGTCTAAAATAAAACGATAATAATTTTGAGCATTTACTATGATGCGGCAGAAATCGTAGCCAGATGAATGGTGAAGGCCATCCTTGGTAAAATGCATCTGCTCAGGGTACATGATTGTCGGACCCAATGGTCACTTACCTCCCGGAAGTGGAATTGTAAAGTGGAGTCCGACTAGCATATTCGTTACGGAAAAAATTTAATAATAATAATAAATGAGCAGGGAAGTCAACCAAAATCTGTGGTACTAGCATAGCGGAAAACTTGAAATAATTGCGTGATGAACCTTCCCGCTCATTCCAAGAGCCTCCACATGTTGTGGATGGCTGCTGGCTAGCTTCGGGCTTTCTGCAGAAGTCTTCGTCACCCTGAGCACAATGATCTGTGCAACCCGATAACTTTGGAAGAAGTTTGACGGACCCTCATTCCCAAAAACGAAGATTTTTCAGATCCAAAGAATTACAGGCCCATAACAAGCTCCTATGTGTGTTATGAGATGTTTACGAATATTGTACATGCAAATACTTTCCGCAGTTCACCGGTATATAAATGGATGTATGAGCAAAGAGGGTCAAAGAAGGGGGTCGCTGATTGCAACGAGAATCTCCTCATCGACAGATATATCACGCAGGACTCCGTAGAGTATAAGCGAAACCTGCGAAGAACAATGTTCTTCTGTAGCTATATGGAGATAAGTCAATACCTGTTTTTTTTTCAGAACATTGAAGAACCTTGCTTATCCAAAAACTTGACCTTCGTATTTCTCAGGTCAAGTGGGCCAAGTGGGTCAACTGGTTCATAGTGGTCTGTTAGTATTGTGTCACCATTTGGAAAAAGTTTCCAACTCCTGGCTACATGGTATTGGCAAACCATGCTCACTATCGAAAATATTCCACAGGGTAATTACTAATCGTTTATTCATGAATAAATTCCACTTCGACTGTTGAGTACAAAAACTCCCAATGAGCAATGATAAAAAGGGTACTGTTGAATCATACCGACGATACAAATCATTTCAGTTCCAGGTCAGTTGAGTTGAAGAAAGTGAACAGTGGGGAGCATATATTTTATTCGGGTACTTTGTGAAGCGAAACTCGCGTGAAAGTGAAAGTTTTGTTGGGTTTTTTGTGTTGATATACTGATTGTGCCCTCGGTGGATACTAGAAAGAGGATCCATCACAGCCATGGGAAACACGAGGGTAAGTGCATTTTTTTTTATTATTCGGTTTTCTTTACCATTCTGTTAACTTTGAAATGTGTTGAAGTTTCAGTTTTCGATTTGCCACTCTTTGAAAATTGTCGCAAAATAATTCCACTTTCATTATATTTGTTTGCTGAGAAAATATGACACGTCTTCAATTATCTCACGGCCAGTGTGTGGTATTGTGATTTTTCAAATGTTCTAGAACAGTACGTGGATAGTTTTCCTAAAATATGGAATGTTTCCATCATTCTGTTTAGCTAATGATCTGCAACCGGAATATACTGTTTTATTGTCAACTATACTAATTCAAACGGTTCTGATTTTTGTTCGAAATTATGAATAGGATGTTCGTAAAATCTATTGTGGAATCATCTGCAGGCGCTATTTTCCATCGTTCAAGATAAACTCTTGGGAGGTATTCATGTTGAAAAGGGAAACATTCTCCATGAAAATTGAAAAATGAATCAATTTTCATCGAGAATATTTTCCTTTACAACATGAATACATCCCAAGAGGTTATCTTGAACGATGGAAAATAGCGACTAAAGTTTGTCTTTCAGCCGCAGATGATTTCATGAATATCCTATTCATAAAAAAACAAAAATAAAAATGCAAGACCCATGACAGGTCTATGTCAAAAAATAACTTTCAAAGTGCCACCGCAGAAGAAATATTTCCATCAATTTCCATTATTCTTCTTCTTCTTAAGAGCCTGCTATCCAATTTTTATCAATCTCCCTGATGAGTTTGGCAAAGCGAAATAGATTTTCGTCGACATTCTCCCTATCTAATTTATTTAATGAATTTTCAATGAAAACTAGAGAAAATCATAAAAAAAACAACTATCTGAATGAAAATGCGAATTTTCATTTTCAGATTTTTTCTTTTCAGTTAGAGTCTTTTCACAACATCTATCAGATGTAGTTCCATGGCCAGTGTGGCTTTAGCCCGGGAAGTAGTTGTTTTCAAATGGTTCTATTCTGTTATTAGGCTTGTTCATGGAAGACTACTTCAGTTGATCGAGATCAATTTCACATATGTTCATCTCTCTCTAATACTTGCACTTCATTTGTCTTTCTCTTCTGAAAAGACCAACGACACTATTATTCCATTTCACGGTGAATTCTAGTCGTCTTTCGTTGACATTATTCCACGGCAAACTTTGAAATCAGTCAGTTTCAGTGATTTATTTCTAACAGTAAAAGCACAAGAGCTTTTTTTTTATCGGATAAATTCCTTTCTTCAATTTTGCCAATCAGTAATTTCACGAGAAAAACTTACATGAAAATGTAAATCTCAGTCTTTCGGGTGATGGAAACATTTTGATTTGAAAGAAATTTATTCAATGAAAGAAAAGTTCGAGAGCTTTTTGGCAAGATATTATGGAATAAATTCAGTTTTACGAGAATAGGCAACTTTTGAGACAAATCCCGAAACACGTCGATTTTTATTTCCAAATTATGATTTTGTGGCAGATATGTCATACTAGTGACGTCATCCATCTTTGCGTGATGACGTAATCGATGATTTTTTTAAATGAGAATAGGGGTCGTGTGATAGCTCATTTAAAAGGTTATTCAATTCTCTATTCAGTGATATGAACATCAACATAATTATTTATACAGGGTGGCCAAAAAAATATTTAATTTGTAAATGAAATTAATTTTCACAAAAAGAAGTATTATAATTTATTAAATACAAAATTACATTGTACTACTGTCGGAAAACAGAAAAAAAAATTATTTGACAAATAAAAATTGCTTTTCGCTTAAATTAAATGTTCAAATTGCCACCCACCGGCCTCTTGGCAGTAATGGAACCGACGAATACATTCTTCTTGAACATTGTGGATCATTTCTGGAGGTATATTACGAATTTCCAATCTAATTCTATTTCTTAAATCTTGTAAATTCTGTGGTCTATCGATGTAAACTTTTGATTTTAAGTAACCCCATAGGAAAAAATCAAGTGTTGTAAGATCTGGAGATCTTGCGGGCCACTCTATTGTTCCTCGTCGACCAATCCATCTCCTAGGGAAACATCTGTTTAAAAAATCACGAACAGGACGTGCAAAGTGCGGAGGTGCACCGTCTTGCTGAAACCATATGTTTTCATTTGGCGAATTACGATCATTTTCATTTGGAAACATGTCTGTAAGGGCGGGTATAAGTTCATTTTGTAAAAAATCAAGATATCTTTGCCCCGTAAGAGACACATCGAAGAAAAAAGGACCTATAATTCTATCCTCGACTATCCCTGCCCACACGTTTAGTTTTTGAGGGTGCTGAGTGTGTACCGCAGTCATCCAATGGGGATTATCTTGACTCCAATATCTGCAGTTTTGCCGATTCACTGTTCCATTTAAACAGAAGGTTGCTTCATCAGAAAAAAGGATTTCACGAATGAAGCGTGGATTTTGATTACATAAATCTTGCATTACTTCACAAAACTGCATTCGGCGATCTGGATCATCCTCATTGATTTCGTGGACATTATGAATTTTATACGGATGATATTTCTCTTTTTTCAGCACACGTAAAACAGACCTTTTAGAAATGTTTGTATCAGCTGCAATTTGCCTAGAATTAATTTGAGGATTCTCTGCCACACTTAATAATACAGACAGTTTCACATCCTCATTCATTGGTGGACGACCAGCATTTGCAACATGTTTCACGTGTCCAGTTTCTCTAAATTTCTTCTCAATTTTACTAACAGTGGATTGTGTGATAGGCGTATTAGGATATTTTATGGTAAATAAATTACATACTTCTTGTTGTGTTCTGGTTCTATCTCCATATCCAACCATAATTAATACTTCGATTCTTTGTGTTTCAGTTAATGGGGCCATTATTTATTTATTTCATGAAATAAACTAGTCCTTATGAGAAAATGTCAAGAACTGACTTACATTTGACCCAAGCCAACTCGATTTGTAAAAACTATACTTTTTGCTATCTTTTTAGTTCTCATTATTTATTTGCCTAATATCGGAATTTATTTTTGTTTCTTCATAGTAGTAGAAAGCACAGCAGTTCTAAACATTTATTTATAAACTGTTTCAAGTGTTTCAATAGTAGACAAAATCAATGAGGATGATCCAGATCGCCGATAGACCACACATTTCCAAGATTTGACAAATAGCATTACATTGGAAATTCGTAATTCAACTCCAGAAATGATCCACAATGTTCAAGAAGAATGTATTCGTCCGTTCAATTACTGCCAAGAGGCAGGTGGGTGGCAATTTGAACATTTAATTTCAGCGAAAAGCAATTTTTATTTGTCAACTAATTTGTTTTTCTGTTTTCCGACAGTAGTACAATGTAATTTTGTATTAAATAAATGATAATACTTCTTTTTGTGACAATTAATTTCATTTACAAATTAAATATTTTTTTGGCCACCCTGTATAAATAATTATGTTAATGTTCATATCACTGCATAGAGAATTGAATAACCTTTCAAATGAGCTATCACACGACCCCTATTCTCATTTAAAAAAATCATCGATTACGTCATCACGCAACGATGGATGACGTCACTAGTATGACATATCTGCCACAAAATCATAATTTGGAAATAAAAATCGACGTGTTTCGGGATTTGTCTCAAAAGTTGCCTATTCTCGTAAAAATGAATTTATTCCATAATATTGCCCCTCACTGTATAAATACACCACAATAATAATCACCTTCATTGAAACAGTTATTTGAAGGAGCAGTTACTAACAACACAATTATAATTATGCTTTTTGTAATCTGTTCAGATGAAACTTTCCCAAAACGATTCATGTTGTGTCAACAATACCGAACAATTGCTGTCTGTCATGACAGAAATTGAAGGGACTTCCGCCTACTAGATGAAGTCTGTTTTTGAGGAACAGGCATTTTTATCGCGATAAAAAAGGTGTATCCTTTTCTATCGCTGTCTAAATGACTCAGACGTCATATTAAAATGGGTTTATTTCTACAGGAGTGGATTTATCAAATTGAAATCATCAGAGTGAAATTAGCCACACTTTTCTGGTGACAGTTTCTGACGAGGAGTATGGTCCGCGGTGTTGCCATATCAATTATTTTTACAAACGAGCTCATTATCAGTTTTCTTGGGTAACTTGAAGTCAGTGGGACATTAGCAATCCAAGGAAGAACGATATATTGATTTTGATCAACTGGAAAATATGGAAATAACAAAAATATCCCGAGTTGGTGATAATCAAAACAATATTTTATTCCTAGAACAACCGGACATAGGACTGATTTATTGTAGGTCAGTGGCAGAAAAAAGTAATAACTTATGTTTCTACGCTTCCAGTATTGAACCAAAAATTTGGGATTACCGAAAAATATTCCGTGAACCAAAAATTTTAAAACGCCATTCGATGAAGGACTTCCAAAATCCAAATCAATTTATGTGGCCAGAAAAGTGATGAAAACCTTGAAAATAAAGTTTTTCCATCAGTAAACTAAGTACCCGAAATATTCCGAGTACCAAAAATCTGAAAACGCCATTCGATAAAGGACTTCCAAAAAGCTATTGCAACTGGGCCAAAATAATTTGTGTGGCCAGAAAAGTGTTGAAAAACTTAAAAATTTATCTTTTTTTTTATCAGTAAAAATTCGAAATATTCCGTGTACCAAAAATTTTAAAAAGGACCTCCGTGAAAGTATATATACAGGGTCAAATCAATTTGTGCTCTCTAACCAAAGATTTACCATTTCCTCCATCTCTGAAATGTCTTCAGCTTAGAGAAAAAATAAGAGAAAAAAAGAACTGGGAGTTTTTTCGAGCACCCAGAGAGCATCTGTTCTCTAGACCAGTTGGATGAGGCAGTGATGATGGATTCAACGGTAAATACTGTTGCCTGGAAACAGGATAGAAGCCACACAGAAGGCTAGAGGAGTTATAATTTTTATCGACCGGAAGCTTTGACATTGCGCTGGTCAAAAACATCCCTCGAACTGGAATAATAAACTACTCACTAAAATGTCTTCAGATTGAGGCCAGTTCATCTCTTTTCTAGCAGAGTTGATAGTGGAAGTTACAAAATTCGCACCCACCTTCAAGTCCACTTTTTTGGCCTCCACGACCAGTAAGCAGGGTCCCCTGAGACCGTATGACGGGTTTTCTGATAGGATTGAAATCCTTGTCAGAAAACATAACAGATTTCAACGGATCCATCAGTGGACACTGTTTCCTGGAAACGGGGTAAGAGCCGGCCATGAGGTATACGAACATTAACGGTCTATCGTTGATTATTGAAACGATAAGTGGGCCGAATCTCTCTCGAATCTGAAACCTTGTCGGAATTTTGAAGGGGAAGAACGAGAGGGTGGATCTCCCACCAACTCAAAGTGAGTGAGGAGTTTGTAACTTCTCAGTCGACAAAGCGGAAGTCTTAACAGATTCGATGAATTAGTTGAGCGTTGATGGAAAAGACGTTATCGGCTATGAAATTTCTTGGTTGGTAAACTGGATCAAGCGAATATTTTGAGAGAATTATGATCATGCGAAAAAAGACACTGAAAGGAAATACAGTATCTAACGTGATATTGAATAGAACTCGAGTTATGGTTTTTATCGTCCGGAAGTTTTGACATTGCGCTTGTCATAAACATTCCCCCGAACTGGGATATTAAACTACTCACTAAAATGTCTTCAGATTAAGGCCAGTTCATCTCTTTTCTAGCTGAGTTGATAGTGGAAGTTACAAAATTCGCACCCACCTTCAAGTCCACTTTTTTGGCCTCCACGACCAGTAAGCAGGGTCCCCTGAGACCGTATGACGGGTTTTCTGATAGGATTGAAATCCTTGTCAGAAAACATAACAGATTTCAACGGATCCATCAGTGGACACTGTTTCCTGGAAACGGGGTAAGAGCCGGCCATAAGGCATACGAACATTAACGGGCTGTCGTTGATTATTGAAACGATAAGTGGGCCGAATCTCTCTCGAATCTGAAACCTTGTCGGAATTTTGAAGGGGAAGAACGAGAGGGTGGATCTCCCACCAACTCAAAGTGAGTGAGGAGTTTGTAACTTCTCAGTCGACAAAGCGGAAGTCTTAACAGATTCGATGAATTAGTTGAGCGTTGATGGAAAAGACGTTATCGGCTATGAAATTTCTTGGTTGGTAAACTGGATCAAGCGAATATTTTGAGAGAATTATGATCATGCGAAAAAAGACACTGAAAGGAAATACAGTATCTAACGTGATATTGAATAGAACTCGAGTTATGGTTTTTATCGTCCGGAAGTTTTGACATTGCGCTTGTCATAAACATTCCCCCGAACTGGGATATTAAACTACTCACTAAAATGTCTTCAGATTAAGGCCAGTTCATCTCTTTTCTAGCTGAGTTGATAGTGGAAGTTACAAAATTCGCACCCACCTTCAAGTTCACTTTTTTTGGCCTCCACGACCAGTAAGGAGGGTCCCCTGAGGCCGTATGACGGGTTTTCGGATAGGATTGAAATCCTTGTCAGAAAACATAACTGATTTCGACGGATTCATCAGTGGACACTGTTTCCTGGAAACGGGGTAAGAGCCGGCCATAAGGCATACGAACATTAACGGGCTGTCGTTGATTATTGAAACGATGAGTGGGCCGAATCTCTCTCGAATCTGAAACCTCGTCGGAATTTTGAACGGGAAGAACGAGAGGGTGGATCTCCCACCAAATCAAAGTGAGTGAGGAGTTTTGTAACTCTTCAGTCGACGAAGCGGAAGTCTTGACAGAGTCGATGAAAGAGAAGAACGAGTTGAGCGTTGAAGGGTTGATGGAAAAGACGTTAGCGACTACGATATTTCTTGGTTGGTAAACTGGATCAAGCGAATATTTTGAGAGAATTATGATCATGCGAATGAAAACACTGAAAGGAAATACAGTATCTAACGTGATATTGAATAGAACTCGAGTTATGGTTTTTATAGTCCGGAAGTTTTGACATTGCGCTGGTCATGAACATTACCTCGAACTGGGATATTAAACTACTCATTAAAATGTCTTCAGATTGAGGCCACTTTATTTCTTTTCTAGCTGAGTTGATAGTGGAAGTGGCAAAATTCGTTGCTATGTAGCTTAAGATGTAATTTGGCTATTTGCAATTGGCAACACTTAGCGCGAGCAAGCAGGAAGCGCCAAGGACGAAAAAAGATGTTCTCTGGAAGTAGTTTTGCTTTAATGTGTTATCCAGTTATCTTTTTTGGCACCCTACTTTTTTTCTCCTTTGTGTTATGCAGCTATTAAGTCATTCGAGTTATCTTTATATTTATCGAAAAAATAAATCTGGAAAATAGTTTGATAGTACTAATAGTATTTACAAGTTTGGCGGTACTTCGAAAAGCGCTGTTTTCTCAAGATTAATATAGTTTCCAGTTAATGAAAATTTTATGAGGTTTCTTCTTACCTTGTGGGTTCGTCGAAAAACATAACTTGTGGATCCTTCAAGAGTTCCATAGCTACTGAAAGCCTCCTTCTCTCTCCTCCAGAAAGGGCCTGAGTTCTGGTGTTTCTTTTTCCCAATAAATCCATGGATTTCATTATATTATCAACCTGAATGGAGACAAATGTGAGTCAGAATTGAAATTGTTCACTATTTATGTTGTTTCAGTTCAGTTCCAGAGAAAAGACGAATTTCGAAAAAAAGTAGAATTTTCTAAAAAAAGTAGAAATTATACGAAAACGCTGGAGGGCCACAAAAATATGTTGTGATCATTTCAAATTTAATATCAAAATTTTGTTGTTTTAATCGATATTTCGACTTTAATGTCGAAAATTCCACTTTAATATCGAAATTTCGACTTTTTTCAAGAAGTTTTGACATTAAAGACGAAATGATAGTGAGGGTGCGCCTTTCTGGGATATCATGCTTTTGGTCATGAGATTTTGTACTATTATACTTATATCTATGAAAAAGAAACATTTTCCCAAAATTTCAACTACCAAACCATTCCGGAACATCTTCAAATTACTTGTTAAAAATAATAAAAAATACATTTTGGAAACACAGTTTATGCTTATCCTGGGTTTAGATGTACAATGAATGGAAAATGTCAGCTCTGACATCAGTTATTGGATTATTTAAAAAGCAATGTTGCCACTTTGCATTTTTTGAAAATTGTTGATAAAAACATATTACTTACATAAGATAATTAATTCTAGATTGAAATAAATGAGTATGTACTACGACATTCCTCATTTCTGAGCATTTGAAAGAATTCAAATATTTTTCAGGAAAAGCCTGAATTAAATCGAAAAATGTCGAAATTGTGACTTTTATGTCGACATTTCTAATAAAAAATTTTGTCGTCCTTCTGCGTTTTCGTAGTTACCATATGTATTATATTTAATTATTGTAATATTTCTTGTATTATTGCTTTGTGACATGACTCTGTTTTTTATTGATAAAAACAGTATTATTTTGAATTCCTAGCGATGGTGTGCCCCTAAATTCTTAATTTCTAGAACTGCCACTGTATACTGCAAATAATAAAGTCATTTCATCATACGTCAATAAAAGATTATGGATGAGTAGTTACTCAATGATGATAAGATAAAATATCGAGTTCTAACGGATTACCACTGTCATCGCCGTACCTATGATTTCCAAATCATTGATCCAATAGAGAATAATTTACAATTGGTATTGCGGTATTTACGATTGTGCGATCAAATTTACATTGGAGATTATTCCTTATCCAATAATCTAACAAGAATATCAATAACTGAGTAAATATTATAAACAGTAAGAAAAACTGCTCGATGAACTTGAAAACAATAACGAAAATGTTTTGCATTCCAGGGATTAAAGTGTATCCTTGAGCCCATCCAGATAGGAACTGAAACCCTAGGGATCAAAGTGGTTTTTGTGATGTCTAGGGACTGAAATGTGTATTTATTGCCAATTTCGCTTATTTCTACAATTTTTTATTTTACGTTCCTTATGTCTGCCTTATTTCAGGTGCTTATTGAAAAGAAAAAAAAGTTCAATAAAGTTTTGCTTTTTGCATGAATGTAGAAAAAAGAACTTAATTATCGGTTCACATTATTTGAGGTGCAATAAAATTGTTAGTTGAGCTGTTAATGCATCAATTATCTGCTGCATGTACCTCATTTTCGTTTCCAATCTTAGAAGTCTTTTAATAACTATCAAAAGTTGCTAAGTATGAATATCAGGATAATTTAGAAAAAATTAGTAATCTGTATCAGGTTTTATCCTTTGTAAGGATTAGAGAAATTATTTTATATTTTTCAGTCCGTTTTAAAAACACAGTACATTAAAAATGTTTTTTATTATTATTTTCTGCTTTTTAGGGTTATGTGAAAGGAATTTTGGAATTGATTTGGAATACTTTGATGACGTCATTACAGAGACATCCGATGAAAAGACGACTATATAGACTGACTCAAGAAGCAAATCCTTAGCTCAATTCAAAATTTGATCCAAATCGTTAAAGCCGTTTGTGAGATCCAAAAACTCACATCATTATTATTATTATTTTCAGTAAAACCGTCAGTGCCTGTCAGTGCCTATCAACCTGCCTGCCTGCCTGTCAGTGCCTGTCAGCCTGTCTGCCTGCGTGCCTGCCTGCCTGTCAGTGCCTGTCTACCTGCCTGTCTATCTGCCTGCCTGCCTGTCTGTCTACCTGTCTGCCTGCCTGCCTGTCTGTCTGTCTGTCTGTCTGTCTGTCTCTCTGTTTGCCTACCTGTCTACCTATCCGTCTGCCTGTCAGTGCCTGTCTGCCTGTCAGTGCCTGTCTGCCTGCCTGCCTGTCAGTGCCTATCTACCTGCCTGCCTATCTGCCTGCCTGCCTGCCTGCCTGCCTGCCCGTCTGTCTGCCTGCCTGTCTATCTGCCTGTTTGTCTGCCTGCCTGTCTGCCTACCCGTCTGCCTGCCCGTTTGCCCGCCTACCTGTCTGCCTGTCTGCCGGTCTGTCCGTCTGTCAGTCTGCCCGTCTGCCCGTCTGCCTGTCTTCATGTCTATCTGTCTACATATCTGTCTTTCAATCTATCTCTTAGTCTGTCTTTTAATCTGTCTGTCCTTCTGTCTGTCTTTCTGTCTCTCTTTCTGTCCGTCTGTTGCCTCCCTGTCTTTCTTTCTGTGTGCCTGTCATTCTTTGTGCATGTCATTCTGTGTGCCTGTCATTCTGTCTGTCTGTCATAGAGAAAATGAATAATTTCCGCCGGTTTCAGATGTCCAAAATGTTGGTCGGAAGGACACGTTGAAGTTTTTTCAAGTGATTTTTCCCGCACTATTGCACCGCCAGGAGTGGTAATTATTCGTTAGAATTATCACCAAAAAAATCTAGATCTAGCTATATTCAGAGAATTATTGGAATTATTATACGTTCTTTATTTTCGGCAATTATTTTTATGAACTTTTATATATTAATTCTCCAGTTTTAAGTATAATAATATTGTTAGGTACTAGTTATGAATTTATCTTTTGAAAGTTGAATAAATAGGATTCTTCTTTGTCATCCACTTCAACTTTCTTTCAGTTACCTTCGTTTGTTTCTCCTGTGTTGTGTGGTTGGTAACCATATTCAGGTTGGCTGCTACTGTCATGGACTCTTCGACTGTCAAAAGTGGTTGGAGGTTGTCATTCTGCATAATATAGCAGGATCTTCTCCTGAATAATTTTTCGTTTCTGATTTCTTCATTCACTAACTTATTACCGGTTGTTCCGGTCACCCTGTAACAAAAGTAACGAAAACGCTATATAATTTATTTTAGTTGAAATATCCAAAATCTCAAGTACTAACCAATCAAAGGATGCAAATAAATTTCAATCATTCAAGAAAAAAAATTGAGATTTGCGCTATTTCCCACTTTTGATTCCATTAAGACCAACCCAACGAGTTTAGTTTTCACACATTTATTTATGATTCTATGTGACAAGAAAGATTTTTTCTCTACAATTATGAGTGATGCATTGCTGGCAAAACAACGCTCAAACAAATCCAAGAGATATGACAATGAATTCAAATTCAGAATTGAGGAAAAAACTCGACCCTCATATTGTTCCACAAGTTTACTCCGTTATCTAATCTCCCACAAATGAATAACTAAATGATATTCGTTTCCGCTTCGTTGAATATCATTATCAAAAGCAAATATTTGAAAAAACAGTTCACAAAGTATGTATATATGTTTCAACAAATCGAACTTTGTTACACCCGCAAAAGCACAGAAATTATGGGGACAAACTGCACCCAAAATATCCTCATCGAGAAAAAATTTAAACCTATTTTCTACTTTTGCCATTCAGAGTATCAACCTGAGGTTTCCTCTCTCTCTTATTATCAACGATTGCATTCAGATATTGGGTCAGAATTTAATATACCTTTTGAACGGCTCGGCACATTTTTTTTTAATGGTAAATTGATTGGCCTATTAGTGCAATATGATATTACTTACGTATATCCCGCTAATACGTTCAACAAAATACTCTTCCCAGCTCCTGAGGGGCCCATAATTGCAGTTAACTCTCCTCCGAAAAAATCGCCGCTCACTCCATTCAGAAGTTTCCGAGATCCTGCAACAAAAATCACGGAGTGAATATCCCAAAGTATCAGATTTTCTGAATTGCATAAATCTGTTTTCTCAGCTATTGTCGATTTTTCTTCTTCAACTAGAAGCCAATTTCGAAAACATCCAAATGTACAAATGAGGAAACCAGTAATCTGTTGGGTCTTTTATAATATTCAGTTTCACACTGAAAGGAGAATCTGACTGAGTTTAAAAAAAACATCGTGAAAACAAAGGGAGACAAAATATGACTGCACAAATTTCACTAATTTTAAAAACGCAGTGATTTCCTGAAAACATTCCTTCCGTAGTGATTTCCCGAGGGGGAAACAATTAGTCATTTTTTGTACACCTAATGAAATCAGTGAAGTAATTGTCTCTAATGAAAAATAATGAAAAAGTTTTAGGGGGCATTGAAAGATAATTACCATTCAATTACGCGGATACGTTGTATGGGCATAATTTAACTCTTATGTATAAAAATAAGATCCAGAAAGTCATAAAATAATTCCCAAATACATACCCAATACATACTAATTCAGCCATTCTGAATCGATTGGCGTTCGCAGAATTGGTCTATCTCTAACTGTTCTCGAGTTGGTCAGCTCTGAATCAGTTTTTTGATGGTTTTTTTGCCGTCAAAAATATTTTTGATGAGTTTTCGACATTATTGTTGAAATATTCGAAATCAGCACGTCAAAATACGTCCGAGGACAAAAATTTTAAATTCGAAAAATAAAAAATAAAAAATCTCAGAAAATTTTATGTTTTATCTTAAACACCTTTTTCCGGCTAAATCTCATATCTGAGCATAGAAAATCATACATTTTTGGAATGAGCATGAAATTTTGCGTAAAGGGTGCGAATTTCAAGTCGATGTGACAACTTGGTACTTTTAATGATTTTTAGGGGTGAACCTCTTGCAACTTTTTCGAGTAATTTTTAATTTCCTTTGATTGACTCGAAAATAACAATACACACTAATTTGGCCATTTTGAATCGACTGGCTTCGCAGATTTCGTCTATCTCTAACCGTTCTCGAGTTGTTCAACCTCTAACCGTTCTCGAGTTGGTCAGCTCTGAATAAGTTTTCAAATGGTTTTTTTTTTGGCGCGAAAAATATTTCTGATGAGTTTTCGACATTTTCGTTCAAAGATTCGGAATCAGCACGTCGAAATACGTTCGGTGATAAAAATTTGAAATTTGTAAAATTAAAATTTAAAAAGTTCAAAAAATTATTCATCATGATATACTTGACTTTTTTGCCCGTCGATTTTTTTCGTTCAAATTCTCAGTATATACTAATTTGGCCATTCTGAATCGATTTGATATCGCAGAATTCGTCTATCTCTAACCGTTCTCAAGTTGGTCAGCTCTGAATCAGTCTTCAAATGTTTTTTTTTGCGCAAAAATAATTTCTGGCGAATTTTGACATTTCGAATAATGAATTTCATTAAAATAATATTGAATTAATAAAATTTTTATGATGTACACCTAATGAAAGAGTAGTTTTCCCCTCGTGATTTCCTAATTGTCCCAATTCTCTATTCGCCACGGCAAATTATAATAATAATAATAGCCATCCTCAACTCGCAGAGCCATGTCTCCAAGGGTATTTATTAGGGAGTATAATTATCATTATCATTTTTTTCAGTAGGAATATCCCAGTCGTATACTGTCTACGGAGATCCAATACTTCCGGAGGGTGCGCTGGATCATTTTCCCAAACAGTCACTCCGAGTATCATTCACCCTGAGTAGACGCAGTTAACCAAGGATGACGGACCTCTGCATTCGCCGGCTATGGTTTCTGCCATCTTGAGGCAAGCCGGTGTGATTTTTGGATATGAGAGCAGCGCGGTAATTTTTCCACTAGGGATCCATATGATCAGAACCACTATTTTTACAGAATGGTTTGGGTAGAGCCGTCGAAGTTCAAAGAGTAACTCTAGATATTCAGTCCATTTTTCCTCCTCTTTTTGGACGATGGTCGTTTCGCCAGTACCCGAAACCTCTAAAACTCTTTTACGAAAATCATCTTACTTTGATGGTCGCGAGGACTACATCAGGCTCATTTGCTTGAATTTGTCTGTGTGGGGAATCAATAGTTTCAACAGATTCGACACTTTTTATTCTCCACAACGGATTCAATATCCCCCAGAAAAGAATATTCTACTACTGCTTGAATGAGTCCCTTCACAGCAAAAACGCCATTCACTACAATGCTCCAGTTCACTTGAGCTTGATTGCTGGGCGTGGGAACGACGAGGACATTCCATGGGTAGACGAAGCAGTGTACCTAAGAGTAACACTAGACAAAAAACTCACTTTCCACGGCACGTCGCCCATAGATTAGCACTAGCAAGGCATAAGCTGGGACCACTCATCGGACGTAGGGGTACCATGACTCTCGAGCTGAAACTACGACAATTCTCCTGCCTATAATGTTAAACGCTTGTGGTCAATACGCGAACACATATAAACAATAAATCCAGGCCTTCTTCAACGTCTGCCTACGAATGGCAACGGACGCTCCGCGATACATGCCAAACAGGTTCTTCTACCGAGACCTAAATATTCAACCTGACTATATCAACAAATTAATGAAAAATCACGCGGGGATCACTCTGGAAAGAGTAGAGACCCACCCAAACCCGCTACTCACGGAACTGCACGAGCACAGACGTGAGAAAGACGAGAGAGACAGGGACGAATTCAGGCGACCTGTAAACTAGAGAGACCACGACACCCAGGTAAACGTAAGACGAAGGCGGAAGCTCCGGCGACTCCAACGTCTACTTCAATGAGGGTACAGCACACAATGATTGATAATATTTTCTTTTTTATGTTTCAGGATCCTCACATCAGACAAGCTAGGGCCATCAGCCACAGCAATAGGGCCTTCAGCCAGTTTCAGGGAGACATCATGCACAGTAGAGGTCAGTTAAATTCAACTCATGTCAGATATAAGGGAGTTCAGGCGCGCAAAGGCTGAGCCCATATCAAAACGATCTGATAGCATTTTGCTGATCGCCAATCAACAGAATGAGGATCCGCTCAGTGAGAGCGATGGCGGTGGTAGGGGGGAGGGAGCGTTCGAGCACGTAAAAAGTGCTGGGGAGCTCCTTCTCCCGGCCTCAACCTTAGGGGGTGCATGATGATGATTGCTGGCAGTAATTGGATGTGACATATCCTTATGGTTAGATAGACAGAGAAGGTACTCAACCATGGCCTCCAAGCTCACAAGATTTAAATTCTCTTGAGTCATTTCACTGAGTAGGGATATTTTGAACAATCTGAATACAACTGTAATTGAATATTACTGTGGTGACACAATTCAGCAGTTCCTAGGCATTTTGAATAGTTTAGTCAATCAATACTTCATGAGGTAACTGTAAATTTTGAAGTAGCAGGTAGGAATTGCAAACATCTTTTATGAATAATTAAGAATCTATCTTTTGGATACATTTTCAGGACACAGCCTTGTTTTTCATAATTTCCCTTTCCCTTTCCGTATCATACAGTGCTTTGAAGACGTCAAAATAAATTGGCGAATCGTTGGCTATGAAAAATAGTATATTGTGTATCCAGTAGTAAAAGCATTGAATTCCCGGACGACAATGTAAATTGTTGGACGAGACGTTAAGCCGAGGCCAAGAAGCATTGAAGTGTAGGAATGTGCTTTTACTACGAGGTGTACATACTATGTTTTCTGAAATCATAATCATACACAAATTAAGAACTTTTTATAAATGCGTAACAATTTTTGATTGATGTCGTCATTGTTGATACGCCGGCCAAAAATTTTCCCGGACCGTTTTCGATACGGGAAAAGTTCATTGCTTGGCAACGGACTAAAATACTAGATTCGCGTATTTTGCTCCGAGAAAGTAGGCATTCTTGAGCGATTTCAGAAACATAATTTTTTCTTCAATTCAGGACCTCAAATTACATTGAAAAAAATTTTTGTGTATTATTTTTGAAAAAATTAGTTGAGAATAATTTTCAATTGTATTTCAGTATTTTGTCTATACCATAACTCAAATTGTCGAAAATAGACCAAATAATCAATTTTATGGTTTATTTACTGTCTCTGGTCAGTTGCAATTGATGCATAAAGCAGGTTAAGTTGCAACAAACGTTAAACTCGTTCGTTTTAATATCTGTTCCATTACCACAAATGGTTCAACATACCAACTTTTTTGTTTTTTGGAGTGTCCACTAATGAAAGAAATAAATAGGTCATCAGATTTGACAACTAAATCATTTGATCTTTTGGCCTCGCTTAAGTGAAAAATTACTCTGTCGTCTGCCTTTTCGTGATGACATCGATAAAACTCGGGTTATTTACGTTCCTATCAGTAATCATTCTACATTCCACTGCATTCTCATTGGTACTCAGGAAATGCTACTAACTTATGATGATAAATTCTTCACTAAAATACCTCTCCATTCGGATTTCCGACTTCAGGTTTTGATAAAATAACAGCAGAAATTCTGAAAGATATAAAAATAGTATATTGCGCAACAAGTGGGGAAAGTTCAACTTTTCTCACGAGTGTGGAGGTTTGTGAGAAAGTAACTTTCCCCACATGTGGGACACTATACTTTTTCTACAACTGCACAAATTTGAAGAATACAAATATTGTAACTCAATATAACAAACATTTATTTTTAGAAAAACTAAATAGGCAATAAAGTATCTACCTCTTAACAATTGAATAATTGATTTAAAATTGACTCAATAAAATAACAAGATGTGAATGTGAAAAAAATGCCTTGCCTGGGTGCAGAACCCGTACCGCCTGCGGGACACTATTTCCATAGTTAAAATATACATTTCACAACATATGACATGCCACAAACGCCAAAATTCCATTCTTCTTAACGCAGGGGGGGTCAGGGGAGGATGGACAGTAGCGATCCTTCTGCTCTCGATCAGGAGAGCAGAAGAACGCCCTGCCAGGTCGAGCCTAGAGCCCCGAGAGAGGGCGCTGTTGCCCGGCCGCGCTGATGGAAACGCAAAGCCGGACATTTCATAACATTGCGGTGTTGTTCGGTGAGATACGGTGTAGTGTATTGCATTCAATGTAGACAATGCCTTGCAGTTAGTTTGTGAGGCTGGTTGTTTCGATGATAACCCCGGAAAAGGCTGAGGCCAAAAAAACGGGTCAAGGTACTTCGCGTTTTAGGCATTCCTTTCGTCTTGGTTACCTGAGGAACCGGTTCTTTCCTTCTCTTCTGGAAGATATCCATCGCGATAATGAGCCCACCGTGTTTGCGGGGCTCATTATCGTACACCCTGAGCTGAGGAGAGGACTTTTATCGATGTGGTATTTATAGAACTTGTATGACAAAATATTTTGTCGTGGATATATGACACTCAGATTTTGTTAAATCAATACAATTTTTGCTAATTTAAACAATGTTTTTCTGCGTTTAAAGACCTGAAATACCCTCTCTCTACTCCAGGTGTCTAAAACATTCCTTGTAGCGGTGGTGAGGTATACAGTCTGTCCATAAAGTAACCCACCGCTGCTAACTTATGATTTTAGAAGGTGAAATGGTAGTTCTTTAGCTATTTTTAGATACCAAAAAAAATTATCCACCCTTTCTTTAAATGGCAGGGTGGGTATGACAGTACAATTTCGGTCTCTGAAATTGTAATTTTTTCCTGTTTCAAATACTAACTTCTTGATGCTTGAAAACCATAACTATATAATGTTCAACTCGATCGACTTTTGCTACGAAGCGATATAAGGACGAACTTCGCTGCAGGTAAAAGATCAAAGGCCATACAATTATTATCATGTTCCCTATGAACAATAAAATGGTAAAAACAAAGTGATAGCAAGTATGTCATTTGTTTCAAATAGGTCACGTATTCTCCACTTATTTTTGAAATAATAGGAAAAAAATATGAATACTCATTAGTTTTCATGTAGGTAACGTGCTTATTTGCTCATTGATAATTAAACGTCTTCAAAATATTTTCAACTGAAACTGTTATTATTTGCAGAAAGTTGACAGTACATCACAATCACGAATTTCATATGAACCAAACATTTTTCCGAAAACTTCTCTGGCCTAAAAGTCACAGAGAAATTTCAATCTATCTGCTCCGCGTCGTTAACTGCCGTCGCGTGCGGAAAAGTACTACTTTCCGCACTTTTTAGGTAAATAACTATTTATTTATATTGTACTTTTTTTCAAAAGGTACTTCACGACAAAATTTAATAATTTAATTCAAGACACTTGCATAGATTTAATTTTTTCAGTTTCTGCTACTCAAAAAATCAAATCAAGAAATTATTATTGGCTTCTGTTCCCAATTGTCAATATGCAATTTGAGATTGAGTATTTTCATCACCATAGTGTAAGTATAGTTTTTTTTTTATTGTACGTGCATCATAATCCTTGTCAAATAACCTTAAAAACATGCGAGATCTTCAAGATCAAAACATGCATTGTTTTGAAGGTTGTTGCTAAGTTGCCAAGTTTTCACTTTTATCATATTATGCACTATCATGTCACGAAAACGTGACCTCAGTTGTGCATTACCTGCTTGATTAGAAGTAATAAAATTCTGGGACGTATTCCTGAACGAAATTGAAATAATTTCTAGTATTTTTTTCAACGTCATAAATGTCTCACTTATGCAGTACGGCTTTTTATAGCCCCCCCTTCTTCATATTAACTTTTAAACGGTTTGACGTTCAAATATGGGAAAAAACCGTTTGGAGGTTTCACCGATACTACATTGATATCAAAGACATGGTTATGTTGAATCCATTTTCTCATTTCAAGTATTAAATGACCTTTTTACTTATATAACTATCTGGGCGCCGCAGGATTTGATGAGATAAATATTAAATTGATCAAATTATGTATTGTGCCATATATCACTTACATAATGTATTCTTGTTTTACGGAAAATGTTTTTCCTTCTACCCCTATAGACAGTAGACACTTTCCTCCCTCATTCCAGGGAGGAAACTCACACTTTTCTTCCCCTCATTTCAAGTTGTGAACGATGAAACTTGTGAATCTATTATAATCAAATTGTTTCCGTAATTTCTAGAACATCTTATATATCCTGCATTCTGGTAAAAATCAAACATGAATGTTACTTCTACTTTAGTTCTTTAATAGTTAGCTATTTGTGTATTTAGAGTGCAAAGTGATTGATTGTTGCTCGACAAAAAGATTAATGTTTGAAGAACGACGATGACACTTTGTGCTCGAAATACACACATTATTTTTTCTACAAACGCAGCTATTAGAAAAAAAATGATCGACACTTCATTCAAATAGGCACATAACATTACTTATGAGAAAATCACTCAATAGCAATCCGAAATGTAGAAGCTATCTAACTGTCCAATAATACAAATCACTAACAAGTAAAAAGTAAAATAACGTTCTTAAAAAAAAAAGTTGCAATTGCCAGGAGCCGAACCCGGGACCTTCGGATTACAAGCCCAAGACCTAGCCATTGCATCACCGCAGATTCTCATATAGACTGTATTGTCTATACTTTCCATCATGCAAGTATAGGTCCGTTTTACACAAAAGCAGTTGAGATGCGTTTTAAATTTACAAAAAAAAGGTTCATTAAGGGGGTAGGAGAGAAAATTATATGTATTACAGGCATGGGAGTAAAGTGCCTTTTCCTCCCTAGTAATACAAGTAGCTATTCCCAACTCTGAGGAGAAAGGTAGACGTAAGAATAAAGAATAAAAAATAATCCCACCGAGAATAACGATCTGCGAGCGATAAGCAAGTTACTGACTGTATCAAAACTGACTGACTGTAACAAACAATTTAGGAACAACTTAGAAACGATCTTTCTGAATTCTCTTTACTTCCATAAACTCAGTCTGGTTTCCGTAAAGGGTTTAGTTCCACAACTTCTCTAGTACACATTGTAGATAACATTGTCAGGGCCAAAGATAAAGGTTTTTGTACAATACTGGTATTGTTGAATTTCTGCTTTCTGCTTTTAGCAATCCTGCACTATATAGCGTTATCCGAGAATACCGTAGAGAAAAAAAATGTATGTCAGGAGTGCCACAAGGATCAATGTTGGGCCCCTACCTACTCATCAAACATTTTATATTGTCTAAGAACTTGTAGTGCACATCTATACGCCGAAGTGGTCGAGGTGTTAGAGCGTTTGCTCCCACCCACGCCGATGATACTCAACTCTACCACAGTTTTGCTGCTCATGCCCTAGAAAATGCAATTATTCAAATCAACAACGATTTGCAATATTTTGTCAACACAGCTAGGAATCATTTTTTACTTAGCTGTTTTTTATGTTTATCGTAGCTGAAAATAACAACAAGTTATTATTATTATTATATGCTATCATGTATTCTTGTGCGAAGGTTGAAGGCGTGCTTTTCTCTGTAGGTGTTGATTCCATATCAACTTGTGGTCAAAGATGACTCCCTTTTTTTGTTCTGGATCTCAGGATACATAGTTGAAAGAACCCTCAATGTCTACAAAGGTCTTTGTCCTCCAAGGATTTTATATCATCCAGTACAAATCTGATGCGTATTGGCGGTCATTGAGGAGGTTTGTTATCAAACCTCGCCTCCAATGTGTATCTTTCTGTGTCTTTCCAGAAGTTTGAGCAGGAAGACCACTAGACTTATTGACGGTAATTAGGTCTCGCCACCTTGGATTTATAAATGATTCTTCCCTTTTGCAAATATGTATCGTAAAAAAGGTGGCGGCGAGGGAGGGGGGTTTGTATCTCATGAAAGGTGGATCGAAAAGTATCCTCCTCAAAATAGAAATAGAATATGCGGGATTTTATTTAATATTTACGGAAGATAGTTTTCAAATGAAGTGTATGTAGTTTTCCATCGTTAGGTCAGATTCATCCCTAACAGTTCAATTGTTTTATTCGACGGTAAAAACGATAATATCGAGTATCAGTATGACGTCGTTTTCTATTGTATTGATGAAAGTTCAAGATGCATAATAACAAGATACTTAATTATTCCAGATTATTCAGTAGCAGTATAGGTACTTATCATCAACATTGTAGTCTAATGATGAAGTGAAAATCACAAATTTATGGAAATGGGATTAAACAGAATAATCATTTTTTTATCTGCAATCATTGTATGAATCCAAACAAAGTTCGAAAGGTTTGCCTGAGAGTCTCATCAATCATTCTGTTGATCAAAATACTTTGGAACTTGAACGCTACAAATCAGATACATGACAATTCAATTGCTGAATATTGATTTTATTGTTTATTTTATAAGTAAATATTTTTTTTGGCCTTCTACACTGATATAGATTAGATAGAAGAGACTAAGGTGGAAAGTTTCAAAATTGGCATCGTTCACATTATTATTATTCACATTATATGTTAATACATGATTTTCCTGAGGTAGTTTAGGTAGGTAGGTTTCCATTGTAGTCTAATGATGAAATGAGAATCACAAATTTATGGAAATGGGATTAAATAAAACAATTTTTTTTTTATCTGCAACCATTGTATGAATCCAAACAAAGTTCGAACGGTTTGCCTGAGAGTCGAAAGGTTTGCCTGCTAAAAATCAGATAAGTATATGACAATTGAATTGCTGAATATTGAATTTATTTCTAAAAACGGAATTAATCGATGGGGAAACTACTCTTTCATTAGGTGTACATCATAACATTTTCATTAATTCATTATTAATTTTAATTAAATTCATTATTCGAAATGTCGAAAACTCGCCAGAAATTATTTTTGCGCAAAAAAAACATTTGAAAACTGATTCAGAGCTGACCAACTTGAGAACGGTTAGAGATAGACGAATTCTGCGAACTCCAATCGATTCAGAATGGCCGAATTAGTACATACTGAGAATTTGAACGAAAAAAATCTACGGACAAAAAAGTCGAGTAAGTCGTGATAGATAATTTTTTGAACTTCTTTATTTTTCACTTTTCGAATTTTGAATTTTTGTTCCCGAACATATTTTGACGTGCTGATTCCGAATCTTCGAACGAAATTGTCGAAAACTCATCGGAAATATTTTTGGCGAAAAAAAACCATCTAAAAACTGATTCAGAGCTGACCAACTCGAGAACGTTTATTAGAGATAGACGAATTCTGCTAACGCCAATCGATTCAGAATTGCTGAATTAGTATATATTGGGAATTTGAACGAAAAAAATCGACGGACAAAATAGGCAAGTAAGTATATCATGATAAATAATTTTTTGAACTTTTTAAATTTTAATTGTTCAAATTTCAAATTTTCATCCGCGAACGTATTTCGACGTGTTGATTCCGAATCTTTGAACGAAAATGTCGAAAACTCATCAGAAATATTTTTCGCGCCAAAAAAACCATTTGCAAACTAATTCAGAGCTGACCAACTCAAGAACGGTTAGAGATAGACAAATTCTGCGAACGCCAGTCGATTCATAATGGCCGAATTAGTATGTATTGTGAATTTCGAGTCAATCAAAAGAAATTAAAAATTACTCGAAAAAGTTGCAATAAAAATCATGAAAAATACCAAGTCGTCACATCGACTTGAAATTCGCACTGTATACGTAAAATTTTATGCTCATTCCAAAAATGTATGATTTATATATGCTCAGATATACGATTTAACCAGAAAAGGGTGTTTAAGGTAAAAAATCCAATTTTCTAAGATTTTTAATTTTTAATTTTTCGAATTTAAATTTTTTTCCTCGAACGTATTTTGTCGTGCTGATTCCGAAATTTTTGACAAAAATATCGAAAGCTCATCAGAAATATTTTTGGCGGCAAGAAAACCATCTAAAAACTGATTCAGAGCTGACCAACTCGAGAACGGATAGAGATAGACAAATTCTGCGAACGATAGTCGATTCAAAATTACCGAATTAGTATACACTGAATATTTGAACGGAAAAAATCAACGGACAAAAAAGTCGAATATATCATCACACGTAATTTTTGGAACTTTTTTATTTGTCAATTTTCGATTTTCAAATTCTTGTTTTTGAACGTATTTTGACGTGCTGATTTCGAATCTTACAACAAAAATGTCGAAAACTCATCAGAAATATTTTTCGCGCTAAAAAAACCATTTGAAAACTGATTCAGAGCTGACCAACTCGAGAACGGTTAGAGATAGACGAATTCTGCTACCGCCAATCGATTCAAAATGGCTGAATTAGTATGTATTTGGGAATTATTTTATGACAAGGTACTAAAATGAACCTTTCTCCTGTTCTCCTTATGTAACCATCTAATATCCTTCAATTTATTTGATACTAGTTGTCGCCTTCTTACACCAAAAATCATACGTGGATATCATACGTGGGCATGAGCTTCGGACTTTCTGGATCTTATTTTTTATACATAAGAGTTAAATTATGTCCATACAACGTATCCGCGTAATTGAATGGTAAATATCTTTCATTGCCTCCTAAAACTTTTTTATTTTTTTTCATTAGAGATTGAGATTGAGAACAAACCAATAGTGAGGTTATAGATTATCCAAATAATTATCTCAAAACATATTACCCTGATAACAAACTTTTCTACCGGATTTCGGCCGACGACAGCCTTACAGTTGTCAAAATCTTAAGACAATCGGAAGGTTACAGAAAGAATCAACTGTCAGCTGAAGGCTTTAGAAAATATGCTTCGTTACATTATGTCTTGATGTGTCCTGTATAATGTATAATATGATCTCAAAGAAGTATTAAATAAATCACTACTATCAATGTGTCTAGGTTGATTACCTTCAAAACAATACAATGGTCTTGTAGTATTTCTATGTTAGCGTAGTGATTAGTTATTCTGAATCATGGTATAATGATAAACAAAGAAAAGTATCCGGAAAAGTTGTTCACAGTCCGAACATGGAATACCGATACGTGATTTTCTGTTGAATCGTAACTCTTTTGTTTTCATTGGTTACCGGCTATTCAACAAACTATATCAAACTTCCGTAATACGTAAAATCGCAGATAAGTACTATAGAATGGAACAAATCCTCACAATTTCAGATGTCCAATATTTCTTTTTTGGAGGATTTCACGAATTTTCTCCATTACACAATATTGTTGCGTCTTCGGGTTCAAAAATAAGTGTACTCTGGTATGAACTCGCCTTTATTATTCAAACTTTACTTGACAACACTGTAATACAAGTCACTGTCAAAATACTTGTATCCAAGGTAACTCAAGGTAACTTTCTAACTAACTCCCTTTATCTAACAAATGCATCGCTTTTATATACAAATAAAGTTCTAGAAAACTTAAGAAATCAATAGAACACAAATAGAATGTTCGACGATTGATCCAGAACAAAAGTTAGTGCTTCTAGATTTTTCCATCTAATTCATCGAACGATCTCGAACAATTCGAGAAGTCTTTATCAAATTTCAGGTCTGTAACAATATATTATTATAGAACTCTGTTGATACGTTTTGGGTTTCAGACTATTCGACAACTTTCTTCTGAAGATTTTCAAGGAACTCTGTATGAGAGTGGTGTTTAAAACAAGTCAGACCCTACAGATCCTATTGGGCAATCCAAAGGACAAAGTCGGGAATTCGGAAAAGTCTACGAAAATGAATGTAAGGACTGCGATACAAGATGTTATGAACAGACCAAAAGATCTACCAAATCAAGATATAAAGAACACTTGGCACATCTAAAATACTGAATAACGGAAAAATTAGCAGGAAGGCAACTCATGCATCTGAACAATTTCTGCGCATGATTAAAATTAAAAGTGGTTACCTTCCTATGTGTAGGAGACATATTGAATGAACCTGAATTTTTCAAAATGAATGAAATAAAAATAAATATTGATCCTTTGTGGATTGAACACTCTTCATGTTTTGCAACAGAACCATTCCATAGACTTTAATTCATTAACATTAGTTACACAAGTAAACAACAACAGGCATCTACATTCCTATGAAAGCTTAGAAATGAGTAGGTTAACATCGAGGGGGAAACAACTAGTCATTTTTTGTACACCTAATGAAAGCAGTGAAGTAATTATCTCTAATGAAAAATAATGAAAAAGTTTTAGGGGGGAATGAAAGATAAATACCATTCTTATGTATAAAAATAAGATCCAGAAAGTTCGAAGCTCATGCCCACGTATGATTTTTGGTGTAAGTAGGCGACAACGAGTATCAAATAAATTGAAGGAGATTGGATGGTTACATAAGGAGAACAGGAGAAAGGTTCATTTTAGTACCTTGTCATAAAATAATTCCCAAATACACACCCAATAATACTAATTCAGTCATTCTGAATCGATTAGCGTTCGCAGAATTTGTCTATCTCTAACCGTTCTCGAATTGGTCAGCTCTGAATCTGTTTTAAAATTGTTTTTTTTTGACGCCTAAAATTTTTATGATGAGTTTTCGACATTATTGTTAAAATATTCAGAATCAGCACGTCAAATTACGTCCGAGGACAAAAATTTGAAATTCAAAAATGAAAAATAAAAAATCTCAGAAAATTTTATTTTTCATCTTAAACACCTTTTTCTGCCTAAATCTTATATCTGAGCATATAAAAATCATACATTTTTGGAATGAGCATAAAATTTTACGTATACAGTGCGAATTTCAAGTCGATGTGACGACTTGGTATTTTTGATGATTTTTAGGGGTGAACTCTTGCAACTTTTTCGAGTAATTTTTAATTTCTTTCGATTGACTCGAAATTCACAAAACATACTATTTCGACCATTCTGAATCGATTGGCGTTCGCAGAATTTGTCTGTCTCTAACCGTTCTCGAGTTGGTAAGCTCTTTCTGTAGTTTTCAAATGGTTTTTTTGGCGCGAAAAATATTTCTGATGAGTTTTCGACATTTTCGTTCAAAGATTCGGAATCAGCACGTCGAAATACGTTCGGGGATAAAAATTTGAAATTTGAAAAATTAAAATTCAAAAACTTCAAAAAATTATTTATCATGATATACTTGTGCCTTTTTTGTCCGTCGATTTTGTTCGTTCAAATTCCCAATATATACTAATTCAGCAATCGATTGACGTTAGCAGAATTCGTCTATCTTTAAACGTTCTCGAGTTGGTGAGCTCTGAATCAGATTTCAAATCGTTTTTTTGGCGCAAAAATAATTTCTGGCGAGTTTTCGACATTTCGAATAATGAATTTATTTAAAATTAATAATGAACTAATGAAAATGTTATGAGGTACACCTAATGAAAGAGTAGCTTCCCCCTCGGTTAACATAATATGATTATGAATAAAAAAGGTGAACGATTACCAAAAGCTTGTTGAAATAATTTATTGTTTGAATACAAGATGCAATTAGCATATCCATTCTATTTAACATTCAACTCTGTATGTAGAATTGATAAATTGGCTAAGGCTTTCGCGGCCGAAATTTTCACTATCACTATTTTGAATCGGGTTTGAAGGCCGTCGTGGTTTGGAATACTTTCCTAACGTTTCGCTAGTTTCGAGTCATCGGAGTAGAACGAAGATGAACAGACCTCTGAAGAAGCTAGCCACTCGCGCTAGCGAAACGTTAGGAAAGTATTCCAAACCACGACGGCCTTCAAACCCGATTCAAAATAGTGATAGTATGTAGAATCTGAACTGATTCCCTCTTGAAGAGCACTTGGTTATTGAAACACCATTTAAATAACGGTTTGTTGTTGAGATAAAACTGCAGTATATTCAACAAACAGCGCTTTTTAAATAGATTCGACCAGTTATCTGACAGATTTTACATGTTTATCAACAACTTTTTTTAACAGAATACAAGAGTATTTGGCTCATCTACTAGCTGAATAGATAATATCCTGACGAATATGAATGAAAAGAGCTTCTCAACAAAAGTAATCATGATATTGGTATCCGACCACTATCATTAATAATTCTTCGAAATTAAAAGTAAACAAAACTTACGAATGAAAACAAAGTCATGGTAGGTAAGTAATGGTGTTTTGAGATTCATTCTGCATAATTCACGTTAGTAACGTTGAACACAGCAAAACAATTTATAACCGGTAGTATACGAAAAAAAAAGACCTTGCCATATATATAAACTATCAAACGCTCATTATAAAGGATTGGAAAAATCATATTTTCTAGATGGGATACGAAAGATGAAAAAACGTTGGACATAAAATGATTTTCACACATTTTTTTAGAACCCTCATTATTATGTTATCTATAGCTCTCTTTTTTTGAAATCACGATTTTGGACTTTGCAGGTACTACTTGACCTTCAATGTTCAGATAAAAATGATTTATTTGAAGGGCTTGTTGAGATATGTTCGATATTCAAATCTTCAAGGAAGTCCATAAGTGGAATGTAATTATTCAGGGTTCAGTAGATAACTTGAAACACGTGACTGATTCAGATTATTCAGACAACAAAATGACAAAAAGGATACATAGTTTATATATTGTCACGTATTCAGAGAAACTATAACAGAACCAGTCCATGATCAACATTTCAAGCGATATGAATAGCTAGCGCCATCTGTTAAAGAGTAGCGGAGTCATTAAGCCGGTTGAGAAACGAATAAAGAGAAGGTAGATGATTCTGGAAAAGACGGGAAAGTCTCTCCGCAGCTATATAAGAACACGTCACTCGCCAGGTGAAGTAAATATTGAAGTTTTTGAAGATCCGATTGAAATTATATTATAGCCCAGTCATTGTTGTATATAATTGGACTACTCATGAACTCATGTTCCTAGCTGGGACTACGCCAAAACCAAAGAATAGCAGCTTGTTTTCTTCAGTTGCTGTAATGAGGAAGCATCATATTCCACATAGGGAGGTTCGAAAAACTGAATGACTTTCGTCATGCCAAGCAAAAGTTGAACAGAAAAAAATAAATGATTAGGTATTCACAAAAACCGTATAGAATGTTTTTTATTTTTAGTTTTTGTGAAGTGTTATTTTATGAAATGTTCAGTATTCGTTTTTTATTGTGTTTGTTCTTGAGTTCTCGAGATTGGTTACCTGAAAATAAAATTTCGGTCTCCACCAGAAAATATTCATTTCGGAAATATTCCCAACGGTTGGAGAGGGTGATATTTACAGGGAATTATCTACAAAATAGATATTTCCGACTGGCAAAATACCAGGTTGTCACAAAAGTTGGTTACCTGAAAATAGAATTTCGGACCCCACCAAAAAATATTCATTTTCGAAATGTTCCCAACGGTTGTGGGGGGTAGGAAATTATCTACAAAACGAATAGATATTTTGTCCATCAGAAGTATCCATTTTGTAGATATTTTACTATAAATTTAATCTTCCCCAACCGTTGGGAACATTTCGAAAATAAATATTTTCTGGTGGTGACCGCAATTCCATTTTAAAGAAACTAACTTTTTTGGTATTTTGCCCATCGGAAGTATGCATTTTGTAGATAATTCCCTGTATATATCACCCCCCACAACCGTTGAGAACATTTCGAAAATAAAAATTTACTTACTGGTGAGTGGTGAGACTGAAATTATTTTTTCAGGAAACTCAATTTAGTGACAACCCGCTATTTTGCCCATCGGAAGAACCCATTTTGCAGACACCAACTGTACCAATAATACATTCCCGATAAGACTTTTTTATGTAAAAACCCGAATTTTATTTCTCGGAAAACTCTTATTAATCACACCTTAGTATTATATTATAATATACCCTTCTATCACTGTTATCCCTCCAAACCATGGAAAGTTGAAGAGAACGTATTTTAGAAACTGTCTTAATTTTTTTGTTCAGCATCATAGAAACGCAATGAGTATATTTTTCCATATTTTCGATTCAATCATATGCCTATTGCCTATTTCCAAATATATAATAAAATCTTTCATGGAATGAAAGTTGGGTGGAGTGAACTTGGCTCAGTGGTGGGGATTGGACGCTGGATCTGAGCGCTAGCACCGACGCCATCTTCACACAAGTCCACCAATCGGAGTTTAAATAAGAGGCGCCGTCAAATTTTGACATACTTGGTACGTACATGAGATGTAAAAATGTTAGCAGGGGTAGGTAGAAAACACCCTGTTTTTTACTTCAGCGACTGTACTAAATTCAATACGTCCCTGACTAACGCAGAAGATGCGTTGACCTTACCTGTTCAGTGCAAGCGAACCCAAACAGAAAACAGCTGATTGCTGCATACAGTTTGCTTTGTTTGTTTACCTCGCGCACTTTTGTTACTCGTATTATGACAGACAATGATCTTTGTTTTGATTATGAATGTTTATTTCGATTATTCATCAATGTTTGGATGGAATATTTATCGTGTTTTCAATTCCAGTGAGGTATGAGTAGGTAACAAAACGAGGAAAAATAAAAAGATAAGAGGAGCTCAAGTTATTTCAAAACAATTTCGCTACCTGATATCAAATACCAGGCTAGATAGACGTTTACTAAACAAAGCGACTCACTCTTTCTGAATAATCCTTCTTTCACACTGTACGAAATGTTTCTGAATCCGATGTGCATGGCACTTTTATTGGCACTGTTACTTCGCTCCAGGCTACTTTCGGGTGTGGACAACGTCAGTAGGTCCAACTTTTGAGAATCCGGTCTTTTCTTCATTTTTAGTTTGGGAAAGGGGTGCCCACTTGTTGATTCCATTGTTTACACCGATTTTCAACCAGCGCTGTCACGGACTGGTGAGTGTTAGCGAACGAACGTACCAACAACACACGCGACAAAACGACTGTGTACACTGAAACATTTCTGTCGCAGCCTACTTTTATCTGTGCGACTGTGCGTTAATGAACCTGTTATCATAGCATAGCGAGTTGCTCGCTTGCCTGAAGTGGACTGAAGATAATTTCGATGAGAGATCGTTAGGATCGGTGAGAAGAGGTGGATTTGCATTTTTGTTGGCCTGGCTAGGCCAGTAGAAATAGACAATCAATTCATAATAATTCCAAAAGTTCTCAAACTTTGGTCAAGTGAATGGTACATCGAGAAAGCGATAAATATCAGTTTTCAGCCTCTGGGAAGGGGGGCCTTTCGGGCTGCAGCACCTAGCGCACCTTTTACATTTACCGCACTTTGCGACCATAACGAGACACATTCGTTAAATACATAGGTATACAGAAAAAAAGCTAAGAAAATTTTCTACAAGAGGATGTTATTCTTTGCTGGCGTAACAGTTCGCTTGTAGTTGTTATAGATGGTTTTGTGTGCTAGGTAGATTCTAGCGCACCTTTCACATTTTTCGCATTTTGCGACCATAACGAGACACATTCGTTAAATACATAGGTATATAGAAAGAAAGCTAAGAAAATTTTCTACAAGAGGATTCTATTGTTTGCTGGCCTAACAGTTCGCTTGTAGGTGTTATGGGTGGTTTTGTGTGCGAGGATGGCAGATTCTAGGGCACCTTTTATATTTTTCGCATTTTGCGACCATAACGAGACACATTCGTTAAATACAAAGGTTTATAGAAAAAAAACTAAAAAAAATTTCTACAAGAGGATGTTATTGTTTGCTGGCGTAACAGTTCGCTTGTAGGTGTTATGGGTGGTTTTGTGTGCTAGGATGGTAGATTCTAGCGCACCTTTCACATTTTTCGCATTTTGCGACCATAACGAGACACATTCGTTAAGTACATAGGTATATAGAAAGAAAGCTAAGAAAATTTTCTACAAGAGGATTCTATTGTTTGCTGGCCTAACAGTTCGCTTGTAGGTGTTATGGGTGGTTTTGTGTGCGAGGATGGCAGATTCTAGGGCACCTTTTATATTTTTCGCATTTTGCGACCATAACGAGACACATTCGTTAAATACAAAGGTTTATAGAAAAAAAACTAAAAAAAATTTCTACAAGAGGATGTTATTGTTTGCTGGCGTAACAGTTCGCTTGTAGGTGTTATGGGTGGTTTTGTGTGCTAGGATGGTAGATTCTAGCGCACCTTTCACATTTTTCGCATTTTGTGACCATAACGAGACAGATTCGTTAAATACATAGGTATATAGAAAGAAAGCTAAGAAAACTTCCTACAAGATGATGTTATCGTTCGCGTGCCTAACAGTTCGCTTGTAGGTGTTATTCATAACATCCGGCAGACGAAAAAAAAATGCTCTGGTAACTGATAAATTGTATGTTCAGCCCCCCCCCAAACTGAAATCTTGGCTGCGCCACTGCCTCTCTCGAAGTTCGCAGCATTGTCAAAATGGCAATTAACTCGAATCTTGCTGCATATTCGCTGAGAAAATTCCAAAAGTTTTGCAAACTTGGGGTAGTATTGAATATATTATTTCACATCACGAATCAAATTTGCAACCAATTCAAGTGTACGGATCATTAAGTTTATCATAGTTCAAAAAATGTTACTCCCTGGCCCCCCTCGAAAGCTATATAAAGAACGAGCAGGAATTTGTAAAATTTTCCAACAGTTTTGGATATGGAAAATTATGATGAAAAAAATTTTCGATTGGAGGTCTTTACCCTCCTATCCTATCACGAAATGAGTTGCGAAAACTCGCGAAATTATTATCGGAAAAATTCATACAAAATTATCTGACCGTCGTATAGTTCTGAAAAATGTTACCCCTCTGACCCCCCTTAAAAGCTTGATAGAGAACGAAAAGTAATTCAGAAAATTTTCAAACGGTTCCAGACATGGAACATTACGACGGAAAAATCGTTTTTCGTAGGGCTCTGGTTCTAAAAAATGTTAACCCCCGATTCCCCTCAAAAGCTTTGAATTCTGAGATTTATTCATGAAATTTGGTGTACCAGTAGTCTAATGAATAAAAATATCCAATAGGTTGGAATATGTAGATTTTAGAAGGGTGCTTCGGTTTTAAGTATGTATGTATGTATAGTACATAATCAACTCGCCGAGACAATGCAGCTATTAATATCATAAAAACAATGACTGAGCAGAAATGTTTTTACCACTGCACTGTTTTGAATTTTCTGAATTCCAATACGTTAACTAAGTGATCAAGGATATTATTTTAGAGATTGAGGTTCCATGAATTTTTGCAGCTAATTGCTAATCTATGTCGAGGAATAGTCAGGAGACTGGCCGATATTGTGTTATAGCAATGTTAGTCAGATTGTCTAGAAAAATGGCTCACATTGTTGTGTATTTCTCAATATGTATAAAGTGGGCAGGGGCATGATACCAAGTTCAAGAAAAGGTTGCTGACAATGGTCTGTAAAACCCAAGTTTGTCAATATGCTGATAACTTTTTTCTGAAATTTAAAAACTACTAAAGCGTTTTTTGAATTTTCCCAAAGTATGTCATTCTGAAAATATTGAAATTTGTGAGAGGTTTCAGATAACGTCCTAATAAAAGTTTTAGCACAAAATATTTATCGAATTTTGTTTTAATGAAGAAATATATTTAAACACTAACTAGTTATCATAAATTATAAAACAACTCAATACTTAACTAAACTATAATAACGAATTATGTGAAGTGGTCCATTCTGCTCTACCAGACGCAAATTTCTTCGAATGTCTCTAATGTGATCCTGGACGGAATTCATATTATTGGACAATACGTTCTTTTTGTTTATTATTATTTTGTTCTCCATTTTGAGAAAGAAAAACTCATCCGATTACAGACAATTGAGACGATAAACAATCAATCTAAATTTGACTACTTTTACCTGACGTCTGTCAATTTCAAACTCGTTTATCTCTTAATTTCACTTCTCTTCAAGGCGATATATTTTATGGAATTGACTTGAGTGGTTCAATTTAATCCAATCGATTAGATTGATCGGATCCAGTCGAATCGAACCCATTTGGAGCGGATCCAAAGTTGTGAGATAAACGTAGTCGAATTTTGTGCCAAAACTTTTAGGACATACGTTATCTTTGTAAAAACACAGTACTAGACCATTTCAATCTATCGTCGTTAATGAGACCAAGAAACGTTACATGATTTCTATCTTGGTGTTGGAAGAAATAACATTTTGAGTCTTCCCAATGGACACAAGGACGTTGAAATAACGTTGTGAAATGGCTGAAAACCGAACGTCTTTTCAACGAAAAAATGTCGCGTGTAACAACGTTATATTAAACCAATTGCTTACTTATTATCGCTTTATTGCCGTTTTCAATCAGGTTTTTTGAACGTCGAAGATACTCAATAAAACAACATTGTTTTGACCAAATAAAAGGTCAAGGAACGTATCATAAACATTGATAAATGAATCGCATGGAGCAAGTTTGATTGAAAATGCTGTTTGAATTAACATTACGTTTTATAAACGTATATTCAACGACTTGTTGAAATAGGAACGTTGAAAACACATCTTTATAACGTATTCTTTCAACGTTGACGATTACACTTAATTATTGTCGTTAAAATTTTCAACCAGAAACGTTTATTTAACCAATGCCACGTTTATAACACGTTTAAACAACGTACATGTACCCATTGGGTTGCTTTCAATCAATTTGAGTTTATTTCCAGTTTTTTGCCGAGGTTGTGTCGTCAGCGAATGAAACATATTTTGTAGGTGTCATATTGACACAAGTCATTGATGTTAACAATGGTTATTAACGAAAACGTGTATTAATAAGGGCGAATAACAATCGAGCGCGTTAATGTTTGAGATTGTTGATCGCCATTTTAATTCACGAGTTTGTTACAAAACTTTTCCGTCGACAGTAGTTTTCGACAATAGAGATATCTCACTTTCAATGTTTATTTATTTAACGATACGATAAAAAACAATCGCTATTTCCTATTAATATTAACTCTACTCAAAGATAGTTTAATTTTTCTTAGTGGTAGTTTTATTTTATTTTTTATTATTCATTTTCAAATTGAAATTAAAAAAAAATTACCCTCGATGGGTTTTGAACTCTCGACCTCAGTGTTGCCTGCCAGGTGAACTTTACCATTACGCCACGTGACTATATATGGTTTTGAGTGACAACTGGTGTAATGAACATTTTCTGAAATTCTATTTGAGAATTGACAAATAAATAATGACAGATAGTACTAACCAATATAATATGTTGAGTTGCATATAATCAAATCGTTGATTAATAGAAAATCATTCATTAACAGGGGTCATTAATCAACGATTTTGGGTGCGTTAAAATACATCATGAATGAACGGTCGGCGGAACTGAGTATTAATAGTCCAAGTACTGAAACCTGTGGTATACCATGTTCAATTTTTTTAAATTCAGATACAACGTTGTGTAACTTTTACACATTGGAATCTGTCTGAGAGGTAAGAACGAATTGATTAATATTTCACTTGGGTCTTGGGAAGATTATTTTTCGCGGTGCCTTGTATACGTTCTCCACTGAGTGAAATGAGCAATGTCCAGCCATCCTTGTTGATACTAAATATATCTGTCGACTATGCCTAGTCGGCTATTTACACTATTTATCCTTCGATAACAGTTCAACTGCTTCATTAAATCATGAAATCGCCCACGTAAGGGTCGAGAGAAGTCAAAGAGTATACTTGAGCATGGGAACTCGAATAAGATAGGGAGTATTAGTCATTAAGGAATGAGAGGAGAAAAATTATTCGATAATGATATTCCACACACTTATTGTGTATTCTCAATGGGTCGCAATTTTCAATGATAATGAAAATTACTAAATTCTTCAGTGCTAAGGGGGATTCAGATACATGGTTGCTCACATTGGCGCAGCCAGGGGGTGGCTTTGTGGCTGCGCCCCCCTCCCCCCCCCCCCCCTTAAACCACCAAATCACTATTAAAGTGATGGCGTAGAATTCGGGAAATATATTGAAAAAATTCTAGAACTTTCGGAAGTATTTTTTTTGCGGTGTTATGTGCTAGGAAGCCGGATCCTATTGTACCTTTTACATTTTTCGCACTTTGCGACCATAACGAGACACATTCGTTAAATACATATCAATATAGAAAGAAAGCTTAGAAAATTTTCTACAAGATGATGGCATCGTTCGCGTGCCTAATAGTTCGTTTGTAGGTGTTATTCATAACATCCTGCTGACGAAAAAAAAAAAGCTCTGGTAACTCATAAATTGTATGTTCAGCCCCCCAAAACTGTGGAGAAGTATTTTATCTACGAACGTGCATTTTTACCCACTTTCCCACACGTATTTTAGTTTTGAAAGTCACCTTCCCGCACTAGTGCGGAAAATATGACAATTCATCGTTATTATATGTACATTTAACTGATTTCACCTGTATATCACTATTCAAACTAATATAGGTTTTAATATTTAATCAGAACCCGATTATTTTTCTTGTATTCGCAAATTTTTCGTTCATTGGAATGAAATATAAATTGTAATACTTTTATATGTATATATATATATATATATATATATAAATAAAGAAGATACTCTGAACCCAAACCGGATCCAGAACCCCATTCTTAAAAAAGCGAGGGAACGAAAGACTGACAATTTAATGACAGAAGGTGAAAGCAATATTAATGTTCAGGTAAATATTGTTCGACATACCTTTGTTGCAAAAAGATTTCATCAGGAACTAAAGTTGAAACTGAGAAAGAAAACAGTCAATCTGACATTCACGAAGGCCAAGCCGTGACAAGTCAATGAAGCAAAGCCTTCTTGAGGAATTTGTTTGGTACATTTGGTATTTTGTCATTGGTCTCATCCTCTCAGACACCGTGGATCCTGAAAATTCTGAATCTGTGATTGGCCGAGTGCCATTGAATAATGAATTAGGATCCACAGTGTCTTGGAATCATCTTCTTCTTCAACTAATAGTTGATGTAATCAATGTAAGAATAGTCGTAGAGAAACATTATTATTATATTTCAATGAATCAAGCACTGGGATCTGAGTGTTCAAAGATGTTCTGACCCAGAATTTGCTGTTATTCATTTGGTCGTATTATAGCTATAGGTAGCAGAGGATAATGGATATAAGAATATTTCATCAACTCGAAGACAGATAATTGTCAGTACTATATGAAGTGCTTGGCACACTGTATATTTAATAATGTTAATATTCACGAAATTCTGAGTTTGCAGTAGGTTTGTGAATACCGGAACATTTTCAAAGAAAACGGATACAATAGTCTTCGTTTCCTTAGAGATATATATTATCTTTGCCGAACGGCACCTTGTTGTTATCAGCAATGATAAGAAAGCAAATCGCTCGTTATAATCTTCGTTATCATAGCTTAACAATACCAGTGTGGATAACAATGGAATAATGAAATCGTTCAATGATATTTCAATAGATAACATACCAACTAAAAATAATGAGAAAAACATGAAAAATTATTCATTCCTTGAACTGTCACAGCACTCTAGGACGGTTTACGTTACAATGGCCCAATTTTTTTCACAGGTGAGGAACTCCGGAAACAAGGGCTGATTCAGCTTTTTTGTGGTAGGAGAGGGTAAAAACGTATCAACGTTTATTCTGTCTCCCATAATGAGTTGAGTGGAATAGTATTGAAAAGAAGAAGTCGTAGTGTTCTAATTGGAACGTTTTAATTTAATAAGTTGAAGTATATCTGGACAAGCAAATATTTCATTCGAAAAATTTGTAAACAAAAGTGAAATCATCATATACATTATGTTCTCTTTCCCAGGGTATCAACTGAAGAAGTTGTACAATATTTTCATAGTCGTGTTTTTCATACTAAAATTGTAGAATTTAATTTGAACTCTTTCTGAAGGGGCTCTGCCGTTACTTAATAAACATCTAATGAATAATAATAACGTGACAAATTGGTTAAGATACAATGGAAATTAGTTCTAATTCTAAAAAAGTAAATTCAACAATGGTAAATTATTTAAATCAATTTGGTCGTTAGGTATAGTGAGTTTAAACTTTTAAGTTTGATCATTTCTAATGATTTAACATTATTCAGCTTTATTCCTTCATTTTATATATGTAAAATCTTCAATTCTTCTTGAAAGTATGATTTTCTTCTAAAATATGATTTGAATATGTTGAATAGGTTTTCTTATACCAATAACTCATAATTATGATATTCTTGAGTGCAATTACTGAATGTTCTACCAGTTTGACCTACATATACCTTCCAAAATTTAATTTATATACCCGTGATTTCTCGCATTTCGAAGATTGTCTTTCTCGTTTTTGATAAACTTTCCCAACGTATAATTTGTTCTATATGCGATTATTATATCTTGTTAATTTGAAAATGAATTTTGTTGATTGTCCAAAATATGTCAAAGATCTATAACTTTGAATATCTGTTTTAGTGATAGGAAAAACATTATAAATGGTTGCGGGGAGTTTTCTAGAAAGTATTTTATCTATTAAGTCAGCATTATAGGTACGCGTTGGTCATTGCAAGTTGTTTTATAATATTAAATTCTTTATTTAAATTGTCTACCGAGTGGGTCAAATTTATTTTATTTAAATCCTTGAAAGAGATGAAAGATTGAAGAGGCTCATTATTCATCTTGAAGAAGGTAGCGGATGTTTTTTTTTTTCGAAAAACTAATGAAGTAGTATTTTAGTATTTATTCGTATTCAGATATCGTATTTAGATAGAGATAGCCGATATTGCACCAATTACTGAGGTTGTTCATATCCTCTTGTAGAAGAAACTGATAATTTAATAATTGTCGTTATTCATATTAAAAAATTTAAATCATTTAAATCAGAAGGTATTCTGAGTGTGAAACACATATATTGTTGAATATCATTGATGAATGAGTAAAAAAAAAGTAGAGTTGAATATGAGAAACTGATTTCGTAGGACAAACTATTTACAATTTTCACTCTTTGCTTTCGACCATATAAAAAGTGTTTATATATATTTCATGATTGACTCTATCAAATGATTTAGCAAAAAAAATTATATACATACTGATTCAATCAGACCGACTTTCCAAGCTTGCCAATATTTGCGTTTTATATTTTATGAGATTTGTTATTGTTGATTTACCTTGAATAAAGCCATGCCGTTGATTCATGATTAATTATTTGCAGAACTAATTCTACTGAATATAAACAAGGCTGTCTTTTATTTTGGGAATTGGTGACGATTGCTTACATATACTCATGTAATTTTTAACGTCTTCCCTATCGCCCGATAGAACTCAAGAAGCAACTTTATAATTATTGCCTTCGAAATCTAGGGAACATTATAAAGAAGCGTTTGGTCAAATTCAACGAAAGTAGAGAAAAACGGCAGGTAATGACAATAAACGAAACAGTCTTGTTATCTTATTTCTCAAACTTGAGAAAAAATGCAATTCCATCCATGTAATTTTATATCAGAAAACCATTGAATGAATCAATTAATTAATGACAATCACAAAGATAGGAAAAACTTATTTTGTTGCGTAGGTGGCTGTGATTTCAAATTTGAACACTGTTTTCAATCACAATACATATGAACAACTTTTCCCAATGGACTTTTTTAATATAAAAATTAGGGTAGTTTACTTTTGATACAAAATTACAATTTTTTTGTGCTACCCCAAACCTTGATAACCCAAATAAAATAAAAGTCTCATTATAATGTGATATGTGATTGCGAGTAAAATAATTTATTTTCACTATTTTTAAATAGGCATGATTTATACACATTCTAGGCGACTATTTGAAAGGAAAATATCTGACTGGACATATGAATATTTTTGTAATACTAATCTCATTTGAGGAAGATGCGCCATCTACACTATTACATTTGAACGTAATGTTAGGGCGTTCTGTTATTAGAAAATAGATGGTGCGGCTCGTATTACTGGAAGACTTCTGTCGTTGAATTCTAAACTCTCGATTATTGATTATTGTAAGTGTAATAAATGTTGGTCAATGAGGGGACTGAAACAGAGATGGCGACTTTATTTTCCCTTCAACAATAATAATCATTCGTAGTTTAACCATAGAAATGTAATTATAATCATAATATTATAATTACATTTCTATGAGTTTAACATATTGGCGGAAACGATAAATAATAACTAATTGTGCGGTCTAGTTAAATTACGTGTGTTAAGAAATAAAAAATTAATTGATTGATTTATTCATATACATACAGTATCGGAAAGTTTTCATCTGGGGTATGGTGGTTTTATGAGAGCGTGAAGAATAGCTTGCTATAATGTTGAGAGAGCATTACAATTTCTCCTCTACTCGCTCGAGGAAGGGATATCGACTGAGCTGTCAATTCGTCGAGCGAGGTGACAGGAGAGGCGCGCAGTAGTGCGTCTCTCTTATTTATGTGGTATTATCATATCATTGCGTTCCTTGTTGCTCGCGTAGATTTCTGTCTATACCACAGATGAAAAGTTTCCGATACTGTATACAAAGAAAAAATCAGTATTGTACTAATTCTGCTGAATTATGTATAACCAATCAACGTTTACCCCTCATTACTAAGAAAACATTATTTGGCACTTCTACGCTTTTTGCACTAGACCCTTCAATTGTTCTTTCAGCCAACATCCTATATACAGCTCAGCAAAAATATCAGAACTATCGGATCAAATGCATTTCACTCATTTTCAGATGACAAGTTTACTGGACAAAAGCTTGCCTCACTGTTTAAAACTATGATATAGTTGATTTTACAGAATTTCCGTAGCTACTGCGTTCGGGATCTATCTCATGACCCCCATTATTGCCAAGTAGGTCAACCTTCCTTTTTCCTGCAAGCAACGAATAGAAAACAAATTTCCCCAACAATCTCGTCTCTTCAAATAACAATCCTTTGTTCAAGATATCGTTTTCGTTTTCGTGTGTTTTTGTTACGTGTTTTCTAAAACCAAATGAGTTCTATTTATTCGTTCCCAGTGCACTTTTCTGAATTATTACTACACTGATTGATTCCTTTGTTTTGTAGGTGTTGCTGGCAATAGACACATTTAGGTATCAAATGGAATTTTCATATATATTATATTTGAGTATTATCAGGCCTGATCCTGGATTTTCGGCCTCAGGTATATTTCGCTGTTTCTGCCGATAAGTATCCATCCGCAAAAAATCTTGTGGAGAGGGGTAAACATTCACCGTCAACTTGTTGTCATGACAACGACAGTGACGTCATTGCCCAGTCACCCCCGTTATATAGGTCAGCTATTTCCGGATACAACCTGCATTTTATGAATTCTCAATGAATTGGGAAATGCGAATGAATATTTTTATATCTAGGATGCAGATTTTAAATTTTCGATTCGACTCCTACTCGATAATTCCATTTCTGGTCAGAATACCTGCGTTCATTTTGAAAAGGGGAACATTCTCCATGAAAATTGAAAAATGAAAAATCTGATTTATTTGTAATATCTAACAGAAAACAACTACTTCCCCGGCTAAAGCCACGCTGGACATTGAACTACATCGGTTTGTCAATCTCCGCCTATTACAAATGATGCCCGTCGGTCACAACTGTTTATTATTATGTATTATATTATATATTATTATTTGATTTCACAGGAACATCCTCTAATTGTGTTCTTCTATATAAACAATTTCAACTATTTTAACTTGTCTAAAGAAAATATGAAGGAAATAATGATCACCTACTATCGAAACTACGCCACTGGTTTACGAAAATAAAAAATTACAGAAACTGTTTGGGAAATTTGGGGAACAGAAAGTGAAGAATGCCAAATTCACCTCACTTCCAAAGTAACGAAAAGAAAATTCAAAATACTTTCCACAACAGAAACTGTAAAATTTTCAGGAATGGGAAGTGAAGGGAAAGAAATTCACAACACTCTCCAAAATACGGAAAGTGAGGTGATCTAATGAAAATCCACAACACTTTTCAAATAACAGGAAGTCATGGAAAGTATTCAGAAATTGAAAGTGCAGTAAACAAAATTTACCACACTTTCCAATCTACGGAAAGTGTGATGAACCAACGAAAATGAATTAGTAGGCAACAAAATAACAAAACTTTTGTTTTAGATTGATAGAGTGCCGAATATCTTACGTATTTCCTCACGAGGAGCATGGGAGTAAACACTTTTTAAGACATTTACTAAATTGAGTGAGTTCTTTTCATGTTTATTGGCCTGAATGTCGGAATCACAGATCTCTGCCCAATTGTAAAGTAGAAATAACAATAGCAAAACTGCTTGTGCTACTGCTATCTGTTAGCCACTTCATGTACTAATGACTGCCTAGTTGCCTGCCACATGCTCGAGCTTGGACAAATCGGTTGCGCCATCTCTTGACGACATACAATAGATCGAATTTATAAATATATGGGAATTAACGTTTTTATATATTTATCCAACACATGACAGTTATGACTGTCATTATTAATGTCATTTTAGAGAAGTAAACTATCAAATAACACACTAGTGAGTTATAATCCATAACTAGTGACTTATGTCTAAAATGACATTAATAATGGGTCATAACTGTCATGTGTTGGATAAAACATTGTATGCCACTCATGTGTTATGGTTCCTAAGTCACTTTAGAATTTATAAATCTTTCTCGCGTGACTTATTTTCAACATAACACACTAGTACCATAAATAACTATTATAATGCTTGGAAAGTGTTTTACCGAAAATAAATATATCGGGAAGCAAAGTGAAAATATTTGCTACAACTAAAATTTTGCAAAAACACTTTTTACCCGAAGGACACCTCATAAATAACTTTAACTTAGTATATGTTTTTTGCGAAACATTCTATGGCATGAGAACATTAATGAATAATGTTCGACTTCTGGGTTCATTTTTTATGAGAGTAAAATGATATTGAGATGGTATCAGCAGCACAGCGCAGTTCCTAGTAACTTTTTCCAACGGAATCATGGAGAACTGATCCAGAACTCCACGCTGAACCTATCCGCAATTTCTAGGTAGAGTTTGATACCTTCCGTATCTATAAATAGGCGATGGCAATTCATAAAACGGCGAGTGTGAACCGAACGAAGGGTGGTGGGGATGGGAGAGAATTGAACGCATCCAGCTAGCCCGGCCCAGGCTAGGCCGGCCCAGCCCAAAGCAAGAATGAATCCTATGCAACGGCCTCGAACCCACCGAGAGCAGGGCATCGCTCCTGTGACCCACTTCCACCATTTTCATCAATGACATCACGCTGACGTCATTGGGATGTGGGACAATTTCATTCTGGAATATCAAGATGAAAAGCTCGCGTTTGATTCGATGGCGGTTTGGAGGCGCTCGACGGACCTGCAGAATTGGATGAGTCAATAACGGGGAGATGAACTAGCGCATCGGGAAAACAAATACGAACGTTTGAGAAATTTGGGGAATTATGAAATCACATCGCACGTTTAATAGGTACCCAGTTGTCACAAACATCCTTGAGATGCCGCATTCATGTCACTAAATGTTACGAAAGCGATACATACATCATTTGTGAATCTCTGACTCATCGAGCACATTCATATAACTGAATCAAAAATTTCAGTAGATTAGAATTTAAATCTCATTTATCTTATTTCAAATAACTGTGAAACTGTGAAACTTTCTATATAAGCTCTCAGAAATATTTCGACGCCACAACGAATAATGACAGTATCTCATTTTAAGCGCTTTTACAGAAAATGCAAATGAAGAAAATTTTCAATTGACAAAATTTATGTGGAAAAAAGTGAGCCTGCCATGCCAAAGGAACAAGAAATTTATATGAAAAAACGTGGTCTATCATTCATAATAATAAAAATAGCTCCATATTGGTTGGAAACCATGATAAGACCTAGTTACGACTACAAAAAATTTAGGAAAATCTTAACAAGGTCGTTACTTGATATAACACCTTTAACTGTTCAAACGATTGAATTTCTGTAATAATGAGGTAACTTTATTGCTTTGAACTCTGAAGTAATGATTCTTCATGTCTATTAACAAATCTGAGGCATATACAGTGTGTATCTTAAATGAAGTCATTAATTTCAGGTGGTGATTTCTTGTCACATTTTATGAAAGAAAGGTTATATAAACGTGTGTCCAAACTTGCTTCGTTTCCGAGTAACATAACATAAAAGTTTTATAAAAAATCGGTTTTTCATGAATTAGGTACTCAAAATTCTTTACGACGATTCTGGTTGAACTTCATGTGATTATTAGTGGTAACAAGGGGCTTATTTTCACGAAAATAGATTTTCAACATCAGTTCCAGTGGCGTCGCAGTTGATTCCCCGTTTCTCGTTAATGAAACAAGTTAGGACACACGTTTATATGAACTTTTTGTCTTAAAATGTAACAAGGAATCTCCTCCTGAAATTAATGACATCATTCAAGATACACCCTGTATATGATGATCATGTCAATATAGATATGTCCTTGCAAAATTTCAAAGAAATCTGCTGCTGCTATTGCTGGAAAGATTAATTTGGTTTTTTCGTTATTGATGAAGATTGTTCTATAAACGAGGGAAGATACAGGAAGGGTTTCGATACATTTATTTATATACAGGGTGTTAATTAAATACGTTGACAAAATGCGGGAGGTGATTCTTTGAAAGTTTTCATACTTTGCTCCACATCCATTTTTTAAGAGCAAATGTTGTTTACTCTCAGATTTGTTTTCTACTGCTGAGATATGACTCGATTGAAGTTGATGGGAGGGTCGGAGAGTATGAATTTTTGTCAATATTCTTGAATTCAAGATGGCGGCTCGAAGAAAGCGTACAAGTTTTGTGATAAAGATCGTTTCCATTTCTAATTGATATGTAAAAGTTTGTTGAGACTATGCATTTTGCATCGAAAATGATTTTAAGATGGCGGCTCCAAATGAAGGACGAATTTTGTGGTGCGATTCCGATCATATTGGTGTGTGGGGTTTTCGGGGTCGGAGATTATGGTTTATTTGTTGAAATTCATGGAAACATGATGGTGGCTCCAAAATGGCGCAAAATTTTGGTGATTTCAGTTCTATTCTATTCAAAATTGGTGTGAGAGGATTCTTGGGGTCGGAAATTATGATTTTTTGTCAACATTCCTAAAATCAAAATGTCGGATTCAAAATTTCGAAAGAGTTTAATAATCATTGCCCGATTCCATTCAAAATTGATATGTGAGGGTTTTTAGGGTCAGAAATGTGACGAAAAGTACTGAAACACTGAATTCATCCGAGTAGGGTTTTGGAGAGTTTTCAACAAATTTTGACGAAGGCCGATTTTGTCCGTTAGAGCATCGATGCGAACCATTTATGAATCAATGCATTAATGAATTCTTCGCTATTGAGCATTGAGCTGCAGGTCGTAGACCTATAACATTCCGCTCCTCGATTGACCCATTTCCCCACTTTGACATACTTTGCAACAAGTATTGACGCACTACCCCTTCTATGTTGGGGTACTATGACGTCATTGCATATCCCAACCCTCCGAACAGGGTGAAGCACCCCGTCGAATTGTGTTGGAAAAGGGCTTGTATCGCCGATATTATACTTGTGCAGCAGGGAAAATGTTGAATGTGCATTCAAATCTGAGGAAATGACGTTGAGTCAGTCTCTCCGGATAATATTTTAGGTTTAATGATTGGACGATCCTCCTTCAATTCCTTCGATAATTTTTTTTTATTTATACAGGGTGGGACAAATTCAAGATCTTGAAAACTTCTGACACCAATTAATATGTTTGGAGCAAATTGCAAATGTTGTTGGGAGCAAAGTTGGTCATTTGATATCCCATAAAAATATCCTAAAGTAGTTGTAATAAATTGGTCGTTCTCTGAAAGGATATGCCACAGACAACATATGTATTCCTGGGACTCTAGAGACTTTTTTAAATTTTTGGATATACATTATGTGACCTATTTAAAATGGAAGCACCCTAAATTTTTCAACCGATCGGAATTATTTCTTTGTCCTAGGTATTGAACTTAAAAAGTCCAGTATAGGACACCAAATTTCATGAATATATTTTATTTTTCATGGCCAACACTTTTCTTATTTTTCAACTTAAAAAAGAAAAGAAAATATAAGCGATTTGAATAGAAATCTGTCCATGCCACTGGATTTTAATCATTTTCGAATGGTTCATGTTAAAATTACGTTGAAATGCGTCCATAAATGAGAAAGTTATATGTGAATGAAATTTGAAAAATATGCCATTTATTCAACCCATTGCATTACTTCAATTTCGTTACTTACAATTACACCACCAATTACACTGGATTCAGGAAGTCCCAAAATATCACTTAAAAAAATTTCATCGATATCTGTTAATAAATAAGAAAATTATGTGATAAAAATTTTGAAAAATATGTTGTTTGGTGGAATTTCAGAAAAACTTAATTTCATCTTTCTTTCTTATTTATTGACAGATTTCGATGAAAGGAGGGTATGGTTTTCTGGGCCAACTGCCCCCGGTCATAAGATTTTGAACATTTTTAGGTCTATAAAAAAGAAACATTTTCCCAAAATTGCAACTTTCAAAATATCAAATAAGTTCTTTTAGAGCAGAGTTTATGAAGGCAAAATATGATAAAATATACATTTTGGCAACTAAGCGTATATGTTTATCCTTGGTTTCAATGTACAATAAATAGAATAGATTAATTCAAGAGCAATGTTTATAGATAGATAGAGAGATTTTTATAGATGTTTCTGATTTGATTGAGGTAAGTTTTCGCAATTATTTTCGAAAAGGAAGAAGTGTAGGACTGCATGGTTTTTTTTAAATAATTTATTCGCAGGTGTCATGTTTTGCAATATTTTTACGGATCAATTTTCGGTTTTATTTTCACGAGTTTTCGCAATTTTTTTGCCAATTCCTACGCGTAAAATTGTTTTAAATTACATTATTCACTAATTCCATGTTTTTCACAATTTTTTTAGATTATTTCGATTTTATTTTCATGAGTTTCAACGAATTTTTTTTCGGATTTTATTAACGTGTTCTCGTAAAAGTTGTTTCGAGTTGGGCTTAGGGGGGTCAATTATTTTAAATCAAATTATTCGATGTTACTGTTTTTCACTAGTCTTACGGTTTTTTTGATTTTATTTTCGTGAGTGTTATACCTTAATCGAACGCCAGAAAATGCAATTTTTTAACCGCGAAGTCAGGCAGAAGGACAGAATGACAAACGAACAGAGTAAGTTAAATAACAGCTTCTAAAAACGATCAACAAGCTTTTGCGTGAATGTGAGACAAAAGAGGAAAAAAACGTGTATCTCAGCATGATTGGAGAAATAATCTATGAAATTGTTCGCTGGGTCCATTTTATTTGTGTAATCCTGTCCTAAGGCACTGAATTTGGTGCGACGTTAATTTTATCTTTGTTTCAAATCTGTGTAAGTTAACTACTTATTCAAATTTTGATTATTATTTGGTTTTTAAAAAGTATAAACGGTCTTGTTTGAATGTTATCGATTTATTCAGTGGCTTTCAAGCTAAAGCACATTCATCATTCTCACTGCATCTGAATAAACTCTTGTTTTGGGGAATATTCTCCTCAGTTCTTTTTCTCAAAAATTTCTAGACAGTAATCCCGATTGGACTTGATATTTACAGCCTGTATATTTCAATTCACGTTTTGCGAGAAGGAGAAAAATTCATTGCGGTAAGTCAAATAAGGCAAGAGAAAAGAGAAAAAAAAACGTGTATCTTAGCATGAATGGAGAAATGTTCGCTGGATGGGTCTATTTTAATTTGTGTAATCCTGACCTAAGACACCGTAAACAACTGAATTGTGTTGCGACGTCAATCTTATCAATGATATGATAATGATAAATAACTCTTTGTTTCGAATTTATGTTTTGACTATTTATTTCAATTTTGATGATAATTAGACTTTTACTGCATGCATTTGAATTTCCACCTTTGGTTGGATAACATTTTTAGACTTGGTATTCACAGCCAGTACATTTCAATTCACGTTTAGTGAGAAGGAGAAAAATTCAGCGCGCTAAGACAAAAGAGGGGAACCGTTCCCCAAAATCCTGCAAGTATTATCAGAGCCCGCTTTGGCACGTGCTATTTGACAATCAATGTGATGACGTCAGAGCAAATTCCACCAATGGCATCGGCGGTCCATTCACATCCCTCTGCCGTTCCAGTTACAGATTCATCTCGGGCTACCGCGATACTTCGGAACTTCAGTGTTTTCCTGATATCCACGAGCTGCACTAGTGCACTTCCAGTTGTTCCACAGCTTTCCATGTGGCGAATAATTCTGGCTCTTCCAGGCTGCGTCTATAAGGGTTGTGAATGATCAGTGTTTTCGATTGACCATGGTAAGTTGTCAAAAATAATTTGCATGTTCTCCACTGAAAATAGACGTTATCAATTGTCGAATACTTGGAAAATATTTTTCTAGAGTTCTACGGGTACAGTCAAAAAATAACCCAGCATGGAAATTTTTAAAATTCTCATTTTCTGACACTGTATATGACTTATGTGGTTGCTACTATCGATTAAACAAAACTTCATAGATCCTTTCGATTAATTGAGTTCTTTCACATTACCTTTCGAAATCAATCGTTTGATATTATAAACAATACAAACTACACTCAACAACAAGATTGAACTCAACAGTATAATCAAACCCCAGTACTAATTATAAATTAGGACTTCAAACATAAAAAATCCATATTACTGATATCCAACACGCTTACAGTACTGGTTAAAAATATTTTAGTCAATGTTATATACAACAATATACAAAATAATGAAACTCTTTAAAAAGACAATAAGTAACGACCTTAAACCCCACTCATTTATGAATACTGTTATTCATTAAAAAATAATTTGCGTATTCTCCATTGGAAATGTACAATTGTGTGCATAAAAAAGACTTACAAAATGTGTATGGTATCTATCTGAGGCATAGCATAATTGTACTAGAATAATGTTAAAAGCGCGTTACGGACAAAAATAGTTTGAATGTTAACACTACTTGTCAAAGTCGATAAGAAGTTTAAATAATATTGACAAGCTTGATTCGCAATACATCACTCATTTCTAAGCATTTGAGAAAATTTTAATGTGTTTCATGAATGCCACAAATTTTCCTATCAAAAGCATAAACTCCTTTCTCAAATACTTTCCCAAAGTTCCCAAAGTTCTACAGGCTACAGTCAAAAAATACCCCAGCTTGGATAGATTGAAAATTCCCAATTTCTGACACTGTCCACTCTTGATATACAGTGTCTCAATTCTAATGGAAACACCTCCATTACTGTTGTTATTTTTGCCGTGGAATTCTGCATTTTATAGAATCCATATAGAGATTGTATTTCAAATGGTATTTTATTATTATTAAGATATTTTTTTTGGGTTGTGAATGATCAGTGATTTCCATTGACTATGGTAAGTTTTCAAAAATAATTTGCATGTTCTCCATTGGAAATAGAGATTTTTATATCTTTCGAAATAAATTTCTCGAATATATTTTCCTAAAGTTCTATCGGGTACAGTCAAAAAATACCACAGATTGGAAAGATTGAAAATTCCCAAATACTGACACTGTCCACTCTTGATATACAGTGTCTCACTTCTGATGGAAACATTTTTGCTGTGGAATTCTGAATTTTGTAGAATTGATATTATATTATTATTATTATCATAATGTTTTTTCAATTGATATAGTCCATAATTGATGAAAATCCATGTTAATATCTAAAATAAAACTATAGTTCAAATGATTTTCACAGTGTGTCAAAGTCCGTTTTTTATTAATCATTCATTAGTATTTCTGCCACTTTGATGAAACTTGGTGTAATTCTTAGATAACAAAGGGCTTTTTATTATGGAATTAGATTTTTTAACATATCCAATTATGTCCAATTATAATCTTATATATATATACGGGGCATAGTCAGAAACATCGCTTTTCTATATTTTTTTCTATCGATATTCTGGTACCAACAATTTATGTTTTGGTAAGACATCATAGTTTAGTTTCTTGATGATTTTCTCGTTTCTATCAATTAGAATAGACTAAAATTATGATTTTTTACCAAAACATAACTTGTTGGTTCTGTAATGTATAGTGCTGGAAGAAAAATCCAGAAATATTTTACTATGCCCCGTATACACCCTAATGTACCATCATTAATAAGATTATAATTCAACGAGTTATTTTGAAGGACATGGAGAAATCTATCAACGTCGAGCTCATGAAATATCTAGAACGCTCAGGAATTATCAATGATCGACAATATGGTTTCCGGCACCAGAGATCAACCGGAGACCTGCTTGCTTATGTCTCACATATTTGGCAGCAATCTATCGAAAAAAATGGTGAAACTCTGGCCTTTGCACTAGATATCGCCAAGGCATTTGATCGCATTTGGCACCAAAGACTCGTAGCCAAACTTCCATCTTATGGCTTGCCTCCCCAGTTGTGTCCCTTGCTATCTAGCTTTCTCTCAGACCGATCTCTCCACTTTGTGGTCGATAGAGTATCATCCGATACTCTACCAATAAATGCTGGTGTTCCGCAGGGATCCATTCTAGCACCAACACTGTTCATTCTTCACATCAATGATTTGTTGGGAGCTACCTCATATCAGGTGAACAGCTTTGCAGATGATGGTATCCTTCATACTGCTTTCTCTTCCAAAGAGCCAGTGAACGCAGAAATGAACCGGGAAGAATCGTGAATGAAATAAATACGGAAAATCTTAGAATTGGGAACCAACAATCAACAATTTGGTGGAATCAATGCGAATAAAACCCAAGCAAGTCTTTTCTCTAGAAAGGCCGATCTCACAGTGGCCAGCGTAACTATGTCAGTAGTATCTATACCAATGAAATCTTCCATTTCAATGCTCAGTATTACCATCAGCAGTACCATCTCATGGGAGAACCATGTAAGGTCCACTGCCAAGAGTGCCTCTCAAAAACTCGGTTTTCTGTTTCGCGCCAAGAAGTATTTTACTTCTCGTCAACAGATTATGATTTAGAAGGCACATGTTCGAACTGTTTTGGAATAGTGTTTCCAGATATATTCAGTAGTGGAATCTTTTTTATGTATTTCTTCAAATTCATAAAGTAATGTGCTGGTATTTATTCCGCAGAAGGGTTCAGGTCCTAGAAATGATGTTTCAGCCTCTTTTTTGAAAATACGTCTGCTATTTCAAGTGATACTTTCCCGCACGCGATTGAAGTCAATGGCGGGAAAGACCCTTTACCCATGAATTGGGAACATTATTTTTTCTACGACCGCATAAAGATTCAAAAAGCACACACAAAATCCACAAATTATTATTAATATTAATGTTAAAAACACAATTCTGCAAATGAGTCAGAATAGCCGGTCCGGTTGATGAAAACTTGGTTGTCATAGCAAATCCTTAGTTACCACACCAAACCACTTGATTCAGCTTAGTTTAATTGTTATATGTATTTATTTGAGAAATGTATATGGTAGATTATATAAAAGTGTCACAATTTCTATTGCATTCCAATGAATGAAAAATTTGAGAAAACAAGAAAAATAATCTGGTTTAGATTAAATATTAAAATATTAGTTTGAATAGTAATATACAGGTAAATCAATGAAATGTATATATAATAACTTTAAATTGACATATTTTACTTTCCCACACTAGTGCTAGTGATTTTTCCCGCACTACTGTACACTTTTAAAACAAAAATGCGTGATGGAAACTGGGTAAAAACGCACGGTCGTAGAAAAAATATATGCCAGCGACCCTACAATAAACAAACAGTGACAACGAACTTTCCCGTATCGAAAACGGTCCAGTAAATTTTTTGCCGGAGTCTCAACAATAATGACATCAATCAAAATTTGCTTTGCATTTATAAAAATGTCTTAATTTATGATGAGGTTGATAGCGATTTCAGAAAAAATAGTATATGTACCTCGTAGTGAAAGCACATTCTCAGACTATGACTAGATACACAAAATACTATAGACTCCAAGTTGGAATGTAGGTTAGTGAAAGATTATTACAATTTTCCTGCAAGGCCCGGCGAATTCGCCAAAACATCTAACTTTTATAACTTGAATGGGAATAACTACCATTAAGTTTGTAATATTGAGTCAATACGTTCGTCAGATCCGGTCTCTGCTAATATAACCAAAAATCCACGCAAAATACTAAGTAGGTATATAAAAATGCCTGTCGAGACAATTCAAATGACATTCTGAATATTGGTATCAAATATAGTAAGATCCAAGGGCTCCAAAATGTGTTTGAACGCATGCGTTTGGTTGCTGGCCAATTCACAGGTACCAGGTGAGAAAGGTAAGTAAAAATAGAACTCACTTCACTTAAATTCTAATGACTTTATGTTTCGTGGTAATATTCAACACTGCCAGACACTTCAGCCTTTAAACCCCCCAAAAAATTATTTAACTTTACTTATATTCTGACGCATATTTCAACACTATGTGTGTTCGGCCAGACAAATCATAGAGGCCAAACATCCTTCAGACACAAAAAATTCTACCGTTAGTATTATCTTGCTCGCTCTGAAATGCATGCATAGTACACTCGTTCTCATACAGAATAATTTTTTTATGTCTGGGAGATGTTTGGCCCCTAACATTTGTCTGGCTGATCACATCTGGTTTTGAAAAAGGCCCATGAATAACACATTTGAAAATTAGGCGTTAAAATATAAGAAGGTAAAGTTCAAATATATTTTTTGAGCTTTAAAGCGCCTAGCGGAAGTTATGGGCATCGGAAAGTGTCTGTGGCAATGTTCAATATTTGTGAAAATATTCTACAAAACAAATGTAAAAATCTCTGAGATCTGAGTAGGTTCATGACCATAGACATCCGAGAGTCTGAAATTGTAAAGTGTGTATGACTGCAGATAATGGGCCAATTCTATCTCGCCCATTATTCAAGGTCAAGTACAAAAAAGGTTTCTCTTCTTCCTAATATATCATATTATGTTTATTCGTTGTGTAAACTTTTGATTCAGAATATCCAATAACGTATTTCATCAAATCCAAAACAAGTAATTTAGAGCAGGTAAATTCTAATTAAAGCAAAAATTTTGGGTAGACAATTTGAGGTAAACCAGGATAAGTAGTAGACTTAGGGCCGTTTTAAGGTTCCGAGGCGCCTGAGGCTAAAAATTAATCGGCGCCTGTAGGTAGCTAGTGAAATTTTGACGCTGTCTACGTTTGAATTTTCCTAGGATCTGCTGGCGCCCCTAAAATCTGCGGCTCCTGGGGCTTTAGCCTAATGAGCCTTGTGGATAAAACGCCCCTGAGTAGACTAGGTAAATTCCAAAATGATAATGAGTGCAATCACTCAGATAAGTAGTATAAATAAAATTGAAATAGAATTATTAGTTCAGTATACTTTTATCTCTTGAGAATGCCAACTTTGTTCTATTTCTTGAATGGTATTCACACAAAACGTGTCAAAATCATTACCACACCCTTAATAATGTCAAAATTTTTTCCAAACTTCCTTTCAGTGACCGTATTTTTTACAAACTCTTCAAAGCAACAAAATAGTACTTTCGAAGTTAATTTCTTTATCGAGCATTTTCTCAATTTTGTAGCTCTAGAGCGAAAATGCTGTCATTTAATGACATTACTCAGAAAACATGAACTCTGCTATGATATTCGAACGCGCCAAACGCTACTTTGTTATGATGCGGTTGTCGAAAAATATTATTTAGTACGCTTTGGTTCCTGACCTACACAAACGAAATATGTGGGATGAATAAATAGTACACTCTAATGGTCCCGCTTTAAGCTTCCGATTATCAATAGCGTAGGTGGGCAATACTCGGGTGCACTAAACATTTTTATCCAATCCACTGAACTGAAATACATTCATTCTGTTGTACTTACGACTGCATACCAACTAGATATTCGTATTCAGTTTAGATGTGGGTCGTTTGCAAGCCAAGCTTTTGTTATTTATTTCATTTCATTTAATAACTACGAAAACACAACATTAACAGAATATTTTCAATAACTGGCTGACCGAAAAATCAATTGATTGTGTACATAATATTATAATAAATGTCGACAATAATAATAAAGCCTTCAAATTATCACAACTTCAGTTCATGCTCAACGAATTTTGAAACATCCTTAGAACGTATCGGTGATTCAATTCCTGTCACGCCTCGTTCACATCATTTGGCTGTTTGAGAGTCAAAAAAGCTTGCTAATGATAACGTTATTGGGCAAGCCGTATGCAACGTTTTTGTATCATTGTCAACTGGTTCTTATCATAGATATAGGATCGGATTGAAAATGAAACTACGTTATGAACAAGGGCATCGATATGGGGGGTTTAATGGGAGTAATTACCCCTTCCCCAAGAAAAGTTATGAGGTAGTATTTTTACTATTTTTAAATTAAATTTAAGCCTTTACCCCCTCCGAGAAAAAAAATCAAAGCCTTCACTTCACCCCCCCCCCCCGCCCAAGAAAGGAATCAAGTTTTATATATTTGAGTTGGACTAGTTGGCGTCGAGTAGCGAACCAGTGTTATGTTTTATGTTTGTAATGTTGATAGTGTTTAAGAAGTTGTTTTTCATTGAACGTATGTGTAAGTAAACTAATAATATTATTCTCGATATTTTTTTCAGTTTAGGACATCATAAAATATAATATTAAGAAAAAAAATGTCGAAAGAATAGGTAAATTCTTCACCATAATACTGCTTGTGAAAAACTCAGGAACTTACAAAAAAAAACAAGATTTGAAAAATCCTGATGTAGCAATAATTTAAGTAAGAACTTTTCATCACACATGCAATCTAAAAATGTTGGGAAAACTTTTTGTGTTGTACCTAAAATTAGAAATCCATGATCGTGTTAGAAATATGTGTAACACTACTCACCTCTTAAACGTTAGACAATTTCTACAACCCTAGAATTATTCTTTTATATCGCCCAGAAACAAAACAAAATGATGACAGCAAGTTGGCCATGGTCAAGGAAAATATGAAGAAATCAGTCCCATTCTTTCTTTCTGCAGCTAAAATATTCATAATCCGTTTGATTTAATTCTTTTAATTCTGTCAATATGGCTACTGTTCAGACTTTACAATTAAAAATCAAATACCTAAATAATTGTTCAATTTAAATAATTGTTTTCCTATTCTATTCCATATGAATATGGCATAAAGGAAACTGAAATCATGCAGTTGAAAAGTTCAACTTATTTTTATATGGTGGATGATTGTGATGTCAGGGGTGATGCCCTTTTTTGTTTTATTGATCAGGCTTCTACAGAAATCTTGGACCAATATACATAAACGGAACGAAAAATTTGTAACCAAATACAAAACCATTTAAACTTCAAGTCGAAAAAATTTTGATTGTAACCCATACAGATTTTAGTCGAATGTAGCATTCGTTGGATTGAAAATAGACACATCTGAAAATCTTGTAATTTTCCTTTAACATATTATTAACTGGGAAAAAATATTTACCAAGACCAACAATTTTTAAGATGTAACAATTTAAAAGTTGATGGATATTTGATGTTGTGTATATAATAAGTAATAGTTATATGTGATCGGAAAGGATAGCTCGAATGGTAGAGCGCAGTTCATCGATATCTGAAACCAAGCAACCCAGAGCAAAGTTGTGGTTTGGATGGGTGACTCACGGATCCGGCTAGGAATCGCACGTTAAAAGGTAAGACCTCGTTTATCTTTAGCTTGCACAAGTTTCGACTTCTGATGGCTGCCGTTCGTAGGGGACGACAGTTGCTTAACGGATGTTTTTTCAACACTAAAAAAAATACCGAGATGACTACTATTATTTCACTTACCCATATGGAACATCTACATAACTACTTATTCAGAACAAGTAAATTATCTCCAAATTCTTTGATAGGTTAAATTTGTTTAGTTCAACCACAGTATCCAAATCTTCAATGTATGTCCTTTTTCTCAAGAACTGACATAATCCTGTGATTTTTTTTTGCTTTCAGAAAATAAAATTCCGTTGTTTTATTTGAATTTTCTATTTTTTATACTAGTTGTACACTTCGGCCTTTCTACTGACACTTTGCTAGCGTTTATAAAAATTGTGCATGTCTGTCGGTTTGTTTTCCTCTAGAGGAAAACAGGACAGCAGGCACGCGCAGGTGTTATTTGAAAAAATTTAACAAGTTGCAACAAAAAGACTCTGAAGGGTAAAACTATTATTAAACCCTTCCCCCCAACTCACTAAGAAAAATGTCAATTGGCCAATATTTGAAAGCATAGATTCTTACCAGTGACTGCTATAAAAAATCCATAAATTCTCATTTATTTTCAAACTGCAGGACCTCATGAAAACTTAAAGCATTCTTTCCAGGAATCGCTGATAGAATCGGATACGAGTTATGTGTGAAAACACATTCAAATATCATAGATTCACCTTAGGAAATGCCATTAGAAATTGAAGGAATATGTATCTGCAGTGGCGTACCCAAGATTTTTTTCTGAGGGGGGTTATCAGTTCAATCAATGGTTCAATAGTTTCATAGAAAAAAACATTTTGAAAACATCCGGACTACAGGCTTACAGCTGCTAGCAACATGAAAATAAATTAAATGATGAAAATAAAATAAAAAATGTCTTTAGAAACAACAAAAAATCCATATAACTAGGACAACGCTTCGACGGCTCGCGACAGCACGATAACCAGCGATAGGAAACGACGCTTCCAGATCTAAGAAATGTCGTGAAGTATTCTATCTGTCGGATCTTGAGGGGGGTTCTAACCCCAACCCCCCCCCCCCCTTGGGCACGCCACCGTGTATATGTGATGTTTTAATTAAATACTGATGAATATCGTATATGGTTCTATAGGTGTATTCGGTTTCACTAACGATCTTGGATCTCATAAGTTCTTTTAGATATTTTTTTATCAGTCTCTACAAGACATTTTTAGCAGGGATCAGGGATGTATTGAATAATTTCGGAAATATTTTGAAATTATATCACATAATATAAAGAGGAATAATCAGGAAGCAGCCAACTAAAGAACCCAATCTATGAAGCTGAATGATTAAAAAGCGCCCATATCATGAACAATGGAATACAACTTCGGCAGTGCGACACTTTGGCAACGCAAAGTTATTCAGAAGAGAATGTGGAGCAGGAATGACGTCATTGACGAGAGCGCAAGCGTCGCACCCCCTAGTGACCTACATTCTAAAAATAGAACGTCCATGAGCTAATAATAGAAGCGGGACGAGACTGAGATGGATTCAGGCCATTACCCCTTTCTTCGAGTCTGTCATTCCTTGTTTCCCGCGCTGTGCCGAGCTTAGCTGTCAGTCGTCAAAGTTTGATTTCTGGGGGTCGATACTCGATAGTTGACAGCGAAGCAGAAAAACTCGGCACTCTAGGATGGATAGGGGATGTTCCTGCATAGTTAGCGGGAACTCATAAAAACGAGGCTGGTATCGGGACAATTATTTCAGAAGCACACCAATATACCTATACCTATACTGAAAGGAGTTCATGGAGTGTGAATTTCAGTTGCTAGGTTATTGAGACAAACAAATTCAAAACTTCAAATCAGGAACCGAAGCGAAGGTCGAACACTTCACATTGAGTAGTCAGGATCAGGAGGTTGGAACAGGGATGGGATTCCGTGTAACATAGAATTCTATATTGTCGATAGAAAAAGTGAGATGACATTATGCATGATTGAATTAATGATAGAGAAAGAGACAAAACTGTCGACAATAGAATTCTATGGTACACAGAATCCCACCCCAGAGCCGTTTCTAGCGGCCTAGAAGGCACTACCCTATTTGTGAGGAGAGAAAATAACTTTTTCCATTCATGTAGTTTTTCACTCTTGAGATGAAAATGAAAAAAACGAATATTATCATGGGACCCGATGGGAAAATACTAAAAACAAATTTAATCTGATCAAATGGTATTTCTACCAAGAAAGTTTTGGGGTAGTTTTGATTACTACCATTCTCTATGTGTTTTGGGGTACTGAATCCGAATCCGAGGTTTGCTAACAAATTTTTGTGACGGAACATTGAAAAAATTGTAAAAAAATCTAAAAAATCTTTCTTGTGCGGTTTATGCATTCAAATTCCCAGTGTATACTAATTCAGCCATTCTGAGTCGATTGGCGTTCGCAGAATTCGTCTATCTCTAACCGTGCGGTGAAAAAAAGTTTATATAAACGTGTGTCCTTACTTGCTTCGTTTTCGAGTAACGGGGTGTAAAAAGTTTATTAAAAAATCGGTTTTTCATGAATTCCGATTCCGATTAAAATTCTGATTAAAATTCGTTGGTTTGTCAGTTTGTCAGTAAGTAGCTTTATATTACACCTCAGACTGTCGGATTATGAATGAACTGGTTGGTTTCTTTCATAAACTCCCAAGTCTATTGATTATATAACAGCTAGCGACATCTTTCCCTGAATGTCTGAAAATGTTGCGGTGAGAACTTGTCGGTTACAGAAGTCTATCTAGAGACCTTTCTGGTTAGAGAAACCTGTAACATGTGAATATTACAGGGGGAGATGAAATGTTGAACTGTTATTGAATACTACAGGGGAATATGAAATGTTGAAACATTTTCGCACTGCAAGAAATTGGAAAAACACAGCGAAAAATAATTGAATACGAATTTCCACAAATTATGGATATCGCTAACAAATGGCTTTTTCAAGTGGAAGTATACTGAGATTCGTTTTGTAAATAGAAGTGGGCATTTTTTATTTTATTAGATTTTCATGGAGTTTTGAATGTGTTCGTTACGTGTTTGCCTGGTTACAAAATGCGCAAAATGTGAAACTTATACATGCCGTAACAATTGATAACCTCCCAAGGAAGCTACGTCGATGCTAATTTCCATCTTTCTGCTTCGCTAAGAAGAAAAAGGGGAACATTCTCCATGAAAATTCAAAAATGATAAATGCGATTTATTTGTAATATCTAACAGGAAACAACAGCGTGGCTTGTGCCGGGCAAGTAGTTGCATTTTTCATTTTTCAATTTTCATGGAGAATGTTCCCCTCTTCAACATGAATACCTCCCAAGGAGTTATTTTGAACGATGGAAAATAGCGACTAAAGTTTGTCCTATTCATATTTTCGAACAAAAATCAAAAAATAAAACACCACAATTATGCTCGATGTATCTGCATCTAGACAGGTATGAATACAAAATATATCTCGCCCAAGATTTCTGATGAAGACATCAAAGCGTTGATAACAAAAATGAGTATAGTTCTTTCCAGGATTCACTGGGAAAAAAGAACATTTTGGAGTCTTGGAAGGTGGATATGAAAACAATAAAACTTGTGTTCTACTTCCTAATTTCTGCCATTCCACACATCCTGAACATCACCCAACACGTGATGCTTCAACCATCATCCTGTATATTCGAACAACTTAATCAGATTTATGAAAAAACGACACATTTCGCCGTACTTACGATCAGCTAGCGAGGTCACACGCGAAAACTAAATTCAATTTAAGATAATCTCCATTCTCCATTAGCGACTCGTCTTCATATCGTTATCAGGTGTAATTCCATCCCAGGCCAAAACTGTATTTTGGATAGTTTCTGCCTTTGATGGGGTTCGCACCTGGTGGCTAGGTTCTACAAGAAGTTTGGAGGAAACACGGTTTTGGGGCCAAAGCAAGATTTGACTGTGGGTAATACTGCTTACGGTTGAACTCAGTTGAAGTACTTTTGGAATGCATTCAAAATAGTTTGCCAAAGGCACAGACGAAGGATCGATTTAGTCCACATCTAGAAGCCTTTGAGAATCAACATTCAGTTTTATAGTTCTGATGAAAGTCCAGACTCCACATTCCGGGACAATGAACATAAACTAATATGCAGTCTTCGAATGCCCATAAAATGATATGATGGAATTCAATCAATCTGAATGAAAAAATTTGTATCGAACAGTCGGTTTTCTCATTATCCATTATCTGCCGACAACGCCGTTTCGTTGTTTATAACTCGTCAGGAAAGCTTTATGGAGCTCCCGAAATCAAAATGAAATCACTCTGAATTAATATCTTACGGCAAAGACAATGATAATGAAAAATAACTTGTGACATCTACAGTCACTAGTGGAAACTTAATTTGAAACGAACCACGGATTCCAAAGTTAGAAATTTATCTACTCTTTGGCAGGCAGACACTTTTGTTGTTCTGGCCAATTCAAAGTTTAAATAAGTTTCTCATGCGTGAAAAGGAACGCAAACAGAATCTGAAGTGGTTTTGACCCTCTACTAGGTAGAAGTTCATCCCAAAAAATAGATAGCCAATTGGTGTTGAAGAGGATTCCACTGTACAGGGTGTCCCAGAATAAAGGGGACAAACTCCGAGAGTAGAATCCTCACTTCATTTTAAGGCGGAAAGTTACAATAAACATATACCCTAAAATGAGTATTAACCGAGTTACAGGGTGTTGAAAGTGATACAAAAAAATAGATTTTCCAAAATAACTCCATAACGGCTTAACTTTTCTAATGAAATTTGGTATGTCACTTGACAGCATTCAGTTTCATATTTCAAGGCAAAACATGTGTTTGTAACTCTGAACAGGTGCGTACGGCAGGTGGGTACCCCTATTTGCCCCTCCCCAACTTTCACGCTACTGGATTAATATCGATTTTGTCTTTTTTTTCTTAATACCCAATATTTCCTATACAAAAAAGGAATACGTTTTGTTTCACAAATATCAACGGTTTTCGAGATATTTGAAGTTGAGTTGAGTTAATATTTTTTGGGATGAACTTATACCTAGTAGAGGGTTAAAAACGAAAATTCTTGCCATTTATTGTTTACATTATATTCCATATAACAATCCATTTTCTTAATCGCCCCAAATTCGGAAACACATTGTATATTTATTAATCATCATCATTATACCCTCTGCATACATAATCCGCTACTGCATTGTTGTCTGGGGTGGGACTTTCAGAACTTCCCTTCACTGCTTAGAAGTTACACAAAATACCTTACTGAAAATATTGTTTAATAAAAACAGGAGGTATGGAACTGAGCAACTCTATAATGAAATAGGAGTTATAGATCTTGAACAGTTATATTGCTATCAATGCCTTATCTGAAACCAATTCTCGAGTAATTACATATTTTTCTCTGCAATTACCAAGGTCTTCTCCCTTTTTCTTCGTTATTTTTTTCTCTCCTCATAATACCAATTTTGAAAATTGATTATATTTCCTTTCACTCTTTACTATTTAATCGAAACAAAAATATATGATAAGAGAACAACCCACAATACAAGCTAAGCTTAGTTGGGCTCTCTTATCAAATAAATAACGAATTGTAAAGATCGTACTGAATAAACTTACTAACTTACTTATAAAAAAACTATTTACTGCCAACACTACTGAAATTTCGCCTTTTAACACCAGCAGTAGAAAATTACTAGTGTTATAAATGGCTTACCCACTTTCAACACTACTGTTGAAATTTTTTTTAATTTTTATCAAGTACGTTGATTTGAGCAAATTCGAAAGTAGCCCCTCTCTACTCACTGCTTCATTTATGTCAGAGTGGACCATTTTCTTGAACATTTTTCGTTACAATTTGACTTAAATTACACTTTTTTGAAAAATTACGACAAGCTTTTTGGCAACTAATAATAATGGTTGCTCTGTATCTTAACATTATGGTATGTACCATGGGATCTTGAACTTGAGATTGTGATTATTTTGAATCCCTGATATTTTTCATTATTATTTTAGCGATATTTTATTAGTCTTTGCAGAAAAAAAAATTGTATGATGTTCGCTATGCTCGTGTCCAAACAAAATAAAATAGTAATTTTAACTATAACATCATAATTAACCATTAGGGCTCTTAAATGGATTCAAATTCTAGCTTCGTCGGTTCTGCAAATATCATACGTTATACAATACAAACCTGATGTTATTTGTTATAAAATATTCAAGTCATCTTTATCCACCCTAACCCTGTATAATATTCTGTAACGAATATGTGAAGAACTGTCTCTGTAAGCCTTCGTACGGCTTCCTCGTAATCCAGTAAAAAGTAAAATTAGACAGCATTTCGAAGGTTTCAAGTAACGGAAGGAAAACAATCCCTCAAATATATAGGTATATTCCCCTCTATCCGGTTGAAACAATGCAGGGTATTCCTTTCACTAATTCAAGGGATGATTAAGCATGAAAAAGAAAAACGAATGCTCAATGAACTTCTCTGAAATAAGCTCCAAATGATTGTTTATTATTATATTATTTATCCAGCATTTTTTTTCACGGCGCTGAGGCGCAAGTACCGCTGAAATTTTTAAAATGAAAAAAAGTATTGTAGCAACAAACAAAAAGTCTTTCATAAGAACAAATTTCAATGTGATAAACAGTTTTCACAGTTTAACGATAGTTGTTACGTTCCGAAGTTTTTCCCTATTCTTTTCCATCCGCATCTACAGTGTAGGTGGATTGGAACAAAGCTTGGATTGAGTGGATACCTTCCTGGCACATATTTGCCTTCATGTTTCTGAGGCATCTAATCCCTGTCCGAATACCATAACGGCGTTCTGGCTATTTGGTAAATCTGGTCTGGCGCTGACGAAACTGTGTCCAAGCCGATGAAGCTGAAAAAGAAGCACTTTAATATAATTCAATATTCGTCGCGGTACTACTAGTACTTACCTACTTACTTCCTGGCACTAGTGGGCGAGTTTTGAAGCCCCTGCACGTGAGCCTCTTCGCTTGGACCGTTGTTTCACTCACATGTGTGGTTTCAGCTGGGAATGCCAGCTTCCTTGGCGTAAGTCAGAAGCTTCCTCAGCTGAATCTTTTTGATGTCCTCTGGGTTCAGTATGCTGTTCCCAATCTCTGCTTTTCTCTCTCTCTCTCTCTCGTCTTCTTCCAGGCACCAATGACGGCATATGGCTGTTCAGGTGACTATGTTCCGCTATGAGCCCTGTTGCTACCTTGAGATATCGTTTCCCAAGAGAGAGGATTTCCTTGTTGAGATTTTTCGATGGTCGATGGAAGTTAATACATTCAGAAAATTTTCTTCGTGAATCTGACGAAAAAAGTAGGCTGAGTTAACAGTTGTAAGATCTCTTTTTGGTAGACCTTAAATTCTGTTGATTCAACAGTAGTTATAATATTAGTTGGTCATTTGTATATTACATCCTAAAGACACAATGTGAGTGTGATAATGGGAAGCAGTGGCACAGCCAGGATTTCACTTTGGTGGGACGAGTGAACATACAATTTATCAGTTACCACCAAACCTTTTTTTTTCGTCAGCCAGATGTCAAGAATAACGTAGTGATTTGGTGGCTTGGGGGGGCTGTGGCTCCAAAGTTCCCCCCTGGCTGCGACAGTGATGGAAAGGCCCATCACATGGAAATTGTACTATTTTCTTAAATAGTAGGGAAAAACTGTTATTGTAACAAAATGCTGGTAAACGATTATGGGGTCATTAAAGAAATACTGTTATGTGTGTATACATCACACTGTTAAATGAACAATCACTGTTTTCAATACAAAGTAATTATTGTATTGATAACAGAAGATTACCGTCAAATAAACAACTGATAGATATTATTTCTCAACAAATCTTCAATTGCCTGAACAGAACTTGTACTTTCTTTTGTACATTCATTCTGGGAAAAATATTTTTCGTTCTAAGAGTGTTTATAAATCCTCACCAAATTTTACAAAAATTTTATCAATATTGTCTTACAATCCCAATCAATAGAGGGTTAATATGATTACTTGAATATGGATGAAATAATTTTCAATCAATGTGCTATCGAACTTGGATAAAGTATTGTTTCTTATCTCTAGAATCGATATGAGGGAATATTGGAATCGCAATATTGAGAGATACTAGAAACAGTATGTACGCAATATTGGTTTATATATATTGGTGAAAGTTATTGAACCACTATTGGACCAATATTAAATGAAACAATGTGCACTCAGAACAAGTTGAGCCAATATTCCACCACAATATTCATCCACAATATGAGGTGCTTCCTGGTTAATAGTAACTGATCTGATGACTAGACTGTCAAGCCATCTAGATGATTAGAGTATGGAAAGGGCGAGTCCCAAAACGGAACCTTGGGATGCACAACAAATCCCAACAGCTCACTATCTTGATTTTTTCATAGGTGAGATGTGAAGGTCAGATCAAATTGTTCAATAATCTTTCCGTAAGCAGTAAGTCATGTTGTTTGATTTCAACTCTGTGTTCGATCAACTGGAGTTATCGTATTGACTGTATTATTTGATAAGAGAATAAGAGTTTAAGACCCAAATACGCAATAGTATTGTTGCGTCTTCGGGTTCAAAAATAAGTGTACTCTGGTATGAACTCGCCTTTATTAATCAAACTTCACTTGACAACAGTGTAATACAAGTCACTGTCAAAATACTTGTATCCAAGGTAACTCAAGGTAACTTTCTAACTAACTTCCTTCATCTAACAAATGCATTGCTTTTATATACAAATAGAGTTCTAGAAAACTTAAGAAATCAATAGAACACAAATAGAATGTTCGACGATTGATCCAGAACAAAAGTTAGTGCTTCTAGATTTTTCCATCTAATTCATCGAACGATCTTGAACAATTCGAGAAGTCTTTATCAAATTTCAGGTCTGTAACAGTATAGTGTTTTTGCTGTTATATAATATAATGAAAAGGTTAAAAAATTTGTGTCGCATAGTTCAGTGAGTTTGATCACGTTGTCATTAGATTGTGGGCGAACTCATGTTTTGATATGATTCCTTCTACAATTAATTAAAAATTGAATAAAATATTGTTTGAAGTTTAGGAAACGATAACTATTGTTGAACCTTCTGAAACTCCATGAAAATTCAAGAAGCTATTTCACGTCAGTTATGCTCATATAGACTGGAATGTTGCACAAAAAACTAGACTTCTCGAAATGATGTAGACCTTAAAAATTGAAATAATTGTGTAGCTTTAGGATAGTGCCATTGGCGCAGCCAAGGAGGGGGGGCCTTGGGGCTGCAGCCCCCACCAAGTCACCAAATGACTATTAAAATAATGGCGTATAATACGGGAAAAATATTGAAAAAATTCTAGAACTTTCGGAATTATTTGTTTTATCGGTATTATGTGCTAGGATAGGATCCTAGCGCATCTTTTACATTTATCGCATTTTGCGACCATAACGAGACACATTCGTTGAATATACTGTGTACCCGAACATATTCAAATCATACATTTTCGGAATCAGCATAAAACTTTGAGTATATCGGTGGTAATTTCGAGTGAATCTGATGACTTTGGATTTTGGGCCATTTTTAAGGTATAACCCTTTGATGTTTTTTCGGCTGAAAATTTATTTTGTGCCGATCGACTCGAAAATCACAGCAGACACTAATTTCGACATGCTGAATCGATTGGCGTTCGCAGAATTGCTCTATCTCGATTCGGTCGTCGGATGAAAATGTTATCTAGAGGTTACAGGTGCCATTTTCCCGCCAAAATTTTTTCTGAATTTTTTCTTGTTATATTCGTTAAAATCAATATTTTTTTCAAACGCTGACCAAATTTGAAATCGATTGCTAGTCAAACGTAGATTTGGTGGGCGTTTTTACGAACGTGTGCGCTTTGAGTTGGACCGATTTTTAAATTTATCATTTTTCAGTTTTCGAATACTGTGTCATGTTGAATTCATGGAGTAGAATACGGAAAAAATATTGAAAAAATTCTAGAATTGTCGGAAGTACTTTTTTTGGCGGTTTCATGTTCTAGGATAGGATCCTATAGCGCACCTTTTACATTTATCGCATTTTTCGAGCATAAGGAGACACATTCGTTAAATACATAGGTATATAGAAAGAAAGCTAAGAAAATTTCCTATAAGAGGATGTTATTTTTTGCAGGCCTAACAGTTCGCTTGTGGGTGTTATAGGTGGTTTTGTGTGCTAGGATGCCGAATTCGTGCGATACAATTTTTGTTGCACATTTATCTTTGTTTTATTGTACACCGTGCATCCGAACATATTCAAATCATACATTTTCGGAATCAGCATAGAATTTTGAGTATATCGGTGATAATATAACCATAGATGCAGTTTGAGTTGGACCGATTTGTAAATTTATCATTTTTTATTTTTCGAATACTGTGTCATGTTGAATTCATGGCTTAGAATACGGAAAAAATATGGAAAAAATTCTAGAACTGTCGGAAGTATTTTTTTTGCGGTTTTATGTGCTAGGATAGGATCCTAGCGCACCTTTTACATTTATCGCATTTTTCGAGCATAACGAGACACATTCGTTAAATACATAGGTATATAGAAAGAAAGCTAAGAAAATTTCCTATAAGAGGATGTTATTGTTTGCAGGCCTAACAGTTCGCTTGTGGGTGTTATAGGTGGTTTTGTGTGTTAGGATGCCGGATTCGTGCGATACAACTTTTGTTCCACATTTATCTTTGTTTCATGGTACACCGTGCATCCCAACATATTCAAATCATACATTTTTGGAATCAGCATAGAATTTTGAGTATATCGGTGATATTATAACCATAGATTTGGTGGGCGTTTTTTCGAACGTGTGTACTTTGAGTTGGACTGATTTTTAAATTTATCATTTTTCATTTTTCGAATACTGCGTCATGTTGAATTCATGGCTTAGAATACGGAAAAAATATTGAAAAAATTCTAGAACTGTCGGAAGTATTTTTTTTTGCGGTTTTATGTGCTAGGATAATGATTGTCGAACAAAAAACTTTGTATAATACACTTTCGTAAAGGACTCTTTTTTACTCACGCATCATTCAACAAACTTCACGCTCATACAAGATAGTCCTTATTTACGAACTTGTATCATAAGTATATATTCGTGGTTGAATTGAAATTTCATAGTTATTTTCTATAACATACCATAATTACCAAATAAACAATGAAAAAATAAATAATCAAAAGATTTTTTTCCACTCATAATATATAGGAATTACATATTTCTATGGAATTCCGCAACTGAGCTTCAACCGAAACAATATTTTCAATTAATAGTTCGAAGGTATATACGTCTTCACCCGGTATATGAGGAACGTCTCATATTATAGAGATTCAAATCAATGGAAATAAGGTAATAATGTTACTCCTTTTATAAGGAAGTGGTGGTGGGGGTAAAACAATATATAGGGGATGAAGCCTATTAGAAGCTTTACATAAGTATCAGTGCAACTGAGTGGTGCAGTGATGTTTTATTTCAACAATGTGGGGTGAGTTGATAATGTCGTCGTTACTTATGAATAGTTATGTTGAATAGTTTTTAGTTGAAAGTCAGTAATTATATTCAACTCATTTATCTTTAATTCCAGTCTTCAGTCAAACGCAGAAGAACAATTGTCAAGTTCTCAGTAATAATCATAACAGGTCGTGGAAGATATTGTGGAACTGTTCCAATTTTTGAGAAGCAGTAACAGACTGGCAATTAGAAAACATGTCAATATCCTGTACAGACATTATAAAATCAAGTACTATCAGAATTTTACAAAATATTAAAACTACCCAAACAACTTTGCTCAGCCTTAGTTTTGGATCATGACAAATCCAGAAATATAATTAGGTTAGGTTTTTCAACAACCTGAAAATTTGAGGTATCAACAACGATGAAAGGACCAAAGTTTTGTTATTTCAATGAAAGTAACTTTGTTTAACGCATGTATTCCTAGGAAAAATAGTAAATATGTTTGATGACCTCATAATCTCTTTTTGGAAAGTATCACCAATACTGTAAATAATGAGCATATTTTGAATGGGATCTTTCACTTTGTTTTTATTTTCAAGTACTGAATATTTGACTGCTTTATTTTACTATTTTATTACTTGACTGTTCTACAATATTTTACAATTTTATAATTTTTATAATTTTAATGATGATTTCACATAAAAAGGTGTCAAACTAATGGTAACACTTTCAAGGCCTAGCCTCACAGTGTTTATTCCTTCAAACTGAATTAGAACTAGAACATTATTTCATTTCAGACATCTCCATACACTAATTTTAACCAGTATTCAACAATAACTGCAGGTAAAAAAATACCTGAAATGAACTTATATAAACCACGCTTCTGCAATTCCTCATTTCAAAGCCCACCTCGGTAAAAAAAAGCAATAGTTCAGGGCATTTTCAATATATTTTCCAAATCATACCTATTTGTATAATAGTTATTTATGCAACAAGTGCAAAAAGAACAATTTTTGCACGAGTTGCATACAACATTTTTTCTACGTTCATGCAAAAAGCAAAAATTGATTTATCAAGGTACAGCACTAGGTGTTGGAAAATGAAAAGCGCAATTATTACTATCGATTTGCATTGAAACAGATCACTATCATCCATTCCATTCCATTGATAATACTCTTTTTAAAACTTTCAAATCTGTAATTGTCAGAAATAATTTTTGACTGACGTTTCTATAACCACAGTTGCATTATAAAAATCAAAATCATAGTAGCCATGAGCTCGTATATGTTATCACGAGGTGTGGTCATAGTACAGACAGTTTGCTCTATTCAGGTAGACGGTTTAGAACAAAGTGGATCAGTTTTGATTATGGAGTTTTTCTCGGGAAGGCATTGGTTCAGCTCTGGCTGCTAACATTAATACAAAATAATATAAAATATGTAACTGTTTGAAACGTATTGCCATTCTCACAGAATATCTGCAAAATATGTAGTTGGTTTGAACATTTATGTTTGTCATGATGACAGCACGTTGAAGTTGAATGACAGATGAGTGCAATAAAAACTTTATTTCACTAGTGCAATAAAGAACTTATTTTTCCACTTAATATAGTTCAATAAAGTTTTGCTTTTTGCATGAATGTAGAAAAAATCGAATTTCCCTCGAGCTTGAATTAATCCGTATATTTTTCGTTGGTCGCGAATTTAAAAAAGGTTAGACTTGAATTCTAATTCCTCTCTGGTGGGTTCATTTGATATATTACTTTCTGTTTCACTAATTTCTTGTTTATGTTCATTATTTACATCTTCATCAATAAATAATTCTTTGTAGTAATCAACCCAAACTTGTTTGTATTGTTAGCATTCTTCGGTCTTTATTCCGTTAGTATCACTTTTGCAATTTTTTATTTTTCCCTAACTCTTCTGTAGAAGCTTTTTGTATTTATATTTGCACTTTCTTGCTCAATTTTATGCACTTTTCTTGCCTATCCATTCTTTTTACTTTTCCTAATCATCTATTTTGCTTGTTTTTCTATTCTTCTCTATCTCCGTTTTTATTAATCTTTATCCATCAGCCCTCGCCCTCATCTTGTTTTCTGGTATTTTTTAAATGTATCAGTGTTCCATGTATGATTTGTTTGGCCCCAGTCCTTGTTTTTTCTTTGTAGTTTCATTTAACCTTGCTTCGAAATTTCACTCACTAGCATTAATGTGTTCATGAGTTGTTTGTTATCACGCAATTTGTTTTATGAAATCCTCTTTTCCTATCTGATATCTTTACGTAGAATTCTTCGTTTTCTCCCCTTCCGGTTTTTCTATAGGTGCATACATTTGATAGAGAAATACTGAACGGCTTCAGCTTAGCATTAAAATATATTCATACAAATCATTAATAAAAATAAAAAACATCAGAGGTCCCGAGCTCGACCCCTGGGGAACTTCTGTTGTAATGTATGTATGTATTAGAGTTATAGTTGTTACGAATACAAATTGTTTACGCCTAAATGAATATGATTTTGGGAATTCAATCGAACAATGATTGAAATAATAAATAGTACTCTGACTGCACCAGTACTGCTATCATTATATCACATTATTAATTATGTTATATAATTTATTTATATTGTTCATATTCATAGATAATTCTTGAGATTATTGATAATTTTTTGCGGTTTCCAATGTTTTTTTCAACAGATTCCTAAAGATTCTATAATTTTCGAATGGTAATTATATTATATAATTTTTTCATATTGTTCATATTCATAGATAATTCTTAATATTATTGATAATTTTTTGCGGTTTCCACTGTTTTTTTCAACAGATTTCTAAAGGTTCTATAATTTTCGAATGATACAGTTTTGATTTTCTTTATGGATAATTTTTCTCTTCTTTCTAAGAATAATTTTACCTACCATTACCAAACTGAAAGCATAAATACTAAAACCTTGCCATTTATAAATAAAAATTGGCCTTGCTTCAAGAAGTGCTTAGATTTCTATTCAATTTAGTGGTGGTTGGTGTTCTGGCGGTCTAAGGCGCAGGCCGTTCAGAACTTCAGTATAGCGGTAGTCTGTGTTCGAGCCCGATGTATGTACGAGGGTTTTTTTTCTCAAGTACGCAATATCGGAATCGATAGACGACCACAGTCCTTGTTGAAAGCAAGTGTATTGTGTGTTGTCTAGATGCAAATCTCGTTTAGTTCTAGCTTGGAGTGCACGCCAGCCACCCGAGGTGGTGCTGTAAGTTTTCTAGGTTTTCCTGAAAAGGGAATATGCCATCAAAAATCAGTAAGTCGCCCCGGAGCGCCACGGCAAATAATAATAATAGCCGTCCTCTACCCGCATAGGCTATGCCTTTGGTTACACTCTACGAGTGTTTATGAGGGATTATAATTATTATAGAAACGAATTTCATTCTAGTTTTCCTCTTTTTTGTTTCATTTTTGAATGATACTGTTCCAAATTCTCATCTGCATCAATTGCGGAATCGAAACAAAGTCCCTAAAATCTCAGTCATTATGAGATAGAGGGTTTGTTCCCTTTAAGTTTCTTACTTTCAAAATATAGGTACATTTAGTTTAACTGATTCCCCGAGCATTACCGCTTTGGAAAATCTATCGAACATTCAGAATGATGAGTTGGGTTCAACTTTTGTGACGAAGCTATCATCTACTGATTATTTATGCATCAGCCTTTATTTAATCAATAAAATGTAGTGAGTTCGATATCAAAATGTCCGTTTCTACAAAATAATTATATGCTCACGACTCCGTCGTTGGTAATGACGGATGTTAATAAATAATGGAAAGTAGCAGAATCGTCTCCCTCTTTGCAACTTACCACTCTTGGTTTTCAACACGCAACAACCAACTTCATCTTGGTAGGTGAATTAGAAATGTATGTATCAAGTGAGTAAAGTGATACTTTTTTTTACGAGTAGGAAATGTTGACGCACGATGCCGTAGGCGGAGTGCGGCATTCCTACGAGTAAAAAAACACTTTACTCACGAGTTTCATACAGTATTTTTTCTACAACTGTCAAAAAAAAACCAATTCATATTATTTTGCAAATATGAAATGAATTTGGCGTATTTTTATTGATTCATTATTCGAACAAAGTTCGAAGAGTATGCCGGAGAGTTGAGTTTCAAACAAATGAAACGAATAATTTCAACAGAATCGAAATCACTTTCTCTTCACACTATCCCGCAAAATGGAAAATTTGAAGCGAATATTAAAATAACATATTCATCGAGGTCAATATTATTATCATTAATGTTGACTTGACTTTCGAATAACTAGTCCATCGAAGTAACTTTTCATTTTCTTAGATTTGTATTCAAAATAAATAAACAATCCTCGTGAAGCAACGAATACCTTTTTCTTTCTTTGAACTATGTCAAGGAAATCTCATATTTGCACTATCCACGATTTTCTCCGTTCAATCTTCATCACTTTTCATTTCTACTTAAATTAAATTTATAGTTATCAAGAATTCTTTATCTGGATAGATGCCCAATTTCACAAATTTCATTAATTATTGTTGTCAACTAGTGTCTGACGGCCAAACAGCCATATCGACCATATGAACATTAATAATGATAGAAACTCCCTCCAGCTAAAGTTGTCGGGAGTTATTCTGATTATTAATATTCATATGGTCTCATTTAATTCTCAAAATAATAATAATAATAATAATAATAATAATTTTATTGCTTCTGAAAACGGGTTTACAGCAAGAAGTATGTGTGTGTGAGAATACAAAAAATATATATGTATACATATAAGATAAATAACAATCTGCTAACAGTGGATTGTAAAATCTTAAGAGTATAATATAATAAACATCATTCACTTAATATAAATGAACGTAACTTGAGAATGTTCCAGATATATTCCGAGATTTCTTTGGCTACAGAAATAGTTATATTCTTTAAAGCATGGGTAAGTTCTTCTAAATTCTGAAGGCATTGTTTATTTCGTTTCATAACAGTGTAAATCGGACATTCAAAAATGATATGAAATAATGTTTCCTTTTCATTACTATTACAAACAGTGCATATTACATCTGGATCAATTGAATACACAATTCCATTTAATGTGAACTTAATTTTAAAATGATTGGCCATGCGTAACTGTGCAAGAGTACGGGTAATTTGTATAGGTAACTTTAACAGCAGATATAAGCTTGGTTCCTGTGAGGTACCCAGATTATTGTACATATACATGAAAGGGTAACGAGATGCCATAGAGACATCGTTGTTGAACAGATAACTGTAATAATTATTTACTATACTTCTCTTATTTGAAATCAAAGTGCGACCAGTCATACTATTCCAAATTTCCAGAGATCCGCTATCAATAAAAAATTGCTTTATTTGAAGTGCCCAATTATATTTTGCATCAGTTGTATTTATCAATCTCATTTGTTGTTCAAAACAAAGTCTTGGATAACGATCGCTCTCCATGGTATGAATCTTGTATAGCCAGTTTATAGTAATTTTAAAAATATTATATGCAAGTTTAACTCGGCCTGTTTCCAAACGTACTATTGCGTCAGGTGTATTGATAGGTACTCAAAGAATTCTTTTTAAGAAACTGAGATGTACTCTTTCTAATACCTCCAAATATCTAATGCCCCATACCGTAACGGAGTTGAATAAAACACTCATTGCTAATGATTCAAATAATTTTATTCGTGGATACCAGGTGTCAATTTTAGCTTTAGCCAAAATAGGGATTACTGAGCCGATAGCCTGTTTTCCCTTAATACTAGCAGCTGAAGACATTTCATGGAATAGTCCTGAAGAGGTGAAAGTTACTCCCAAATAAATATATTTGTTTGTTACCTCTAATGGTTGTCCGTTAAAATGAAAAGAAAAATTAGGTTTACGATATCCACCTCGAGCAAATTGCATAATTTTAGTTTTTTGTAAATTAACGGTCAACTCATTACATCTAGCATATTTTTCTAGTATCTTCAATTTTTTCACGACATCAATTTCTGAGTGGGCAAGAATCACCAGATCATCTGCATATAATAGAGCCAACACGTCATTCAATCAATGTTCACACCCTGAGCAAGGTTATCATAGAAGAATGTTTCTATATCAGCTATAAATAGTGAAAATAGAAGGGGACTCAGAGGTTCACCTTGAAGAACACCCATTGTTAATTCAAATAATCTAGAGAGGCCATCAGAACCTTTTATTTGAATAGTTGCATTGGAATACAATATTTGTATTATCCGAAGGATTTTAGCAGATATCCCCATCTTGATTAATTCTCAAAATACAAAGTACTCTCTATAGAATTATGAAGAAAATAATAGTCGTCTATTTGTCATGGTCTTGTGATATTACCTAGGAATATATTCGCCGCGATAGTTTGGAATTTTGATAATACTTATTTTATAGGAAGAATGCTAAGAATATTATTGGTGAAACATTTGTATATCAGATATTTATAGGTTATTAGTTGCCAAAGAAAATGAGGAATGTCTTCGATTCAATTTTTTTTGTGTGAAATCGAGTTTTTTCAGAAAAGTTGTCGATATAGATGAACTTAAATAGCGAAGCCGTTTCCAAAATCCAAAATATAACAATAAATAAATATATACAAGAATTTCTCCTTTAAAGATATAACATATATTTCAAAAAGGTTAATACCCAGGCCCACAGAATAACCATGGATAACAGGATCCTTGAAATCTGGTTTTCGTTATTTCATTGATGAATGTGTTTTCATTTATCTTCCTCATGTCTAGCATTTTGTGACTGAGACAAGTTCATCGTAGGTACTTTGGTTCATCATTTCATTGCGCTTTCTCTGTTAGCTGGAACTTCATCAAATATTACGGCTTGTTTGACATTTTCAGTGAGTATTGATTAAGACTGAAATATTTTTCGGTGCCAATACAAGTTGGAAGAATATATTAATTTGCTAGTTGTTGTATCAAACATCTTCAGATGATATGCAACCAATCAAAAGCAAAACTACTCATCTTGTATTATCTATAAGTTGGCAACATTGCCCAGAAAATGTATGACAAGTTTAACAAAGAGCAACTTGCAAAAGTTGTAACATCGTAATGAGTAGAGACAACATATGTTCATATCACAAAACAGTTTCAGTGAAATGAAGCAAGTGAGTAACGTTAAACAATCGATGACAACAGACAAAAGAAGATCTCTGACCCAGCAAAGAGGTTAGGAATAATCACGTCAAGAATCAATCTGTGAATCATAATGAAATGAACTTGTAATACACGGCCCAACGTATACCTTCACTAGATATATCTGTATATATCAATCAAAAACAATTGTAAGAAATTACTATCTGCCTAGAAAAAAACAACGTTGCCTTTGTATCACCAAATCGGAGGAACTTCACAATTAACACGAAGATAATATCACAACCTAAAGTGGATGAAAGCTCTGTTGAAATTGTTCAACATCCGGAAATTTATCGGAATGGCGATAGTGACTGAATTCTCTTCATTATTGGCCAGTTTTTCTACCAATAAAAGACTGGGTTCATTTGGATATGGCAAATCCCGATCTGAAAGTCAAACTTTCGTTTAGTGTTAAACTGGTTGAATTGTATGTTGCACTAAAGAAATTAAAGCGGCTCAAAGATCTGGCAATCCTTTCCATGCAACTGATAGGTCTGAAATACAAAGAGAATAATAAACTTTTCCAAATTTTATGAGATTCCGGAAGATAGCAAAGTCCTTATTATCCATGTCAAATCATAACCATTTCCTGACCATACAATTCATTCATATGAAGGTGAAGGTAAGTTAACCTTGAAATAAAAAAGTAGTGCAACTTAGATCTTCTAAATACGAATCTGAAACAATTTCGAGTCGCTCGCAGGTAATTTTGTTGTTATGCCCTTCTGAATCACGAAAATTTACCATTTTCAAAGACGATTTTTTCAGGGACAAATCGCACAAAATGTCTCCGTCTTTTTGTCTACTTTTTTATTTCAGACGCTAGTTAACTGATATTTTACAAATAAGCATAAAAAACAACAGTTTTAAACAAAAATTTGACCTTCCTATAACCTTCAACCTAACCTACAATGTTAATAATTCTTGTTCATCTTGTTCATATTTTCAGATTCATTTTCAGATGATCAAATTCGGTCAGTAACTAACACCGCCTTTTTCAATTTCAAGGTGGAGCCCGATAAACTTACCTTTACCGTTATTGGTTTCAAACGTCATACAATAGTGTATTGTGTATCTAATAGTAAAAGCATTACATTCCCGGACTACAATGTAAATTGTTGACTAAGCCTAAGCCCAGGCCAACAAGCAATGAAGTCTGGGAATGTGCTTTTACTACGAGGTACACATACTATTTTTTCTGAAATCACAATCAACCTTATCGTAAATTTGTATAAATGCATAAGCCCTTCTGATTGATGTCAATATTGTTGAGATTCCGACAAAACATTTTCTGGGCCGTTTTTGATACGAGTACGTTCGTTGTCACTGTTTGTTTATTGTTGAGACGCTGGCCAAAATTTTCCCGGACCGTTTTCGGAAAGTTAGCAACGGACTAAAATACTAGATTAGCGTATTTTGGGGTCTGAAGTTGTTCCGAGAAAGTACGCATTCTTGAGCGATTTCAGAAAAACCAAATTGATTTGCCATTGCCTAGGGAATTGATAATAGTTTTAGCTATGCTTGCAGTATTGGATACGTTCATAATTGCATGCTTCTGTATAGATGCTTGGCTTGCTTCTTGCAACAAGTAGGTGGATTCACCCAATCATCGAAAATTTGTCTTCTCTGGGGTTACACCAAATGTCACAGTGATAGATACTACTCGTAACACCCGTATTTACCAAGTGAAAGGTACTTAAACATTCAACCAGACCCAAGGTGTTATATGAGCCATCCTAGAACGTAAGTAATGGGGAAGCATCATCGAGATACCGGACCCCTTCCCTGGTTGGTTGGTTGGTTGGTTGGTTGGTTGGTTGGTTCGTTTGAGGCGATACCAAGCAAGATACCAGGTTTACCCACTGAGGTGGCACTTAACACTGATACCTGCTAGAGTGTATTGTACTGTTCTTCCTCCTTACAACATAGTCTGGACTCCACGGCTCCTTTGTTTATTCGCATTTTATTATTATTATTTTATTCAGTATGAAGTATGTCAACTTTTTATTATTTGGCTCAAGTGCGTCACCATGGCTGTGCTCGTCGCTTTTGTCCCAGTACGTTTGGTGATTCGTTTCTTATTTGGGTTGTAGTTTATTAGGTTTCCCAATTTCAATGCTAATTCCGGGTTTGTGAATGATGATTCAGATACTTATCTTCCAAGTTGGTCTTTATTTTTATTATCTTCATTCCTCTTTGCCCACGAGTGTGACTTTTTGTTTTGACAGTTCATCAAGGCTCTGAAGGCATTCCTAAACATGTTCTGAATTCATCTATAAGGGGTTTACAGCTCTTATTGCGCACTGGCTGTCAGAGAGAATGATTCTACACTCACTTTATACAATCATCCAGTTGCATATCCCAATGGAATGTGTCTCAACTTGGAAACTGTGGTGTTTTTGCCAAGTGCAACTATAAGGTTTCTTCTTGGCATCAGTCCATATGACTGTCCCTCCTACTGTTTCTGATCCATACCGTTACATTTCTTCTTTAGTAACGACCTAACGTCAGTATGAGTGGTACTGCCATCATGGTCTGAGAAATTCCCAACGCTCTTTGGAACTACATCAATGTGATCAGTATGACTGAACCCCAATCAAATCTCTCAATTGTAAAAATGAAATCACAAACCTCATTGCAGTCGAAGGATGGAACACTATAGAGTTCGAAAGTTTCGCGATAACTCGTTAATCCGAAATCTTCCAAACTGCTGACTAACTGGATTTTAGATGATTTTTTTTTTCTTTGTCTTTAAATAATTCTAGTTGAAACAGAGACCATGGAAGCTTCAGTCACTTCATCAAACAGATACATCTAGTTTATCTACTCCTGGAAAGCAACTTCTTTCTGAGAGCGAATTACCTCGCCCCTTCCCCCTTCTCATCAGAAAAAGTAAACTCAGCATGAATAACAAAGTTCTCATTATATAGCTCATTGGCCAAGTCAGTCATCATGTACGCCTCAACTGCGTGTTGAGATCTGCCCCCAGCAATCCCCCAGCAACTTGGCCGTTCTGGAGAGCGTTCGAAACAAAACATTCAGAATCGAAACACGTGAATTCTTGAGGTCGCACTGATCCATGAGAACCAGCTAATGTGCGCCGTCTCATTACATAAGTCTCAGATTGTCCTTTAACCTTTCTAATAACGAAGTTCCAAACATATCCCACAAGCAACGTACCTACCGCTAGATCTTAGGTATGAGTTTTTTTGTAGATCAAAAGAGAAAAGGGTCTTGGTACCGAACTCGACAAATAGCAACGAAAGCCCAACCTTCTTCTGAAGAAAGCACGTCATTATCGTCACGGGAAATATCAAAGGAAGTAGATAGGAATATGGATCTGATGCGATCAGCCCTCAAAGATGTACAGACGTGGTGCTTAAGAGAGAACCTCAAGGTCAACCCTCAAAATACAACGACACCATAAAAAGAAATCTAGAGACCGACAGAGCTCTTCAACACTTCTTTGATGAAAGCCTACACATGTCAGGAGAGTCGAAATAGTTGGGGTTGAACCTAGACTCAAAGCTCACCTGGAACAAACAGCTGGAAAAGTGCAGACAATGGCAAAGACTTTACTAATGATAGCCAGGCGTTTTTTTTTTGGCGAATCATGGTGACTCAAACCAAAACAACCACTTTGGTTATATACACCAATAGGCCTCGATATACGGAACCCTGCTGTGGGGGCCAGTCGTAAAGCAAGTGATAACTGTAGGGAAGCTGGCTGGTTTACAAATACTGGCCATACTCGGAGTCACTATGCATGGTGCTATGTCCAGCACATTAGCATGTAGGTGATTCTGAACCTCCCTTCCAGCTTTTTCAAATTGTAGTGAAGGCGAGGATTGAAGCCTCTAGCCTGAAGTGTCTAGGCTAACGGAGGCGCAACATTCTAGGTCACTCCAACATAATGGAGGTCATAAATTTCGACACATCTGAAATGTCATCGGATAAAATTACTCCAACCTTTGGAGCAGGCACCACCATCATAGGAAAATCACGTCAAGGGCCATTCCAATGCTGTCAAGAGGGCGAATCCGATATAGGAGTATGGATGACTCTGAAACAAGCAATATATGGGCAGAGATTGAGGCAGTACATGAGTTTAAGCCTTGTTATACAAGCCTCTATATTCCAAGCCAAGGTAATCGCCACTTTCGTTTGCACGAGAGAAATTCTAAGCAGAAACAAACCCATAACCATTCTCTCCGAAAGGCAAGGGGAAATAAAGGCATTCCGATCATGCAAGCTTGCTTCCAAAACAGTCTGGGGAACACACAAAAGCATCAACGTCTTAGGAGAACAGAACATGGTTAAACTTTTCCAGGTACCTGGTTGCAAGGACATTCAGAGTGAGAGAGCAGACGCCTCAACAATGGCGAAGGGAGCAACAACTCTCACTGCACCAGAATCAGCCTGTCCTGTTCAATGTCCCCCCAACGGGACATTGAACAGGACACGACCACTACCAATCCTCCTGGAAGAATGCCTCAGGCAATACTCACGGGCAAATGATGATGATGATGGGCCAACCAACCTACTATACAGACAACTTCTGGAACTGAGTCGGAACTCTCTCAGGAAGGTGGTAGGACTCCTAACAGGACACTGTTTTACATACTATTTAAATGCGAAGCGGATATCTTCGGACATTGTAGTGCAAGATATGTCATCCCACTGAAAAACCTAGTGAGAAGTATCCAGAAGAGGGTTTCTGTATGACATGCTGAAGTTTAGTTTCTTACTTTATAAGAGCTCTGGTTCACCAATGAGCAGCTTGGGGTCCAAGGTGAAGCCAAAGATGATTTAATGTTTTATTCACTTTGTATAGAAATAACAGATTTTGATTATTTATAGGAATAACTCAAAAGCCGTTGAAATGTGTGCTATCTGTTTCAGGAAACAGGCAACGCCTTGACTGAAATTGATATATCTGCCTTCTGATTCAACCAGTCCACTTCAGACTTACAAAATGGGGAAATGGTCAGAAACAGTACGTAATTGAACCTCAAGACCATCATCGCAGCAAACTCATACCATACAACAAGGAGTTACAACGAAAGATGTAAGTTCCTTTCAGATTTTATTACTTTCAATGATGCTGATTTGGGGGAACAACACTCAGTGTTTATTCCTGATCTCGGAAAGAGACTGCACTTGTCACAAATATCAATTTTTTCAGGAGAGCTGTTTAAAGAGTTTACTTCTGACTCCCTTCTAACATAGTGTGATATTATAGAAAGTTATTCTTGTTTCTGGTTGAGATATCATATAGTAAACCACTCTGTCGAACTCACTCGAGACAATAGCACTATGTACTTGACTCTTTTTTTATCAAAAGATGACATAGTACAGTTTACCTCCACGTTTACCTCAGATATATAAAACCACTTTTGAGTTTCGAAATCCGAAAAACAGGACTAAAGGCGGGACTCCACCAAACTGGGCTAGCCCGGCGACAACCAAACTGGGCTAGCCCGGCGGCATTTGCGGCCTTACCGCCGGCACAAAATGCCTCGGCTTGTGGCGGCTCTACCGCTGACTCAAATTCGACTCCACCAAACTGGGCAGATGTGTCGGCTTACAGAGAGTTCTTGGTCGTCATCCGAAAATATTTGACGACGACATTTTGTTGATAGGGTATATGGTTCCAAAAATTATTACCAAGAAAAAAAATTAGCACAACTTTTGGGTACGACCTAGTTTAACCAAAAATCTTCAAAAAAATGAAAGTAAACTATTAAGTGATTCAAGAATTGATAATTGTGGTTCAGTGCCTGGCCAAACATCAGAAGCTCATTTGAGAATTTTGTTGGAATGAGTACGTAAATAACGTACTGTTGGATAAAAATAAAAAAATAAATGAAAACACTGAAACACATGTGGATAGACAGTGCCTGCCCGCGTAGCCGACTGAAATCCTTTGATCTTTACCGACATTTGCCCGCTAACAAAATTATGCCGGCGGCCGATGCTAGCGGCCTCAAAAGGCTGTTTATTATTCATTTTTCTTCGGCAATAGCCGGCGGGTTATGCCGGCGGCACGCGCCACTGGGCTAGCCCAGTTCGGTGGAGTCCCGCCTTAAGAGAGTTCAGAATTGAATCAACCAGCAGTGTGGATATTGGGCTTACTTCTAGTCATCTATAGAAAGTCATAAACTGCTTTCCATTTGAGGGTTTGATGCACCAGGGCTTCTTATTCTAGTCATTGGCAAGCGACAAGGCTCGGCTCGTACTCGCTCACCTCGAATGTTAACACGTCTTTACATTCCTTGTTACTTAATAGTTATTTATGCAACAAGTGCAAAAAGTAAGTGTTTATTGCACTCGACGTGAAATTGTCCGACGAGGCCGTTAGGCCAAGTTGTACAACACGTCGAGTTCAATAAACAATTTTTGCACGAGTTGCATACAACATTTTTTCTACGTTCATGTAAATAGCAAAAAATGATTTATGAAGGTCCGGCACTAGGTGTAGGAAAATGAAAACCGCAACTTAAATAATTAATTATTACTATCGATTTGCATTGAAATAGATCACTATCATCTGTTTAAAAATAGTCATTTTAAAACTTTATCTGCTAAATATGTAGGGTTTGAACGTTTATGTTTGTCATGATGACAGCACGTTGAAGTTGAATGACAGATGAGTGCAATAAAAACTTGTTTTTCCGCTATGTATAGTTCAATAAAGTTTTGATTTTTGTATGAATGTAGAAAAATAAATATTAGACGAAAGATTAGTGATTTCAAAATCATAAAAATGTAATTTCAAGATTGTAAGATTGCAACTGTTTTTTTCAGGTTTCTGTGGCTGTCTCAAATCAAATGGTTTGGATAACTTACAAAAAAGCTCAGCTCTGTCAATGAAGTGACTATCGTCACAAATAGTCAGCTACCACTAACTCTTTGTCACCAATGAAACTTGAGACAATGAAATCGACAAGACTGATAGAAAAAATACTCCCTAGATTTTACTGGAAAATGAAGCAACCGGGAATTTGGTAGTCCCGGATCCTTCACCATTTCATCGGTTCATCACGTGGGATGTACCTAATCAAACAGATGCAAGTTCACACAAAAAGTTTACAGGTAGTATTGAAATTGCTACTATCAACTTTCATTCCACAAATCAAATCATTTTTTACAATTGAATGTGAGGTGATTCGCAGTATAAGGCATTACTCGCACTTATTTAATTTTTTCATTTGGTGTAAAAAAAAATGTCCCTCAAAAGTCGAAACTTGTGCGAGCTAACGATTCACGGTCTTACCTTTTAACGTGCGATTCCGAGCTCGATCCGACGAGAATAGATCTCGAAAGAAGATCGTCCGAAAGTCACCATCCAAACCACAACTTCGCCGTGCATTAGTTGGCTTCAGATATCGATTAAAACATAGATTTTTTTTATATTCTCTGGTAGCTCAATCTCCGGAAAATTATATTTTTTGCAAAAACGTAAATGATTAAGGTATTATAGTAATGAAGATTGTTCTGATTTTGATAAAGGTGGAGATCTTCAACAAAATGTAAACTCAAATTAACGTGAAGGGAAGGTAATGTAAATAGTTTATTATTCATATATTCTTATTTTGTCGTATTTTCGAAAATCAATAGCAATTATTTCTTCTTAATTATCAAAAAAAGGGTTTATTGGAAAAAAGTGAAATGATTTTTTCTGATTGAGAGCTGTTATTTCACATCTGAACATAAATTTTGATTCTCAACAAAATATCTTCATACATACACACCATACATATCCATATTAATAATACGACTCTACAAAAACATTTTCGTTCTTTGTCCTAAAGTTTATTTCCTGATTTTTCGCTTAATTATGAATAAAAACTAAAAAAATAGTCTTTTTCCATGTAGAGTTTGCTTTTGTGATAGTTATAATAATAATAATTATTTTCAAGTTTTCATAAAAATTTTAAATAATTTTAATACATTAAAAAATACCACGCGATAAAAGTGGCGTTTTTCATTCACACAGTGTCTCCAGATGGCACTGTATTTGAGTTATCAAAATTCTGAATTTCCAAACAGTGTACAGGGGAGAATAAAAAATAGTAATTTTGATCAAGAGTAATCTACCCTCATTTTTTATATTATCGAAGTTTATTTAGAAAAGTTGTTTAGGATCAAAAACAATATTAAGATTTGGAATCACAGCCACCTACGCCTACTACGCCACCTACCTAATCTTTTATAGTTTTGACTTCATAAAGGGTACTGATATCTCATATGCCCCTTAGTCGCCTCCTTCATATTCCTACAACGATATTTCAATGCGAAATTTGGTACAATGTATCATTCATACTAAAATATCGACGTTTGTTGAAATTTGTTTTTTGGTGCAAATTAGGTATATAATTCTGTAGGTATGTCCCGTACAGTGTTGCCAGAGCTGGTGATTTATCTCCAGATCTGGTGATTTCAGCACTTATTTGGTTAGTTGTCGATTATTTTTGTGAAAATTGGCAATTCTGGTGATTTTCGAAAGTTTAGGTGAAATGGTGACTTGTCAAACTTCATAATTGCTGTAGGTATTAGGAACGAACATGAAATCACGAAACCTGTGATAAAATTGCGGTTAGAGCCGCTTCAAGTAGCTCCGAGTAACTCCGGGTAGATCTGGATCGAAGACCGAACAGCGTTCCAATTCTCTCAATTGTCAATATTGGATATTGTCATAGTCAATTATCAATTGTCATATTTTAAATATTTTAAGAGAATAGATGATAGTGATCGGCACAACATTATCGTTTATCGTTAATGTTCTCAAAAGAAGAAGAAATGTAATCAGTTTTATGACGACGCATCAAATGTCACATTTTGAAAATGACGTTTTGTGGATTGTGTCAGTTGTGCGCAAGCGCTTCGTGGAAAAAGACATAGATGCTACACCCAATCATAACGATGAAACCCTGGTACTTCTTAGCGCAAGTGCTTCTATGCTGGTGATTTCTGGTGATTTTTGACATTCAGATCTGGTGATAATATTCTTAAGTTCCTGGCAACACTGGTCCAGTATATATGATTAATTATTGGTAAACGATTAAATAATACAATTCTGCAACTTTACCATCACTTTACTTATAAAAAAATGAAAATATACCATTTTCGACTTCTTCCATTGTCAATATGAGTTATTGGTTCCAAAGTCATTTCACCAAGGTTGAAAGATTGAAACAATCTTAGTAGATGTGTATTTCAACTTATCACGAATAATAACCATGTTTTAAATTACAGAGTTGGAAAAGAAAATGTTCAACAGTAGAAGTTCACGGAAGCTGCTGGACGCTGCACAAGAGAGTTTTTCTAAACTCTTGTGCGTGTGACAGCGGCTATTGTGGATATTCTTAGTCTTCCAGTAATGAACGACCAAGCTACCCATGCAGTGCCCAGTCGGAGGTTTCTAGATGATCAGATTGAATGAAAAACCTGTAATCTTGTTTGAAAATAAATGTATACGAATGGACAAATCTCTTTGTTTTGTTTTAAAAAATAAATGAACTCAATTTTTTGGGTAATGCTAATCCTCGTAGATGGAAACTGCATTGATATTATTTTGTATATGTATATTGTGATGTATATATTATTGTGTTGGCGAGCACCTCTAAAACATTACTAAAATCAAATACTTTTGTTTTTTATTGTTTTATTTCTGTTTCAATATAACAAATCATTTTATTATCGAAAAATTCTTCTTTTTCCATCAATGCTAGGGCAGGCCGACAACATTAGAGTCTTCTATTCCCAGCCTAACGAATGATAATATCGAGTTTGAAAGCATAGCTTACTATAGCATATTTGGTTTAAATACACTTCGACCTGAAAAATCTATTGTGACCCCTCTTAAGAGGTACCATCAGCGCGTCATCACGAAAGCCAAATTTTTTCATTGCGCTGCACATCTTGGGTGTGCGGACATATGTTTTTAAAGAGCAATAGTGGAAATAACGAAGCTCAAAACCAATCCCCATTTCATCAAGGGTATTGTTTGTTTTTAGCAAAATTTTAGCCCCTTTCTTGCAAGTACGTCTGCTTCTTCATTACACACCAGTCCGATGTGTCTGGGAACCCATAGGAGGGTAACAGTATATTCTTGCTTAGTTCGTTCGTTTAATATTTCTTATTACTCTCCAGTCATTTATTTCTCTTTGAAAGTCTGATAATTACTGTCCGGCTTGTTTGAATGATTTAATATAGGTCATTATTTAATATTTTACACCTACTATCAGAATTTCATTAAAATTCTATTTCAATTCAAATATTTATCATTTATGAAATAAATTGTGACAGCTGTCAACTGACCAGAATTCCTTATTCACAGTCATTTGTTTAAGAAGTAAAAAAGTTATTCCTTGGCAAATTCAGAAAAAATACTATGACTCAAAAGAAGTAGGTATACTAGACATACATATAATCACAATTGATTATTTTAAGTAATAAATTTATTCATTAAGTAACTCTAAAAACTTCAGACGACTAGCTTCTGTTTAGCGGACGACTAGCTTCTCTTGGGACGATTAATTCAGTATCTTGGAATAAGAACAACCAATGTCATATATTACAACAACTTACAGTTGATGTCCTGACTGCCAAACGCAGTTTGCCACAGGGACACAGGATACCTATCAACAATAAATGCATAAAAAAATAAAAATTGAATAATGGGGAATCAGTTTTACGTCGTTCTTCGAGAAGACTAAACCTATGCTGAAGATGCTCACCGCAGTTGTGAGCGAAACGTCCAAAGAAACCGCCTCCAGGGAGGTGAACCGACCACGGCCTCAAAGCCCGGAAACCATTCTTCACGATTTCACTTCCGGCTGTGAAAGCCTTCACTCTATGCTCAACTGTGGAATTGTTGTTCTTCCGTCGAATATTTTTCATATCAACTGCTGAAATTCGGTTCTCCAATTCCAGCATTGAGAATCTAGGGAATACTGGGAACATTTTTGTGCTATCCAAAGATTATTTGAAATACATTTGTTTCAACTAATTGAAAAAATTGTCAAAATTGACATTGGTTGTTCTTGCTCCGCGCCACAGAATAGAGAACATGCATGACTTTATTTTTCGGGTTTGCTGCATCAATCGGGTCTCAAAAATCACATTTAGTGAAAAATAATTCCTTGAATCCAATTTTTTTCCGAAATTTTAAGGTTTGAAATTGCTCTAAGATTCAAACACAATTTGACCTTGACGTCGAATAACTTCCCCCAAACGATAGCGCTCCTTGTGGTTGTTTACGGAATATTGAGTAGTTTTGGTAGTTTTAGGCAAATATTATATTGTACAGCTTTTGGGAGCCCTCTAGAAGTGAAATGTTGAACTGTGTGAGCCAGAGGCGCTAGAAGTACGTTTCAAATGGGATGAAAAAGTTGCATTTTCAATTATGAATTAGGAAAAGGGGCACGAAAAAATTCTGACTATATCACTTAGCTTCTCTGATGGTAATGTTCATGTGCAAATAAAAACATTCTACAACACTGCTACTACAATACCTGTTCCCTATTTATTTAGTCGTTCAATGATCCCATAATTTTTTTTTATTATCCGTTTACCGGACGACTAGACACTTCGTTAATATAAAGAAGAAGAATTTTTGCACTGACATGAGTGACATGGTGACATGTGACAATGACAATTGACAATTCACAAAAGTCAAAACGTCAAAAGTTCAAGCAAGCACAAAACGACAAAACAAAAGTGGAAAGAAAAGTATAAACGTATTGTATATATATTCGATTATCTGTTTCCATATGGAAATATAAAATAGTAATTTAAAGAAAAAAATGGAGATAATCAAATAGTTTTTGTTATTTCGGTAATGGCTTCGGATGCAGTTGATGTCTTGGTAAAAAAAGAACCTCAAGATCTAGAACCAGAGCCATTGGTACAAAATTATGTTCCCGATGTTGACGTTAAAGACGAAAGTGTCACTGATTTTGACCTGGATAAACCGGATTTAATTAATCCGGCAAGTACTTCAATGAGTGATGATCCAGATACATGGGTAAAAGAAGACAATGTTCCATCTGACGAAGATGTTGATAAAGACCACAATTCTTCAGTTTCCGACGAACCATCTCACAAGATCACTTTGGAAACACTCAGGTACGGGTCCGAACAGGGAGACGACTCTGACAGTAGTAGTAATTGCAGTGAAGATAGCGAAGCGGATTTGAAGTGTAAAATTTGTAAAGAAGAATTTAACGATGACTATTACCTCCAACAACACTACAAGCGCAGGCGGCTTGCTGAAAAGAGTTATAAATGTTGTGGTTGTGAAAAAATTTTCAGGGATAATACTCAACTGAACGTTCACTCCAGGAAGCATACCGGAGAGCAGCCGTATGCTTGTGGTACTTGTGGTAAAAAGTTTTCAGTGAATGGTAACTTGAGCAAGCATATGAGAATCCACACGGGGGAGAGACGGTTCACTTGTGATATTTGTGATCGAAAATTTACTCAGTTTGCACACTTGGAAGATCACATTAAAACACACTCAGGTTTGTTTATAGAGTTTTATGATTTTCTGACCGTAGCAATGGATAATAATTGATTATTTTTTTAAAAATTCTTGAAAAGTTGCCAAATATTTCTTTGAATGTTTTGGCAGGGGCTATTAATATATCATTATTTAGAGGATCATTTCCATCATACTTGAAAACTGCCACAATTATTCCAATATATAAAGGGAGAGACCTGATAATTTCAAACCAATTTCCTTGCTACCGATCATCTCTAGAATCATTGAAAAATTGTAGGAAAAAGGGTAATTTCTTTCCTCAAGAAGTTCAATATACTGAGTTCCCATCAATTTGTATTTCAGGCTTCAAAAAGTACACAGGATGCCATCTTTGCCTTCCTAGAAAACCTCTATCTAAATCTAAATGACTGATAAGCAGCTGTGGCGGTATTTTGCAACCTATCGAAGGCTTTCGACTGTGTGAGTCATGATATATTACTACAGAAGCCAGAAGCTTGAAGTCATATCTGTCTAAATGCTGCCAGAATGTGTTACTCAATAGGGTCAATTCCATAGAATGTGGAATTAACTGTGGTGTCCCACAAGGCTCAGTCCTGGGATCTGGGTTATTTTTGCTCTATGTCTACGACTTGGCCAGAGTGGGCAAACAACACCACAATCGTCTGGCATAACAAAATCATCACAGTATCTCTTCAGCACGTTCTTTATTTCACAGAAAAGAGCTATAAGATATTTATGCAAAGCCAAATATCATGATTCCTGTCAAGGATTATTTCTTTAATAACACATTTCAATACTGTCATGTCTTCTCATTCTAGAAAAAACCACACAGCTATCTCTCCATATCCCACTTCCAATTCTTATATCATCTCTTACTCAAAATTCACTGATCTATAAAAGCAGATCCACCCGATCTCAAAAATATATATGTATATGTTTTTTCCTTTATTTTAAGGTTTGTATTTAAACAAATTGTTTGAGATTACCTACTTAAACATTTTCTTATATTAATTTCAGGAACTTTACCTTCAAATTTCATTGTGGTACTAGGGCTTTTTGATCTTCATTATGGTCCTTGGCCCATAATTAACTTCATTATGCCACTAAAATATATCAAAATAACGATGTCATTATGACATGCCAGTAGATGATATTACTTATTTGAATTTTCTCGTATTTTTTCGATAATAAAGGATATTTTGATTGATTGGTTTTTTTTCACTAGGTGATCGTCCATACGTTTGTGACTTCTGCAACAGTTCCTTCAAGACCACAGCCAGACTGAGAAAACACAGAAAGTCTCACGAGGATGGTAAAGACAGTAAACGATCAGTTCCATGTCCGATATGCCTGAGAGTACTGAAAAGTACGAAACAGCTTCTCACTCATTTGGAAACACATGACGAAGGACCTCACAATCCATTTTCCTGTGATTATTGTGGAAAGAGTTATAAAAATTTGTTCTCATTGAACATCCACCTGAAATCCCACGGCAACGTTCGAGATTTCAAATGCAGTTTGTGTGACAAAGCATTCACCAATGCCAGTCATCTTAGGAGACATTCAAATTCTCATACAGGTATATATTGTAAAAATGCCCAAACATTAGCAATTTGGTTGAACTATTCACTACTATTACATCTCCAACAAATACTAGAACTCAATAAAATAGTAATTTCAAACCATATTGAAAGCAATTCGTGAACAAAATTAATTAGAATAATGATTTGCAACAAAATTAACAATAAAAATAACAATATCAAATATAGGGAATATTTTTTGGTAGAGCACAAAGCGACGTTGTCAATTCTTCTTAAATTTCTGCATACCAAGTGAAAATTACATTTATCTTGTGATTAGTTTTCAGAAGTGTTGACAATTATTCCATACTCTGTTATTCATCTGATAATAATGAAAAATATGCATTAGATACAACACTGAGAGGCCTGTCCTACATTCGTCACATCCGAATTTAAGTTTAGTGAAATATGTGCTTTCTCTTTGGATTTTGAAAAGAGATCCGAAATTTTTGTGGTGTTGTATCTGGTTATTTTTTACTGGGGAAAGTCTTCGAAAATATTTTTGATTTAGTACCTAATAAAGATTAGCGAAATATTGAGATCAAGAACCAATGAATTTTATTGATAAACAGACTGCAAACCCGAGAGCTTCCAAATTGAGTCTTTTCAAAATATATAGTATAAGTCATTGAATTTACTAAGTTCTTCTTTTACACCTTCATTCAACAAATTATCAATAAAAAGAATAATGTTATCATCAATAATGAGTTATTTGAATTACAGGTATAAGGCCTTTCACTTGCGACATATGCCTGAGAGGATTTCCTTCGTCGCAGAATCTCAAACGCCACATGATGACCCACACTGGCGAGAAACCGTTCACTTGTACCGATTGCAACAAGAGTTTTCTGACGTTGGAAAATCTGAATCGTCACAAGAGGACGCATACCGGAGAGAAACCGTTTCCGTGCGATGTTTGCGGGAGGTTTTTCGCGCATAGGTGAGAAATTCAATAAAATTCATTGATTCATTCCAGTTTTGATTGCAAAGTAACAAGGCATCGTGATTATATGCTACCGTACAACAGAAAATTGTTTAACATGGAGTACAGGTAAAAAAAAATTGTACAATTTGTTGTTACGTATCTCCTAGGCTTTCGGAGTAAACTCCTCAAAAGCAGAGCTTGTGAGAGCAAGGGAGACCCAAGACCTACAGCTTAAAAAGTGGATTCCGAACCACTTTAGCTCCGTATCGGCGTTGGGGATCGAATCACACATTTTCATTCTAACCTAGTAACAGGCAATAGTTTCTCTATGATTGAACATTTTATTTAAAAAAAATGAAAAACATCCAATAATAACTCGATGGGACGAAAATTCAAATATAATAATGGATCATCACTAGTTTGGAAACAGCAAATTTTCACATTCTATTTCTGAATCACTCAATAAATTATTCAAGATGAATAAGTTACTTGAAAACTGAATCAAAGATCCTTGATGGCAGTCAGGGCTAACGTTTTTATTGCTACAACAGTGTGAAAATACTTTCCTATCTGAAGAGAAATATCACTGTCGTGGAATATTTCTTCAATGGTTTTTTGAAATGTTTTGATATTCCGATTTTGTATTTTGAACACTTCGGTCGCTAGTTTTTTGAAGTTGTGTTTGTGCCTTAGATTTATTATTATTGTGTTAATATCAATGAACGAATACATTTATTTGCCTCCAGCGAGATTCAAATATATTAGGAAGAATTGAGAATCAAACCAATGCAATTATCTAGTATTTTTCTTTCAGCACAACCGCCAAGGAACACATGAGGGTACATACAGGAGATAAACCATTCCAATGTGAGTTCTGTGACAAGAAATTCTCCCTCAACAAAGCCCGTTACAAGCACATTCGGGAAAAGCACCCCGCATTCTTCTCCGAATTCAAGCGACTCAACGATTTGCCGCCAAATATGAAGAGGGCGCGAGAAAAAATGAAAAAAGAAATCATCCGTCCCGACGAACCTGGGATAGAGCAACTACCGCTTAATTGTAACGGGGTCAATGGTGAGAGGCTGATGAAGGTCGAAGGAGATGATTCCAACCATTCAGATGCTGATGTTAAGGATGTCAAAGTTCTTCCCGGCTCTCCAATGAAATGTGATGATTCTACTGATATCAAAGAGAATTTCGACAATATTAAGGTTAAAGAAGAACCTAAAGCGGTTTCTATTAAAATGGAATGTGATTATTATGACTGTAGCTAATGACACTATCAGTGTAGTTTGAATGCTATTGGTTGGAAGATATTAATGTTTGGGTTTCCGTGGATGGAAATACTGTTATTTCTTGCTAGCTCTCCTTTGGTCGGAGGGAATTGGTGTAGATCTTATGTATTTTAGATTTGGTGAAGACGGTGATGAACAAAGCAACAGCACTTGAGATATTTATTTTATGTAAGGCTGATTATTGTTTTAATAAAATTTCCTTACACAACTAGTTTTTTCTTATTCCTGACTTTTGAAGTTTGAGAAATATTATTATATTGCTGTGCTGGAGGTGGCACCACTCACCTATTTGACTTAGTCATGGATGAACTTGTGGTTAAACTCGCAGATGAAGGTTTCATGGAACAGGCATGCTGTGGTGCGTGAGACAACCAGAGCATGCCGCCTTTTCCGCCTAAAACCTAAGGGATCAAGCATCCCATCTTATGTCAGAGCTCCTCCTCAGCCGGTTAATGAAGTGGCAGATATGCCTCGTGTCATTCTGACTGTAGCGGAGAATGCGGGGATTCCCGATGTTCTTTCAGAAGAGGCTGACATCTGGCAGATCAACTATGTCGTGTATGACGCCGCGCAGACTTTGGCCCAAGAGAACAGGGGGGGATACCACCCCTCTGATTGGGAGGCATGAGCGACGCATACACAAGATGAAAGCCAAGATCAAGTCGGCGAGAGAGAACGCGTCTCGTATCCAGTGTGTGGCGGCCAATAGGCCCGTCACGCCTGCAGTGCGGCGAATTGCCTCAAAATTAAGACGAGCTCACCACACACTGAATCAAGGCATGCTGTTTACCATCAAACAGCACTGCCTTGATAGGATACGAATGCTGGTGGCTGCGAAGAAGTTACTAGTGAGGCTGGCGAGAAGTGTCGAGGAAAACATGAAGTTCCGCGATAAACCTCGTTTAATCCAAGAGCCTCCACGTGTTGTGGATAACCCACCGGCTGCTGGTCGGGTAAAAACCTTATTTTGGAAGAACATATATGTTTTTTTGCAACCACTCATAGTAGATACTCCAGCTCTAGCACAGTTCGAAGCTTTCTGCATGAGGCTTCGTTAGCCTCAGAACAATGACCTGCGCAGCCCAATAATGCCGGGAGAAGTTCGACAGGAACTGCTCCAGGCCCTGATGGGTTGAATAACTATTGGTGGAAAAAATTTCCAAGCACCCACCACCATCCGGCAAGAGTTTTCAACTCATGGCTAGATGGGAAGCAGCAGAATCGAGATTTGTCTGACAGACTGATAACATGCTTGAACGCATGTTATGAGATGTTCACCCGCATCGTATACATGCGAATACTCTCCGCAGTTGATCCGATGTATTAATAAATATATGAGCAAAGGGAGTCAAAGAAAGGGGTCACTGGCTGCAAGAAGAACCTGTTCATCGATAGATGTATAATGAAACAAGAAATCATTCAACTACCATTATCTTCTGTACTCGTCTCTCGTGCCTCCTAACCGAAGAGAAAGGATTACTTCTCTCCGTTTGGCACAGCGATAGAGTGGCTCTATGCACGACAGTGTTAATTTGCCAGATAACTTCTGCCAGTTGCCAGTTGTTGTAGCTTCAGTTGATTCGGTTGATAAAGCACTCTGCATGCTCTGATACTGTCCATTAGCAGTGTGATTAGAAGTTCTTCCTGAGCTTGACGAACTCGTTACAGAACTGACCCTTGGTTTTAGACGACTTACTGGGATACGTAGTCCCTGAGTTTTTGTAGGGTGCTGACGGCATGCTCTGGGTGATTTTCGCACCACAGTGCTTTCGCCATGTATCCCCTTCGGGCGGGTTCACTAATCTCATAGACGCTCAAAGCGTCCGTGTTCATCGCGGTCTTTATCAGTTGGCGAATCCTCGTTTACGACCCCAAACCTTGCCTTTGACCTACACGTGAGGGTTGGTTGTGGGGGCCTCTACCTCGTGTGATGGGAAACCGAGTATCATGGTATTCCGGGTGGTCAGCTAGTATACCCACTGCCGACTGAGCTCCGGTCCGGTTTGGCACCAGTTGCTCAGGAAAGTGGTGTCGCAACGCACCAAGGATGATGGTTGGCCCCCTGCTTCAAAAATGCACATTACTATTATTATAATTATCATTATCATTATGATATTTTTGTATGTCGTCGGTCTTTGCGATATGTGTGCCGAATTTTGGGATTAATCGCACGATTTGGAAGTGGGTGAAAATTTGATTTTTTAAAAATCATAATTATCATTTTCCATTTTGATAGAGAATGGATATCCAAATAATGTTGTATCAGGGATTGCAATTGAATTTCATTGTTATAGCAACAGATCAAGCTGACAAGCCTCATTCTATAATTTCTTCCTAGACTATTAGCTCGTCATTTTCCATAACAATTTTCTAGAATACTAGGCTAATTAGTCAGCATTGATGTAGACAAGCTATTTAGTTTTGTAGTGTGTGGTTGACATTGAAATAAACAACATAAATAAGTGGAATTCATAAAGCCATCAAGACTAGGTGGAAATAACGATAAGAAAAATATTGGGGCAACTGATACCAGATATTATAAGACAAGTATGAGACAATAAAAAGTTTAAATTTCTTTATGAGCTGGCATTGGCGTACAGTTCTTCAGGGTGCAGTCCTTCAGATGCAGTCCAAGGATTTCAATCAAATTTACACAAAGAAAGTTTATTATTATCATTATTATTGTTATTATTCAGGGTGTTTCTGAATTCGATACAAATAATTCAAGGGTGTACTCCGGGGGTCAAAGGAATACTTTTTTTCCCATGTTCCGCAACCGCTTTTAGATACCGGGTGTTGAAATTTCTCAAATTAATATTATATTTATGAGTGTCCTCTATCTACTCATGAAAATGGTCACCTGACCTTTCAGTACGGCGAACAGCTTTTGATTTAAAAAACAAAATTCATTTACAAAAATATCGTTCATGAAATTCCTTGCAAAGACTGTGATCAAGTGTATATTGGCCAATCTAAACGAATGATAAAAAATCGCATTACCTCACATAAGAGTGATTCTAAGAGGAATATGAGACCTTGTGCATTATTTGAACATACCTTAGATAAAGACCATCGTATTGACTTTGACAATGCGAGAGTCTTTGATGTAGAAAGCAATTTGAGAAAACGACTTTTTTTCTGGAAATGGTTCACATCAATAACACAACCAATACCAGTCAACAAAAGAACTGACATAAAAGAATTGAGTTCTATATATACATACATTTTACACAGAAATAAACAGATTTTTTTCCGATAGTCGTCCCTCCTTGATTTTATTTATTATTCTTCAGATTTTATTCATCTCTACAATTTTTGATGTTCTTATCACCCTATATATATATATCACTCATATTTCTGTCACTGCCTACCTGTCTCTGTCTGTATTTTTGAAGAGTCATTGATTCTTAATGTTTGTCATTGATGTAAATTTCTTCTAATTTCACGTTAGTAATTATTATTCAACTGTTAAAGTACTATATATTCATCCTTATTATATTGTAGTTAAAGTCTTGATAGAGAAAATAAAGATTTTCGAAAGCTCGACAAAAAAAACGAAGATTATATAACTCAATTTGCCAACTGAATGCTACCCAAATATTTCTGAAGATACATTTTCACAGTCGCGAAATTCTTCGACCATATATATATATATATATATATATATATATATATATATATATATATATATTCCATCGACATAATGGGAAAGAGTTCCAAAACCAAAGAGATGAATGTTATTTTAATATTCGCTTCAAATTTTCCATTTTGCGGGATAGTGTGAAGAGAAAGGGATTTCGACTCTGTCGAAATTATTCGTTTCATTTGTTTGAAATTCAACTCTCCGGCATACTCTTCGAACTTTGTTGGAAAATAATGAATCAATAAAAATATGCCAAATTTGCAAAAAAATATGAATTGCTTTTTTTACAGTTGTAGAAAAAATACTGTATGAAACTCCGTAGGTACAATGTTTTTTTTACTCGTAGGAATGCCGCACTCCGCCTAGTCAACATTTCCTATTTGTAAAAAAAAGTATCACTTTACTCACTTGATAAATAAATTACTATTCTTGTTTCAGTTTTTAAGCTATTCAATTTGAAAATGAAACAGTATCTAAATTATTTTATGGATAATTGCGATTTTTATAAATCACTTTACTCAGGAAAATTGAGTTTGTTTTTGTTCAGTTTGGCTTGTTTGTCTCCCTGTGACATTGTTCCGCAACTGTCATATTACGTCACTAACAGTGCTCTATTTTTCAATAAAGTTTCATGAATAAGCAATTTATGACTTTTTCGACTACTAATCAGTCATTTGTTCCCAGACCATAATAGAAGTCACCTCTCCCGCTCTCCCATTGATATTAATAACTCAGTGTCATCAACGTCAATTATACATAATTGTTTTTGAATGTTATATTCCATTTTCACTCCGTAAATACAAAAAAATCATAGTTGAAGTCAATCAAATCATCGCAAGCATACAAATCGAAGTCTGCCAGTGAAACCGAACAAGTCACCAAACAGGAAACCCACAAACGACTTTCAACGACGCGACTCCTATATTCCTGCAGCGATACTAAACTGCCACCGCGCTCATATTTAGCAGGAAACTAATCGACGCAGCAGCAGATACATCGAGGGAGCGGTATTGTTTGCAAAGGAATCGCGGAAAGTTATTTGGATTTTAAACTTTAGAGTGCATCTTGAAAGATGAGAGTGACAGTGTTTGGAGCCCTACTTTTGGGTTGTATTGCGCTTTGTACAGCTCTACCAGGTGAGTTTGTTTATTTTCAGTTTAATCGCATTCTTATCGCTGATATTGGGGGATTGTGGAGTGCAAAGGCGTGGATTGGAAGAGGTTAGGGATCAGGTAGGTAACACTAGTGAGCTTTTCAAAAATTTAAGGGTATTTCCTCATTATCAACTGATTCATGCGTTTCAGATTCAATATTTGTTTAACGCTGACGAACCCAAATATAATATTATTTATTATTATATTTGAATTTGAATAGTCAGCGACGTATATACAGTTAACAAAAATGAATATTTGAAATCTCGGTGTGAATACAGTTCAAGAAATAGAAGCTCAACATTGTAGGATATGTTTTTGGTGCTTGTATTTGTGAAATATCAGTTGGTTAGCGTCTGAAAAAAAGGTAGGCAAAATGAAGGAGGCATTTTGTGCGATTGTTTACTAAGAAAAACCTGTGTTTTACATGTTTAGTTGATAATTACGATATATATATATGCAATTAATTATTTTTCGTGGGTTTATCAGTTCGAACTGTTCAGTTGATACGTCAAGAGGAGCACATCGATCACGCCACTGAAGATGGCTGCCGCAGTCGAAACGTTAGAATATTTTATTCAAACAGGACCTTGACAAAATACGGAAACCGACCAGAACATTAAAATTGAAATGACTGATATTAGTTAATGATAGTTAATATTAAAAATACTTTCAATTCAAAAATTATTTATTATAGGAATATTGAAAAATTATAAAGTTGTTAATATTTCTAGTTAAATCGTATGCGATGAAAATGTTACAATCGGCGTATTTGAAAGCTATTATACTCTATTATTGTATACGAACTCGACAAAAAAATATTAAAATTGGTTCACATGAAAAAAAATAAGAACCCCTTTACATTTTTTATCGCATGCTGTAGGTATATCAACCTTCACAATTATATAGTTTATTATTACACTAATATACCTTAGGTGCAACATACTAAAGTTATTAGCAAATTCTCTGTGCTTGGAAAACCCTTCATGTCTGTGCCTAGAACCATTGTTTGGAAAAAAAACGAGAACAGAATTCCTGAGTGTTTTTGTCGACATATTTTTCAATTCACTATTCACTTATTTCTTAAAAACTGATATGGGAATTTATTTTTGCCTGTTAAATTTTTGGCCAGTCTGAACTGTTAATCAAAATATACTAATTTTGAAATGTATTTTGTATCAGAATGGAAGTCTTCTTGCGCGAAAAGGTAGAAGCACCCTCTATATGTAAAATAGTTGCAGGTGTTCAAGTACGATGAGTAATTCAATTATTTTATAACTAATAATTGCACACATGGATAGTACGCGTCCATTTCAATATTGTCTCACTAGTAATTTCAGGTTATACTTTAGTCGTTTCAATTCGAAGAATTACCGCGTAAGAAAGATGGTCGCTTTGTTTTAAAAATCTAAACACTATTGCATGAAATTCCTCTGATAGTCACTGTAGAAATATGGTAGTTCAGTATAAAATATTTTTCAATTTAAAATCCTGTACCTCTTTTAGTTTTTTAATAATAATAATAGTAATACCACATTGTTTTGAATATTCCAATATCTGTCGATATTGTTTTGTATATTTTGGTTACCACGAAAAGGAAACTCATGTTATATTCAGAGAATATCGTAAGAGCCGAGGGAAAGTAGGTGGAATTGGTGTTCTTCTTGAACTTCTGAAGGCTGTATGCCTCAGGGAACAGGGAATTTATTATACTAACTGTCAACTGAAAAATTTGTAAAAAACTTATTACTCTCCCTTTTATACACAAATATAACGAAAAAATGTATAATTGCTGTCTGTGTACTTTCCTTGTTTCCTGAAGATGAACAAAATTTTAAAAGCTTTATTTATTCTCTTACTATTTTCTGGAATATTTATAGAACTGAGATATAATTTTTCCTACTGACATTGTATCTCTCGTCAAGGTTGTGATTCTTCTTTCTACCTCTGCATTATAATTGGAATTCATTACCTATTGATACCAAACACAGGCAACAAAATTCGAAAAACGTGCATATTATTTTCGCTTAATGCTAACTTTGCATCAAATGAAGGTCGTACAAATCCTGATGAATTTAATTATATTAAAATGATATGTGGCTTCTTAAGCTTATTACATAAGGAGAGTTTTAGCTTGAATAATGAGCTTATTGGCGTAGGTTTGGTATTACTTAGGCCAAAAATAGAAACAATTTATTTATTTAACAAGTCTATATATCAACGAAAACGCGAAATTGGGTATGTTTCATTTCTTTCAAAGTACAAGTAAGTATTGATTTGGTTTTTTGGAAGGCACTAAGTATAAGCTTTAGCATTAGAATCAATGACAACTTCTTTATGTTTAGGACAATCAATTGAGCATTTAAAATAAAAAATGGTTAAAAATAAGCAAAACAATGCAAACCTTCATAAAATTTGTAATCTAGTGCTCAATGAAACCATAAAAATTTGCCACCTTGTACATGTCATAACTCCGCTAAAAATGATTGGAGAAGGAAAAAAAAGTTCATATCGTTTCTGAAGACTCCTTCTCATGCAAATTTAATATGCGAGTATTTGAGTACCTAAAATGTGTTTTGTCGCACTTCACGGAGATGTTTGTGAAAAATATTTTAGGTTCCACCTCTGATTTTTTGGTAAACAATTTTTTTTCTAATATAACATGATGTCGAGATGTCATGTGCCAAGTTTCAGAGGGCTACAATAATTCAGTCTTCACTTTTTGCTCGAGTTTGTCTGTCGTTACTGGATTAAAATAGTAGGCCGTAAATAATAGTATATTAAAGTATGAGTAGATGAAGAGGTCTTTTAAACACGCGCGATTTTTCGAAATAAAATTCCAAATGAAAATTTCCATCCGTTCAAAAGTTAACAGAGGGATGGGGTTCTAATATTATGTACCGTTGTTGTTTCGGGTTAATATTTTTGAATTTTGCTGTCATATAGAAAATTGAAAGACGTTTCGAATGAGGTATCATTCGACCAATTATGCCATTTAAAAGAATGAAGAATGAAGAAAGTAGCTTATACGAGGGGGGAGGGGACTTTTGACTAGCACTATATAAATATTACTATATTACTCATAGTCATTGTATTTATTTTTTATTTTCAATTGAATAAAAATGTTGCAACACGCCTATCATTAATGTGATTACTGCTGATAAGGTGGAAATTCCGTAGAATATTAAAATATTGTAATTAAGTGAAGTTGTGGAAAACAGCAACGTATTGTATGAATCATTGCTAAATTAATTGCGGTATACTTATTTGTTTCGTCTTATATTCCAATGATTCAAACAAGTATATACAGTGAGCACGCGAAGGCTGAATATTCTCTAAATTGTCAACTAGACAAATAATCGCTCAAGGGCGGAACAGTAGAATTACTTATATAAAAAATATTTAAGTCAATGGTACAGTAATAGTAAGTAGCTCTTCACAAAATATTTAGAGGTTAAGTGGAAGAAAAGCCTAGTTAAACTCCGCCAAGAGATATAAAGGCAATTGATTTTTCATTTAATTTTTTTTTATCTGTCGAGCCCTGTCTCCGGAGCCTCGATACACTCAGAGGGTGTGCTGGCGTCATTTACCCAGATATAGTCACTCCCCACGCCCCCAGGCCATTTATTATTAGGAAATTCAGTATTCAGGGTCTTCCGTCAAAGTGGATTATTCAAAATAAAAATTTCTTTTTTCAATGCACGCCATATATTATACGGGATGGCCCACGAGTTTTTGGGCAGGGAATATCTCGGAATTCGAGAATAGTGGAGAATTGAAATTTTGGGGTTGTAAGTTAAAGCAATTGGTGCAGCTTTTCTGATATTATGTTACCCAATGAGCTTTTTGTTCTCGGTCACGTGACATCAGATTCAAAATTATTAATGGGACAACCTGTATATTTGGCCATTTTTTGCCCCCCCCCCCCCCGATAAAACGATTCCAACAAACTATCACACCTGTAGTCTAAAACGATTAATTTAAGAACTAAGTTACTTCAATATCCTTTGCTCCACGAAGTCTGAAACAAGCAATTGCCAAATTATTTAGGTTTAGGGTCACCCTGTATATTTAGGCAATCTTATATTTTTTGTGATGGCTAAAACAAGGCAAAATTATAATAATCATCTATATTTCATTAAAAAACGTCGTGGGATAAAGAATATTGAAGTACCTGTAGTTCTTAAACCAATATTTTTTTTGAATTGATATAGCCGATACTTGATGAAAATCCATGTTAATCGTTTTAGACCACAAGTGTGTTAGTTTGTTGGAATCGTTTTATCATCATGGATAATTACGTGTACGTGATTTTTTTGCTATCGTTGGGAAATTCAATGTTTCTATTTTCAGTATTTTAAAATAATTTGTTGAAAATTATCACAGGTTGATAATTCATTTTAGCTCATTTAAGTTCTTCATTAATATACCCAACTACGAAGTTTTCACAGACTTTGGCCTCATATCTAAAAAGCGACACAGACAATAGTATATTGTGCAACTAGTGCGGAAAATAGGATATTTCATACGAGTTTGACAATATTATGAACAACGAGCCGTAGGCGAGTGGTTCATCATCAAACGAGTATGAAATATCCAGTTTCCGCACGAGTTGTACACTATACTTTTCCGACGACCTACATCAAAAACATAGGTATGTCGGATTTTAATTTCGCATGACTGTATTATACCTAGTTACAAATCATTTACAAATTCAATTATCTGAAGAAGCATATAAAATAGTTATTTATGATACAAGTGTTAAAAGTGGCATTTTATTTTGTGAGTGGGGAATATTGCGAAACGAGCGTTAGCGAGTGGAGCAACCCCACGAGCAAAATAAAATCACTTTTAACAAATGTATCATACAAAATTTTTTGTTCAACAGTTACTGCTAGTAAGAAAAAAACAAAAAAAAAATAAGATCCATAAGGATTCGAACACACGATCTTTGGATTACAAGGCTGACTGACAGATACTTCAAATATAATAAACCCCAACGCACTTTATTTATGAATGTCATTATTTGTCAGTGATGAAGGACATTCTACAGTTGGACTAAATACTACTTCGTTTGTAACTTCAAAAGGAATTAGTATTATCAATTGCGCAAACGACCAAATACATGTGTGAACTTTTATAAACGATTCCTCTTGAGTAGGTGTTCTGATTATAATATCTGATTGAAGTGTTTCTCTTAGAGAGATCTATATTACTGAGTATCCATCATCTCATCTGTCATTTTACTTTTAACACTAGTGTTAAAAGTGATTTTGTGAAAACGTCAGTTTTTAGTTCATATGTCAATGAATTAAAAACGTCATTTTTAATGTCAGTTGTACAAAAAAGATGTATTACACAAAGAGAACAAACTTTATTGAACATTTAACAAAAATATTTGGGTACATTTTGGTCCGTATTTATGAAATATTAGAAAAATAATTATTGATGGTAATATTTGGACAATTGTTCAGTACTAACGGAATATTATTATTTTTATCAAACACCCTAATTATGTTAATGGGTAAAAAATGTATTTACATTCGCTTGAAAAAGATACTGTGTATCGAAACATGTCGCAAAGACAATAAATTTTGCGGAAATTTTAATCGTTTTTTACCATAGTGTCATAACTATGGATTTCCATCAAGTAACGGCCACGTCAATCCAAAGTTAGTTCGTTTTGTTACCTATAATAAAGTTGTGAGTTGTTTTTTATAAACAACGTATAAAAAACAACTTCGCACTTGAGTATTCATTTTTAAAACACCTATATTGTTTTATATGTTATTCGAAATTTCATAGTATTTTGCAGTTCTACAAGTTTGTGATCACGAACGTGTCCGGGTTTTTCCATGAATCGTAAACAAAGTGCTTAGTTTTTCATTATCGCCAAATAAAAATATAATGTGTGTTACCATGAACTGTACCTAAATGGATCGTAAAATTCATGTACAAAGATTAAATTTTCCTATATTTTTAAAAATGTTATTCAATCTGTTTTTCAATTATTAAGGCCGATACAGAAACTTGACTTTTCGCTCGCTGTTCTCCGTATATTTCCCTTTCGAGTAGTTATATTCTCGTATGGTAATTTGCTTTTCACTAAAAACAGTGGAAAAACCAGACAATAGGAATAGCCGAGATATTCATATACATTTTATAGAGTTACTGATTAACACGCCTATCAACCTGGAAAATCCTGTTTTTTTTTCATATGTTGAGAGAGCATTACAATTTCTCTTCTACTCGCTCGAGGAAGGGATATCGACGTGCGCTGTTATCGGTGTGCCGCATTGCCACGTGGTCTGTTAATGCGTCGGGTGGGGTAACAGGAGAGGTGCAGAGTAGTCCGTCTCTCTTGTTTATGTGGTACCTATTATCATAGCATTGCGTTCCTTGTTGCTCGCGTAGATTTCTGTCTATACCCCAGATAAAAAGTGTCCGATACTGTATAGCCTAGTCGGCAGATTTGAAAGATTGCACTCAGCGTTTCTTGACGTAGAAGGGGCGCTTGATAACATATGCACATCAGCCCTCGGGAAAAAAAAGGTTGCTCCAGCCCTGCACCATCAGTAGATATCTGCCAAGCTTGGTTGCATAATAATTCAGGCCTTCCTATTCGATAGATAATTGAGGTGAAAGCCCAACCCAAAGTAATAGAGGGAGAGCTGGACAAGTGCGCCTATGGGAAGCAAGGTCCAATAAAAACAGAGAGAGAGAGATAGGTGAAAGCCACGAGAGGTTGCCCTCATTTTCGCTTGCTATGAATTGAGCTCCTATGCTACACCAATGAATTTGTTCAACTGATTTTCGAAGCGTCCGTGTTTCTGGCAACGCTAACAACACAGGGTCGTCACAGGAACGTCCTTTTATGTCCCAAAGTGTACCGTCGGTACAAGGACATGTTTGGGACTTTTTAGGAATGTCCCTCAGAGGATATCCGATGTTGTAGCTGGTACATCACTGGAACAACCCATGGATGTCCCGCTCTTTTGGATCTCTTTAACGATTTTGGATATTTGCAATAGTTTTTGAAATGCTTGCGAAAAAACCCAACCCCTCTTGTTTTTCGTTAAATTGTTAATAACTTTCGCAATTTTTGAGAGTGAAACTTTCTTTTTTGATACTTTTTTCTATATTATATGCCATTACGAATCGAATGACACCTCTCTCTTTATTTTCGGTCTCACCAGAAAAAATTCTCGTCTAAAAAGCAGTAGGAAACCAGACTAGTATTCCGTCGAAGGACGATGTTTCCTGTTTTGGTTCTATGCAGTATCGGAAAGTTTTCATCTTGGGTATGGTGGTTTTATGCGAGCGTGAAGAATAGCTTGCTATAATGTTGAGAGAGCATTACAATTATTTCTCTTCTACTCGCTCGAGGAAGAGGGATATCAACTGAGCTGTTAATTCGTCGGGCGAGACATCAGGAGAGGCGCGCATTAGTGCGTCTCTCTTATTTATGTGGTATTATCACATCATTGCGTTCCATGTTGCTCGCGTAGATTTCTGTCTATACCCCAGATGAAAAGTTTCCGATAAGTACTGTATAGTTTTCATACTAGTTCCAGCGGATTTCAGCGCTTTATTAGTTATTTATATCGAATCAATAGCTACATTATTTTGAAATGAACACATATTCCTCGTTAGGAAGCAGAGACGATTTAGCATAATATCGCAACATAATAGTCATCAATGCGATGTCGAGTTGATTGAATAGGCGGCCTTGAAAAATGGAAATTTAATTGAATAACGCACGACAAAGTTGTTGCGGTCGCAATTGGAATCTTAACTAAAATATGCGCAATAAATAATTTTTCAGGAAGGTTTATTATACACGTAGGTACATGCATGTTTGGTACAGGAAATGAATACCCTGCCGTGACTCACTGATTTGTAAATGAAAATAGTCTCCGGAAATTGATTGTTTGATATCTGATGAACTTACGTAGGTAGTCCCGATTTTATCATGCAAGCATCGAATGCGCAGAATGGACACAAGAATATTTTTATCATCTCGTTTCATATCGTAAAAAATAAAAATTTCGAGATAAAGCCGAAATACGGGAGAAGAGTCGACATTTCTGGGAAAATGTCACCCATTTTATATAAAATGTTCAGGGGTTATTCCATGAGAAGTGAGACGAATTATGATTTTTTAAAACCTAAATTTTTCGCCATTTTAGGCCTATTTTGCTTCCTTTTTCAGTCCCTAAGGGCAAGAAAACTTAAAATGAATGTATATTGCTTGGTCAAATCTAAACTTCACATTTTCTATATGTAGTTAGTTTAAGATTTAATCTGAATAACGATCCAAATTGTGTATAAGAAAAAGAAAAACAAACTGTGATAATTGTTTTACTTTATATTTATATATAGGTATACCGTCATTTATAAGTATGCCTAACTCTTTTTTCTAGTTCTGTTGGTACTAGCAGAGCCAACCGACCAGTATATTTGTTATATAAGTATACGAACTGAAGATATAACTAACGCAGTTATTTTTTTCAGCAGCGAAACTGAGTGATGAAGTCGAAATCATCCCTCAACAACCCAATCCCTTTGGGGATCAACCAATCATCGACACTGGAGTAATAGGCGAGGGGCCATACTTCTTTAATCCATTTGGTGGCCTTTTCGAAAATATAGAAGGTGAGCATAATAATAAAAGTAACAATAATATTTTATTAATCCGTTTATTCAGACATTGACAAAAATGTGTTGGACAAGTTGTATACGACATACAAACGATATGAATTATAAAAAAACATTATCCTAAGGATATAAAGACATAAATATTTACAAATAATGGCTCAAGCCATTGAACAAATATTTTTCCTCATCCTGACCCAAATTCCTCAATGGAAGAAAGCATTAACTTCACTCTTGACTTGAATATTTTTTTATTAAGGTTCTTTATCCACAATAAGTGTTTTTGGAATATTATTCCCTGATAGGTAGGGGCTCGGCAAAAATGTTGTTGTATTGAGTATGTTTCCAAAAGATTTCCATTCTATGTATTATGATCGTGGTAATGTGAAATCGTTTTTTGAGTAGTTTTTTGTGACGTAGAGCATCCAAAAATGTACAAACAAAAAAATGTTATAATCTTGTGAAAAAAATTAGGTTTTTCAATGCTAGAGAACACTCTGGTGTATCGTAGGTTGAAGAATACAGAAATCTTGATTTTTGTTTGAAAATACGAACAGGGTGTTCATAAAATCAGTTGTGGAATCATCTGCCGCTAAAAGACAAACTAGTCGCTATTTTACGGGTCACAAAATGTGGAGCGGAATGTATTCGTTAGTTGGAATTGGTTCAGTTTTTGGTCCGATAAGTAACTTCAGTCGCACTTCGGGTATAAAGTTGGTTGTATGGCAGACTAATGTTAAAAATTAACATATTTTTAGTTACCTGACAACCAAGGTCGCGTTGACGACTTGTATACTCCTACGCCATATTGGAAGTGTAATTCTATTTGGAACCAATAAGGTCGGTCATTAAAACTTGGGATGTAAAACAAACATTTACAAAGGATTTTAAAGCCTCATTTTAGTTTTCTAGAAATAATTCATAGTTATTCCGTATTTAGTTCACGCTTGAATCGATATCAACATTGAAAATTGTTTATGAGAATATATATTTCCTATTCTTGACATTTGAAAACTTCGCAACAGATTGAAAGCCCACGTGTTTTTTAGCATTAAACAATGGTATATTTGACAGTAAAATGTAATGCGTTGGCAATTTCTGTTTCGTAATCGTTATTTTTCGGTAATATTGAGCATGAAATATTTCAATATTAACTTGCGGTAGTAGTTGCCAGAAAGTTTTTTCTTAATGTCCATTTTGGCCATCAGTAATTATTTGGTTGATAAATCAATTATTTTCTGAACACCATATAGAAAATAAACTTTATAGCTGTTTGAGAGGGCGCTGGTGTGCAGTTGTTCTTAAGTAAATTCAGCACGTTTAGGAAACGACCAATTACATTTGCAGCAAAAACGTTGTAAAAACCCAAAAAATGATTGACCAAATTGTTGTAAAACAGGGTTGTGACAACGTTGTGTTGACGTCGCGGCAACCCAACTTATGTTTGGTTGCACAACTTTTTCGACCACGTTGCCGCAACGTTGAATTGCTACTTGCGATAGTTCTTATATTATTTATGATCATAAAAATTACAGTCTAGTAGAGCAAAAAAATTAACAAAACACGTTTATAGTCTCTCGAGTTTCAAATAATTTCCACATGTTTACTCTCTGAGTATATCACATTTTTAATTTTGTGTGATTTGTGTGATTTGTGTGATTTGTGTGATATACGACGTTTGTCTTTTTATCATTGGAGCTTGTGCATACTGAGATTGTGAAGAACATCTGTACATCGTTATATTTCGTAATGAATATATCAGTAAAAATATATATTGTATATCTAATTTATATTAGTTGTGTTCATGCTAAAAAAATCTTCCTCGCGCATTTTATGTAGTTATTCAAAATCAGGGAACACTTGTATATTCCCAGCTTTTTCACTTTGCATTTGATTCGAATTATATATAACGTGACATTAGATTATATAAACGCGGTCCGAATACCGCCAATACTCTGGCATCACCATCACGTTGATCATTCGCGGGCTCACGGTCCCAACGTGAGAGGGATCACATTGACGCCACGCGAAGACCGCAATGTGTTAAACAACATCCAGTAAATTGCTTACCTGGTAGATTATTCCTCAACAATGGTTAGCTAATAGAGTAGTTGAAAAGGTTGAAATAATCACAATTTCGTCCGAGATTGATGGTAAAAACTTAAAGCATGCATTCTTCAACTCTGGTGGTTAGATCAGAATATAGTTTTCAATCCTCTCTGATCACACAGATTTGAGTTCAGGTCAGGCCAGAATAATCAAACCTGATGGTCTTCATACCATCTCACTACCAAAAAAATCCAAACTGCATTGTCAACCAGATCTCTCTCCAACTCCTGTCCCAATTCGCAAATGTTAACCTATCGTCCCCAAATGCACCCATATTAATATTTAAGGTAGTACTTCCCTCAGACGGTTTTCTTAAGAAAAGGCTGAAATCGATGTAAGAAATGAATAAAATTGTGTTTTTCAGTCCCCCGAAGTTTGAAATCGTTTTTGTGTTCCGTTTTTGAGATATATTATAAGACGTACGGTAAGATGTACGTTATAGGAAAGCAGTACAGAAATGTGTCTGAAACATACGTATTTCATGAACAACACTTACTTTTTGTTCAAAAACCCAACTACTATCAAAATTTTACCAGTTCTTGTATTTTGTTCTCGAGTTATTCAGTAAGAAAGTACATACAGTTTTCACGTCTTGAGCCGTACACTTGAAATGTTTGGCAACGCTGCGCCTGCAGAAAGAGAACAAGTACGATGTAAAACGGAGAGGGAAAGAACTTCTCCATATGATGTTTTGAAATAATAGGCGGGAGGTCAGGGATAAAAAGTGCTGAGATTGCGGACCTGATTTATTTTTTTGTAAATCGATAGGTTTGAAAAGTCGAAAATACGTTTTATTGAATTTATTATTATTAAAATTCTACCGTTATCACGGAAATTATTTTTCGGAGCAATTTCTAGTAATTTAATGATCTAAAAAATAAATCAATAGAATTTCTTTGATGTTATCTACGAAAGCGCAGGAATGCCACAAGAGTTTTTTTTTTCATTTCGACTGGTAGTTGTTTTGTGAAATCAATATTAAAAAAGTTTTCCATATGGTTCCAAGTTTTTGACCGACACTGTATATTCAAAGATGTACATTTTTAAAAGACGTGTCATTCTATTAAGCCTCAGCGGTGTTTTCGGTTATAATTGCACAAGTGCATAAAAATTAATAATAATTTTGCAAAAAAATTGCAAGAGTTTATTTTCATATTTTGGCGAAAAGGCCGAGACCGAAGGAGGGGGGCTTTTTACTAAAAATGAAAATAACCGAGTACAATTTTTATAAGACATAATCATTGGAATTCATTGGAATATTCCACGAATAAAGAAATAAGTACTGTTTTTTTTTCTGAAATATATTATAATACTGTCAAAGACTAAATAAAATTGTGCTGGACACGCTTTTGATATCTGACATTTTTCGGTGTTGTTTGTGGTGTCGTGGAGACGGGTAGCAACGGAATGTTTTCGGAGTGCAATTGCCTCTGTAATTTTTCAATAATTTCATTCCTCGAATTTTATATATGTGTAAAATATTCGCATTAATAATAGCATCATTTGAAAGTGTCTCAAAGCTCCATACTCTGACTAATCGTTTTAAATCCATAGTTTCAAAACAAATACTTTTTCTAGGTATGATGACAAGACTGAGGCAACAGATGAACGCCATTATGAAACACTTTCCAGGAATTGGTTCTGGTAATTCTTCGGATAAAGCTTTCGACTTCCCAGTCCTTGAAGGGCGTCTACCTCCTCTACCAAATTTCTCTTCACTCAATCCTATCGATCTAGGCAAAGGAAACACAACATCAGTTACCAAGGTGGGTACAGAACTCCATATTATTATATATTATATTCGAAAATTAGTTTATGGCATAGCAGACGGCAAGATGAGAATCAGAACAGAATTGAAAAAAGTGGATCGACCAGGATTCGAACCCGGGATGTCATGGTTTCTGGACATGTGCGTTAGATCGCTACGCTATTGATCCTATTTATAAACCTGGCGATTCACATTTATAAATTTTCTTTTTCTTTGTAAATAATTGACTTCTTGATCATAGTGGTACGGGGGGTATTATCAATTTGACATGACCACTCTGTCTTGTATTGTAATTCGTCGAAACTAACTGGTGAATCAGAGAAGCTGTTTCCAAGATGTAAATACAAACTACTTTTTAAATAAATATCAACAGGAGGTTCTAGATTTTGCCTTATGTACACATATTAACTTAGGGGCTCTTTTTTGTCAAACAAAACTCCTCTGGAATAATTGGTTGCCGCATCAGGCCCCCCAGAATGCTACTCCAACTAGCTCCCATTCATCAAAATAATAAGGTGGAAGAGGTAGGTATTCGAAATTTCTATTCCTGCCAAAAATGTAAGTATACTGTCGTGAAAACCAAGGTTCATTTGAAAAGGAAATATATCACAATGCGTGAATATGAACGTTTGTAGTTTAGTTTAATTATCCTACTCGTATGTTATTGTTCATTTGGGGCGTCACAAACCAGTAACCGCAACAGTTTTTTCATGAGAAAATCCATCGATAAAAACGAGTCCATAATGGGGTTTTTCCACTAGAAGTGAAGCATATCATATTACGCAGTATAACCATTCAGACAAGGGTATAACCGCAGAACAAATCGAAACGATAGCTTACATCGTCTCAGTGATCTACTATACCTATAGAGTAAAAGTAGGTTTTTCAGAACAAATGGTCTTCCAGTGAATGAATTGAGGGTTGATCTTTATCTCATTCTCTTCGATTATTATGACTAAATGATCTGATAAATGTTTGAATATGTTCTTCACTGAAAAGGGGAACATTCTCCATGAAAATTGAAAAATGTGATTTATTTTTAATATCTAACAGAAAACAACTACTTCCCCGGCTAAATACACGCTGGACATTGAACTACATCTGATAGATATTGTGAAAAGACTTGTCTTTCAGTCGCAGATGATTCCACAACAGATTTTATGAATGTCCTATTCATATTTTCGAACTAAAATGTTCTTTACTCTTTTACTAATGCCGGTTCAATATTTTAGCAAATTTCTATTTTCTATCAAAAACACCTGGAGGGCGGAAGGCAGTTGTACGTTGTACTTTCTAATCTAGAGATTGTCTTGGTTCAAATTTATTGATATCAGATGATAATATATAATGAGCGCTCAGCGGAAGAGTGTCCTAACCCACAAAAATCCGCAATTGCCGAAAATGCTCGCAATTAGAATATTTATAGAATGGCATCAACAGAATACAATTTCTACGAGACTCGACTCGACAAACAACGCTTACCATTTAATGTTATGCCTGGTCAATTCTGATACCAACCTAATTCCCTTCAGACCGACAAAATCCAATAAATGAAACCAGAATCCATGTTATCGCACAATAATACATTTTTTACCTCACAGCGACACTGATGTGATGAAAATTGTGAACAATTCATAACATTCGGCATCACTAACTGGTAACAGTGATGTATAAATTCAACTCATTTTGTTATCACAATAATCAAGAAAGTGCAACATCTCCTAGACGTTTGTGTTAACTGGGTATATACTTTTACTTTCAAAATCTGTTTGAGAAATTGAAATCGGACTATCACTAGAGCAACTAGGCACGCTGAAAAATTTAAATTGCAATTGTTCCAAAACTATATAATGGTCCGACAGCAGCGCCTGTTTTGAGCACAAAGTACACATAATAATTTTTGTCAAAGAATCTCTCATTTTCTGACCTATTGATTGGTCTACTATATTTATCTTGGTATACACCGCACAATTGATATTGATCTCCATTATTGGAAGTATGTAAATAAGTATAGACCTCTTCTATATCTCTTTATTGTCATTACAGTTCATCGACGGACACAAAGTCGTCATCAACGAAACCGAATATAAAAAGGAAGATGACTTTGGCGGCGCTTTCTTCAAGGTTCGAATCATCGACGTTCAACCCAACGAGGATGGTTTGACAACCGACAAAAACGCTGAAGAAATCACACCCAGCTCAGTCCCTTTCAAAGACATAGAGTCCGTGGAGAGCAGCATGGAAAATGAAATTCCCAAGAGCACCGGGGATCCCTCAGTTCCCGAAAAACTGAGAACAGCTTAGAACTTACATGTACTGAGAGATAGCGTTGTGAAAACCATACTTTTTTTTGTTTTTTGTAATTTTTGGGGTATATTTAGTTTTCATTGTGTTAAATTAGAGAGCGGATATGTATATTCTTTTACAAATAAATAGTTTACATATATATTCAAGTATTCGTTCATTCAACACTTAACAATACAAGAACAGAAACAAAAAAATACCTAACGATCCAGGGCGACCTCTAGGGATAGAAAGGTGCATTTACCCCCCTGCCACTGAAAGCTGAAGAGAAAAAGCATAGGAATTCGGAAAAATGTCTGGCGTTTTCGGCCGGACGTCGAAAATTACGACAAAAAAATACAAATTTTTTTTTTAGAAAAAATCTGACATCAGATTTATATATTTTCACATTTTTAAATGGTTTAAGCCAAAATAACGTTGAAATATTTCATAACACAGTAGACCAATTAGAATACCACAATTTTTTTAATACATTTTGTTTAAGTCCAAACATGAAAATAAAAAACGGAGATAGCCTCTGTGATATATATACAAATAAAGAAAAATGAGCACTGTACCGGCGGACAGAGCACGGCTATTATTATTTGCCGTGGCGCTCCGGCCTACTGATTTTTGGTGGCAAGAGTAGATGTTATACAGAAATGGGGGTAGGGGTGAACCCTTTTGGAGACCTTGTTTATGATGAAAGAAGGCAGATGTCTGGTGATTTACTTTCACTTAGTAGGTAATCTTCTACTAGATGAATATTATATTTGGGGCAGTCTAATGTGAAAAGTTTGCACAGAATTCGATATTAACAATATTAAGTATTTGAGAAAAAATCTCTTGTACCTACATTGAGTTCGAACAGACTATCACTATGCTGAAGTTTCGAAAGGCTTGTGAGTTAGACTGCTAAGCTACCGACCGAATAAATCATAAGACCCATATTGGTCATCACTTATTCTTGGCAACATTAAATATTGATTTTTATTAGTAAAACTAAATTTTTGATAGAATTCTCATACAAATATTTTGACATAAGGCGATGAAAATACGTCAGAATTTGAAGAAATGTTACATGCAAACTTTGTCATAAAGGCTGGAAATTTATAAGCAGATGTTGATGAAATTTTGATCAGTGATATTTCACCACTTCCTGGTGCGGTCAAGATTTTTTATGTTTTATTTCACAGCAAAACCGCAAATAACAATAATAATAGCTGTCCTCAACCCACGCAGACTATGCCTTTGGGTACATTTTACAAGTGTTTAAGAGGGAGTAGTGTTATTATTATTATCATATATGAATAAATGAATGACCCCCTGGTTCAACTTGAAATTATATTCTCAAAAATGGGAAGCTGCATTTGTGATTCATGTAAATACAAGAAGTAATACAAAACACAACTCATCTTTTAATTATATATTGTTAACACAAGTTATTCTTCTTGAACAACAGTCGTTTTCTCAGAAACATACAACCCGTCTAAAAATTTACGAATATCCTTGTTCTTGACCGTTGTGGACTGTTGGATGAGGGCAGCTGATCTGGACACATCTTCCAAAGAGTTTCCTTCGATGATCAGTTCATCCTTCTGCTTCTGGGAATTTGTGACTGTTACACCTGGAGCCATTTTCACTCTGAAAAAATGAAATCATTGCAATAAGGTAGACATAGTATAGTACTACAAAACGTATATTCTCATTTTTCGCTAAAATGCCACAAAATGGGTGAAAAATGCTTGCAAACATAAATGAAAATGGCCAGGCTGCCTCGGTTGATAGCCTTTTGAAAGGAATGTTATTCGGATTTAATTAACATTTATTATTTAAGATAGATTCATCACTATGATCATCCAATACAAGTCACAAGTATTAAAAACAAAGAAAATAAATAAAGAAATTGTAGATTAAACTAAAAATTAAAATGCAAGAACTCTAGAAGGGAGTAAAAATATTTGAGGCCGTTTTAAATCAGAAGCATTTGAAACAATCCTTGATATTCGATGGAAGTTTATTGAAAATGTATATACCTACCTCAGAATAATAAAAGACATAGATGCCTTGCCTACACCTGAACAAATACCTGTCCTTTTCTCTGCAATTTATGGGCAAGGGTGGAGACGGGTGGTGAGACATTATGAGCAGTTTGTTTACATTCGGAGTAAGTAGGACCACAATATAAATGAAGAATGACCAATTGATCCAAATGAAATGAGCGGGCATACACGAAACTACCCGATTGGACATGGTAAAAGGCCATTGCTAGTAAACGTTATGTTTCCTTCAAAACAAGGATGGAAACTATCTCTCCATGTCTTTTATTACTCTGAGGTATATACTTATATCAATAGGTCCATTGTAGGATAACTGTAGAGCCCTCCAATTGTGAATTACTATTATTGAAGTTATAGTTACTCTGTATGAGAAAAAATAGTGTCAATTATTGATACCTGATAAATATTAATTGAAAAAAGTAAAGTTGAATTTACGAAACATTCTTTCATTTAAAAGATACATAACAGTATGGTACTCACCTCCTGATGTATTTTTCTCCCAAGAAATTCCTAATTTCAATAATGGAATTGTTTTCTGTGGTGACACAATTGATGGGAAAATGAGCATATACTGCTCTCATTTTGTATTGGTATCCTTTTGTAACACCTTTCAACATATTTTCTACATGGGAACACACTGTCCTGACAGCAGCCAATTCCTTTTTAGTTCCAAACCATTTTTCCACCCTCAGGGTACTGGGGTTCACCATACGAATGTCCAAAGCCAAATGTTTGAAGGACCGTTTCAGGGTGCCTCTAGGACCTTTTACAGTGATAGTCCGCGATTTAGTGGTAACCGTAATTCCCTCAGGAATTTTTACGGTTTGGTTTGTTACAATCTGTTTCATTGTGACCTGAAAATAAAACAAAACATAAATACAATGCAATTGGCAAAAAAGATCCACTCTTAACACAACATAACCTGTTCATCGAATTGATCGAATGAAAAACAGAAAAATATTTTGAAAGGTTGGGGAACAACATACTTAGATCTATAATTAATTTAATATTTTGGAAAATAATCAACAAAATGAACAGATGATGATAGAAATTTTACAATATTTTTCCAAACTTACACACTTTCCGCGACCACGCGACAAAAAAGAGAGAAATTTTAGGCAGACTGTCAAATGTCATAATAGTTTGTTTTTTGTTGTTCTGTGCAAAGATTCTAGAGGTGTCCAACAGAGGGCTCAAGAATTAAAGACTTGTTCACACCCTTGCGAATATCCGCAATGGGACAAAAACTGCCGCAGGAAGGTTCATATTCAACATTCATAGGCCAAAGAATTGCGGCATTTTCGGCATTTGAGGTTAGACATTTGCTGTTCGTTCATTTCCTTTTTGAAATATAATCATAATAATATATATTATCATTCATTTTTAATTGGGCAATTAAAAACAAAAAATATTGAAACAAAAATCATTCAAATATAGAGAAAGTTGGTACTAAAAGATGTTTCAAATAAAAAATCGCAGAAGACATTGATGTCATGGTGGCTCCGTGACTGAACTAGCATTAGGTCATGACCCCTACCAGAGAATATTTAAAACACCATGACCAGTGTTTGTTTGACATTTGTACCTGTGAACATTACACACCATTACACCAGTATACCACCATTATATTGTTTCGCGCCTAAATTTTGAGTGACACCTAGCGAGAACGCATTTTGTGAATAGGTAAAACGCACGTGATTGTCGGTTATGATCGTATCAATTCCAGTTGGTCTCAGAAAAAGCCTTTTCACGAGCTTGGAAAAAAGTCATTGACAGTGGCTAAACAGACCTCACACTTCAGAGTGATGAAGAAAAAAAGAAGAGCAATGAACAAAAAAAAGAAGAAGAAAAGTGAATATTAAGAAGAAGAGTGATAGAATGCAAAAGAAGAAGAAGGGTGTCAATTGACAACAATGACAGATTGCTTTTTCCCATGCACCGTGCCGTGCACTGTGCACTCCATGCAGGCTGCGAAGGTGGATTGCGGAGTGGGAGTTGTCACTGTCACTTTGTGTTGGATTTTATAATTTTATTGTTTAATATTATTTTTAATTTTGCTGTGAAATTTTGCGAATGTACTGTCAGTAGGTAGCTGAATGTCAATTTTAGTGTACTGGTGCTTCAATTCGATTCTAGGACCAAGTGCGATCGTCACAAAATTATTTCCTAGGAAACTAGCTGTATACCCAATAAAGGCCGGACACTGACGTTGTTTTGTGTGCCTCGACAAAAAAAATCATCTCAAAACGAAAGCGTAAGTTTTTCAATATTTGTTTACTCAATACGCCCAGAAATAAATAGGTAGGCAGTACTTGAATTACGGTACTGCAACTTTTATGTTGTTGCTGTTACGTTGTGACGTCACGATGGCGTCATACCATAACAGAACTTCCGAATTAGTTCATTCAATAAATATACAAACTATCCTGGGAGTTGTTATCGTATGAGTGTACCAGATTTCGTATACAACAGTACTGGCGAGAATACTTCAAAATGTAGATTGGTATGTAAAAAATCACTTACCTAACCCAAAAGTTGGATTTCAAGCCTGAAATTGGAATAAAGATTTTTCTCTAATCTAAAAGATATGAAGGTCTTCATGGAATTCTTGTTACTCCCTTAGGGTTACATTCTCATCATGACAAACCTAAGGGCCAATTTATGCACCATTGTTATAATCATAGTCCTAATCACAGTCACTGTCTTAATAATAAAAAATTGAAACTGTGCATTTCAGTGAGAGCATTTATACAATTTCAGTATCAATCATAACTGAAATGTACAGTTAAATTTGATTTTATGATTAAGACAGTGACTGTGATTAAAGGCGAATTCATGCAACGTTCATTATAACTACATTTTCATCACATTATGATATATTTGACACTGCATTGAATTTTAACGAGAAATGATACCATTCATGGAAAAACTTTATTATAGACTTGCACTTGTGTTCATACTCAGAATGTGACAAAACATTTTGTTCGTTGGTTTTCCAAGTACTAGTGGTTAACTTTTCTAAATGTAGCGATAATATAATTATAATGAATGTTGCATGAATCCACTTTAAGACTATGATAATCACAGTGATGCATAAATTGGCCCTCACTCTATCCTTTCTCAATTTTCATGCATATCAATGTATTGGTTAAGATAATATGTTGGAATACACTTCGATATCCACTTCATCAGGGTGATTTGCAAAATCTGGTAATATGAACATGTGAAGGAACCAGTATGTCCTTTTGGGCTTATTTTTTGTTTCACTTGATTTGTGTTAACAACAGATTTATTTATTTGTAGGATGCTTAGTGACCTCACTGTTGTTTGTTGTTAGTTAGTTTTTCCTGACCTTAACCCACTAATGTTATACAGATTTAAGCAAATTAAAAAAAAAACAGCAAAAGACCGCGGTTGCATGACGTCATACACCAGCTGTCGGACCCCTTGGGAAAACAATTCAGTATTGCCATTAGAGACAATGGTAATTATTATATATTAATTGGGATTATACTTGGACATTTTAGGCTTTAAAAGAATGAGAATTTGTTCATACATCTTCCTTCAACCTTAGAACTTGATTATTTTTGTGTAGTTTTGTTCAATGGCTGATATAAGTGATTATTTCTCGAGGGGGAAACAACTAGTCATTTTTTGTACACCTAATGAAATCAGTGAAGTAATTACCTATCTCTAATGAAAAATAATGAAAAAGTTTTAGGGGGCATTGAAAGATAATTACCATTCGATTACGCGGATACATGGTATGGACATAATTTAACTCTTATGTATAAAAATAAGATCCAGAAAGTCATAAAATAATTCCCAAATACATACCCAATACAACAGAATTGGTCTATCTCTAACTGTTCTCGAGTTGGTCAGCTCTGAATCAGTTTTTAGATGTTTTTTTTGCCGCCAAAAATTTTTATGATGAGTTTTCGACATTATTGTTAAAAGATTCAGAATCAGCACGTCAAATTACTTTCGAGGACAAAAATTTGAAATTCAAAAATAAAAAATAAAAAATCTCAGAAAATTTTATTTTTCATCTTAAACACCTTTTTCCGCCTAAATCCTATATCTGAGCATATAAAAATCATACATTTTTGGAATGAGCATAAAATTTTACGTATATAGTGCGAATTTCAAGTTGATGTGACGACTTAGTATTTTTGATGATTTTTTGGGGTGAACCCCTTGCAATTTTATCGAGTAATTTTTAATTTCTTTTGATTGACTCGAAAATAACAATACATACTAATTTGGCCATTTTGAATCGACTGGCGTTCGCAGATTTCGTCTATCTCTAACCGTTCTCGAGTTGGTCAGCTCTGAATTAGTTTTCAAATGGTTTTTTTGGCGCGAAAAATATTTCTGATGAGTTTTCGACATATTAGTTCAAAGATTCGGAATGAGAACGTCGAAATACGTTCGGGGATAAAAATTTGAAATTAGAAAAATTAAAATTTAAAAAGTTCAAAAAATTATTTATAATGATATACTTGCCTTTTTTGCCCGCAGCAATTCTGAATTGATTGGCGTTAGCAGAATTCGTCTATCTCTAAACGTTCTCGCGTTGGTGAGCTCTGAATCAGTTTTCAAATCGTTTTTTTTTTGGCGCCAAAAATATTTCTGATGAGTTTTCGATATTTTCGTTCGAAGATTCGGAATCAGCACGTCAAAATACGTTCGGGGACAAAAATTTGAAATTCGAAAAGTGAAAAATAAAGAAGTTCAAAAAATTATCTATCATTACTCGACTTTTTTGTCCGTAGATTTTTTTCGTTCAAATTCTCAGTATATACCATTTCGGCCATTCTGAATCGATTGGAGTTCGCAGAATTCGTCTATCTCTAACCGTTCTCAAGTTGGTCAGCTCTGAATCAGTTTTCACATTTTTTTTTTGCGCAAAATTAATTTCTGGCGAGTTTTGACATTTCGAATAATGAATTTAATTAAAATTAATATTGAATTAATGAAAATGTTATGATGTACACCTGATGAAAGAGTAGTTACCCCCTCGTTATTTCTTCATCATCATTTCAATCGGTTGAAAAATGTAAGTTTTATAAGGGTGCTTCCATCTTAAATGGGCCGCACTGTATTAGGCTAATTTCTAAGAAAAATACTATGATCTTCATCAAGATGAAACATCACCATAAGAAAAATTACAACTAGAAAAAATAAATTACCGAAGTAATCCCCCTTTTCAAAAACAAAGGAGAAAATCACTACGGATGTGACGTCATACGTTCCAACATTTCCGCAGATTTTCATCAAGGACAAACTCCGACCGAATCAACAAAACGTTGTCGTGTCAATTATTCATAATGAGATTGAATACAATGCCATCTTCAACAGGTGAACGCAATTTATATGGACAGTAGAATACATAACACGTATTCCGGGGGTATTCTTGTAAAATTCCGAATTTTGCCGGATATACTTGGGTATCAAAAAAACTGAAATTCGGAATTTTCATTTTCACTTTTTCTAGCGTTTTTCTACAAGATCGACCAAAATCAGACAAACATTTTCATTGCTACAGTTTTCAGCTACACGTTGGCTTTTTCAGCTACACGTTGGCTTTTTCAGCTACACGTTGGCTTTTTCAGCTACACGTTGGCTTTTCAGCTACACGTTAGCTTGTTCAGCTACAAGTTAGCTTTTTCAGCTACACGTTGGCTTTTTCAGCTACACGTTGACTTTTCAGCTACACGTTGGCTTTTTCACGATCACGTTGGCATTTTTAGCTACACGTTGGCTTTTTCAGCTAGACATTGGCTTTTCAGCTTTAAGTTGGCTTTTCAGCTACACGTTGGCATTTTTCAGCTACACGTTGGCTTTTTCAGCTAGACATTGGCTTTTCAGCTTTAAGTTGGCTTTTCAGCCACACGTTGGCATTTTTCAGCTACACGTTGGCTTTTTCAGCTACACGTTGGCTTTTTCAGCTAGACATTGGCTTTTCAGCTTTAAGTTGGCTTTTCAGCTACACGTTGGCTTTTTCAGCTACACGTTGGCTTTTTCAGCTACGCGTTGGCTTTTTGAGCTACGCGTTGGCTTTTTCATCTACGCGTTGGCTTTTTCAGCAACACGTTGTTTTTTTTCAACTACACGTTGGCTTTTTCAGCTACACGTTGGCATTTTCAGATTTACTATCCGACGTTTTGTCTTCTGGCAATCATCATCAACTTTTTTTTCTGTCACAGACGTGTGTTTTTTCCCTGGGGTATAGACAGAAATCTACGCGAGCAACAAGGAACGAATGACATGATAATACCACATAAATAAGAGAGATGCACTACTGCGCGCCTCTCCTGTTACCTCGCCCAACGAATTAACAGCTCACGGTGATATCCCTTCCTCGAGCACGTACAGGAGAAATTGTAACGCTCTCTCAACATATAGCAAGCTATTCTTCACGCTCTCATAAAACCACCATATCCAAGATGAAAACTTTGCCGATACTGTATATTTTATTTTATTAATAAATCATTGGGTAATGTTCTCTTTTAATTGATTTGTTACGGGCGGACGTAATCTTATGGACTTTCACATAAACCTGCAACCAGCCACGGGCGCTAACGTAAAGACTGCGCATGTCAATTTTACGGTAACGCGCGTCTTGTAACGCGCGTCTTAGTTTTTTTTTCTTCGGATGCTGTACCTTCGCCAGCTACACCTCAGCCTCTTGGGCAACAGGTTCTTCAACGGTTGATAGCTGTATTCTTCGGGAGTTACTCTAGGTTTCCCGAATATTGCCTGTCTCTTGCGGTCTAATGCCTCGCATTCTAACAGTATATGTCTGGCTGTTTCTGTCCCTTTACCACATTGTCTGCATCAAAGTTCTCCGTTTGTGCAGGTGTTTTTTCATTGGGCTGTGACCAGTGAGAAGGCCTGTGATTGTTCTAACTTGATTCCTGCTCAACTTGAGTAGTTCTTCAGTTTTGTGCTTTGACGGTCCTTTAATGAATGTTTTCCCGTGGTGCATGAGAGGTGCATGAGAGGGGCTTCGTTCCACCTCTCCTTTTGCTTTCGCTTGACCCAGTGCCGAATGCATCTTCGAATGTCGGTTTTGTTTATCCCGAGTGCTGGTTTTGGGCTAATGTATGGAGTTGGTCGTAGTTAACTTTTACGTTCATGATGGCACTTCAAACTCTTATTGTTAAGGACTGGTTTCTTTCTTTGTCGACGGCGGCGTTGTACTATTTTAAGGGTTAATGTACAAATGGTTTCCTTGGAGCACGCCGATGTAGGAATAGTACCTGACTAACCTTATGGAAGCAGAAAATCCATCCAAAATTGTATATCTTCCAAATTGAACCAGGCGCATGCCTAGATTCATTCCATTCCCTTATAGGGGTAATCACCCTTTTCCGAGATATTATTTACTGTGAAGGTATTATTTTAGTCCTACTAAAGCAGTCTGGGGATTCTCCACCACAGACACGTGTCTACCCCACAACTGTTCTGATTGGTCAATGCGGATCGCCTATGTGAATGAGGATAGGAATTCTAGCTCAAATCCTTGTTTCAAATTTTATAACTCAGCTTTTTAGAAAACTACTTTGCATCAGCTTTTTTGTGATAAATGAATAGTTCGATTAAATCTTATTGTGAAACATTAATCAAATAATAAACAAAAACTAAGAATCATAGGAGTTTGATTGATGTTGATAGTTTGTAAATTCACGGTTGTTTGATATGACACTATAAAATTCGAAAATTTCCATGGCATGCCTTATATATTTATCAAGAATTGCACCTATTCTATAACATAATCGTTATAACATATATTACACCTCTCTCTACATTCTGGAGTTTTTCCAGATATGTGGGCAGGTAGTTTCATGATAACTATTTATAAATCAGTAGTTAAAAACAAAATCAAGAATCATAGTGTATAATTACTCGTCTCTCCCAAAACTTATGAATAGTTTGGGTTCTGTAAGAAACAACTCGCGTCATAAACATAGTCGATCTGCCATGTTATGACGTCATAAAATTTATTACCTCATTTTTTCAGAGTCGGTTAATAAAAATATGGAAAATTTAGTAGTAATATTGTCGGACAAATTGTTTGGGGCATTCTAGTTGTCCGACAGTCCCAAAAGTTCGGGGGTTCTTAAAATAAAAAGAACGCCCCGCTATGGCTGACGCCAGCGACGCCGCAGGCCATAAACGCCTACTTTACGCCCTTGATACATAAATAACTATTATGAGACCTTCTCCTTCCGAATAAAAAAATCATCTAACTCATCAACAGTAAATGTTTGGTTCTCACTTCTCACTATAGATAGACTATCAACAGTAAATGTTTGGTTCTCACTTCTCACTTATAGATAGACTACAAGCCTCTATAGTTCATTTTGATGGGTTCAAATGACCCATCATGAAATATATTCAGAACAAGGCTGCTATATGAAAAAATAACTTTAGAAACTATAACAATACTTAATAATAATACACGAGGCAGAAAAACTCAAAGTCAAGTTTTTCTGCCGTACAAGAATACTTTGTCGGAAAAGCACATCTTCATATGAAAAATTATTATTATTATTATTATTATACAGTCACCTCTACCGCCCAGAATTGACGGCACAGTGTCTAGAGTTATTCATTTATATTGCGCATCCTTCTGAATATATTTCATGATGATTTGACCGTTTCAAAATGTAATATATAGTCTATGACGTCATACCGGTAACCTATCAACTGTCCAAATTTTATCTCCATATCTCAATTATTTATAGGTCCAGTTATGAAGGTTTTTAAGTGGTTGTTGTGAAATTCGTTATACCTACTCTCCAATAACGATGAAACTGAATCGTGAGCATCATTTTGCGATGATTCATCTGTACATTCCAGTGTTTTTGGCTGGTATGCAGAATTTAGACGGCGGAAATTTTTCAAGAGATGAAGACAACGAAGTGACCGGCCCTCTTCAGTGGTTACTGATGAAAACATTTAAACTTTATGGTATCTTCTGAAAGAATTCGAGACTAGTTACATACGATGCTGGATGCTGGTTACAAACTCTCATATGGATTGCGCCTGTTTTCACTAAGAATGTATAGGGTTAGAAAGTAACAACCCTATAAAATAGGGAAAAATCCTTGAAATCATCTCAACTTTTAAGTCGGTAGCGAGTACCATTAAGAGAAGGTTCATGTTTTGGACGTTACGTAGATGGAAAAGAAAATAACAGCTGTCATAACTTGTAGAATAGAAAAATGGGAAAAATGTAACAGAGGGGGAAACAACTAGTCATTGTTTGTATACCTAATGAAGTCAGTGAAGTAATCATCTCTAAAGAAAAATAATGTAAAAGTTTTAGGGGGCATTGAAAGATAATTACCATTCAATTACGCGCAAACGTTGTATGGACATAATATAACTCTTATGTATGAAAATAAGATCCAGAAAGTCATAAACTAATACCCAATACATACTAATTCAGCCATTCTGAATCGATTGGCGTTCGCAGAATATGTCTATCTATAACCGTTCTCGAGTTGGTCAGCTCTGAATCAGTTTTTGATGGTTTTTTTGCCGTGAAAATCATAAACACCCTTTTCCGGCTAAATCTTATATCTGAGCGTATAAAAATCATACATTTTTGGAATGAGCATGAAATTTTACGTACACAGTGCGAATTTCAAGTCGATGTGACAACTTGGTACTTTTAATGAATTTAGGGGTGAACCCTTTGCAACTTTTTCCAGTAATTTTTAATTTTTTTTGATTGACTCGAAAATAACAATACATACTAATTCGGCCATTTTGAATCGACTGGCGTTCGCAGATTTCGTCTATCTCTAACCGTTCTCGAGTTGGTCAGCTCTGAATCAGTTTTTTGATGGTTTTTTTGCCGTCAAAAATATTTCTGATGAGTTTTCGACATTTTCGTTCAAAGATTCGGAATCAGCACGTCGAAATACGTTCGGGGATAAAAATTTGAAATTCGAAAAGTGAAAAATAGAGAAGTTCCAAAAATTATCTATTATTACTCGACTTTTTTGTCCGTAGATTTTTTTCGTTCAAATTCTCAGTATATACTAATTCGGCCATTCTGAATCGATTGGAGTTCGCAGAATTTGTCTATCTCTAACCGTTCTCAAGTTGGTCAGCTCTGAATCAGTTTTCAAATGTTTTTTTTGCGCAAAAATAATTTCGGGCGAGTTTTGACATTTCGAATAATGAATTTAATTAAAATTAATATTGAATTAATGAAAATGTTATGATGTATACGTAATGAAAGAGTAGTTTCCCCCTCGGTCATTCCTATATCCATGTATCCCCCTCTTCAAAATATCAAAATGATGTTTCCTTCACTTACTCTTATAAGACCGGTTATTGAGGACATAAACATGAAAATTAGGTTAAAATTTTGGAATTTGGAAAATTTGCCAATCTTTGAAAATCTATATCTTGCTAACTATTAGAGCTTCCGATCTCATTTTTATCTCATATTATAGCGAATTTAATTTAGTTTAAAAACATATGAGATGGTCTTCGTCGAAAACATGCTCCTTCATGGTTAACATGGGACAACACCTAAAAAAGTGAATTTTTTTGCAGTTTTTAGGATATTTAACAGTTATCCGGGTGGTTGTCAAGTTCTCAGTCACATCCCATATCAGAAAAAAAAAACGAAACATACTACCACTATTTGATGCAACCTAGGCCCACCTTTTCATGACAAGGTTACTGGAGTAATATGGTTGTCGTGGGGAAAAAAATTAAAGAGTAACTAACGTGAATCATTCGTATCAACTGCGTCTCTGGCTTTCTTTTCATACTCGTACATGAATGGCTTGGATTTAATCAACTATCTATGCAGAAATTGTAGCGTACAATACTTATAATAAAATAATAGGATTTGATATGCCCACACAACAGTCCACGGAACAAAGCGCCAAAGCTACTGTTATACAACAACGATCAAAAACTATTTTTAGCGCAAATCCATTGTTACTCTCTTTGCATGATAGATTCGTGGCATGATTCATTTTTACTGTTGACCGTCAAATACATATTCAGTAGTCGGTGTAATCATATAACATCATAAATGAGTTTAATTTGAATTCATCGGTACGTTGGATGGTCTCAATAATTCAAAACACATACATATTCATAGACGTATAGAGTGGATAACAATTGCCATTGTAGTTTTGCGAACTTCATCGACAATATGAATCGACTTTGAATGGTTTTAGGAATACATGCATTGGAAGAGATTTTGGTTTATTTTTAGTAATTTATTGGAGTAATATCTGGTTTTGGAAACGGCACTTCTTAGCTAGAGGTCTCACAAACAAATCTCCGGATTTTCCCCTGTAAAACTGTATTTATCTATTACTACTTCTTATCGACATTTATCTGAATAAATCGATTATTATAAGACAGACACATAATTTCAAATGTTACACAAAGCACGGTGCTGTTAGCCGGAGAGTAATTTGGTAGTAAATTGTAGGAATTCAAATGGTAGGCAAAGAAATTTTATTTCATAATAGTCTGGTTCACAAGTGCCATTTTGTCAAAAAGCTGACCTAGACCAGTGAAAATCATGATTTTGGTCTAATACGATTCCAAATGGCATCTAGAAAAAATGTTAAACTGGAAAGTTAGTGCCGGAAAAAATTGCAAAAGTTATAAACGATCAAGTGAAAAAAAATAATGGTTCAGTTTTTTAATATTATCATATACTATGTGAGATATCCAAAATTTAAAAAAAGGTCCTCGAAGGGCAGGAAATATCCTTACATCCTGGAACTGTGCCGACAATATATATGATCTCAATTTATAGTGAAAATTGGGATAAACACGAGTATTAGCACTTGCACGCGCGTCGAACAAATCAGAAACGTGATAAAAAAAAAATTTTTCAACCGATTAAATGAAATATTAAGGAATAAAAATTTGTTATTACTATATAAACATGAATAAACAATAATCCGTGAATAAAAAAAATTCATTTGAAAGTTGTTGCTGCTTTTCAATAAAAGCCGCAACGCCGCAAAGTGGAAAATATTTTAGATCGATAGAGCACGATTAATTATCCAAGAAAACAAATTTTCAAAATAATCCCATGCACTGTTTTCCAGAAACGTCTACATAATAGGCTATCGAGTTTGTATTTATCAAAATTATGAACTTTGAGTCATATTCCGTTCGATTCGATAGAGTGAAAAAAGTGACAGTAGAGAGTCCAAATTTGGAGCAAAGGTATAATATTGGAAACTGAGCAAATTTTTTATTTGGCATTTTTTGAAATTTCCAAAAAAAAAACTTGAATTTTTGAGGATTTTTGAAAAGAATGTCAAATTTGACAGGTTTTGAGTAACACGTGCCAAAACAAAAGAGGCTGCTTTTTACTCATTTTTCAAGCACAAACTAATTGCGGAGTCAAATTTTCATTATATTTGTTAATAAAAAACTTCCATATGTGGCGAACTTTATGTGTGACACTGTATGCAAGTTATTCTATTAGTTGCGAAAGTGGCGGGCTTTTCTCACAGAATGACCTTAAATTACACATCTATAGACATTATTTTTTACTTTTTAGCGCCTATGAATAGCTCGTCCTGATTTTTCCTCCCAAGGGAGGAAAAGTATGAGTTTCCTCCCTGGATTGAGGGAGGAAAGTGTGAACTTTCTATAGTGGTACGAGGAAAAAGTTGTATTTTAATGCTCAATGAACCTAAAAAAATTGATTATATACTATTGTTGTTATTTATTTGCTACAATTTTGCTACCATTTCCAAGTGGAGCTCAGCCGATGGAATCTAAAGGAGTATACCGAACGCAAAAAAATATTTCTCTCCATGTCATAAGTCTCTCCGAATAAAGAATTTATTTATCCTCATGCCAAACTTGGGAATGGTCGCAAAGTTGAAAAACGTTAAAGGATAATATTTTCTTCGTTTCCATCATCTTGCGACTCTTGCATTTTTTCTCTACAAATATATAAACTTTATAATAATTTATTCTTAACAATGTTTCCGGGCTATTTTATTGAGTACTAAAATAAAACTTTTGTGAAAGTATCTTTCGTTTTGTAATTTTTTCCCCATTTTCACTGAAGTGATTGGCCTACAATTTTTCCATAAAGCGGCTAGTCTTTTTCTTTCCATTTTTATTTTTGCTTTAATGCTATTCATATCATTCACTCATAATGGTACCAGTGTTTCCGCCACAAATGCGATCGCCTTCAGCGTTTTTTGAGGTCATCCTAGTGATAACATTCTAATTTCACTGTCAGAATTTCGTGGAAATGCTCCCATTTCCTCTACTTTTATCATTCTGTCTGTAAAACGTTCAAAATATCCAATTCCATATTTGTTGTTTGTTTATTTTAGATAGCATTCAATGTCACCTGCGACCCTCTAATGATAGTGGTGACTTGAAAAAATTGCATAATCGGCTACTGATCGGTAATCTATACGTATAATTTTTTTTAGAGGATTGTTCGAGAAAAGTGAGTAATCAGAAGTATTGATTTGTGCGATTCAAGTAATTTCATATCTGTTATAGATAATCTCTCGAGTTAGTAACCAGCCTATCATGATTCCTATTTTCATAATTGCAACGCCTGATGAGAAACACTTTCGAATACGTTTTTGTCATTTGTGATAACGGAATCAGTTGCATTTCCTTTTTCAAGGGTGTTGTATACTATTTATAGTTATAAAGCGAAAGATTTTTGCTTTTAAAGTGCAATTTTTCACAGAAATTAATGAAGTTATCCTATATACAGTGTTGTTTTTACTTTCAAATAATCGCGAATCTCTAGTACTGTGATCGATTTGTTTGAAATGTCGGTAAGTCTAATTTGATTGGAACATTTTGATACAATAGGTGGTTCTACAGTGTGCCCCTTTCAAAATGGAAGCACCCTTATAAATGGTATATTTTTGCAAAGGGAAATAATTTCTTATAAAATAGTCCTAACCATTCTTCCACCCTAAATTCAGAAAAACTGATTATTGTTCAGCATTGACAACGTGATTTCGATAAGTGTAAATTCAAACGCTCCTCAGCTGTTACGTCAGTGACTTCTTGATTGGCTGCTGTTTGGGATGGAGCGGACATGGACGAAAGTGACCAGTCAGAATCACTGGCGCATTGACGTCACTCGGCTTTCCGCCTCTGCTTCTGCGTCTGATGGTTTGAATTCGGTAGTTCAGTTTGTCGTTTTCGATAATTTTTAACTCGATAAATTGACGAAATCAAAAATAGAAAACTGGATACTAGTTACTTGAGAAATGCAATATTTCAAACTGATGAAAGGGAATCGTGAGAAATAATGAAAAAAATGCCTCTGAACTTTTTTCACGAAAAATATTGAGAAATGAAGTATTGAATACGTTGAATGTAAATGTTGATTTGGTCGCATTCATTTGACACCTTTCCTCCTGCACTCTAGAAAAATATGTTTCTGACTTTGAGTGCCATCTTGCTGTTCTTTTTACAGAAAATTAAGAAAAATGATGTGTTGAATACGTTGAATGTGAATGCTGATTTTGGAGCATTCATTTGACATATTTTTCATCCCTAGGGTTCTCATCATTTCATCTCGTTTTAAATGCATTCATTCTTTAATTTTTATGACTGTATCAGATGAAAAATATTTAAAATATATGGTCAGAACATAAACCAAAGCACGCCAGAAAATCTTCGTGTTCAACAAAAAATCGACAAGATACTACAAAATTAATAAGTGCACATGCCATTATATCTGATTTAAATAAATATATCACTGGGTTTTGAGCTTATGTGTATATTATAGCCATGCCCAAGGATTTGTAACAAATTCTGCGACTAGCCCACAGAGATAAAGATGCTTGTCGGCTTATCTTCAAAATGGGAGTTTCTATTTATATAAAGAAATGTTCAAACATGGCATCTTGCAAGATATCATAAACAGAAAGCCAATCGTGAAAAACTTGTATCAATATAGGTCGTATATAACTTTATTGTTGAATATATATCATTGAAAAATGGAAGGCATTTGTTGAAAATTACTGACGTTATTTTATTATTCACCTCATCAGGCCTGGATCAACCAAATCATCGTTTACAGTTCTCTATCTAGGGCTGTCTTCGTTACAAGACTCCATAGGTTAGTTTTTGAAACTCCCATGTATCCGGCAGCTTGGTTTTTCTTCTCCCAGCACTTCCAGTGGCATAGTTCATGTGCTGATGTTTCCTCTTCTTTTTGACAAAACCTGTATAAAATGTCTTCTGCCAGGCCATTGGTACTCATATTTGTTAAGCCTGCAATGCCCTGTGAGGAGTTGAACTAAAACTGTTGTAGTAGTGCTCATTTTCTTGCCTAGTAGATATTCTGTGAAAGTTTGCAGCGGTTTTTTGATAAATTCTTCGGCATGTCTCATTCCTGGTGAATTCTTCCAATATTCTCGGGATTTCTGTTGGATCCATAATTTGGTGTTTGTTTTTAATATAGTTTTTTCTATGCCGCAAAATGGTCCTGGGCCATTCGGAGCCTTACTTGCTCCTTCTCGAGCTAGGTAATCAGCCTTTCCATTGCCTTTACAAAACAATATGCCTTGGTTCAACTGAAACCTGCTCCTCGGAAAACTTCCGTATACAACTTTTCAGAAAAAATGCTCCCAGTAGTTTCCCATATACATGCCGACTCAGCTCATCGTGATATACCCTGTACATAGAGTGGAGAGTTTGTCTCAATCGAGTTTCCGAACGTTAATACCTCAAAACAAAAGAGTTTTTGCAGTGCAAAAGAAATAGCTCTCATAGATTTTGACACGCCTTGTCATAGCAAATGGGTTCCTCAAAGCAAACATCACGGATATTTCTTCTTTTGTTTCAGCGTGATGGGATGATCGGTTTGCAAGAGTGCGGACCCGCGCCGCCGCGAGCGCCACCGTCCGCCGCAACAACGACGAATCAGATCCGAGAACGCACCGCATTGGCCGTCGACTACTACAACACCCATGTGCAACGCGCCTGGGCGAACGCCGGCCTTTCCACCGCCAACCGATCTTCGTTCAACGACCGACACCATTCCGCGGCCGCTCGCCGACCGCACTTCCTGCAGCAGCAACCGGACTTCATCTGCCGCAGCAACTCTAGTCTAGAACTCTTGGAGCACAACAGCCAGTTGTCGAATTCGAGCTCGCCGCTGCTGAGGCGGGAATACGGCAGTCACGGCTCCATCGACGTGATTGACAGGTCGCTCGGGATTCCGCATAATGAGTTTTTCAAGATGCTGCAGGACTACAAGCCGGCTGGACTGGTAATGATAACATATTCTATTTTCAGTGTTATTTCGAGTAATATCAAAGGACACCGACTACGCCGAAGACCAGTTATCTAAGAGGTAAAAATCCTCTCTAAGAGTTGACTTGAGACACACTTAGATCTTCAAGCATCTTCCAGAGAGATAAGTCAGTTCATGTATGAATTTAATCAACAACTATGACTTCCCGATGCCATGGAAGTAGGCAATCGCAAAGACGATTCGTGAGCCAGGTAACCAACCCTGTCTTCTTGCTGAATCATCGACCCAAGCTAGCAGAAAAAGTAATTCTGCATATACTAACAAGAGTCTTCTCAATAAATGATTCAGATTCATGATAGATCACTCCAAGAAAACTCAACTAATCGAACGTCATAATGACGTGTAGCATGTGACCTAGGAATGACGTTAATTATAATACTTACTGACATCGCTTTGTAGCACTTCCCGAGGAGATGGAATCGGGCAATCGCAATGATGATTCGTAAGCCAGTGAAAGACCTGCCTTCTTGCGGAATCATCGACCCATCAGACTTTTTTACTCTGTAGCCAAATCAGAAAAAGTACTGAGACCAACAAGATCTCAGCAAATGATTCTAGTCATGAACTTCAATTCATAGAACGTCATATTGACGTCTAGCGTATGATCTACGAATCACGTCTTTTGGAAGACTTATACAAGACATCATATTAATGTCTAGTTTATACAAGACATTTAACGTGTTTCTGGATTCGAAGGAGCTTTTGATGTTGTATTCCTAAATTCCTTTCATGTATGGAAGGTGGACTACCAGCCCTGGTTGTTCTTCCTCGGTTGTTTTGAAGTGAATAGCGTTTCACATCTCACATCTTCCAAAATTTTGTCCTGATATCTGTTTTGGCGCAAATCACTCCTTATATTATAGTCAGTTCGGTTTGGAGTGCTTTCTGTATATCGTCATCGCTCTCTTGACGAGTGTCTTTCTTGATGACTTTCTCCGTTAAATTTTCTCGTGACACACTTCAAAAATCTATATCAAAATTGCCTGCTACGATTTATAAATCTATTTTACCCCATATATAGGTAGGGACAGACCAGCGATCACCGGGGCCTTCTGAGTACCTGCGTGGGAAGTTGGAGGACGAGACGAATCTCCCGCAGAGCCCAAAGCAGCGGAACAAGCTGAAAAAACACTTTTGGAACAACGCCCCCACCTCCGCCAGCAATCCGAAGATCTACCGGCCGATAATGGACGACACCGCCGTGAACAGCTCCACCCAATCGGTGTGCCTCTCGGCCGAAACGGAGGAAATCGCGCGACGTCGCGCGTTCGCGCACTACGACTGTCAATCCCTGATGACGAACCTGAGCTACGCGGTGCGCCTGAGACGAAACCTGCTCGCGAAGCGCAGGAACACCGCAACCGGGGCCTCGGCCGCCTCCATGCTGATCCGCTCGTCGACGCCGGACGGCGACAACGACGAGGATATCGGCGATGGGCGCAGCAACAACCTCGTCGAGAGCTGTCCGTTCTTCAGGAACGAAATCGGCGGCGAGGAGGAGAGGATCGTGTGCCTATCCCGGTTGCAGAACGGACACAACAGGAAGCCGCTCCATAGGCCGCCGCTGGCGTACGGGGTGGCTGTTTTGGAGTTTCCGCCCGGCGAGACTCACTGGAGGCATTCCACCTGTCCGTACCAGCGGTTTCCTAGGCCCATCGAGAACGTCGACCAAGGGGCTCTCTATTACAGAAATTACTTTGTCGGTCAAGGTGAGTCTTGTGCATTTTTTTTTAGTATTATATCATCTGTACTTGTGAATGTTTCACTTAACTTAATTGCTACAGACTTTTCTGGTGGATTCATCGCTTCCCTTATTCCGTGCCCCACGTTGGGCGCCGAATATGATTTTTTTCTTCTTTGGTTAAAATCTCCAAAAGTTTCAACTGCGGCCATCATATTCAGTGACGTGGTCTATACGTCAAGAAGAGTACTTCGACCACGCCACTGAAGATGACCGACGAAACGTTTGGAGATTTTAACCAGATTTCGATGAAAACATTGAAATCTTTTTGAAAATAAAATATTTATTGTTGGTGAGTAAATGTAAAAATAATAAAATTGGTTGTTTTGAGGAGTCAGTTTGACGTATTTTGGTTTTGGTGAAACGAGCTTAGTGAAATTAAATGGCACAAAACACTAAGGGTCATCAAATATTTGGTTTCAGAACATCAAAATTGGTTTGGAATGGATGAGCAGTTGGGCCCTGTAGCCATTTCCATAAAGAGAGAAAAAGTTACACATCCTGATAATCAAATGACAACGACTCTCATGCAGTATCAGTATAGGTAAGCAAATATAACGTAAATTTAATAAATCATCCTTATTTGAACCATATAGTGAATCTAGTTTAGAATTTACAGAAAGAAAGCTAAAACATGTATATTTTTCTGAATTAATGAAGTTCTACTTGGGTTGGAGATTAATTACTTGAAGCTATTGAAAAAATTAGCAGTACGACATAATTGTTTCTAGCAATTCATTAAGGTAATTTAGCGAAACCTTGAACTCAATTATATTATAACAAATATCTTCGTCGAACAGAAATGAACTTTGTTAATGGTTTGGGAATTGAATGAAACAATTTTCACTTTGAAGCCTCGAGCTTTTAAGAAAATATTTACATTTTTAAAAGTTTTTTGTTTTCATACACTAAATATTATTTTTTACTTTTTAGTTCAATGAGAATAAAAGCTTGTTTTTGAAACAGTATTTCACGTTTATTTTTTCATTGATTTTTCACCTTGTCTTGCCTTCAATATTCGTATTGTGTGTAACAAAGCTTTCTTATTGGTAAATATTTTTCTCGATCGTGTTTTTTTGTTTAGGTTGGTAATACGAACATCAGAACTCCAAACCCTCCGCGGAGCCGTCCTCGAAGACGCTATACCGAACATCAAAACGTCCAACAATCCAAAAACGCTAAATACCAAAGAAGTGCTCGAATACGTCTCGCCGGAAATCCAGCTGAGCTGTCTCAAACTCGGCGTGCACAATCAGCAGGTCGTCGACCAGATCCTCAAGCTGGACGAACAAGGCTTGACGAATCACTACAAAGTAGGAATAATGTATTGTAAGGCGGGCCAGAATACCGAAGAAGAAATGTACAATAACGAGGACGCGGGTCCGGCGTTCTTGGAGTTTCTCGAAACGATAGGGCAGACCGTCAGGTTGAACGGGTTCGACAAGTACAAAGCGGGATTGGACAATAAAAGTAAGTGGATGCATGAGAAAATAAAAAATATATATTTCAGTTCATTTTCTTTGTAGATCACCATGTCTCAGTTGATGTGATTCGCCCAGTAACAGTTGGAATAAACTTTCTGATGATTGCAAAGGTAAATCACTCGCTGGTCGAAGATGTTTGACAGTTTGGTCAATATCCATCAATATACTCGACTTCAGTTTTGATATACTCATCTTTCGTTTAGGTTTACCATATTTCCGTTTTGGTATACCCTATTTCCGTTTTGGTATACCCTATTTCCGTTTTGGTATACCTTATTTCCGTTTTGGTGTACCTCATTTACATTTGGTGTTCCCCATTTCAGTTTTGGTGTACCAACTTCCGTTTTGTTGTACCAACTTCCGTTTTGGTGTACCAACTTCCGTTTTGGAGTACCAACTTCCGTTTTGGAGTACCAACTTCCGTTTTGATGTATTCACTTCCGTTTTGATGTATTCACTTCCGTTATGGTGTGACTCATCTTCCGTTATAGTGTGACTCATCTTCCGTTATAGTGTGACTCATCTTCCGTTATGGTGTACTCTGTTAACCCTATTTCCGTTTCGGTTAACCCTATTTCCGTTTCGGTTAACCCCATTTCTGTTTCGGTTTACACCATTTCCGTTTCGGTTTTCATCATTTCCGTTTTGGTTTACCCATTTCCGTTTCGGTTTGCCCATTTCCGTTTCGGTTTACCCATTTCTGTTTCGGTTTACCCATTTCCGTTTCGGTTTACCCATTTTCGTTTCGGTTTACCCATCTCCGTTTCGGTTTACCCATTTTCGTTTCGGTTTTAGTCTGATGGCGGCTGGCTTGCTGAGTGAGAGGTCTGGATTCGTATCTTCACAGTATCAAGGTCAGATTTGTCTCATATAATTGTCCCTTTTGCTTTAAAATTTGACGATCATTGATTGGAATTTATTGTCCATTTTCCTTGCTAGAAGTTTGGTTCTGACAAGTTGTAGGTTTATTTTTGACGTTTGCACTTTTGTAGACAAAACATTGGGTAAAATAACTAATAACTCTTCTTCTCTTCTCTTCTTCATCTTTTGAACAGTTTTTAGTTGTTACATGCAATTCTTGTTTCAGCCGACTCTACGGGTCTGTTTTCGATCTACGCCCAATACCAAGACTGCGAAATAATGTTCCATGTGTCGACGATGCTGCCGTTCACGCCGAACAATCGGCAGCAGCTGCTCAGGAAACGCCACATCGGCAACGACATAGTGACGATCGTCTTCCAAGAACCCGGCGCGCTGCCCTTCACGCCGAAGGGCATCCGATCTCAGTTCCAGCACGTGTTCGTCGTCGTGAACGCGATGAACCCGTGCACGGAGAACACGCACTACAAGGTCGCCGTCAGCCGCTCCAAGGACGTCGAGGTGTTTGGCCCGCCCATTAAAGAGGGCGGCATCTTCCCGAAGGGCAAGGTGTTCGCCGAGTTCCTGCTGGCGAAGCTGGTGAACGCCGAGAACGCGGCGCACCGGTCGGAGAAGTTCGTTACCATGGCGACGAGGACGAGGCAGGAGTATCTCAAAGATTTAGTGATGAACTGTTCGACGTCGACCATTATCGACACCGGTCAGAAATTTTGTGAGTGTAATGATGTATTCATAGGTATTAACAATATTAACAGCATTCGTTTTTGCTCCGGTGTCGGGAACACGTTAGCGGGGTTCTTCAAGGTTTGGTAATGGTACTTTTTTTCTCAACGATATTTTTTTTTTTAATAGGCATGTTTCTATCTGCTGATTTCTCACCAAAATTGCTCGTCTTCATCTTATTTTTTTGGAATTAAACAATTTTGGAAATGAATTGATTCAAAAAATGTTTTCTATATGAAAAGTTGAATTGGTACAAGTGCTTTCAGTTCCTGTAGATTGCTTATCGTATGCGTGACGTTTTTGTCTGCGGGATTAGACCAGCGCAGTTGAGTACAAAAACGCAGTAAGTTCCACTGGAGGAAAACGGGATTCTTTAAGAATCAATGAGTATGGGCGATAACGCGACCTGAAATTTAGTGCCGTCCGAAAATTTAGTAGGATATGGATGTTAAGTGAGACGTGTGATTTAGCGTCATCTGAAGACGTACCATCACATGCCCCACGTTGGGCGCCAAATTGTAACCAACAATTCATCAGCACGTTTGATAAACACTGAAGGTGCAAATACTGAAACGCGTTCAAACGTTACAAAAGGGTTTGTCTTGTGAATCCGCTTAGCTGAGGAGGACTGCACCAGTCCGCAGATTTGTGCTGACTAGTCGGTTGATATCTGTTTGATTACAGCGGAATCGCCGGCGTATGCGGACGACAGACATTTCAAAATACTAATTCGCATCGCATCGCGACACAAGAAAAATTTATTCACTGGCTGATTATTGAAAACTTTTAACGACTGCTGCCATTGCAAGTTCCTCTTCTTCATCTTTCAACAATAATAACGCAACCAATTTATTTGATTCCATGTTCTAATACCTTTCTTTTCTATTCACGATATTGACAGCATGCACATGGCGGACTCAAAAAGAACTCTCATTCTCTATATTTCTAACAAACCACCTCGGACTGAAATAACGCAGTAGTATTTTGATATCGATAATATGTTTGCAATACAAACACTACACTTCTTTTGACATTTGTAGAAAAAAATCATTATTTTATACTTGTTTATGATTTGTGAATCGAATTAATCTTCAATTTTTCTCGGGTAGTTTTTTACGTCCCTGAACTCCAATATGTTGAGCAATCTCTGATTATTGCAATGTGATTTGGCTATCTTTGTCGTGAAAAAAATCACCGACCATTTAACCTTGTAATGATTGTCTTCCATAGCTGTAATTTGATATTAATGCATAATTTGTATTAACTCCTGTTCATATTTATTTGGTAGTCCATTTTCATAACTGATCATCTGCCATAAGAACAAACCTGTTGAATACTCTACCTGATTAGGTTTTTGTAACATATCTAACGTTTTCTCGGCACCAGTGTAAAAAATAAGCTTGTATTAAATGTCTATTTGAATATGCGCCGAATTAACTGGAGAGATTCCTATTCCATTTCAGCTATATTCAGTACAAAAAAGAAAGAAAAAGTTCGTCCCCGGTTCTTACCGGATTTATGCCAAAGAGGTGCCATTTTATGGCAAGTATTATTAGATGATAGTGGACAAGGTCAGCAGATCGAATGCTTTCTCGGAATTTCTTCCGATTCGTTCGTTCTCATCGAAGAGACCACCAAACAAATCGTTTTCGTTACTCCTTGCAAGTCGATTCTGGGCTGGTCGCCGCAGACGAACAGCCTGAGACTGTACCATCACCAGGGGGAATGCATGACGATCCATATGCGGGATTTGCAAGCGAACAGGGACGAGCTCATGGAGATTATGGACCGTTTGAAGGCGGTCACTTTTGGACATCTGGCTCAAGAAGTGACGATAAGGTAGGTCTCTCTCATAAAACAAATTTTTCCACTATAGTTATCGTAACGCACGACAAAATACTACCGCTTTCTTTCATTCATATATTTATTCTCGTTAATTTCATCAAGTTTTCATTCAGACAAAGTTTCAAATAAATGAAACAAATTCTAAGAAGAATAAATGCATTCGAACAATTTGCACATTTTCTTACAGTGGAAGTGCTACGAAACTGTAGAGTGTGCGCGCTGTGAGTGCGTTTTGAGAGCGTTCATTCGTTGAAAACGGCGCGTTTAGGGTATTAAAAATACGCCACGTGTGTTCGTTCGCAGCAGCAAGCGACCCCCACTCAATACCTCTAATACCTCTCCCCGCGCGCTTACCATGCCCTTCGTCCATAGTAGCAGCAAGAGACCCCACTACATGCCTCTGAGACATTCTTCCCGTTCCCCGTGCCACGTGCTTACAGCTAGAGAGCGTCTTGCCCCTGCCACTTCCGTTCGGTTTTTCACTGTAACGCGCAAGTTTGGGCAATTTTCTCATTTTCTCCCAACGTGCGCCCAGCAGTTTGCAATTCGTAAGATCAAACTAATGATCTTATGAAAATATTTCCAAAATGAAATATTTGACAATTTGGCTTATTACTCATAATAATAGTCGGTAGTATTCAGTTGTCCGTATGATCGTGACCTAATTTTTTTTGTGGATTGACATTAAAAGGCATTTTTCTTCAGAAAGTATTTTATTATTAGGAGTTATATCTTTGTAAATGAATTAGTTAATATTGTGGTCGTACTCTGTTGATGCGTGGCTGATTTTTAACCGAATCAATAAACTAATTGAAAACAATGTTTAGAACAATTGATCAATTTTTTTATTTTTTAATGAAGAAAAAATTTCAGCCGCAACATCATGGGCCAGCTGGGCTTTCACGTCCAACCGGACGGCATCGTAACGTTGGTCGAAAACGCCGGACAGGCGTGGCAAGCCGGCTTACGGCAAAACTCCCGACTCGTAGAAATCTGCCACGTCGCCGTGGCCACCTTGACTCACGACCAAATGGTCGATCTACTCAAAACGTCCCCGACCGTTATATTGACTGTGATACCGCCCCTACCCGACGGTTCCCCCCGCAAGGGCTGCACCCTGCAGAACTGCAAGTACAACGAGACCAACTACGAAGGCGACTACGACAACACCGGCGGCAACGAGGAAAACAAAAGCAGGCGAGCGCCGCAGATGCAACAGGCCGTGTCCGGCAACCATAGGAAATTTTACGAGAGAAGCTTCTCCCCGCCCAGGAGCAGCAATAGTTCCGGCTACGGCACGGGCAGCAGCAGCAAGTCGTTTCACGGGCCCGAAAGTCGATTCGTGGCTAACGTAGAGGTGAGTTTTTCAGCCGATAGATTTTAGTCGGATGGAGATGCAGTTGCGAGACGCTGAATCGCGGTATGCTATTGGTTCTGCATTCTGCATCGCTTGAGAAGTTGTGGTGGTTGGGAAGCTTCATCTGTCAACAGTATTTATTGCGATGTTGTTTGTAAGAGTTTTGAACGAGCGTATTTAGTACTCAGGATCCCAATCTTTTTACTTTTGTGGTACTTTTGCCAGCTCTAGAAGTTCAACAAACTTGGCGCTAATCAACGACAGACCAGTCGTTGTCTGTAATTAATGTACACTTAAATTTGTTCAGCATATATATTTTCACTGGTAAAGTACCTATTACATACATCTGACTAATTTAGTATGGGTAACTTATCTTTCTTGGTATGCAGCACTATATTCAACTCTGTCAACTGGGTATTACCAACTATATTCTTGTTAGAATCGTTTCTCTTGGAAATGATTGCGAGTCTTCCCAATTGGTCGCGAGCCTTTCCAATAGGTCGCGAGCCTTCACAATTGGTCGCGAGCCTTCCTAATTGGTTGCGAGCCTTCCCAATTGGTCGCGAGCCTTCCCAATTGGTCGCGAGCCTTCCCAATTGGTCGCGAGCCTTCCCAATTGGTCGCGGGCCTTCCCAATTGGTCGCGAGCCTTCCCAATTGGTCGCGAGCCTTTGACATAAAAGGCTTCCTGGAAGAAAATACACTCAAGTTTCGACGGAATAGTAAGAGCAGTTTTCCTATTCCGTCTATCTTGTGCGCTTCTCACTCTGAGGGCGGAAGTAGGAATCTTCTGCTCCGCCCACTTTGCGATTTCCGCATGCCCTATTATCTCTTTTTCATTTCCCCAGATCTCCTTGTCTGGCATCCTCAAATGGGCTGCAATTGCCTCCTTCACCAAACAAGCCTGCCACCAATTGCCCACCATACAGCTCACCAATATTGCATCTTGGAGTTTTACCTGAAATCAAATCACTATTTTGTACTCAAAATTGTTTTGGCAAAAATTTAAATCTCAAGTAAAGTTTCATATCTGGGTATTGGTATTGAAAAAATATTGTTGATAGATGAAACACCCACATTTGATTTATCTTGTTGAATTTAGTGAGATGAGTTATATCTTTGATTTTCTTACTTTGTGTAGCTCATTACTGACAGGGACTATTGTAAGTAACGCTAGAAAAATTAGATGTAGATGTTATATCATTGGCCGTGCTTCCTAGTTCCATTCTTAGACTGCACTAGGCGCTAGGACTAGCGTTAGAAATACCACCTTTGAAAATATTCGACAGACTGAGTTTGCCTGCTTGAGTGAATGATATAGAAATGGCTCGACCATCAATGAATTGCTGAAATTTTCTTGGAATCCTTATAAGCTTGCTGGTAGATAGCTGAGTCTATTTTCTGGTATTAATAAACGAAAATGATGCTATAACTGAGTTCAACACTTTTTATCTTCATTCCTTCTAAAAAAATTGTCTGTAAAGGTTGTCTGTAAAGGTTTACGGACGATAATTTTACGTGATAACGTCATAAGAAAACATTAATGAAAAATAATACTTTTATTTTCATTACGAGGAATAATTTCTTTCATTTTATTCATCTGAGGTCACGTGTTCTGGATAACGTATTGAGAATTTGACACAGACCTTTTATGAGGTCTGTGGAATCTGAGATTCCATGGTGCACAACTTATACAATGTTGTCAAGTCTAATTTGGATGAACTTGACGTCAAGAAACCAATTTTTTCTTTATTATAGAGAAACTAGCAGTCGGAAAAAAAATTCCCGAATTGTATCAGCGTCGGTATACACTTTCTTATTACAGTGTTTCCTCATAGGTTGTGAAAAGGTCCATTTAAATGTCAATTATTTTAATGTCTAAGATCGACACTAATTTTTCAGATTATGTAAAAAATTGGTTGCTGAATTGATCCGTTGAATGAAAAAAAAAAAAAACAATGCATGCTCAAGTAGAATATCCGTTGATCGTTGCGAAGAAAAAAAAACTCCAGATAATTTCATTGGCTACAATTGGTTTCAGGGAACCCTAACCAGTTCGTCGAGTGGTCAATCCGGCGACGACAAGTGGTATGACTTCCTTCAAGAATTCGAAGCGCCTCCTATACCGGTCAAGAACCTCCAATCCTCCTCGCATCACACGAACAGCACGTTCTCGACGCCTACCAAGCGTAACAACGTCCACCAGGCGTCGCACACGCAGCAACAACACAACAGCCACTACTCGGTCCAACACAACAAGCTGCACGTCAGCAATTCTCTTCCGCTGCAGCACGTGGACGTTTCGCAGCCTCTTAGCGCGGTCATCCACAATAACGCCACGGAGATGGACCTGTACAAGCGGCAGAAGAACAACAAGATCAAGCAGCATAACGAACGGCTGCGTCAGGAGGGGGAATACATGTACGCGAGGTCAGAATCATTTATTTCATGCAAAGACCCAATTGGGTATAGAACGTGTAACAGAACAATATACACTATAAAGTGGCTATGGGACGAAATAGCAAGGCCAAAACACCAACAGGACAAAATAGCGACAATAATGACAAAGGAAACAGCGTATAGACAAAATTCAGTGGAGTCTAGAGACAGCCCGGATATTTTGGCGGGCAATCATCTTTACAGCTTCTGTTTTCGTCAGCACTACTATTATATGCTCGCTTGGCTCAACTTGGATGGCAAGGTTTGGTATTTTCACCTTCCTTCTACCCTAACCATAGCGGGCGGAGCTGGTTGTCTCTAGTCTCTACTGATTTTTGTCTTGTCGCTATTTACTTTCACTATCGTCGCTGTTTTGTCTGTCACTATTTTATCCTGTCGCTGTTTTGACTTCGCTCCTGGGCCGTATAATTCATGTAAATGAGTAAAATGAGTAAAATTCTGGCACTGAATACTATGCCACATAACAAATTCAGAATAATAGATATTACAAAAATTTGCTAACTTATATAAAAAAGGTTCAGATACAACACATAGGGATGAAAATTACTATATACTGAAAAACTCTGTTAGGTCGTAGAATGCTATTTGAAAAAGGTTGTTGGCCGTTGGCAACTCAGATCATTAAGAAATGTTGACGTTTGAATGGAAAGCACTGGATTCGGCGCCAAATCGACCGTCTACATGGTTTCGTTATGTAAATGATATGTTTGTCGCGTGGCCAATGGGAAGTTGGCGCTGGAAGAGTTAGTTCACCACCTCACGGTAAAAGAATAAATAGATGAACAACTGGACTTCTGGATGTCTTGGTCATCAGAAAACCAGATAAGATTTTGAGCCACAGAGTCTACAGAAAACCTACACATATAGACATCAAAAATCGTTTACCCGATATGCAGTAGAGCGCTCTATCGGAAATCTAGAGGTCGTGGGTTCGAATCCTGCTCGAGGAGAATCTTTTTTCTGGAATTTTAACATCTGTTTGTATGCCGCTAATTTTTCCCAATATATTTGACTTCTCGCTTCTTCAGTTTTGGCAATTTCAGGTCTCCAAGAGCTCCCGACTACGCGTCCATCCAATGCAACGATTTGGGGAGATTGACCGTCAACGAGAGCCACTCGACGAGCAGCTCCATCAGCGACAGGATGAACCTGGTGGGCAGCGAGGACGAGCTGTCGAACGGCAGCGGAAACATGTCCCCTAGGACGCGAAGCGGCACCAAGCACGCCAGTCTGACGCAGTCACAGTCAGCGGGGTACTCGACAAGGAATCAGAGCCCCAGGTCGCTGAACGGGGAGGCCAAGTTGAGGCCGGGCGTGACGCCTCGGTCCTCGAACCGCAACAGCGCCAACTTGTCGACGAACTTCCAGGAAGAGCTGTTGCGTCTGATCAACCCGGATAACATTGATGCGGCGCCTGTGGAAGCCAAGCCGAGCAAGGAGATCAAGACGCATTCCAGGTAGTGTTCTTCAAACATCGATAGTTTGACTTTGCGATAGTATCGATTTTATTTCACCAATGCTATCGATACTATCGATAGTTTGACGTATGTGTCTATTTGTTCCGTGGACTCTGTTTGTTTCTATATGTTTAACGAACCATGATTCCAGGGAGAACCTCAACAACGCTATCAGCATGCACAGGACGCAGCCGGAGGTAATCCTGACCATGGCCAGGCCGGCCACTGTAATTTCCAACGCCAGCACCACCTCGAGCCCGCTGTCGATCGAGTTCAAGAGGGCTCAGGACGACGGCGGCGGTAAGTCGAAGACCGTCGTCAATTTCCCGGACGATTTTCCGCTGCCGGAAGACGGCGATTGGCCGAGCTTGGTCGATACGGCCACGAGCTTCATGAATCAAGTGGGGTCGTCTTCGGATACTAACGAACGAGAGGTGAATAGGCACTGGAACGACGAAGTGCCTGTGGATGCTTCGATAGCTTCTTCGTGAGTATTTGAGTTTGTCAGTTATTGAACCTTTGTGTATTTTGAAGGTAGCGCCTATTAAATAAATTCAAGCACGTTATCAACTGAGTTGGTGAGGTGTCTATCAGAATAGATCAAGGACAAGATAACAATTCATGTTGTTACACCATTTGGCGCCCAACGTGGGGCCATGTGAAGTTTCGGAATTTTCTTTAATTGAAATATTTTTCCATAATAAGGTATATGATTTAAACGATTTAATACCTTCACAAACATTTTTGAGGTGTACTCTCACTGATGCGCAGATACAGATACGGTTTTCGTAAATTTTTGATATTTGTATTCTCGGCTATTTCCATATGATAGTAGCGTTACTTGAATCACGTGTGGAATAGCAATTTGTGCTTTGAAAATTTTCAGCGTGAGCTCGAGCACGAGCGTACCGGAGCTCCAAAATCACGTGGCTGAACTCGAATCGAAAATGGGGCGAGAAACCAGACGTAGGATGTCGCTCGAGAACGAGGTGCGTCGCCTCACGGAAGAAAACAGAAAACTGCAAGATCAAGCTAATGCTGCCGTCCAACAGCTCAGAAAGTTTACGGAGTGGTTTTTCAAAAACGTCAAGAAGCAGTAAGTTTGGACGACTTTTCAACTTCACATCAAACATATCTCAGTTTTTATGGTATGTTGGAAATTTTATCAAGCTTTACATAATTTAAGTTTTTAATAGATATATTTATTCATTTGACATTCTCTTATATGTATATATGTATCATTTATTATTATTCGTTTCATTTGTTTTAGACATTCGTGTAAGGTATGTTATTAGTACAAAATTTTTTAATTTATTGTTCTTTATTTTTCGACGGAATATTTTCGTGTATAGGTATTGACTATTGCGATTCTCCAAAGAGAAACGATCTTTTAGTTTACTTAATAAAAATGTTGAAACCTCGAAATTGCGAAGCTATTTGTTTATTTTTCCTTTTTGATTCAGTAGTTGATGTCGATATATCGACCTAAAAAGACAATATTCAGCCTCTCAAAACAAACGAGTCATTTTAACAGTCCAAGTCCGAAAGTTTCTGTTATTTGTACATATTTTTTATGTGTCTATTTTAAGATTATTTCAAAACTCAGCTTAGTTTAGTAATCACAAGATAACAAACATCACCTACTCATTTTGAAGAGTTTTGTTCAAGGATTGCTTTTTGCTTCGTTCATCAGATAAAAGATTACTTCAACACTATTTTATCTGTGGACTTTTTTCTCGCGAACATTATTTTATTTTGATACTGTTATCCAGAAATCCAATCAAAGTTGGTTGATTAATTTGAACTGGGGAATGTGATTGGTAGATAAGAATATCCCTACGGGAATATAAAATAAAATTGAACACGCGTTGGGCGCCAAAAATATTATTAATTTTATCGAGTTTCTAAGTTTTACCGACTACAGGACTTGGATTGGATAATAAGTTTTGATGAACTAATCACTTTTTTCATGGAGAATTATTCGTTCTCCAACAGAAATAAGAAGATAACGGAAAATGGAAATTGTCAGACGGATCTCAATCTATTAAAGATTAAATGAGTTTATAAAAAGTTGGTAGGTGAATGGTAGGTATGGAATACCTACACCAAAATGTTTTCCATACCGAACACCAAAATATTTTTGACAAATCATTCCTTATGCTGTAACTTTTGCATAAAAAATCTCCCATGTTTGTCAAATTTTCTGGTGCTACCGGCCTAGAGGAAGAATTAGTTTTATCTATTGAAATACTCGGGCCACTCGTTGGGCGCCAAAATTACTGATTTGAAATTGAACAAGTGTTGAACCATATCGAATTAAAGAGCTCATGAGGACCATTGCCTGTTGAGTATTCCAAACTTTTGTTTTTGAGAGCTGATTTGTCGGTAGTTACCAGATAACGCTATCATTGAAAAGTAAAAATGTACAAAAATCGTCTTACTTAAGAAGGTCTGTCTGCTGCTTTGCTTCCCAAAGGTGTAAAGAAACTTCAAAAACCCTCTTGGATATTTTACTGTGAAAAGCTAAGCAGCTAACAAAAAATATGGATTTTCATTAATTTTTAATCTATTTTTTCGGAATATTTTTTTCCTTGTGATGTTATGTCTTAACTGTCTTCCAAACAGTTCTTGTCCAATACGAAAATGGCCAGAATTCTAAAAAAATCAAGAATGTTATATTTGAGATTGTGCATACTGTATTTTTTAAAACTATCGAAAAAGAAATTATCGAAAATATCCTAAATGAATGTTCCCGCCAAGTTCAAATCGAAACAGAGCGTGATACGACGAAGTAAGATACCAGAAGTAAGGTTAGAGTAACTGATATATTGCTGAACTCTGCATATTTTTTTGAACTACAACTTTATTTTTTTTTGCTGAAATACAGACTGTTAATCAGCTCAAAAAATATCCCTGTCTGACATGAAAACAATAGGTAGTTGGCTGTTTGTTGCTGGACAGACGTCGTCCTAAAAATAATTACTATCCGGGCTATGCCCCGCCGATGATTTAATTACCTCTGACCGATGTATGAGCACCAACTGAATTCGTGTAAGACTAATGTGTCTTTTATTCGAAACTAAGTGATATCCTGGATATATACGTGTTTCGGAGTCGTTACTGGACCAATGGTCAAGATTCCCAATATTAAGCAGAGTTCAGTGCTTTCATCAGTTATTCAAAACAAACCTTATGGCAATGGTTATGCCTTTATAATTCGATGAATCCATCCACTTTCTGAAATAAAAAATGTAATTTTTCTTCATTTTCCTTTTTCATCTTATGGCACATCAAAATAACAAAATCAGATCAGAGTTTATTGTTTTGTTACAACTTCACCTTGTTTTTCGAACCTGTAGTTCAACTGTTTAACTGTATTATTTTTATAATAAGTATGTTTTTAGTATTAGATTGTCTGAATGTGAAACACGAACACCAAATCTACTGTAATATTAATATAGCTCTAGATAAGTAATTAAGTGTCGAAAAAGTGCGGTTGAAGTTGCTAGCGTTAGCATTTATGTCACACTTTTTCTAACACTCGTTCATTAATAATTATTGTAAGTTAACAGTTGCATTCCTCAGCGTTTGTAATGATAAATAATCATTTATTTGTTGTTTTATTAATTCTTGATTTTATGTTGAATATCTGTGACCTGTTAGATGCCTTAGAAATTGATCTATTATATATTTCATCGATAATTTTTTATGAAATAAAAAGCAAAAAAGTTGTTGGTTATTATTTTTTTGATGATATATGGGATGAATACGTCTACTTAAGAGATAATACATTGTGCTCTCCCCACCAAAAGCAGTGAAAACCTGAGAAATTTAGACAAAAAAATTCCTTTTGTAAATGTAGGAAAGTGCCGCCTCTGGATGATGAACATATGTGGAAAACCAGAATCAGTGTTCCTTCTGTTCCTTCACCTTAGAAAAATGTGGAATTGAAGCTGGTGATTTAAAATTAAATTTCAGCAGAATACATCACAAGCATGAAAGTTGAAGTAAGTAAAGTTGGTGTCGAATGAACTTTCCACAATGTTCTTCTGAGCACAAATTACATTAGATCCATAGCTATCAATGCTTTTTGAACGATACCTTAACGAAAATACGTCGAAATGAATGTCGCAGTAAACACGGTGATGAACTAAGAATAACAGACCTCGTGTACGTTAATTCGCGTGGAACCACAGAAATTGCAGGTCGAAAGAGAAAGACAAAACAAAGATGTTTCATTCAGTAGCGCATCTCCAACAGTTTATGACAAAAAAATGTAAATCATCACGGATAGCTCTCTACATGATGAACTAGTAGCACATTTTTTTCTGTAATTGGTCATAGTTCACACGTGATAATACGACCCGACGGTTGTATGGGAAGTGCCTTGACCAGAAAAACATGAGAGATATTCTAATTTTCAACATTGCCTTCTTTTAGCATGATACACTTACTGTAAAAACTGAAAATACGATTTCTTCAATATTTCACAATAGGCGTTTCTTTCAGCAATTACCTCAAATTTAGGAATACGAATTAATCGCAAAGGCAAAATCTGGCGAAAATTTTGACTAACAATATTTTGCCATAATTGTGACACAAATGTTCACGCGTGCAAGTGATTTGACGCAACAATCCAACTATTGTGTGTGCTGTTGAAACCTAACCATTTTACGAGTACTTTACATCCCTTGCACATACTGATTTTTTTCCACTAGATGCCGGGATTTTTTTCTCTCTTGTACTCCCTCTTAGTAGAAAGCGCCCTTTTAGAAAAATATTCGTATTTTGAATAAACCAATAAATAATAATAGGAGGACTCGATATATCACTGGTCAAGATTTTATCAAAATCTGTTCATAAATAGAAAATCATGGATAATAAAATTTAAATATGCGTTAATGTAATTTCAGGAAATTGTCATTGTTTCAGAATGCCTTACTGGTTCGACTGAACCTTTTATTGTTATTGTCCGCGCTTCGAAAAGTTGTACTAAAACGACCTTTTTGTCATGTGACCGGTCCGGCTCTGGAGCCACCGGAAAAAACAATGTGCGAAGTGCGAACTAATTAGAAAAAGTATCTACGATGAAATGAACCATGAAGTTCGGCTCGTTCTGCTTTTGAGATAACACCCGTTTGGTGCTCTCTAGTTATTTTAGTGCTTAATTGCCATTGCTTTATTAATAATTGCTTCTTGCTTGATCCGCTTGCTCATTTAAATATATTAGTGCCTGACATTTTAGAAAGGTGTGTGCATGTAACGTAACTGTCCAAGACCATTCCCGTAGACCAAACCACTCCGTAATCGTCCAAACCAAAAGGGCCCTTTGCGAAGTTGGATGAGAACCCCCAACCAGCATCATCAAGACATCTGGTAAGTCGTTATATAGTACAACTCGATTAATAAATAAATAAATTCAATTTTGTATAAAGTCCATATTTATTCGAACCACGAAGGCTATCGAAACGCTAACATTTGGTCCTTCGAGCCGGATAGTCCAGTTAATTTTGAGTAATTGTGCATTTTTTCTTCATTTTTCGAAATAAAAAAAAAAAAAAAAAAAGTTTTATTTAGTTATTTCAGTCAGAAACCGCAAATAACTCATAAATTCTGCTCTATTATCTTTTTCTCGTCTAATTATCAATATTTTCAGGTGAAATAACTAATATATTGTCCTAACTACAAATTGAATTTATTTACGCTCGGGGCTGTCCAATTACCTCAAAATCATTGTTCGCCATTAAATACCTACGCGGTATCACGACTTTTGTCAGTTCCGAGTCGGCAGGAGACGTGGAAACAGCGCTGATAGAATTTATCAGGGAGGCAGGGCTAATTACTGCATGCGCAGTGGTCCCTATTAAAATTTCCTTGAAGTTTGGACGAGACTCATCAGCTGATTAGAGTCTCGCCGATTTCATATTACGGGTATTATTGTTTCTCAGCGATTATTTGTTTCAGCTGATTGATTTAATTTGCGCTTAAAAGAAAATGGATAAGTTGAAAAAATATCAAACTCATAGGAAAGTCTGTTTGAACGAAATTAACATTCTACGATCGTTGGCTGAACGTGCTAAGGCTGACCGATCTCTTAGAAGTTTGTTCAAAGTGCGTTGCGATGATGTAGAATCAACTCGGGAAGAATTTCAAAAACAACATAGTAGTGTGATCGCGGCGCTTTTGACGGATCCTAATACCGATGTTGAAACGGAGAATGGCGTGCGCGAGGGTTTTTTAGAGGATTACTATTTCATCAAAAGTGTTTATTCCGACCTTTTTGAAAATGCTAATGTTACTGGAATTTCGCCATTAAATTCAACTGTTGCCGCTATTGGGAATTCAAATCCGCATATTCATTTGCCAAAAATAGAACTTCCTAAATTCAACGGCGATTATAAATCGTTTCCATCATATTTAGATCTATTCGATGCTCTTGTGCATACTAATACCTCTATCACGGATATTGAAAAATTCAATTATTTATTGACATCGTTACAGGGTGCTCCTTTATCGCTTGTGCGAACCCTGCCACTTATATCAGATAATTATGCAATTGCTTATACCACTTTAGTCGAAAGGTATTCAAATAAACGCTTACGTGCTCAGGCGCACTGGCTGGAACTTGAAAATTCCGGTAAGATTACTTCCGAAAATCCGGGTGCTCTTCGTAAATTATTGGATACTTTTTCGGAAAACTTAGCCGCTCTTGAACAAATGAAATTTCCAACAGATAAATGGGATTTTCCGGTTGTAATGATGCTCTTACGACGGTTGGATCATAGTACGGTGACCCGATTTGAGTTAGAGCATGGATCTTCTGAGGTTCCCAAATATGCCGATCTCATGAAATTCTTGAAAAAACATTGCATCGCGTTAGATACTCTGAATTTTTCGCCCTCGTCCTCGAATTCAAAACGCTCAACTACAATTAATATTAAACCGCTTCCATGTCATCAATCTCATTCTACTCCCCGCACGTCCGCTTTTTTTATTAATAAGTCCCCCGCTACAACTTGTGTTTATTGCAAAGAAAATCATTCTTTATATACTTGTGCTGCTTTTTCCGCTAAGTCTCCGCCAGAACGCTATGCATTTTGTCGGTCCACTCACCTCTGTTTCAACTGCCTGAGTGGGTCGCATGATATTCGATCATGCAAATCTTCATATAATTGTAAGAAATGTCAATCCAAATTTCATCATACACTATTGCACGTAGATAAATCTAACTCCACTCCTCGTGTCGACAATACTACTCACACAACTGTTGAAAATTCACATAATTCTGGTAATATTGCTGGTGACGGAAGTACTACCACTTGTCTAGCTGGAACTGAAACCAATAATCAACCAGGCGTCTTGTTGGCAACTGCTTGGATTGACGTCCTGGACAATCAGGGGGTGTTTCAACCCCTACGATGTTTACTAGATTCGGGAAGTATGACTTCATTCGTCACCCAGCGCGCTGCTCATAAACTAAGATTACCTAAATCCGAACTTGATATTGAAATCAAAGGAATAGGAACTATGCACACTAAGTCGAGTAATGGCCGAGTTACTCTTGCAATTAAACCTATAGGTGAAGATTTTCCATTATTTTATACGGACGCTGTGATTTTAAATCAAATTTGTGGAAAACTACCTGAATCTAAGCTTTCCATTAATAGTTGGCCCCATTTAGCGAATATCAAACTTGCCGATGATAAATTTTACATTCCAAATACGGTAGATCTACTGCTTGGTGCGGATATATTTCCGAAAATACTCAAAAATGGAAAAATTGCTGGTAGGTCGGATGAACCTGATGCTTTAAATACTGTCTTCGGTTATATCGTGACCGGACGAATCAACACCATCACTACTTCGCTTTCTTCATATTTTACTAGCTCGCAGGAGACTGTTGATTTGGAAGGAATTTTACGAAAATTTTGGGAGGTGGAGGAAATACCGCGGGTTACGTGCGCGTCGCCTGAAGAAATAGCATGTGAAAATCATTTTAAATCTACACATGTTCGTGATGCGTCAGGTCGATACACAGTCTTGTTACCATTTCGAGTACCGCATCCTACATTTCCCCACATGCGGGACTTAGCCATCAATAGATTCATGTCATTGGAGCGGCGATTACAGAAGCAACCAGACGTATATGGACAATATAAAGAGTTTATGCGAGAATATATCGAACTGAACCATATGTCACTTGCTTCTCATGTGTCAATTCCGGAAACTGCGTACTACATTCCCCACCACTGTGTGCTTAAACCGGAAAGCACCTCAACCAAATTACGGGTTGTGTTCAATGCCTCTGCCAAACTTCCAAACCAACCTTCGCTTAATGATTGTCTGCTCACCGGTAATAAATTGCAACAGGATATTGTCGCCATTTTGCTCAAATTTTGCTGTTATAAATTTGCTATTTGCACGGACATAAAAAAAATGTACCGAATGATTTGGATTGATAAGGCACATCGTGATTATCAACGCATTGTGTGGAGATTTTCCCCTGATGACCCAATACAAGATTTTGTGCTAAACACCGTCGTATATGGTGTAACTTCCTCTCCATTTTTAGCGCTCAGAACCTTACTACAGTTGGCCAATGATGAGGGACACAGATTTCCTGTTGCTGCCGAAACCATTCGCTGTTCATCTTATGTTGATGACTTCGTATGTGGCGCTTCCACATTCGAAGGGGCACGCAACCAAATTGATGAATTGATTTCATTATTAAGATGCGGAGGATTTGAGCTTAGGAAATGGTCCTGCAATGATCCATCGCTTTTATCTCATCTCCCCCCTTCTCATTTATCAACTAATCCGCTTTCTTTTGATCCGGATGTTTCCCTTAAGGTTTTAGGATTACATTGGAATCCACTCACTGATTGTTTCGCTTTCTCTGTTAAACCTTCAGAGAACCAATCATGCACCAAACGAATTATTTTATCTGAATTGGCAAGGATTTATGATCCCTTAGGTTTTTTAGCACCCGTTACCTTTTTCACTAAATATTTAATCCAACGTTTGTGGGTTTCTAAGGTTGGCTGGGATGATACTCCTAGTGATGAGATTCTTCGTGTGTGGACCCAGTATAAAAAGGAATTGCCCTTATTATCAGATTTAAAAATACCTCGCTATTTGATGCCACATAAACTATCTGAACTTCATGGCTACTGTGACGCCAGTGAAAAAGGATTTGCTTGTGTTATCTATTTGAGAACAATTAATAATAATGATACAATTTCAACCCATTTTGTTTGTGGAAAATCTAAGGTAGCACCACTCAAAAAAATCACAATTCCCCGTCTTGAACTATGTGCTGCTGTGATGCTTTCTAAACTGCTTTCTTTTGTCATAAATATTTTAAAAACTCACATGGATTGTGCGTCTGTTTGTGCTTGGTCAGATTCTCAGATCACCCTCCAGTGGATAAAGAGTTCTCCTCATCGCTTCCAAACATTTGTCGCCAACAGGGTGAGTTATATTCAGGAAAAAGTTCCTCCGGAGCTCTGGTATTATGTTGAATCCAAACATAACGCGGCGGATATAGCATCACGGGGTGTCTATCCCTCCGAACTCACAAACAATTCGCTATGGTTCCAAGGCCCTCAATATCTACAACAATCCAGAACTCCGTGGTTAGATCCGTCTGCTTCATCATTTCAGTGTGATGTTCCGCTTGAAGAGGAACGAAAATATGCATTTTTCGTACATTCGAATTCTACGAATGTCCTTGATGACTTGCTAAATAACTTTTCTTCATTTGCTACGCTGCAACGAGTCCTTGCATTCATGATGCGCTTCACTTTCAATTGCTCTAACCGTTCGTCTCCAAAGAACGGACCTCTTAGTCATTCCGAATTGTATGATGCCATGATACTTTTAGTTAGATATACCCAATCTACATATTTTGTTGATGAACTTCGAAACAATCGTTTTTCGAAACCTCTCCGCAAATTGAAGGTGTTCATGGACGATACTGACATACTCCGAATAGGGGGTCGTTTGAAACACTCGTCATTACCGCGTGATGCCAAGCATCCGATACTATTGCCAAAAAACAGTCGCTTGACAACTTTGCTGATTGAATATTTCCATAGAAAATATCTACATGCAGGTTTCCGCACCACACAGTTCCTATTATCACAACAATTTTGGATTTTGTCTCCCAAAAGAGCTATCAATTCAGTATTGACAAAATGCATTAATTGTTGGAAAACCCAACCTAAGCCTTTTCAACCTTTCATGGGTGACTTGCCTTCATCTCGGATATCCCAAGTCAAACCCTTCAGTCATGTTGGTGTTGATTTTGGCGGTCCATTCACATTAACTATGACGCGACGAAGAGGCATTAAAACCTGCAAAGGTTATCTTTGTTTATTTATTTGCTTCGCCACCAAGGCACTCCACTTGGAGCTTGCTAGTGACCTATCCTCGGAAACTTTCCTATCTGCCTTACAAAGATTTATTGCTCGCCGGGGGCGAGTGTCGCACATCTATAGTGATAATGGCACTAATTTTGTGGGTGCCAATCGGGAACTTGCTAAATTGTTGAAAAATGCTGCTGACCATGAATCAATTACACACTCCTTCATTCCTCCTGCTTCTCCTCATTGGGGTGGTTTATGGGAAAGTGGGGTGAAATCTGTAAAAGGACATTTATCTCGAGTCATTGGGCAACAGATCCTCACCTATGAGGAGTTCTCTACTGTGCTAGCCTTGATCGAATCCACTCTTAATTCCCGCCCTCTCGGAACTCTGACTAATGATCCTGAAGACATACATGCGCTCACCCCGAACCATTTTTTAACCCTCGAGCCCGTATCGCCGATCCCCCTTCCAGACTTCACGCAGCTCAAGGTGAATCGCCTGTCTAGATGGCAGATGATTCAAAATTTACACCAGGATTTTTGGAAACGCTGGCATGAAGAGTATCTTCACACCCTTCAGCAGAGGGGTAAATGGTTGAAGTCAGACACCAGGTCTCCTGAAATTGGGACTTTGGTTCTCATCAAAGATGAGAATACGCCTCCATGCAAGTGGGTCCTTGGCCGCATATCAGCCCTACATCCTGGTCGCGATTCTGTTGCTCGTGTGGCAACGGTACAGACCCGTACTGGCCCTCTAACGCGCCCTTTGGTCAAGCTATGTCCGTTTCCTGCGTCGGATTCGGATTGATCCATTAATATCGTTTTTTTTTTTTTTTTTTTAACTTATCGTTATTGCAATTTAATTTTTTTTGTATGTAAGTTGAATTTCTATTTGAAGTTAGGTGCAATTGAATCTGTATCAATTTTGTTGTACCAGATACTTATTGATAATAAGTCTCAAAATATAGTTTATTTCTTATTTAGGTTCAAAAATTTATATATTTTTGCGGGGCAGGATGTTTCAGAATGCCTTACTGGTTCGACTGAACCTTTTATTGTTATTGTCCGCGCTTCGAAAAGTTGTACTAAAACGACCTTTTTGTCATGTGACCGGTCCGGCTCTGGAGCCACCGGAAAAAACAATGTGCGAAGTGCGAACTAATTAGAAAAAGTATCTACGATGAAATGAACCATGAAGTTCGGCTCGTTCTGCTTTTGAGATAACACCCGTTTGGTGCTCTCTAGTTATTTTAGTGCTTAATTGCCATTGCTTTATTAATAATTGCTTCTTGCTTGATCCGCTTGCTCATTTAAATATATTAGTGCCTGACATTTTAGAAAGGTGTGTGCATGTAACGTAACTGTCCAAGACCATTCCCGTAGACCAAACCACTCCGTAATCGTCCAAACCAAAAGGGCCCTTTGCGAAGTTGGATGAGAACCCCCAACCAGCATCATCAAGACATCTGGTAAGTCGTTATATAGTACAACTCGATTAATAAATAAATAAATTCAATTTTGTATAAAGTCCATATTTATTCGAACCACGAAGGCTATCGAAACGCTAACAGTCATTTTGTCTCATAATTTTTTTTTTTTCATTTATTAACATATTTTGATGAAGTTATGGTCAGTTATATTTTGAAACTGCTTGAATCCAGTGGCGTAGTCAAAGTTCTGATAAAAGTTTTGAAATTGAACTGTTGGGTTGATTAAACAGCATATTTCTCATATTTCATTCCCGTATAACTTTTTTAATTCACATTTTTACATTTCAACGCAATTTGAATATGAACCATTTGAAAATGTCCGGATCCAGTGGTGTAGTCAGATTCTTTTTAAAAAATTGATAGAAATTTTTTTAGATTTTTTTACCTTGAAAAATAATATTAGTTGGCCCTGGAAATGGCGATTTAGCCATGAAATTTGGTGTCCTAGTGGACTTTTTGAATATCTACCCAGTTGGTTGAAAAATGTAAGTTTTATAAGGGTGGTTCCATCTTAAATGGGCCACACTGTATATGATTTGAAAATATTAATTAAAATTGACCCCCAGGCACAGCCATCAGTTTTCATCATCTAGTTTGAAAGCAGGACTTTTCCTTTAAAAGTATCCAATTTGGCCCACCCCTGCACCTATATACCTACAAACTAAAATTACCCGACATGTCAATAAGTAGTTATCTATCGATTATTTACTTTATGATTATCAAAAAAAAAAGAACTAACGAGAATAAAAACTGAAAACTGCTTTTTTGCGGGGATCCACCAAAAATCCATAATTTTTGAATAACCACAGAGATGCCATACAAATCACGCTATCCGTTTGGAGCAAACGTAATTTTTGGTCAGCCGTTTAATTAAATAGGTACAAAAAAATACCTATATCTACCTACCTATACTTATTCTGAAGAAAATTCCTCTTTCAAACAGATATTGATTGACCTACTTTTGTAATTTACAAACTATTCAGCTATTTCAAACCAATAAGTACGTTATCTATTTGTGATCACCTGGAAAAAAACACGCGACAAAACATTATTTCCAGACTTTTTGTCGGCTCCATCCAAGGCAGACCCAGATAAACCGGCCTAAATCTTGCGCATCGCAGTGTGCCAAACGCCAATATTAGGAGCCGATGCGCATTTGTTTTCTACGCCGCCGCGTTTATGTTTGGATCACGTCTGAATTTGCATCACATTGCAACTTTTTGCTTGCACTTGAACTGCGTGCTTCACTTGGGGGTCAATCGATAATAAACAAAGTCAACATATAGTGCTATTAAAAACAGTTGTAGGTATAACTGGATCAGTAAATTTACGATTCTACTATATGAAACATACGTTTCTATTGTCAATTCAAAGAAGATAAGTTTAATTATTCTAGCAGAAGATGACTTCCCAAGTGCGCCAGAATTTTGATCAAGAATGCGAGAATGCAATTAACGAACAAATTAATATAGAATTGAATGCTAGCTATGTATACATGGCAATGGTGAGTATATGCTATTCATTTTTTTGAAAAACTAAATCATTGTCTATATTGATCGCAATGCATGTGTAAGGGGCATAAAACATTTTTTTTGTTGATTCCGGAGGAAATATGGTGAAGTTAACCACAATAACAAATTGATTGTTTTTTTATTATGCATTTTGCCTTTGAATGTGAAAAAAAAATCTTTCTCGAAGATCCCATTATGTAGTATATAGCTTAATATTTTGTTATTGAACGACATTATTGAAAAATACGTTATTAAATTGATACTATAGAATGATAATTCCCAGATATATTTCTGTTCATTTGAAAAGGTTTGGAGGCTTGCTCATAACATAATAATAGTACTATGTCAAATTAAAATAAATGTATAAGTATGTTTTTCTTTGATCGTTTATTATTAGTCTATATCAGCGCTTCGAAAAACTATATCGCTTCACCAAACATGTTTTGTAAGATAAACGAGACTCAATATATTCGTTATTCGATATTGTGTTATCGATGAACTTCAGATCAGGAATGAAAAAAAAAATTGTTTGGGTTAAAACATAAAAACAATTCAAATGAATGAGTCAACAAATGTGTGTGCGCTGAGAGTTTTGAAATGTTATTATCATTACAAAAATAAAGAAGTATACATACTCTAAAGCAAGGTCAAATTTTCAATTCAATTTTGAAACTTTCTCAGATGAATTATACACTCTGAATAGGATAATCTGTTTGAAATTCACGAAAAAATATGTACAATTGGCCCCCGATCAAATTAGTCTAGTTACCAAGTGCTTTTTTGATCAATTTTTTTAGCAGTTTCAGAAAAATATGAACAAGGTGTCATTCGATTCGGAATGGATGATTTTTGGAAAAAATAAAACTTCGCTAACAAAAATTGCAAAGTTTATAAACAATCAAATAAAAAAAAAATTGCGTTTTTGCAAATATCTCAAAAACTGATTGAGATTTTTGAAATCTAAATAAAAGAGATTTCCTAAAAGAAATTTCCGACTCCCGGAACTGTAGGACAAATAATTATAATAAAAATGTGATGAAAATATCAGAAGCTGCAAGGAAATGATTTATTCTGAAGCTTTTCAAGAATAGCTCCAACGAAGGAAAAAATCCAAAATTCCATGTTCAAGCAGCAAAAAAGTACCAATCAACTATTGCATAACTAATTGGAAAATTGCGATAAAAATTCTTTGCCGGCGGATTATCGTTCATATTCAGAAGGTGTCTGAATTTTTCCATTCCTTAATTTTCAAATTTAGGAAAAATATAGGAAATGTTTGTATTTCAATTATGAAATTGTTGTTTTCTTTTTGGCACATTCGAAAAAATTATTACTCTCAAATATTATGCAATAAAAAAACCCTAATTTTATGCACTGAACACAAAAATAACTATTTTTAACAACTAAGCTCTGTGATCTCACTCAGAATCATCCATAGGATCCAAAAAAGTAAAAATATACATGGTGTTCCAGTTGAAATTCCCAAGTAAGGAACCATCTTTGGTGAAACCGAAAAGAAATACGATACATTAAGGAAATTTTCAGTTCTTGATTCCAATACCCCTGTTAAGTTCGAATCTCAAAGATGAAAACTTTCCGATACTGTATACCCCAGATAAAAACTTTCCGATACTGTATACCCCAGATGAAAACTTTCCGATACTGTATACCCCAGATGAAAACTTTCCGATACTGTATACCCCAGATGACTGTATGTCCATGTTCCCCTTCTCAAATGAACAATTTTCAGGCATACCACTTCTATAGAGACGACGTCGCTCTCAAGGGTTTCCACAAATATTTCAAGGAAGCGTCAGAAGAAGAAAGAGAACACGCTTACAAGTTGATGGAATATATGAACAAAAGGGGCGGACGCGTGATTTTGAAAGACATCAAGGCCCCCGAAACGCAAGAGTGGGAATCGGCGCAAGCAGCAATGATTGATGCACTCAAATTGGAAAAACAAGTTAATGAGGTGAGTTTCTTGAGCCATTTCTCTAAGTCGCAATGGGTTGTACACCGGGTGGCCAATATAGGTGAGGAACGCCCCCCTTCCCAATTTTTCTATTGTTTTTAAGATACAGGTTTCCAATTTGTTATGTCGTTTTAAATAGTACCTGCATACTCAATCAATCAAATCACTCAATAACAATCTAAATTGTATAAGCTATCTAAATGTTCAATAATTCAAATCACTAACAAGAAAAAAGTAAAATAGCGTTCTGAAGAAAAAAAAAAGTTGGAATTTCCAGGAGCTGAACCCGGGACCTTTGGATTACAGTCCTAAGACGCTAGCCATTGCACCACCGCAGATTCTCAGATGGACATGACTGTATTGTCTATACTTTCCATCATGCAAGTATATGTCCGTTTTAGACAAAAGCAGTTGAGATGCGTTTTAAAGTTACAAAAAAAGGTTTATTAAGTGGGTAGGAGGAAAAATCATATGTATTACATGGGAGTAAAGTGCCTTTTGCTCCCTTGGATGTTTACTGCCCTCCGCTAACTTCATCCTGCGGGAAGAAAAGTTGCACTTTCCTCCCTAGTAATACAAATAGCTATTTCCCGCACTAGTGTGGAAAAGTGACACTTTCAAAACTAAAATGAGGGCGGGCAAGTGAGTAAAAACGCACGATCGCAAAAAAAATATATTTTCCTTCGCGAAATACGTTTTTTTCGTTCGTGAGATTACCACACTCGCTCCGCTCCGCTTCGCTCTTGGACAAACTCTCACCTCACGGAAAAAACATTATTTTCATCTCTTGTTGAAAAATATACTATTTTTGAGGTAAAGTCAGGACGAAATTATGATCTGAAAATCTTGAAATTATTACTTATAATTCCATTCGGAGGATTTTGGGGGTTTGTTCTGGTTTTGTACACTTTCAAAAATTATCTGAAATATTCTTTGGTTCCTACACTGAATTAATTAATGAGGTTTCGGCTTCTCGTTTCATATACCCACCAATGTGATGGCCCCACGGGCTTTAGGTACCAGTGCGAAGAGTAATTCTTTAGTCTGATCCATCCAGAACGAACTAACCTTACGTAGACATTTCAGTGCGAGGAAATTGAACAGCATGAATTTTGCGAAGAATGCTGGGCTATACCTATCCCTATGGTCACAATCATCTGAAATTAATGTTCAATAATGTTTATAAAAAATGAGGATTAATGATTTGTATTGAAAACTCTCTTTTTTTTTCAGCGTTTGCTCATGTTACACAACGTTGCTGCAGACCGAAGAGATGCCAATTTGTGCGATTTCCTCGAAACCCATTACCTGCAAGAACAAGTGGACGCCATTAAAGAAATCGGCGATCACGTCACAAATTTGAAACGAGTAGGAGAAGGATTAGGAGTCTTCATGTTCGATCAAAAGTTGCACGATTAAAATACACGCCTAGATTAACTAATTTAAGTAATTATAAACATTGTATCGTCATTTAATTATACTGCAATTTTATCGTTTGATTATACTTTTTTGTTTAACTGGTGAGTCCTTGCGGTAAACGGTAAAAATACCCCTAGAAAAAAAATAACCCGGAAATAAAACCCCACGAAAAAAAAACGAATAAAAACTCCTAGGAAAAAAACCTTGGAAAAAAATGTCCGCGCACTCAAATGCCTACGTAAGGTTAGTTTGTTCTGATTAGATCAGACTAAATAATTACTCCTTCCTAGGGTTTTTTTCGGGGGTTTTTAAATCCAGGTGTTTTTTTTTTCGTTTTTCTTCTGGGGGGTTAATTTCCTAGATATTTCCTTGAGGGGGCAGATGGAAAGGGGAAAACCAGCCTGGAAAGCTATTCAACACCTGCCCGGCCATTTTTGTCAAACAAATTGAAAGGCAAAGGAGCTATACAAAATTCGTTAAAGGGGTGAAATAAGGGCGCCATCTTGTAAAAGAATACTTTTTGACGCTTTTTCTCGCTTATGACAGTCCATACAATTACATTTGATTTTGTAAAGGGACACGAAAAAAAATTCCCATAAGCCGGTCAGCTGTTTAAGTAAATTTTCCGGCCGGAAAATTTTGGGAATATTTTTTTCATATACCTAGCACACGTCCGATCGCTAAATTTTCAATTTTTGAGCTCAACACTGAAATAATTTTCTAAAATCCCAGTAGGTAGAGAGAAAATGAATCAGCAAAATATGTCATTATCTGACAGTCTATTAATTCACACTTTACTGCTTATATACTTCAAGCCCATATTACATTTTGAAGGGGTCGAATGATGAATGAAAAACTAAGTTCAGGTACTAGGCCGTCAATCTGGGCGGCATTTTTGAACGTGTGAACTGTCTTGCAGTTTACAGGCACAAACAAGGGTAAAAAATATATGCTTTTAAATTGCACATGCTTCAAAAACCCCGCATGGGCAATTTATAAGAATATATATTTTTGACTCTTGTGCCTGTAAACTGCAAGACAGTTCACGTTCCCATACGTTTCCTTTTACTTACGTTTCTATCAAAAAGTTATATTTTCTTTGGATCTTGCTTCAGCATGTTCAGCAGAAGTATTATCTTTGTAATTAGAGGGAAAATTTATCAAGTAGGATGTAGGGGTCAAAAACCATAATAGGCGAACACGCATGTCAATGGTAACAACGGATTGCCTTGACTATTTTACATTTATTTTTATTAATGGGACTTCTGTAGGAAGTCCCTTGCAAGACAAATTCAAAAGAATTCGGTACAACCTTATACGATATAAGATTACCAATTTGAGTATTTTAGAGATGGTCATACTGAATAACTAACCGATTCATAGTGTGCTAGTAATTCCGCCATCTATGTTAACAACATTCACTTGAATTTCGCCGCTGCCGTTTGATTCGTTTCATTACTCGCAGGATATGTTTCCGCTAGATGGCGCTCATAATTTAGGCGCGAAACTGTTTGGTGGTGATCAGCTGCCAAATTCCCTTAATATTATATGGTGTTCTTCCGCCATTTCAAGTTATCTGATTCTGAACACAAGAGAATATTACCAAATTCAATTTGTTGTCCAAAAATCGATAATGAAGGTCATTCTTTGACGTATAATAGTGAGACCTGATATACTCTTTATCAGTTCAACCAAATGATTATAGAGGGCGCACCCTTTGCAAAAGCGATGATTTTTTTATTTTTGAAACTTTGAGCTAGGATAGGTGTCGCCATAAAAAGGATCCATGATTCAGTAAAATTCAGTGATCTAAAAGAATTATTGACAAAAGCACCAGATGTGAAAATATAAAATACGAATGAAACTTGAATTCGAGTCATTGAAAGGGACAATAATGTTGGCAATGATTTATCTTGCAATTGGGCATGTAGCCATCTAGTATTGGATAACCCAAACTGGAAATAAATACCAGACTGAAAAGTGTCGCCATCAATAATTATTTGGTTGAACTGATAAAAAGTATATTAGGTCTTCAGTGCCATAAGTAGTAGACTATCTATTTTAACCGATTTCACCTTGAATAGCAATATTTCAACAATAAATTGGATTTAGTGCTATTCCCTGGTGTTCATAGTTTCAGAATCAGATAACTTGAAATGGCGGAAGAACCAGAGGTGTGTTTGCTCAGTGCCCCCCCGATTGCTCAATGCATCTTCAGTAGTACCAAAGGCAAAGTTTATTTACAATATTATTTCCTAATCAAAAACATAGATGCAAAAAGTGGCAATTCGTACATATATCAAAATATCAGATTAACTCATTTCAGCTTTCGATATTTTTTTTAATCCAGTCATATTTGATTAAGAATAAAATTAAACACCATATGTCTTTTATGGAATTTGGAAGCTGATCATCACTAAACTGTTTGGCGCCTAAATTCTGAGCGACAACTAATGGGACCGTATTTTACAATATCTGTTTCCTAATTTTAATGACAGCTCTGTTTAATCTGCTCTTTGCTTTGCGTTCGTTAATCAACGAGGGAAAGAGTAGAGGGTATAAACACATAAGATTGTTGATTGGCCCTTTTGAATAATTCAACACAAAACAATCTTTTCTTTTGTTAAAATTGACTTTTCCTTTAACCAACTGTCGTCCCCTTACGACCGGCAGCCCTCAAAAGTCGAAACTTGTGCGAGCCAAGGATGAACGAGGTCTTACCTTTTAACGTGCGATTCCTAGCACTTTCTCGGGCCATCAGATGAAAATCTGTAGTCGCCAAGGATTCGAACCTAGCCGACCAGCAGTCAATGGTTTCGAACGCGAAAGTCTCAACCACCGAGCTACATGGCCTTCACCTTTCCTCCCTTTGATATTACTCAATTTCTAACACTTTTCAGACTGATTCATGAGTAATGGGTTCAAATTTTGATTCATATTTTGATACGTTTTTTTTAGTTTTATGTGTGATAAAAAAATATGTTTGTAATATTCACTCCATTTGGTGATTACAATCTCAACTGGCCAACTATTTTGGTTTCTGTATACTATGGTATGAAGTTAATTTTATTCTAAGAGGAAGGTTTTATTACTGGATAGATAATACATATCATTATAATATTGTATTCAGATTATTATCACAATTTATTCTTTTCATTTTGTGTACCTTATAAATGAATAAAACATACTACATCTGCAATGATTTATTTTTTCATAAAAAACAAGGTCTATAAAGGATACCAATGAAAAAGTTAATAATCTTAATATTTCTGATTGCCACAATGACTCATATATTCAATTATTATATACAGTGTGACCCATTTAAGATGGAAGCACCCTTATAAATCTCAACAACAAATTATTCAACCCATTGGAATGATTTTTTTTTCGTTAGGTTGACATTCAAAGAGTCTGCTAGGACACCAAATTTCATGAATGAATCTCCATTTCCATGGCCTACTAATTTTATTTTCCAAGGTTAAAAATATAAAAAAATTACCTAAAAAAATCACTAATAATTTTTTAAAAATGTAAGTTTTATAAAGGTGCTTCCATCTTAAATGGGTCACACTGTACAAACAAATTGGGTAAAATCATTACCTAAAAATTTAGACAAATCAATTGGAGATATTACAATAAATAATAAACATCTGTAGTAAGTCATCCTAGATAAAAATGGGTACACCAGAATTACATTCAGCTACCGGTTTTGTACCAAGTAAAAATACTTTTTATTCCCCCGTTCAAGATGGAAAAAAAAGGAAAAAACCATCAATAAGTATGCCTTCTTATATTAATTTGATAAACTTATTTAACCCCCAAATTTGAAAACAATAAGTAAATTGTCAAGAAATTAAACGTTTCTCTCTTTAGTTTTTTTGTCATACTTCTAAAGCATCACTCTTGTAAATTTTGTATAATATCACGGGCTCTCTGTACTTTTGTCCGTTGGTCTTCGTTCACATTCTTGTCATCCAGCTTTTCTTCTTCTTCAATGACTTTCAGTGCATCTCTCAAAACGAGTTTCCTAATAAATCCTTTAGCTCCACTAAAATACTCTACAGCAGTTTCCCAAAACTCGTTAGGAATCTTTGAGCAATCTAACATATTTTGTGACAACCATATTTGTTTCCGTTTTTCAAATTTCCATTCGTCTTGACAATGTTTCCATTTCGATAAGTAGTTCAGGACAGTCTGCTGGGTGGTGGCTACATCTTTCAATTTTTTCTCTTCAAGGAGTTTGGCATGTTTCATTTTCTTTTGAGCTCTCTTAGAATTTTTTGGCTTCATACCAAGCTTTTTAGGATCGACCTCATTTTTTTCAACCTTATCGTTTTCTTGTAGTTTTTCAGATTTCTTACTTATTTTTGGTTTGCTTCCAGTCGATTCATTTGTTGCACTCTCAGCTTCTCCGTCTAAGCTCCTTTTCTTAGATTTCTTCTTTTTCTTTCTTTCAGCTGCTGAATCTACTAATTGATTTGGGTTTTCTGCATCTATATCTTCCGTCACATTTTTAATCTCTTCATCTAGGTTCCTTTTTTTAGATTTTTTCTTTTTCTTTTTCTCACCTACAATATTTCCTTCCACATCTTGATCAGCGTCATTTTGCGTTTCTTCCTGGAAATTATTCGTTCTGGAGCCTGGTTCTGAATTGATGTGTATATCACCATTAGTTGTTTTAGAAGCTTTTCTTTCTAGAACTTCAACAGCATTCTCTTTCTTTACAGTTTCTTCATCAAATTTTATTACACCCTTATTTCTTTTTTTCCTTTTTTTAGTATCATTGCCGTTTGTTGAATCTAAGTTTGCCATTTGAAACTTTAGTAACTTTACCACACTAAAGAAACAGTACCGAGTATACCGAGTACCACTGACTACTAGCAGACCATGGGGAAGAGGTCTGTGGAAGTGGAAAACAAAATAAAATGAGGTTAATTCTTCTTCTTTCTTTCTTCCTCAATCCCTCAATGGGCTATGTCATAACGCAATTTATCCAGTATCTTCCTACTACCCAACACCTTGTTACGTAAGTACAGAACTTCGTCGGACGAATGTATAAGTCTCGATATAAGTCGAAAATTCACGATAATAGTCAAAATTCGCGATAATATGTAGAAATTTCGGGTAAGGGAGTCAATATTTCGACTGACTATCTCGAAATTTTGAGTCAGTTTCCTGTTTCGCTCTTGGCTCTCCAGAACCTTCTTGAATTGAGGATGAGTTCTCATTAATGCATCATTTTTGTTTTTTGCGTCACACATTCTGATTGGCGTGAAGAAGGCGTGACCCGCGACGCCAAAAGCAAAACCGTTGGGAACTCACCCAAAGGTGAAAACGCACCCTTTTGGCACAGAATGGGAATTGAAAAAGTATGTTGCAGCAATTATTATGATCTGGAAGTTCTCAAAATACGAATTTTGCTTATATATTAAACAAGGCATAATGTATTTGTATTAGGTAATGGACTTTATAGTTATTAACATTATTATTATCATTATACCTATAATGTTTTCAAATTGTTAGTCAGTATAAGTCTGATTTACTTCTAGTTTTTTATATAAATTCAAGTTTTTATTAAACTGGTATTATTCTAAGCAGTAGAATCATATGTATTTCCTTTACTTATGTTATTATTCTATGTATGATAGTATGATAGAAATTCTTAAATAAACGTGTAGGTATTTGATAGCTATTGTGCACCATTTTGAAAAAAATTTAGGTGTGGGTGCACAATATGTGCTCTAGCGGAATTTATTGTGCCGAGGGAGATTATTATCATTGTTTATTTCTCTATAAACAATGTTATTATGATTATAATTGCATGATTGTAAAATCGGTTTGAATTGTTGCTGATTTTTCTTCCTGGTGTCCGGTAGACTAACTAACTGTACAAGACTTCGTTCAAAAGTTAATGAATATCTCTTTGCGTCTTCCGCCATCTGGTAGACAATGGACAAAACTTTTTAAGGGATTTTCAGATGTCCTCGAGATGTCTCTCGAGTTCAGAATAATTTTTGAATTCCAAATCCAAACACGTATATTGATTGATCATTGCCAATATTGCCCATGGTGAATAGTGCCCATGAAAACATTTCTAGTCAGCTAGAAATAACTGGTAGCTTTGTTTCAGCACGTGTGTCTCCTGGTCCTGGTAAAATATCTGGTTTATTCAAGTTTGGTTGAAAAGTAAATATTACAGATATACAGTGTGACTCATTTAAGATGGAAGCACCCTTAACATACAAAAGTCTTCTGGGAGGGACACCAAATTTCATGAGTAAATCTCCATTTTCAGGTAAAAAATCTAAAAATATTACTAGCAAGTTTTTTAGAAAAAATCTGAAAGTATTAGGGGTATCAAATTTGAGAAATCCCTACTTTAAAATCGAAGGAAAATCCGGTTTAAGGGGTTTTCTGCCGCTTTTCCCGCTGTTACTGAAATAAACGTGAAAATTGAAGAAATATTACGAGACCAAAAATAAAGCTGTGAACAAAAATTTATTAGGTTTAATCTGAAATTACTTTGGAACGTCATAACAACGGTCGTGCCTGAAACGCTCACGTTTTCAAATAAGAGAGAATGTTTTCAAAGTTAAAACTGGCATTACTCAGGCTCTGCTTGATGATTTTGATAAATCAAACGGCTGATTGAAGGGTAATACATGAACTTTCAGAATCCTGAGTATAACATGAGGAATAAGTTTTTGGGCCGGACTGGAACTACGTTTCTGAATAACTCGGAAAAACCAGCGTGAAAAGTCAGATCTGAAGTGTGTTCCTAAATTCTTCTCAACAAATGATTGAAGATGGAAGAATATATTATGGTTTTGAATTGATAAGAAAAAGTCGTTGGCAGTATTGTGAGCAGATTTTTGTAATAAAATAATTTTCAAAGTGGATTGATTCCTGTATAAACTCTTTCTAAGCTGATCGACATTTTTTGAACTTGTGTGCAGAGCGAGCATGTAATCTTTGCTACATTAATGATTGCAGTAATAATGAAGATGTTGAAGAAGAACTAGACTCTCTCGATGATATAGATTCCAAGATATCTAGCGATGAAGAATGAACTAAAATAGATCTATTAAGTTTCTCAATATGAACCAGAATATCCTTTCTTGTTGAAACCATAAAAATGTTAAAAAAATACATTTTCGAAACAATTTTTCATCTTTCACCTCAGCATTTTCGATTATATTCGGAGTGGATTTTGTTTTTCTCCTCTTTCATTTTTCGATCAAACGTAAGGTTTTTTGGAAAAAGTGTATGGAAACAATTTTCCTAATTCATTTTTGGTTACTTGGTATTTTTTCAGTTTCCAAGTTTTTTTCCGAGTTACGGCCAGAAAAGCGTCGCAAAACCAGTGGAACAGGAACAGAATCTAGAAGTTGAAGAGGTGTTGTAGTTGAAGAAGGGCCAGAGAAAAATATTCTAGCTCGTAACTAAGAAGAATTATCAGGATAAACCGTCGTATAAAGATCCATTCCAGGAGAACCTCACCAAATTGAGACATACGATTATGGAACAAAATATTATGGACCTAGCAATTCCAAGATTGTCTTCAGGGCTCGATGGACAGGATGGAAAAGTCATAAGAAGCAGTTGGAAATTCCGATTAAGTTGCGTCAAGATTTTGGTATGCTGTAACTATCTTAACGACCAAACACGAAGACTATGGAATGTTACTTCTGTTGGATTTCACGGCGCAGATAAGGAGAGTAGTGCAGATAGAACACACTCTAAGGATGACATTTCGGGATGAAATGTCTTCAAGAAGGGCGCAATGCGATGACAGTGATGCCGACCCCGGTATTGTGATGCTAGATCGTAAATAAAGTCATAAATCAACACCTATTCCGCTACGGGAATGCAGGAGTGTCTCCGTTGGCTAGAACGGCAGCAGGTCTCGAACTCTCGCACCGTGAAGCGAATAATCAAAATATTTCTAGGGATATTTCGGTAATATATATATATATATATATATATATATATATTATATATATATATATATATATATAGTGGAGCGTTGGCCCGACGGAGAGATAGTGTGATATGAAGAAGTGAAGTATAAATTAGCAAATATTGTTTTTGTGAAAAATGGATCATTCAGGCGGATTTGCATTACACAAAATTATTCATTTAAAGGTGAGTATTCACTAGAGCATTCGTTCCGCATGAGCACCGAATGTGTGGACGCTGATTTGGGCACGAACAGAATGCACGTGCGGTGCTCGGGCCTATACGTTTTTTTGTCGTTTTTTTGGTGCTCAGTGTGGACGGTGAAAATGTGTTTGACGTTCTTTTTGTGGTTATTACAAGAGATTTTGAATTTAATTTGTATATTGATGAGTATGAATGTTTGTACGCGACTGACTGCGGATCGGTGCTCATGAAGTGCTTATGTGTCAGAAGACACTACGCAGCCTGAGCTTGAACCGAGCATCTCATGTTGTCATTCGGTGCTCTAGTGAATACGCACCTTTAGGTCAACAGAAAGCTGCACCAAGTATCATACATTTATTCATTACCATGCGAAAATAAAATAATTATGACATTTTCCTGAAATCCCCCTCAAACATATAATAGTCACTCAATCATTATTTCCTAGAGAACAATACCGCAACTATTTCCAACAGAAACGCAATTACGTCCTATAGAACCTCGACAAACAACGCGCTTGAATACGTTCCGCAGATATTGCGAATATTTAGATAAACCCAATGTTTCAGAGAACTTGGTCGAATTCAACGATGCGAAATTAATCGCGAATTTCCTGGAGGTGTCCAGATCGTCTTCATGATAAAGGTGTAAAGTTGAAACCGTAGCAATAAAGTACCTGGAATTAACCGACTTGGCCTTAACTAGTGCAAGCAGTCCTTATATTGGCCCTTAGGGAGTTACCTGTTTTAGACGGCTTTACAGTTTAAGATTCCTGCACGCCCATAAATTCCCCTCATCTTCTCTATCCTTTCAGGTAATATATTTCTCGTTGAATTACATATATCGTGAAACACTCAGGTTGGATTTGGATACGGAATGAATGTGCGTTGCTTCATTGTCTTTTCATTAGCTGACATGATTTTAAGCGTTCAACACACTGGGTGATTCACACGAAGAGGAAATTTCTGTATTGTACCAAATTTTTGACGTGACATTGTCTTATAAATCGATGAACGCCGGCCGCACGCACGAAAAAGTATGACTCATTGTCACGTTCCACCTGAGCCGATCGTGCAAGCGAGAGCGCGGAACAAGCGATAGAGAGGCACGATCGGCCTGAGCGTTCGGCTTGTGACGCATCTTCTCTTTCACTCCATCGGCCGATGCGTAGAAGAGAGACAGCGACAGCACACAACCTACACGTGAACTGTTTTGTCCACTGTTTATAAAGTGAAGTGTGAAGTTATTGTGGTTTCCATTGTTTATTACAACAAAAGTTGCGGCAAAAAAGGTTAATAATCCTTGCATTTTAAGAATTTGATTAGCGATATAATCTCATATATTCGTTCTTTGACTTTGATAAAAAAAATGCTGCGTCTTACTTTTCCTATTTAGGGTTTATACTTTTGATCTGTTTATGAAAAATTATTTTTGAGAAGGCGATGAACAATCCACAAGTGAGTTCGACAGCAACGTACCCTAACAGCAAAATTCATTAGGCAGTAAACTCGAGCGGTGAATAATCAGGGAAGACATAATGAGTTCGGAAATTTCCATCTCATCAAAAACGAAATGATCCTAATATTATGCCGAACGCCGAACACAACATAATTAAACGAAACCTACTTCTGCTGCTCGAAAGAAAGCCTAGAGCGGATAAATAAACAATAATTGTACTCACTGGAGTTTACGTCTCAATGAATCTCCTCGAAAGCTTGGGAGAACGATAAGAAAATTCAGGTATAATTCCGACTGGTCTTATTATTCTCTCCGCTCACGATTTTATGGAACTACTAAAATACTGGTTACGCCACTGCAGATGGGGAACCACTGCATAATTTAATGTGACGACAGGGTTTTCAGCCCCTTGGATATTTGTTTGGCTATCCTAGTTCGATGTACGTGGGGCGACGGATGAATCTTCTTTAATACATTCTTGATTCCTTTCATTGTCATTAACTGATGATTGTCTGAAGTTACCCCACTAATATCTTCGAAACGAAGAAATATGCAGTGCGACAAATTTAAATGTTCCTGTGGGAATATCTCGGAAATGAATGAGTGAAAGTCGATACTCTCACCACATATCCTCCCCATCGACCCCTACTTCAAAAGTTGGAATGGGAAATGCCCATGCTTCACAGTGGTATACAATTTTGGAAATGAGAGGGCGATATTGTCAAAAACTATTTAAATTCGTTGAACCGTTCCATCTAATGCTGTCTCTTATTAGAAATGTAATATCAGAGTAACTCACCTGGTTAGTCGAGTGTGACCGTCATTCTGGCAGGAAAACGGAGCCCTTCCGTTTCTAGACGTCAAAGTCGAGAGAAGTGGAGACTCCATTCAAACAAGTGATGAACTGGATGTTGTCGAGAGAACCGTCAATATTTGATCACATAATAATCGCGTTCAGATCAGAGGCAGATTCTCCTGAGCCAATCCTCAGCAGGACAACGGATTGGAAAAAACATAAGATCAATCTGAAAGCAAATTTAGCACACATCCAGTAAAGGTGGGCCAGGCATACCTAGAACTGGAAAATGTTAAAGAAGTGAATGGGACAATTCTCGAGCTTACAAAGAATCAAAAACTATAAGGACCGCCAAACTGAGATCCAAAACATGAAATCTCCTCAATAGGTTCAAGTGTTCAGCAATGCCCAAACACATTTGCAACAGTAGATATATGAGATGGGCCATGAACAGCTTCCAACCTTTCAAATCTTCAGGAGTTGATGGAATCTCCCCTTCCTTTCTCCAGCGTCAGAAAGAGAAAATCCTACCACACATAGTGACAATTAGTGCGAGCAGCCTGAAACTGGGATACATATCAAAAGTATGTAATAGGGTCAGGGTCATCTTTATCCCCAAAGTAGGAAAAAGGGATACATGTCATCGCAAATTCCTAAGCTAACTAATCTCACATAGTTCGTCCTGAAAACCATGGAACAAGCAACTGATCCTAGGGAGGGTGCCTTTGCACCCCCGCCAATATGTATACCAAACGGGCAAATCTAGGGAGACCGCATTGGCGCAACTGACAGATGAAATCCAGAATGCACTGGAGAATAGAATGCTGCAGTATCTGCCTTTCTAGATCAAGTCTAGTCTAGTCAAAAGAGCATCAGAAGACAAAGGAACAGAAAACACAACTAACTTTTGTTAAAAACTGAAAATGTATCCGAAAAAAAAAAGCTCGTGTGTAATTATAAAAAAGAAATTCAGGTGATTCCCCCGTAGCTTCAGTCATCCGGTTCAACACTCGAAATTTGTTAGCTTATAAGTACTGGGAACACGCGCGTGCTTTGTAATAAAACAGTTTAGAAGTGATAACGTAACTTTTCAGCAGAGGCGAGAAATCACGTAAAACATATTTTTTCCAGCAGCAGCAAGCGGATCGAGCTGTTTTCCGAAATGAGGTGATGTCAGCCCTAGCGGATTGAAGGGCCATTACAAGCGTTTGTCACACATTCCACTCGATATTAGTTTTTGATGAGAGATATGATGGGACGCCATTACTGGTTCATAGAACACAGACCGTATATTGCTTTCGGCATACTGTGCTTTGATGGTGTATATTTTTTCGAAATCCGCCTCCCTCCTTCCACCATCTGCTTGGATATTCGGTGGTCAGTAATAATAATACTCTCAGTAAGGTTGGTGTTTCAAAAACAACATTGTATTCAAGAGGTGTTTTTGGGATTTAAATCTGTTCAGTTGAAGAAAAACTCATATTTTCTTGCCATCGTTTCGAATTTGAATACATCCATAATTATTGAGAGCTCTGTAACAATAAGGTTCATTCGTTGAACATAGCAAAAAGTTGGAAAGAGCAAATAACATAATGCTACAAGTACTGAATTATGTACAGAGTATTAAAACATGAAAAAAAATCACTTAAAAAAGTTGAAGCTCTTAAGATAATGTAAAGAACTTTCTCGATTTCACTTTAAAATTCTTTATTCAACACTTGAAACAGAATAATTATACTACAAAACCTAATTTATATGTACTACCGTTCACTGGCATATTTCTATTTATTTTCAAAGTACAAAAATCTACCTTTCTGACCTCCCAACAGCGACTCACGGCCTTAGAAATATAGGTTCCAGATCTCTCGAGAACTCTGCTATCCTTCCGGGCGTTTCTAGGCTTAAGCCACCGTTCTTCGTCCATAGATGGCGTGATCACTCAGACCACTACTGTTATCATTTCGCTCTTGTCCACCTAGATGGTGCCAGGTCTGAATATTTCCGTGACATTGCCCCCTTCTTAAAGACGTTTCCCAAAATAGCGTCCTTGGAGTGTGTCGGTACCTGCATGATTCCCCATATCTGCACCGTGACGTCCGATGGAAGTAACACTCCACAGTCTTCGTGTTCGGTCTTTGAAGATGGGGAAAGTACACCAAAATCTTCATGCTGCTGGATATGAATATCGTTTCCAACATGCTTTCAATGATCCACCAATCCAGCCCATCAAGCCCACAGGACAATTTCGGAATTGCCTGGTCCATGAGATTTTGGTGCAGCATCGTATCTCTCAATCTGGTGAGGCTCTCTCAGACGTCTTCATAGGACGGTTTATCTCGAGATTGCTTCTTGGTTACCAGGAAGAAGATGTTTCTTGGCCTTTAACTGTAACACTCCGCCAACTTCTGGATTCTGTTTCCGCAGTTCCTGGAGTTGACCAAACTTCTAAGAGAACACGATGGAAAGTATAGACAATACAGTCATTCCATCTGAGAATCTGCGGTGGTGCAATGGCTAGCGTTTTGGGCTTGTAATCCGAAGGTCTCGGGTTCTAGCAATTGCAACCTTTTTTTTTTTAGAATGTTATTTTACTGTTTTATTGTTAGTGATTTGAATTATTGGACACTAAGATAGCTTATACATTTCGGATTGCTATTGAGTGATTTTCTCAATAAGTAATGTTATGTGCCTATTTGAATGAAGTGTCGATATTTTGTTTCTAAGAGCTGCACTTGTAGAAAAAATAATGTGTATTTCGAGCACAAAGTGTCATTGTCGTTCTCCAAAGATTAATCTTCTTGTCGAGCGACAATCAATCACTTTGCGCTCTGAATACACAAATAGCTATTAAAGAACTAAAGTAGAAGTAACATTCATGTTTGATTTTTACCAGAATACAGGATATATAAGATGTTCCAGAAATTACGGAAACAATTTCATTATAATAGATTCACAAGTTTCATCATTTACAACTTACTTGTAATAAGGGGGGGGGAAAGTATGAGTTTCCTCCCTGGTTTGAGGGAGGAAAGGGTGTACTTCCTATAGGGGTAGGAAGAAAATATATTTACTTGATTGTTCAAGTGTTTTTGAATATTTTTTTTATATCTTAAAGATATCTGTATTCACATATAAATAGATATTTTCTGTATTCAATCTTCATTGCATTCTATTTTGTTAATTATATTAGTTACATAGTTATCAAGTATTCGTTATCTCGAGACTACAAAAAAGAATGCACTATTTTGACAGAAACTTCATTATCTGTTGTTTCATAGAATAATTACTATTTTCTGAAACGGATATGCCAATAATCATTATTGCTTTGCTCATCGGAATTAAATTTCCATACCGTGAAGATTCATTATTCAAACATAATCGAGCATTTCCACTGTTTGATTTTGCAACAATATCAAATCACAATACTCTCATCAAACAGTTTGTAATTGGAAAGCTAAGCCAATTTATTATTTCATCAATTCACTACGCCATTATGATCGTAATGAGCGGCATTTATTATAATAAATTTCGGAATATAAGATCGCTTTCATCAAAGCTCTAACGGAGTATAGTCCAATATTGAATAGCCATAAAGAACCCATTTCGCAAACTAATAAGTAAGTTTTCAACAAAATTATTATTGAGATTCATTTATCTTTATAGTGGTACTCGAATTTTGCAATGGACATAAATGCAAATAATTGATTTTTCTTAAAAAAACAAAAATTTAGCTTCCATGTGAATTGATAAAAAAACATAAAATAAAAATCTGGTTATCCAAAGAAAAGGTATCATCGCGAACTAAAAGTTACTAAAAATTGTTGTAAAATCCATGAGTAATAATTGATCAAGTTCTTGAATGAAGAAATCTGCATTATTCACAATAAGCTTGCCAAGAAAGAAACAAGATGTCCTGCCATACCAGGAAGACGCTTATTGCCATAGTCCTATACAATAGGAATAATTGGGTCGAAAATATATCAGAAAACAACTACTTTCCTGGCTAATACCACGACGAACGTTGAATTACATCTAATGAATTTCCGTGCAGAGTTCCTACAAGGATGTCTCCGCAATTGCCAGTTGCGTGGAACTGTTCATGGAAACATTTGGACCACCTATAGATCGATTTCTGGGTTCTTGCCCTCATCAGTATAGGGTAGGTCTCTGCAGATAATAACTAATGTCTGCAACAAATGGTTCAACAAACTCTTCTGTCAAGGCAGAAGCTGAGACACCGCCCGCAGCCTAGCGTTCACTAAACCACTGGCGCTATTTGAACTCCAGCCCCTTCTAATACTTTCTTATTTCATGTTTTGTATACGTAGAGAAAATAATAGAGAAGAAACACAAGATTTGTTGTTTCGACCCTTCGCAGCTGCATTGGAAAACATGATTTAATTTTTTCTCTCCACACTTCAAAGATACGGACGGTACTGCTGTTGTCACAATTGATTGAAAAAGTCTTGCGGACAAGAGAACGAACAAGAAAATAAGCGGTTCATACACTTCTACAATACTCACCAATAGTGATATCCATATCTCGTTCAAAGACAATGAAAGACAAAAAGGTTTTCTAGGAAGGTGCGCCTAGTGAACTTGAAAGTTGCCGAGTTGAAAGAGGAATGGGAACTAGAAAGGAACTAGAAACAACTGGTAAGAAGGCCACACTCCAAAAAACAAATCTCAGAACTGATGGTGGAGAAAAAAGATATAAGACAGTTGTAGCCAGGAAGTCAAGCAACTGTTTTACTTTTGCAGATATTGAAATGGAATTTGAAGGATCTGTATAAGGCAAAAAACTGCATTTTCAGGCACATGACTCAGCTTTAGGCAGTTTCCAGTCTCACCAGTAGTGATATGAATTGTTTTCCTTCTGACATTCTGAATACTGTTACTTTTTGAAATCAATTTTTTTTATTTCGAAATTTAACCGAAAACCCTATGTAGTTGTATTTTTTCTAATACTAAAATTAGTAGGTAATTTGAACGTATTCACAGCCCTCTAAAATCAAAATAAATTCCAAAATTTCAAAAATTTTGGGTTTCAAAAAGTAACAAGTATATAAAATTGTATTCAGAATATCATCTGGTGACGAAAGATTATATCACTTCTGGTGAGATCAACAGTTGCATGAAGCTGAGTCACTTGTCCAAAAATGCAGTTATATGTATTGTATAGATACTCCAAATTTCATTTCGATATCTTCAGGAACAAAAAAGTTATAGGGGCGAGTCACCTTCCGTGGACACTCGATATAGTTATTGTCTTCATTCATCAAGTCAACGTGAATTTTCGCAAAATATATGTCATCAATTGAACAAACTTGCGTACATTATAACTGTTCTTTTCACAAAACCCATCAAGAAATATATATCACAGACTAGACGTTCTCATACCAAACCAGGATCCTGATCGATTTCCCTTGGATCCAGCCTTATTGGCGCCTCGACTCCCAACTTTATGGCGCCAGAAGAGACAACAGACGCCGTCCCGGCCAGCATCCAGGACTTTCATGGCGGAGGGTAACTTCCAGCTAAATGAAAAATTTTGTGGGATTTTTATCGGTGGCGAATAAAAGCACATAATTGGTCAGTATACTAGGTTTGTTACCGCGGCACATTATTGCTGGGATAGCTACAGAATTCAATTTCGTGGCGCAGAGTTGAGTTTGTTACTCGATATCTTATGGATGGCCACATTCCCTTAGGAAAGGACCTTTAGCTAAATAAATTGGCTTGTCAAAAGTTCAAAATTTTTCATAAAGGAAGAAGGTAGAGCAAGACATCTTGTTTCTCTCTTGACAAGCTTATTGTGAACGATGCAGATTTCTTCATTTCTAACCAGAATTGGAACAGAAAAATACTGTATTAAATTATCTTCCATCACCGATCAACCCGAAATGCATTTTTGCTAAATATACTCATTAACCATATTGATTACTTCGAAGCACTGTTCTGTAAATAGTTATTTGTTTTACTAGGCATAAAAGCACAAGATTTAATGCCGCGGCTGGTGGCCAAGGCATTAAATCTGCTTTTCTGCCGTGTGAAACATATAATTTTTTCTTCAAATTTGTTCCAATTCCACGCAAAATCGACTTTTTCATATTTAAATTGCGTTTCATTATCAATATCCAAATAACTAAATTATTTCATCAACGGTAACTGGGCCCTGCGTTACTATGTTTACCGCTGATGACGTTTGTTGAATTTGTTTGTTTACTGTTTACTTTGTCATTGTCAATTTTGAAAAAGTTGTCATGTTAGAAATGGATTTACTGCAAAGTGAGGATGAACTGATTCAATTAACACCACCTGAGATAAGAGACCAGGCGCGAGATGTGGAATTTAACTTTTTACCGGAAAAATCAAGAACTGTATATGAACTCACATACAGCAGATTCATGGAATATAGACAGAAGAAAAATATAGGATATTTCTCTGAAAATGTGCTGATTGTCTATTTTTCCGATCTTTCAAAGAAAATGAAGCTTTCAACGTTATGGTCTACCTATTCGATGATGAAAGCTACCCTGAACATAAAAAATAACATTGATTTGGCAAAATACCTGAAGTTACGGGCTTTTTTGAAACGCCAGTCAGACGGTTTCCATGCAAAAAAATCCCGAGTTTTTCAAAGAGAAGAAATCGAGAAATTTTTATCAGATGCCCCAGATGAACTGTATTTGTGTACGAAGGTAGAAATATATTGAAAATGATCTATTATGGATTAAAGAACTAATTTTCAATTTATATTTTAGGTTGTACTTATTGTTGCAGTCGCTGGGGCTTGTAGATGTGATGAGCTTTAGCAAATGAAAACAGATGATATAAATGATATGGGCGACAAATTGCTAATTATGCTACCAAATACTAAGACCAAAAGATCAAGGTCTTTTGTAGTAACGGAATATTTAAGCGTTTACAGAAAATATGGAGCCTCCAGACCCTCGAATTTAAATAATCGGCGTGTCTTCTATAAGTATGCGAACGGTAAAGCACATCATCAATTCATTAGCATTCACAAATTCGGTAAAATGCCAGAAGAAATTGCTACTTTTCTGGGACTATCCCATGCGAAAGAGTATACCGGGCACTGCTTTCGCAGAACTTCGGCCACGTTGCTGGTGCATTCTGGTGGGGACATAACAATGTTGAAGCAACATGGAGGATGGAAGTCTTCCGCTGTCGCGGAGGGCTATATTGAGGACTCGCTAGCCAATAAGTCGAACATCGGCAATAAAATATTTTCTGGCGTTTCCGGAGTATCAAGTGTTGATACTAAAGTTGTTAATTTTACTGGAAAGGAGGGAAGTGGACAGAGTTCAATTGTATTAAATAATTGTTCACAATTCACCATAAATATATCTAATAAATAAAAATTTCGTGTTGTAGTTTGTAGTTTTAATGCAATAATACCAGTTTATTATCATCAGCATCATTTTGAGTTTTCTTAATGTCATTGTCAATTTTAATAACCAGTTTGATTTCAATTATTACTTGGAAGGTTGCCTAGCAACGAACTTTTTCTGCCTAGGCAGTAAAAGTGGACTTTTTCTGCCTAGGCATTAAAAGTACAACTTCTAAGCCTGCCAAGTGTCATTAAAAGGCCGCTTTTAATATCATTTGGAGAAAAATGTCATTTTAATAATGCCACATCGTTTCTATTACGTATGGATGCTCCGATTAGCATAGAATGAAAATAGGAGCGAGCGTTCTGTATGTCAATACAGATGCGATGTTCAACTACGTTACATTTACATGTCACACGACGAGTATTTCCATTTACGGTTCAACTAAATAATAGAGACACGAATGTAGACAGAAGGTCGATGTAAACGGAAACGCTGCGGTGCTAGTCCCTCGGCATATGGGCGAATAAGCGCAGTCGTAATGATTTTTTTTTCAAGTTCCAAACTCCAATTTTCTGAACTCATGGGAATCAAATATTCACCAAGATTCCTTGACTATACCATATTTTGGACCACATTGAATGAAATTGGAATCGGGCGTACAGCTCAAACATTATTCAAAAACAATTTTACAACCAGGAGGTATTACTTTGATTTCTCATCTTTTGTGGGTCAACTTTATTTAGTCCATTTCTTCCTTGTTTACACTTTCGATTTTATCACTGATTGCTTCCTATATTTTGTCCATTACTGTCTTGATTTCATCATTGATTTAATTTACCTGTGCTACACTATACAAAGTTCTTTTTTTGAGCATTTTGTGTTTTCGAGGATTTCTTCTGTCAGACTTCCCGAGTTTCCTAGAAACTTATCTTCCAGACTCTTCGAATTTTCTTGACGTCCTTGTTTTGAGCTTTTCGTGTTTCGTAAAACCTTATTTTTCAGACTCTTTGATTATTTTTGAAGTTTCGTTGTGCTTATCGATGCCAAAGTTCTCGAATAAAAAACTAACAGTGGAGTAGCCAGGGATTTCAGTTCAGTACAGCCCCAAAGCCCACCTGCCTGCACCACTGACAGTCTAATAACGTTGTTTTGTTCATGTTATGAAAATCATCCGTGTTACTGAATTTCATTCGCGAATATCCATAAGTATAACTAAATGAAGTTGCAAAATTATTTTACTCTCTGAACGGCAAGTCCGTCCCTTGTTTCACACAAAATAATTCAAGATCCGAGAAATATGTACAGTTGTGCGCATAAAAAAGCCGTACAAGGCATTGCACTAATTGAGCTGAAATAATTTTGAAAGCGCGTTACTGACAAAATTTGTATTTTGACTCTACTTGTCAAAGTCGATAATTAAATTAAGATTGACAAGTATGGCTCGCAATAGCCTTTAACTGCTGTACGACTTTTTATGCACACAACTGTACTTAGATGTTTCTCGTGCTAGCTTGTTGAATTTCTCAGACAACTAATATTCCATATTGTGAAGTTCCGTGCAAACTTCGCGCTCTAATTCCAAATAACCAAGCATTAGGTACCGGTTTGTTCGAAATTGCATTATATTCTATCTAGGACAAGTTGGCAGGGACAAAACACCTAAATATTCCGCTTGTTCTCTGCAAAGTTGAAACCTTCGAAGTTCGGAGCAGTTCTATAAGAAACTACTCTACATGCGTAGTTTTTGTCCTTCATCATCAGTACAAATTTCCACCATATGTCCGGAATATAATAAATGAGATACTGATGTGGATGAACCAACTGAACTCAGAAGGAAAATAATGGAGATAAAAAGGAATTGATACCTCAAATAAATCGAGCATTAAATGAATAATTTGGTCTACATTCACACTGCCAACAGCGCCAACTTCAGGTGAAAAAAGATTGTGAGTGAGGGGAAGTTCATTTCCTTCAAAATATTATCCTTTGAAGCGTTTCATATTGAGTTCTCATTGGAATGAACTTTGTTGAAATGCTTTTTGAATAATCTGGAAGTATTCATATCATTGAGTTCCACAAAATGTATGCAACAAAGATATAATAAATTATATATCAACAAGAGTACGATGTATATAAAGAATATGCCGAGGAATATGCACTCTGCGTCTGAAAAAACAAACCTCTTCCTGTTGGTATGTTGTTGCAAACCAATATGGACTAATTTTATTCAGCTTTTTGTTATGTTATCGTATTTGTTATTCTATCATATCTATCTTCTATCTGTACTCTTCTGTTTGTATTTGTAATGTTCTGTGGTTAAGTTGATTATTAAGAAGAAGAAGAATGTAACCTAAAAAAAAAGGACGGCATGTACGTCGAATACGTTCTCAGATGTACTGAATATTGAATGTTCATAAAGGATTTTGAACAATTACCAAGTATAATTGTAACACTTTTATCAATTTTGACGATGACCAAGTCTTCAGTTGTTTCATAAAAGATGAGGTTTTAACCTCGAAAAGTTACTGGATACTCTCCCAAAGCTCTTCCTTCACTGTGATCAACCCAACAAAAACTTTCAGTTGTTATGAAATCTTTCAGAAGGCCATTGTTTTCCAGGTTAATGGTTTTTAGAATCCAATTCGAAACAACTGAATCCAATCAAAAACGAATTCCCTTTTATACTCGTATCAATTAAAGAGTTGAAGTGGCCATTTCGAATTCAATTGAAACCCAAATGAATTTTAATAAATTTCAGCTTTGCGAGATCCAAGGAATTATAACTTTTAAGGGCAGTAAGGCTCGAAATGGGACGAAATCTTGGATGAAATGTTATGGTCTGAGTTCAAACCGGAGAAGAAAGAATTAAAATAATGTTGTCCGTTAAGGAGGATTTTGTGGCTGTTTGTAAGCTTTCCAAAGACGGAATTAAAAAAATTCTAAAAGGGTTTTGAGTGGCAGCAATATTTTTATTATCTCTTATTGCTGAATGAAGGTGAGGAAAAGGAAGCATTGTTTTCGACTGTTTCAATTAAAAATGAACTATCATAATCATTATTAAAAAGATATAGTCATTACTGGAAGGATAGTTTTCGACTGTTCAACTAAAAATCAACTATGCTAATGAACATATTTTCTTTAAATTTTCTCTTTCAGATTTTTTTTCTTTTCTGTTAGGGTCTTTGCACAATATCTATCGTTTGTCGTTCGATGTAAAGTGCTGTTTTAGCCGGGTGAGTGGTTGTTTCCTGTCAGAAATTACAATTCTCAATTTTTAATGGAGATTGTTTCCCGTCTCAAAAAGAAGTATATTATTTTATTCCCAAGTTTTCAAGATGAAGACTCTTATTCAAAAACTACAGAGACAGTATTTTAAAGTCACATAAACATTCTAAGTGCTTTTTATTAATTTTCAACAAGATCAACGAACTTATAAGTGAGGTGAACTGGCTTCAAATAACGTTATATGCACGGCCAACCAATTAGCTTTCATCAAGAATTATTATTATTAGCTTTTTCACCATGGTTACTCATGCGACACAGTGCAAATTGACTCTCATAATTTTCAAGGTATTCGGAAAAATATTTCATGGATTCTGAGATGCAAAAAACTGAAGTGGAAAAATTACTAAACGAAATTTTCGTTGAGGTCGCCAATTCAGACCTCAGAGCCTCAGAGCCAATATCATCTTAACACCAATCTGTAAAAAATTGAACATGTTCATAAGATCAGATAGTCGTGAATTTGGGGTTCCAAGAACCGTGTTCCAACTGAGGATTAATGGAAAAATAAAAGAGAGATCTAAAAAAAATTCTAGTTTTGACCTAATTCGGACCTGAGAGCCAATACCATCTGCACACCAAGCCGTAAAAAAATGTAACATCTTTATAGAATCAGCCACTATACAGGAGAGCATTAATGGAAGAATAGAAAAGGGGGCTTGAAAAATGTGGACTCAAACATAAAGGAAGAATTAATTTCTTTAAAGTTGTTGAAATAACCAGTTAATATAGGATTTCCCCGAAAGATAACGGATATGCAGAATGCAGGATAGAAAATTACTTCAAAGAAGCAAAAAAACTACTCTCAAAGACGAAAAAATGGAAGTTAAGAATCGTATATTAAAGAAACATAAAGAAGGAGGGAAGTTCTGAATGAATCAGGAGAAGGAGCGAAATCTGAAGAAGCCAAAGAAACCAGAAGAGATGATGATCATATTTTGTATACACTAAGATCTCAGATAGAATAGATGAAACAGAGAAAGATACAGGTGTTATTCATCCCGATGTTACTAGAAATGTTTTTAATGGAAATAAACTAAAAAATACGAACGATCGTTTAGAAAGAAGAGAAAAATAATAAAAATAATAGAAAAAACCGTTTCTTGACGAATGAAGGAAAACGTATTCTTAGCAGTAGCAGCATCACTTTTCACTTTTGGTGAGGTGGTCCCATTGAATAGACCCCAAGAAAAGTGCCTTCTGCTATATCCTCAACAGCCTTTTTGGAAAACAAAAAAACCTGAAGAGAATTAACCAGGAAAGAAAGGAGAAAAAATTATTGAGGTGAAAAAAAAATCTATAGGAACTCAAAAGGCTGAAAAGGTTAAGAAAGGCGAACAACAAAAAATCGACGATGAAAAGGAGAATGATGAAGACAACGATGACAAAGAAAATAAAGAAGAATGCTAGATTTGTATAGTTCACGTGCGAAGAAGAACTCATTTGCAATATCGGAAAAGACGATTTTAAACTGTACTCAGGCTTAGGATGAGATCAATTCAAAAGATTCTTCGACCTTATATGCACCAAGTTCATTGGATTGCCATGTGAGTATTCGATTGAGGGGGATTTCATTTGCTTCTTCTGTTCCTAAATGAACACTTCATATTTTTATATTTGTTATTTATTTAGAGTTTATTTTTTTTCTCCTGAATTTAACTTTCTTTGTACGTAATGCATATCAAAGAATGAAAAATGCAAAACTTTTAGTTGTTTCAAAGTTATAGGTCTATTAATGTGATTGTCAGTTCATGAAAAAAATGTACTCCTAATGTCAATGAAAGTTGATTTTATTCGAAAAAATGTTGAGTAATGATATTTTTGAATTTTCCACCTGGGCTTTGCCCGTGAGCCAAGAGGAGGAGTAGTTATCAGAACTTTATGCTTGTTTTGTCGAAATTGTCCGACAGCCAGATGAATACCATACAATAACTCTCTTCTTGTGTTGGATATTTGGACGTTGGCTGAATCGATCACGTACCCTTATTAATAAAAATCGAGGGGATTGAGATCGGGTGATCTAGGAGTACATTTTTTTCATGATCAGGCAATCACATTCATAGACCTGTACTCTGAAACAAATGAAAATTGATATACAAGTTTTGCGTAGTATTACTACGTAATATCAAAATTTGAACATAACGATACGGAACACCTTGTAGAGGTCCCACCAACTAACACAGAACTCTGAGTATGCCTCGGCGAATATTTCTCCGTGTGTTGATTGCGCGTGTACGTTGTTTCACCTCGACTGAAGCGATCCGCTCTCACACCTGAATTCATATCTAACCTGATTTTCGAACCTGTATATTGAGTACATACGATCCCCTACACCCCCTGGTTGCCACCCTTGTTGTGTAGATGCTTCCCGTTCGCAATATCGCATCGAAACTGGGTTATGATGTCTGGGCGGCCGCCAAATGGATTTAACGAGGCCGATAGATCGCCCGATACTTTGTGTCTCTCCCGTTTGCAGGATATGGAAATCTGAATTACGCAATTCGCAACACTTGTTACGGTTTTCTTGGAGATTATGGATTTTTCTTTGAGCATAAAAGCAGTTTGGGAAATCGATATCCGAATATTAAATATTAAACGCGGCGTGAGCTATACTTTTGTTTGTTTAGGCTTAGCACGTCACAAAAAAATGAGGTGAAGTTCATTATTATAGTGATGTTGTTCACAGTCTTCAAAAATACCCCAACTATATGAATTAACGATGAAATGCCTCTTCAACCCAGTGAACATTTCAAACATTCGGTTTTTTAATATTCGCGAACTCTGTAAGAACATAAGCGATGCCTATCTCCATCTAAAGGTGAAAAAACCAGACATTCCGACCATAACAGAAACTCAGGTCAACTATTCCTCCAACAAGGTCCATGTTCTTGTTACGAACTTAAGTGCTGATGTAGGTTTGAAGACGGGTAGTTGATATCTGGGTATTTACTCCAGAAATCATTTTGTATGCTAACCGCCATAAGAAAGTCAAAAGACCGTTGAACTGAAACCAACCCCTCCCCTCTCGTGACATCACGTGAACCATTCCGCCTAATAGAGAGTCTACATGTGGTCCGCTGCCATTTATCAGCTGTCATTTGTCAACTGTTACTTGACGCTTATTGTTGTCAGTTGTCACTGTTGGGACAGCTGTCATTTGCCAGTATTTTAATTTCCGCTATAAGCTACGTGTGAAAGAATAATGAAAGAAACTACAAATGGAAATGGCCTAAAATTCGAGAGACCGGATCATTATGAAGAAATGGTCCCGACAATCACCTAAAAACCTCGAGCCGACTGTATTGCATGGGAGGGAAGAAGAAAAAAAAATATTGATGATTTCGCGGAAGAATTCTGCAGAATACTTGATAAAAGGATTATCGTAGGTAATACAACAAGTGTATTGGTGATTATCGAAATGAAAATTCCTTCGACTTTGAGAAACAAATTATGTTGCTTGGCAACATAATTTCCTAAAGCAACATAATTTGTCTCGAAAAAAAGATGGAATTTATGATAATCATCGGTACACGAGTTGTATTTGTTAAGGCTATTCCATGAATGAAATCAAAACCATTTTTAAAAGTACTATTTGGAGTAAACTGCGCAGAGCAGCCGTCTTGGTATTTCAAACTTCCCGCTATTTCAGTGACCATTCACAGGGCGCGTCTTTCGTTGGTTGTCTTTAGGTTTATTCGCGATCATAAAACAAACAGTTTGAAACCATCGGATGCATGCGCAGTTTCACAGAACTGTACGCATTTTTTGAGTTCTGTGGGACTACGCATGCTTGTGACGGTTTCGGACAGTTTATTTTGTGAACGCGTCGAACGCGAACAAGCCTATTAAATTGTTTGGTTCATTGGTAGATAGATAGTGACTCATCGTTCATTTTCATGCTTTTACGGGAATTGAAAGGGCGGAGTTTTGGTTTACGTGTATGCTAAATTTGTCGAAGAGTTGATATGAATGAAAAGTGAAGCGTATCATGGTTTTGGTCAAAGTTCGGTGTTGTGTCAAAAATTTGTCGAAAATTGTGAAGTTGATATGAATTAATAGTTAGTGCCCATCACGGTTTGGGTCAAAGTTCGGTGTTGTGTCATTATACCAACTTGCTGGTGGGGTAAGTTTGTTTTATAAAACAACCAATGACGAAGCGAACTACAAAGGTATCTAATAGCCAATCAAGTGCCGAACTACAAAATCGAAATCATGCTGTTTTCAATTATCAATATGAAAATTTCCACCAATTAAAAACGCGTATTTTAGCATGAGTGGAATAGTCGAGAAAATTTGACAAAAATTGTATCAAATAATAAAGAGAAGTGTGGTATTTCGACAACATTCATTACCCACAAAGCTTCCATAAGTATTCCACTAGATTGAGGGTGATGAAGAAGGAAGAGGAACTCTTCTTCTCTCTCACTTTTTCGTTTATTGGCCTACTTCCAGTGAGGTGCAATTGGCCAATGAACTCTTCTTCTATAGGTTTCAAAAGAGAGGAAAAGTTCCTGAGACTCACAAGACGAATATTATGTCTTTTGGTGCTTCGTGTCCATATTTTGCCCAATACATAACACGTCATTGTAGACGTGAGAACTGAACTTGTTACAGCTTGGCAAATGTAGCTCTGACTGTGAAATCGCCACGCCTATCGATGTGCGGTAGCAGAAGAACTTGGTACAGTCCTTTAAACAAGTATGATTTACAACTGGTCAGTTCTATTGTATGTGTCGCATCGCGGTCAAGTTGGGTGATGTTTCTCATACGTGTCTTGACATTCAAAGCTAGATTTGCCAAGCTGTACCTAAATTTTCATTGCAGTTGAATAATCCTTTACAAAGTGGTGTTCATATTTTCTCCTGTTTTTGCCTTTTCCACATTGAAATGAGCTATTCAAACCGAAACTGCCCAACCAACTATACTCTTCACGAGATGAAGTGACTTTTCAAGTATTCAATTATAGAAGCATTGAACCAAAAATACTCTCCATCAAATGTACGAACTCTCATTACACAAAACAAAGCGAAAGAGCTGGGAGAGTTGGGAGAGTTGCTAAGCGGAACGAAAAAGCATAATTCCAACCCCACTTCGCAGAGATTTCACCAGAGATTCTATCTATAAAATTCATTTAATATGAATATTCGGATCAGGTTTTCCACTTCCTCTGGCAATGAATCATCGGAATGAGTTACGTGCGGCCAAAATTACCAGTTTGTAAGAGCTGACGGATGTTTTCGATCTAATTAAGAGCAGAGTTAGCGTTTACCCTCTACAACAATCAGGGGGTACAGAGGGTGTCGTTGAACGGATGAATGCTTTCAAAGTTCCAACGGCACAAGGAGGAGAATTGTTTGAAGAGCATTACTGCATAGTTATATTGAAGAACACGCCCATGTATGGTTATATTAATGGGTACAATAATTGAAGAACACGCTCATTCAGCTCAGATACGTTTTTAAAATTTGGCTTTGAATATAACTTGTCATACAGAATAATCGTCAATTTTGAACTTTAGATCAGAAAGTAGCATTAATTTGAACTAGATGATCGAATAGTGATGCTTACACAAAAAAAAGTCGTATTGAGAATAACTATTTTGGGACGAATTTTGGGAAATGCTCTCGTTCTGATACAATGCAATCGAAACTTTTGCTTGTGTTACAAAAATAAAAATGATTAAACTGAAAAGTGTTGTCTGGCGCAGGTTGCAGATACAAGTATTGATTTTTTCCATTTTTACTAGTGTTATAATGTATCTTCCTCTGCCAAATCTTGCAAGTCGATTTTGAACCACTTTCAGTCATCCATGATCCAATCTTCTTGAAATTCGGGGTTCATCATTCTGGTGACAATACGTGTTGCCTTTTTCATATTGCCAATAAAACAAGATACCGGCTTTTATTTAACTGGTGAGCTTTGTCATTTTACGGTTCGGTCGTATTTAAAATAAGTACGTAGGAGCACAGGAGTTTTTGGGATAAGATATTGAGTGCTCGCGAGTTCTTTTGAGTGCTCGCGAGTTCTTCTGTGTGCTCGCGAGTTCTTCCGAGTGCTGGCGAGTTCTTCCGAGTGCTCGCGAGTTCTTCTGAGTGCTCGCGAGTTCTTCTGAGTGCTCGCGAGTTTTTTCGAGTGCTCGCGAGTTCTTGTGAGTGCTCGCGAGCACCTTCAATGGGCATTGAGCTCTTTTATAAAGTGCTTAGTGTACTAAGCACTAAGTATCAATTTGAAAAAGTGCTTACGAGCACAAAAGGGCTTAGAGTGCTTAGACAAGTACTGAGCACAGTGCTTGGCTCAGCTTTGAGGCTTTCGTATAAGAAGACGGGAATACCATATGGATTGACTCAAGAATGGCAGGGGCGTTTATACCGCACAACATCACGGGGCTGTCTTTGGTCAGTTTTTTAAAATTTGTTTCATATAGTCACAATTATTTTTGAAGGTGACGTTGAATATACTTTTTGAGCGTAATTTCTAACGTTATCTTCGTGAAGTTAAATAGGTATCCGACGAATTATGAACCGACTGGTAACACAGTGTATATCAGTCAACAAGAAACTAGAAGAAACGGAGAGATCGATGCAAAATCAACCGCTCTCAGCGTCATCCTCCTCCACACAGGTCCATGTGGCGCCAGTTGGATTCTAGTCAGCGCCGCGAACATCTCGTTCCCCACAGCATCCCTCAATAACAGATCCGTTCTGCATGGAGTTACGCGTCGTTTTCGGCTAATAAAGTTGCGTTGGTGAGGTGACACTTTTCGAACTGTTTTATGCAAATGATGTCGGTGGTGCTCTGGGGTTAATTAGGAACGTTATGGTGAGTTGATTTGGTCGAGAGTGCTTGAAGTTTTGCTTTATGTTTATGGCTCGGGGAAGTTTCGAAATTCTTCTTCAACTGTTGGTGGAAACTCTATTGGCGCAGAATAACCGTAATGATGGATTTTTTTCGGGTTACCAACCAACCTTAAAAGAGAAAACATGAACACAATAGTTTATAATTTTGAGAGGTTCTTGTCTAAATATAAAATCATACATGCATGACATCACACGCTAAAAGGTAAGGGCTGCATTTTCCCTAGCTCGCACAAGTCTCGCGAATACTTCTGAGGGTTGATCGTAGGGGGACAGCCGGTGATGGAAATAACAATAAAAATAGACAATGAATACATCTCTTTTTAGTATTTTGAGTTTTGGGAACTTTCTTGACTTGTTCTTTCTGAATGTTTCAACTTCCACAGTCTAAAAAAGAATTAAAAAATTAAATTTTATAATTATGTACAGTGGAATGGGTTCTTAAAGAAATGTGAATTTGAATGATTTTGTATGTGTATTTTCTGAAAGGGATTCTGTCCTAGATTCGTTATATTGAAAAAAAAAGTGTTATTAGTCGAAATAAGACAAATACGGAATAAAAATCTATTTATCGGAATTCTTTAATATGTTCAATTACAATCATTATTAATCATGAAACTTTAGAGTGCATACGGGGCATAGTTAAAACAATCGTTTTTCGGGATTCTTCTTCCACCACTATTCCAGAACCAACAAGTATATATATTTTGGTAAGATGGTAACACATTATAGATTCAGTCTATCCTGGGCGTTTTTTGTTTCGTGAAAGTAGTATTGGTAATACCCTTCAAAAAATTTTTGGTTTCATTGTTCCACATCAAACCGTTCAAATTTATCGTGGTATGAGTAGTATTCAGATCCACATTTATATTTGATATTTCGATTTTGAGTAGCAGAAAAAAATTTAAGAGAATTCAAAAAAATTTAGATGGTTGTAAAGAGAATGGAATTTCCTTTTCAACGATGTGACACTTGACCCCCCATGCCATTTAAAAATGTTTTAAGTTGATGTGTCCCCCCACTCCCCCTGTCGGGCAATCACCATTTTTTTATTACAAAAAATAGTATTGGCGAAACTCTCGAAATGGTTTTTTTTTTCATGTTTGTACATCGAACAGTTCAAAAGTTAACAAGAGGGGGGACTATTAAAAGCCGCACTGTTACCGCAATATTACTAGGATTTGAGAAATTTGCAAATTACACCGAGGCAACCAACTGTGCCATCACATGGAAGATAGTCTGTACATGTGTATATTTTGTTATGTTTTGGATTCGCAATTGTATTTATTATTTTGGGACGATCTCCATGAAAATTTAATTTGATGAATATCAACTATCTGAATGAAAATGAGGATTTTCACTTTCAGATTTTTTTCTTTTCAGTTTCACAATATCTATCAGATGTAGTTCAATGTCCAGCATGGCTTCAGACGGGGAAGTAGTTGTTTTCTGTTAGATATTACAGAAATATTCATATTTTTCATTTTTCAATTTTCATGGAGAATGTTCCCCTTTTCAACATATTTACCTCCCAAGAGGTCATCTTGAAAGATGGAAAATAGCGACTAAAGTTTGTCTTTCAACCGCAGATGATTCCAACAGATCTTATGAACAATGCATTTTTGTTAGTGTTTTGATTACAAATTCAAATTTGGTTGGTCTAATGAAAGAATTGTAGAGAATTGAAATACGAACAAAATAAAATTTTATACGACCTGATCGGATCATTAGTGAAACTGGATAATCCAATTTTTTTTTTAAATTCTCAACTTCGCCATTTTTCAATTTATAGGGTTAGCTCTGATGAATCATGTGTACTTCATTTGTTCGCAAAACAGGCGCTGAAGGATTATTAGTTTTGAATTTGAATTTTTTTCCATAGTCCGATTTCAATTTCTCCAACAGATTTTAAGAGTAGAAGTATAGAACTACAAAATTTATCTCCGAAAGGTTAGTCGTCTAATCAAAAAAGAACACATCAGAAGAAAACACCAGTTCATGAATAACTGACGATATTTTGACATTTTCATTCTGTTAATATACGGACGGGACAACATATGCCTGTAAATGAAATATTACGAGGAAACTTGTTTTGATTGGACTTCACTTTGAAGCTTCCTCTGGTAACTGCCAATATTGTATTTTCTTGACCACCTTGTTCGATTGGGGAATCAACTACATCTCCGCCAATTCTAGAAAGAACTTTTAAGTCTTACATACAATAATGTCAAAAATATTTTGAATAATAAAAAATACAGGGTCTCATTGAAAAAATAACAGTTTTGGTGAAACCGCAAACAGTAAATTCTTGATTGTAATATCAAAATCAGCGTATTCGAATTGTGCAGATTCAGGCCATATATGCAAAACGGATCTTCAAAGATATACTTTGAAAATAGTAATCCCCTATATGGAGAAACAACTGAAGAGCAATTTCAAACGATCTATCCATCGAGAGCTCGAGATTTCCCTCCGAATTACAATGTCGACAAATACGTAGTACAAATCGAGTTCGAAGAGCACTTATACTCCATGCATTCTCAAATCGCAACTGCTTCCATGTTTGAAATTACCTATTCATCGAACCTTGTTTGCCTTTAAATTTTACTTATCGTCCAAAATATGTATTCTTACATGAATCACATACACAACCTTTGAGATTTAACATGCTATAAGAGTTTTTCTCAATTATGTTGGAAGTGTTTATCCTCCCTTTCTGAGTTGGCGTTAGGAGGGATGATGTATTACCCACTGGTTATATGTGCACTTGATGAGGTCACAACTGACAGTTAACTGAGAAGACTGGTCGATATTTGAATACTGGGTGCTCCCACTGTGCATACCTAGTAATTGGTATATTGTTAGGCTGGGTTAATTTCAGGTTGATTGTAAGTGGGTCAGTTCTGGTACTCCAAATGGCTTATAGAAGCTCACTCGTATAGAGTTGTTTCCACAATTACGGCCCCTTTTTGTAGCCAATTATAACGAAGGTATCGGCATGTACTTATGTACTACAATTGACAGCATAAGCGGAAAGTGAATAAATATTGGCGTCATCATTATACATTTCAATTCACAGATCAGATCGATACTATGGACCAGTTTTCCAGCTAGAGGGTGTCAGAAATGACTACTGTTTATATTATTCTTCATCTCTTCGATTTTTGTGCTCTTATTCGTGAATAATCAATCTTTTAACATGGCGTTATATGCCAGATTGGGTTGCATAGAAACACTGATCAAAGACTTGATGGCACATTAACTCAATGCCACGTTAACTTATGATGATTGCTAGTCAACGTGAAATATCGGTGGCATGAAAGCCAATCAAGTTCTACCGTCACATCAACTCGAATTTGATCAGGCGTTATCTCAATCAGAGCTCCACCAGAGATTAAAGTAATAATCAAAAACTGACAGATGAAAATTCTGCCAGATAATTTGAATATTTCCAAGTTTTAGTGAACATTTTTAGTTCCTGCTGATATATAAGGTGATGTAAAGAGAAACAAGATGTCCTGCAATATCAGGACCACGCTTATTGCCATAATCGAAAATCTATCAGAAAACAACTACTTTCCTGGCTAATACCACGACGAACGTTGAAATACATCTAGTGAATTTCCGTGCAGAGTCCTACAAGGATGTCTCCGCAATTGCTAGTTGCATGGAAATGTTCATTGAAACATTTGGACCACCAAGATCGATTTCTGGGTTCTGGCCCTCATCAGTATAGGGTAGGTCTCTACAGACAATAACTAATGTCTGCAACATACAATTCAACAAAATCTCCATGTAAAGGCAGAAGCTGAGACACCGCCCACAGCCTAGCGTTCACTAAACCTCGAGCGCCATCTGAACTCCAGCCTCTCAACCGAAGCAATACCCAGAACTTGCGTGATTAATCTAACCACTAATACAAATCAAAGAAATCTGCATTGCATTGTTCACAATAAGCTTGTCAAAAGAGAAACAAGATGTCCTGCAATACCAGGACCACGCTAATTGCCATAATCCTATACAATAAGAATAATTGGGTCGAAAATCCATCAGAAAACAACTACTTTCCTGGCTAATACCACGACGAACGTTGAATTACAGCTAATGAATTTCCGTGTAGAGTCCTACAAGGATGTCCCCGCAATTGCCAGTTGCGTGGAACTGTTCATTGAAACCTTTGTACCACCTATAGATCGATTTCTGGGTTCTTGCCCTCATCAGTATAGAGTAGGTCTCTGCAGACAATAACAAACAATTCAACAAAATCTCCATGTAAAGGCAGTAGCTGAGACACCGCCCGCAGCCTAGCGTTCACTAAACCACAGGGGCCATCTGGCTGCGCTGCGGGCGGTGTCAGATGCAGCGCAGCGCAGCCAGATGGCGCCTGTAGTTTAGTGAACGCTAGGCTGCGGGCGGTGTCTCAGCTTCTGCATCACAAACAAGCCTAAAATCATCTTTTCATTTCCCTAGAAATAACATATGTTTCTTTCACTTTATTTTTCTATTTTGCTTCTTCATCTTGCCATGATTGATTGTTTACTGCCCGCCCCTGATTGTTTCATTCCGGAACATTTTTAATCGGGAAATTGGGAAATCGCCTTGGGGGTAATATATAGCGTGGCTATTTCGGTTCCGGATTTCTCTCTTGGATGTAGCGTTGAAATTACATCTACCAATAGAGCGAAATTTAATTATTGAAATATCACCGTTTTTCCACTGACTAGTCTGCTTTCAACGGATTCATTATACAACAATACATTTATCGAATTGTATGCATGTCTGCTTCTGGAATATATCTGAAATTAGTTGGATTTCATCCGACTGATTCCATTATTATTGTTTTCGAACAATTGTATTTCAAACTCTGCTACCTCTTTGAATCCATTGGACAGAATTTCAGGATTTGTATATAACTCACCAATGTGTAGATGATTATTCAGTAATAATGTCCCTACAAAATGTAGAGTTTTCAAAATAGTAGTTTATCTAACAAGTGCGGAAGGTGATACTTTTCCGCACGCGATTGCACGGGCGCGTCGATCGACCAGCGTGCGAAAAGTCACTTTACGCACGTATTAGGTACTCTATTTTTTCTACTAGCGTGCGGAAAAACCCAACGCGCGTCGAGTAGAAGTGACGTAGTTTTGGTGTTTTGGGTAGCTCTATATTAGTTTTCAACATAGCGAATGAGGTATTCCAAAACTTAGATTTTGAAAACAGAATTCAAAGAACTAGGAAGCCAATGACTCAATGTAAAAAAGGAACCTAAGACATATAGTGCGGAAAAAACTTTGACTCTTTCAACACTGAACTGGAATCTTTCCATCAGTGCGATCATGCAATCCAGGAGGTTCTGATACTGGTGGAGGTCAACAGAGGCTAATGCTCTGCTAATTATATTGTTAGCTTCCCTGTGTCTAGATTGGCGACAAGCTTAGATATGTTTCACAGACTGATCAACAATTTCTGCACAACGGTAGATGTGTGGTTCGGTTATTTTGGAACCTAGTCTCAGACAAATTGCATTTCTAATCATACCTCTATTTAGAAAGGTCCCCAAGCCAAAGACAGGTACAACGAAAGATTTGGAAGGTAAAACAGACAGAGTAGAAAGTGGAACTTAGAACGCAGAAACAAAAACGTAGGTGGAAGGTAGGACTTCGACGTACAACTTAGAACGTGAGACGTAGAACGGCGAAGGTGGAACTTGGAACTCTAACGCAAATAATAGAAGTCGAACTTCTGATTTCATTTATGTTCAGACTAAAGGGACCATTATCAAAACTTACCTCAATTCTGTGGAAGGGTTCGTATGATAGTTTCGATGGTGTTTGTCGTCTGATAACCACCACCAGTGTTCCAGAAGTTATTCTAGCACAAAATGAATTCACGATTCTGAATCCAACAAACCCCGCAGCGCAGGAAGTTTTCTTTGAAATAAACACCGCCCAAAGAACGCCAATAATACGAGGAACTTTAAATACGAATTACCTGATTATGGGACATATTTCTCGGGTTTTATCTGGAAATCCCAATTTTACATAACTAGCAAGCCGAAAACAAATCGAAAGCTGTTAGTGTCACTATTATAGTTATCATTCATTAAGGGTACATCCAGTGTTGCCAACTTCTCAGGACTGATTTCAAATAACATACACATTCTTACATTCAATATAGGTAAATTGAATTGAAATTACACCATAACGCTTTGGATATTGAGATGGTTTGCAAAATATATCAGAGAAAATATGGGCAGGGCTTTGCTTTCTAACTAGAGAAGTCAACTGTCCCGCAGGTAGTTAACATTAAGCAATACAGGTTGCTTACATTATTTATTTTACATGAAATAACAAAGTTATCGCATCGAAACAACGGAGTATAAGGTGGAGGTTTATTTCAAATGACACTGAAATCCGGACGTTAATATCTCAAAACCGAAAGGGTTCCACAATACAAAATGAACCCGAAACAGACTCGCTGTAATCCAATCCCAACATGAAAAATTAAACACTGATTCAATTTAGATTTATTAAAATATAAATACTTTTCAACGCCTCCCAGAATTTCCCAAATGGTTCCTTTGGGGCTGCCAGGTCAGACGATTATGAAAAACTTCCTGGGATTAAATGAAATTGAATTCGCCTGCTTCCGCCTTAAAACAAAATATAATATTTTTCACTCAGATTTTCTCGAATGAACTTTTCATTTGCGCATAAAATATCATCTTAATTGAGTATGCAAATTACTCCCATTTCTGCCTTCAGAACAGTCTTAATTGATTTCCGCAATTGTTTGGGCAGAATCACCAATCTCAGAAACTTAATCAGTTTATATAGAATATGCAAGATACTGTGCTCGTTATTATGAATTATGATCCTATTTTAATTCCGAATGTTCAAAAGGAAATGAAATCTACGATAATCGATGTCTTAGTATTTCCAAAAGACAACACAATTGAGATTTTAATTGGAGTTTCGCATACAAGATAAGTTCTAGAATTGAATATTTCGTATTAAATTATGTTGAGAAACTCTGAACAAAATGAAAGTACAATGAATTGGATGGACTACAATTCATTTGATACGTCATCACGCCGATGCACGAAATTAAACTGGTGGTTAAAGTTCATGTGAACCCATGAAAAAATAAACGGGTAGTTAAAAAATTCTGATAAAAATTCGAGTTATTTGGGCTATAAAAAAAAATGATTACAGAGATGTAGAAGAAAATCTGATGAACAATTTTCGAGAAAAATAGTTATTTATGCAACAAGTGCAAAAAGTGAGTGCAATAAACAATTTTTGCACGAGTTGCATACAATATTTTTTCTACGTTCATGCAAAAAGAAAAAAATGGTTCATTAAGATTCGGCACTAGGTGTAGGAAAATAAAAAGCGTAACTCATTTTAAAACTTTCAATTCTGTAATTGTCAGAAATAATTTTTGACTAACGTTTCTATAACCACAGTTGCATTATGAAAATAAAAATCATAGTAGCCGTGAGCGCGTATGTTATCAGGAGGTGTGGTCATAGTACAGACAGTTTGATCTATGCAGGTAGACGGTTCAGAACAAAGCGGATCCGTTCTGATTATGGAGTATTTCTCGGGAAACCAATGTTTGTTCTGCAGAATATCTGCTAAATATGTAGTGGGCTTGAATGTTTATGTTTGTCATGATGACAGCACGTTGAAGTAAAATGACAGATGAGTACAATAAAAACTTTATTGCACTAGTGCAATAAAGAACTTCTTTTTCCACTAAATATAGTTCAATAAAGTTTTGCTTTTTGCATGAATGTAGAAAAAAAATAAAGTCAAAGTAAGAAAAAATCACGACTCCTTCAGAATGTTTCACTTCATCATTCTCTCACAATTTAAAAAAATTGTGAAAAGCTTGTTATAAAAGATTATTATAGATTATATATTAGGGACTTTCGTGCTACAAGCCTCTACACCGCGACTTTTTCAGATCTATTGTGTTTATCCTCGAGATCATTTAGAGTTCTTTGTCTAGCCCTGTCTTCTTTACGAGACTCCACAGGCTAGTTTTTAGAACTCCCATGAATCTGGGAGCTCTTGGTTTTTCTTCTCCCAGCGTTAGAAACCTTTGCCTTGACAAGCCCTCGCAGTGGCATAGTATGTGTACTGATGTTTCCTCTTCTTCCTGACAGAACCTGCATAGCATTTCTTCTGCCAGGCCTATTGTACTCATATGCCTACAGTGCCCTGTGAGAAGTCCTACTACTATTCTAGTAGTGTTCCTCTTCTGGCTTAGTAGATAGTCTGTGAATGTTGGCTGCGGTTGTTTGATAAACTCTTTGGCCTGTCTCATCCCTGGTGCATTGTTCCACCATTCTTGAGACTTCTGTTGAATCCATAATTTGGTGTTTGTTTTTAGTACAGCTTTTGCTATACCGCAATACGGTTCTGTTATAAAATCAAAGGCAGCTGAGAAGAATCGCTATGGCAAATGAAATTTATATGAAATTTATGAGGAACTATCCATACTACTTTTCAGATTTGAATTCAGATGATTTTTATTTTTAATAATGATCTTCAAAACCTCTGACGAGAAACGTCGAATCGCTCCAATAAAGTGCTGTCTCTGTAGCAAATGAACAAGACGATAAAAATAGTTGTGCTTTTGTCCACCAGATGTTGCACATAATTATTGTCACTATTCTATTTACTGCACAGCGTTGCCAATAGATCTAGACAGCGATAACCGATGTGAATTCTTTCTTTTTACGGAAATGAAAATTTTGTTGATCGGGGTTTGTCAGTGGAAGACTCAGATACAATTATTGAAGATTTATGAAATGAGTTTTATGTTTTCCAATTTGAAATATCAGTTTTGGAAATGAAACAGGATGCCAAACAGAAATGAAAAATAAAGCTTGAATTCAGTAATACATTTTTTTTTGGGGGTCTCTATACATGGTGAGTCTGGAGGTTCCGCAAATCAACCGAAATTTGCAGACAAGTATACACATCACTGTTTTTGGAAAATGTGATCTACACCCATTACAAAACTGAAGACTCCGTAAATTTTCCGAAACTTGCAGACATGACTCAGAACGGGGTGTTGAGTTCGAAAAACGAGGTCTCCACCCAGTACAAATCTGAAGGTGCTGCAAATTTCCCGAAATTTGCATACAGAACACAGCAAAGCACACTGAATCCATATAATGAGATCTCTGAGGTCTCCACCCAACGAAAATTCATATACATGACTCAACAGAAGTCACTGATCTCGAAAAATGACATCCACGAGGTTTTCACCCAACAAAAAACTAGAGACCCTGCTAATTTCTCTAACAAGACTCAGTAGAGGGCGCTTACCACTAATAATGAGGTCTGCGAGGTCAACATCCACAAAAAACCCGGTGATACTGCAAATGTAAATTATTTTGTTAACCACTGAACGAAGAGTTGGAAAAATGGGGTAATGCCAAAGAAATTACCGAAACCTTGAGAATGTAGTTTGAAAACACAAAAGCAAACTCATAATTCCGAAAAACAAGAAAATCAACCACCAAAACACAAACGATAAAGGAGGTATGGATACAATCGTTACTACCCCCTTCAAAATAGTCTCACACAATTGAAAGGAATAATAGAATGAAGAGGAGCACGAGCTACTCCTCTAAATCCAATATGGCGCACGCCCCAAGATGGCAGTTTACTTTTTCCTTCACGACCTCCTTGACAAGTGTTTGAATTGAAAGGGTTAAACTATTACAAAATTTTAAAAATTACTCTAATCAGCTTATTATAACTGAAACAACCATTTCTACTTTTCAGTTTAATTTGGTTTCGAAAAATACCTTATTATAAAATTTGCAGTGCCTTCATATTTTTGTTGGGTGGAGACCTCGGGGACCTCATTATTTTGTTTCAATGTCCCTTGCTGTGTCCTGTCTGCAAATCAGGGAAAATTTGTAGCACCCTCAGATTTGTCTTGGGAGGAGACCTCATTGCTCAAACTCAACATCCCCCGCTGAATTATGTCTGCAAGTTTCAGAAAAAGTAATAAGAAAGTTTGACATAGCAGATTTTTTTCACATATCCTCAATTTCTACGCTCGGTTGAAAGCGTTGTTGGCTTGGACGTATAGGGACTCCTTGAATTTTCTTTTGCACCAGCATTCTTTCTTGTTTAAAACGTTGGCATTTTTCGACTATATGTGGTGGTGTTACGTCTGAGCGTGTTCTGGGACTCCTGACCCGAAAAAATGTCAATTATTAAAATATTACTTATTTGACAAAAAAAATAATAACGTGTCATTATTTTGATAGAAAATGTGACATGTTATGTTCACAGGGTCACCACTGATGAAAATTAATAAAACCTTCCTTATGGAAAAATATATTTTTATGTTTACTTTACATGTACTGTAACTGAGAAAGAACCGATTTTTTTGTTAAATTTCAACACCCTGTATCTCAGAAATGAAGCGATTGCGGACACATGTATATGGGAAAAAATGTCTTATTTTGACCCCAGGAATAAGTCCTTAAAATATTTGTATTGAGCTCAGAAACACCCTGTAGAATGTCAGAATGATATGAGTGTGTGAACCAACAAGAATAATGATGCTAACTGAACTTTTATTCATATTCGATCCGTGAAAGACGAGACAGCAAAATACGCGAGTTCGCCAGAACTGTGGATACGAGTATACCCAGAGGAATTCATTGGTACCTATGTGGAAATATTTAATTTTTCACTTACGCCGTGGAAATTGCGTTGTGACACGTCTCTTTGGAAGGGAGTTTTAGTTGTAGAGTATTGCTGGAATGTTTCCAGTTGTATTTAATATGAGTTGGAGGTGATGTCAAATTCCGTACACCTAAACTTTTGCATTTCCAGCTTTGTATTAAAAGAGGAATTGTGAAGCTTCGAGAGTAGTTACATTTTGAATACATACATTTTGAAACTTTGAAATGCCTAACTTTTATTATGAATTACTTTGCTAGTGTGGTCAAATACCAAACATAGTCTGCGGTATTCATATGAGGCATTGAAGACGACACGGGCTTTCCGTTTTAATAAGACAACCTATGAGGGAATACTGTAAATAGAAAGTGTATACGCTGATATAACTCGAGAATTTATTTATTTTTTTGTTGTGATTGCCAGTTTTTTTATAATGAAGATTAGGTTTGGCACCATTGTATAACTTCGACCGAGTCCCACCGAGTTACGAGAAATATTCCGTGAAATAATAAATACAAGGAGTGCTGGTATTGACGACATTTCTTTGATATATTAGAAAACATCACTGGAGGACCCTTGATAACCCTAGCCGAAGCTATAAATATTTCATTTGACATATGTGTTTCATCATGCATAAAGACAGCGGTTATCATTCCAATCCACAAAGGTGGAAACAGTGGAGATCCCTTCAACTTCCGTCAAATTTCTTTATCATCTGTTCTTTCTAAGGTCATAGAAAGACGTTTGTCAAAAAAGAGATGCTGCAGTTTTTGCAGGACCACAACATTTTGAATGATTCCCAATTTGTATCCCAGACTGGCAAAAACACAAATGACGCTATTTTCCATTATTTGGAAAACGTATATCTGGGGATGAATGAGGGCGCAGCAGTTGGGGCAGTGGTCTGTGATTTGTCGAAAGCCTTCGACTGCATCAATCACGAAGTATTGCTCCAAAAGCTAGAACGTTATCGATTTAGAGATGTAAATTACAATTGCTTCGAGTCATATCTTTCTGAGAGAAAGCAACTGGTGAAAATGAAAGAAACCAACTCCAAATTATGCAATATCAGGAGTAGCGTTCCACAAGGTTCAGTTCTTGGGCCAGTACTACTCCTATTATATATAAATGACTTAGCCATTATTGATATACACACATTCACAATGTTTGCTGATGACACGACACTGATATGGAAGGATTCTAATTTCGAGAAACTGAAATCAAAAATGGAAGATGATTTGAAGGAGGTCAAACACTGGTGTGACTCAAACCATCTCTGCTTCAATGTGACGAAAAGTAGCCTCCTGACCTTCAGATACACTTATGATCCTCTTATATTTGACACTACAACCACTGAAAATAAACTCTGTACCAAATTTCTTGGCATAAGGACAAGTATAACGTATCCGATATTGAACGCACACAAACAAACCATAATAATCGCCAAATAACGAGGAAAAACTGACCTCTTTCCACCCCCCATTCAGAACTAACGAAAAAATTATTAATGTATGAGAGTAGAAAAGTATATAACAATTTTTGACAACCTGTTTGAGAGAAATCTCCATACACCATATTTTTCGAAAAAATGTCAAATAAATACTCTTGGGTAAAAAAAAAATTAAATCCTATTATACCCTACACGAGTTGTACGATGATGCTCACTTTCTTGTATTGAGAATTTTTTTTGTATTTGTCAACCTGTTTTATACAGGGTGTATTCTAACTTCTTGCACTTCTGTGAAGGACGGGTGTATAATGCAATTTTATAACGAATGGCAGGTGTGAAAAATTAGAAAAAAAATTGTGAAAATTTTAAATTTTTTTTGGAAAATTCGGAAAATCTTGGAAACCGCTATTCGAAATTACACAGTTTCTTCCATCCGGCGGCAGTTCCAGTATTATTGCGGCTCTGCTCCGATCAGCTGACATTCGGAGGACAACGGTTCCCAAAAGATCGACGAATTTTCCAACACAACTCAAACTTTCCACAATTTTTTTTCGAATTTTTCACACCTACTATTCGTTAAAAACATTATACACCTGTCCATCACGGGAGTGCAAGAAGTTAAATTACACCCTGTATACGCACTAGAATAATAATTGTTATTCATTGTCATTCACTCAGAACAAAAAAATTCAGTTTACCTACACCTACACTATTTACCAACAGCAAGCCGCTTTTTGTTAAAAATTCAAAATATACCCCTTCCAAAGAGCAGATCCTGTATACGTCCTTACTATGAAATTAATTCTAAAATATTGTAACTCCACTTCATTCAATGAATTTCAGGTTAGTCAAATTTCAAGTCTTGAGTAGAAAAACATAACAACCCAACTTATAATGATATTTTTCATTGTATCACAACATAAATTCATAATGATGGAAATATTAAATTTTTCACGAATAGCATTGTATCGGACATTGCAATGTTTTTTATATAAAAAAAATATTTGAAATATTCCCATATCGTAACTTGAGTTGACGGAACTTTTCCTGGAATAGTTGGAAAAAATTGTAACTTGACTTACAATGTTTTTCATATCCGGTGTCGAATTATCTTGAAAGCCTAAAAAATTATGTATGTACATTGTATTATTTCCAATTGCGGTCCCTCTGACTTTTCTTCATTTGATGATTCTTTCGCCAATAATTTCATTTCACAGAAAAAACTCAAAATACATGCTGTTGGAGGTAAGACCTTCATTTGGTTTTAGATTCGATATCCTGCTTCCCTTAAATTATATCCCAAATGTGATATCCAGGACTGATGCCTCTGCTTCTTTTGACGTGCGTCATAGGTGGCTGGGTGTCGTCGTTTGATCTGCTGTCATCTTTTTCATATCCGCTCAGATCATTTCCGACTCACACGGGTTTCTGATCAACTTGGAGAGACGTTTCAATCTCCGTGAATTCCGAATTCTCTCTGGTTTCCTATTAAAACAGCTCCCATCAGATTCGTTGGATACATTTTATTTTAATACTCGCGAATCGAACGACTTACTGAAATGGAAGGGTAAACTTGGATATTCACTTTCGTCGAGGAAATATGGAGGGTAGTTGTTTGATTAGGATATTTCATTAGCAGTCGTTGTGGTTGAATGAAGATGAATTCCATGTGTCTCTTTCTTTTTTTTTTAATATTCGAAACCAGTTTTCTGTTTTCGCAGCTATCATTATTTTAAATATGTATATGTCTCTCTCCTATATGGTGGAATGTGAAACTTTCACATTGTTTTGCCATGTATTTACTCAGGAATTCGTTTTGTAATCAAAGATTGCATAAACAAGTCCTAAAAGAGCATAAATTGTGGAATTTTGCATTGTAAATTAAAGTGGCCGGTGGCTGAGCGCAGGGCGGTTGAAGCATAGCGATAGCCGGTTCGAGCCCGGTGTACTATAGTTTTTTTCTCCTTTCATGCGACCACGTGCCTTGTTGAAAAGCGTAAGTGTATTGTGAGTTGTCTAGATGCCATTCCCGCCTAGTCCTAGCTTGAAGTACACACCGAGCACCCGAGGAGGTGTTGTAAGTTTTCCGGGTTTTCCTTTAGCTGAAAAGTGAATACGCCACCGAAAAATAATAGCTGTTATCTATCCGCAGAGACTATGCCTTTGGATATAATCTACAAGTGTTTATGAGGGAGTATTATAATTATTATATTGTTATTATTGTTATATGGATTCATCATTATTGTTATATCACAGTCGATGTAAATGAATCAATATACATAATGTCGTTCTCTGGAATATTGCAATTTTATATTTTCACATGCCTTCCTATACGTATATATCGCAGCATTTAAATAAATTTGACTTTCACCTATCTACAATCTATATCCTTTTCCACATGTAACATTTTGAATTTCCAATTTTATACTTATATTTACACATTTTCAAACTGCTAATAGAATTCATTTATACGATACAAATAATTTTTTACATGGAACTTTATAGCATTTCAATTTGATGAAATATTATTTTTTATTTTTGAAATAGAACTTTCGCTGAAGTAGTAATTGCGTCACTTGCAACCACTCCCATTACGCCTACTTTGAGCTTGCATCCAATCATCATCAACAAATCAGAACGCATTAAATTATCACGTGACACCCTATACCCATGTTAGTTCTCATATGTCACCTATGATCTGCCACTTCAAACACATGTATCATCGATCAATAATAATGTATCGTTCGTCACCTATTATTTTCATTCAAACCACTGTACAAAAGTACCTCTATTCCACGGCAAGGTCGACAAGTCAGAGTAGGAATAGCATTAGTATTGATTTGTGTTCAAAAATATTAATAATATCCTATTCATAAAATCTGTTGTGGAATCATCTGCGGCTGATGATGAATATCCTATTCATATTTTTGAACAAAAATCAAAATGCAATGCCCATGACAGGTTTATGTCAAAAAATGACTTCCAAAGTGTTACCCCAGAAGACATATTTCCATCCTTTATGAGTATGATTGCTTCCAAAGAGCCTGCTTTCCAATTCTTCCAATCTCCCTGATGAACTTGGCAAAGCGAAATAGATTTTTATCGAGAAAACTGTATTAGGGATTAGAAGCGAACCTTATTGCTATCTCACCCAAGCTGATATAATGAATACACAATAACATTTGATGATTTAATTCCCTTCGAGTAGTCTAATTGGACGAGTCTCTTTATCTCATCAAAACCAGAGGGTTTTAACATATCATGACAAAAGGGAGTGTAGTTTCACAGCTATGCATTGGTCTAAATTCTGATTGCTTTCCTACCAGTCTTTCGAGCATCTTAGACAGTGTTGGCAATATACTCAGCGGTCTCAAAAATTTCATCTGAGAGGGACTGCTTTTTTCTCGGGAGGTAGAACTATGGCTTCTGAAAAACTGAGCAGCCTAGACAGGTATTTATAATGTTTTTGATGAAAGGAATTATTCGATAACAACACATCAGGATTGAATTAATATTCAGTTCACCGTGACCTAACGCATTTTTTTTATGCGTAGTGTACTTTGTGACTTCTAAAATGATTATTATAGGAATCCATAATTTCAACAGCAGAATTGTACTTTGTAATAGAATTCAGTTTACTCCTGTAAATTCATGCAGGTATTTTATTAGGTCTCTTTTGTAGAAAATTAATATCTTTCAGTTCAGTCCACATTATTTTGTAAACCATTTCAACGTTTTTGGCTAGTTGGCTTAGTATACCACAGTAGTTTTTCTTTTACAAATCAACAAAGCCACCAACTGAATTTTGTTCCACATGAAGCTTTTTATGATCCTTACTCACATTTCTAAATATTATAGAGGAAAGCTTCAAAGAGTGTTTATGTGAATTCCGAATTTAAAATACTCCAACTCCTCAGAGATGAAACGGACGACGCTGACGCGCCACGCTGTGAAAAACTGTTCAGTGGAAAAATTACAAAAAGAAAATCTTTTTCTTATACGGAGACAGATCTTTTGATCATTCTGCTCTCTATGGTTATTCGAGAATGAGAATGACTGTAACAGGTTTCTATTGGGAGTTCGCAAATGGAAGATGGTAAAACAACTCTGGCTTCAAAAGTTTTGGAATGAATGTCCGTGAAAAATGACAAAGTGAGAAAGTACAAAAAGATAACTTTATGAAAATTTATCTTCTGTCAGCGATAGCATCATTCGAATTTAATTTACAAAAGGTAATAACGAATATGAATTATGAAGTGATTTTGAAATCAGCCTGCTTTCAACTGGACAAGAAGAAGAGAATGAAAGTTTTTTATTCGACATCATGATATCAATGTTTCTTATTGAGAATTAGGCAAAAACAGCGATTTGAGAATTGAAAAAAATATAAAAGGGCATCCTTTCCTTATGAATGTTTTAACATATTCCATTTATTTTAGATGAACATTTGTAATTCGTTTTATGTTACCCTAGTTTTGAAAAATTTTATGTTCCTGATGTGTGGTTTTCAATTTTAACAATTGAAAACTTCCTCTTTTGAAAAAAAAAACAAAAAAAAAATTAAATCTGGAGTTTGAGCGTTGTTGCTTGGATGAAATTATGTTAAAATTTTGAAGGACAATCTTTTATCTTATTGAATTTAATTTATAGTAGGTTTATTGTAAAATTTCGAAATATTGCCAAATATCCCAAAATTAACATAAAGTATATGGGATAAAATTTCAGTATTCTCATTACTACACCGAAGGTTCCAAACAGTGCAGTTCAACAATGTCCGAAAAGTGTGCAGGAGAGTTTCAAATAAATGAAACGAAAAATTTTGATATAGTCGAATTTTCCTTTCCTCCATACTATCCCACAAAGTGGAAAATTTGAGGCAAATTTCTGTCAGAAAACAACTACTTCCCCCTACGAACAATGAATTACATCTGACATATGAAGCGTTTACGGACCTATGTTTATGGGAATTTTCAGTTATGAAATGCGCCAGAAATAACATGATATTCAGAAAAACCCAAGAGTAATCTATATAAAATTTTCAGATTTCGATCAATCATATTCCGTACGTAATGCGTGAGATTAACGACACGCTCCCAGTTATCTACAAAAGCTCAATTTGATGAAAATCTCTCGATGAAAGCGAACTCTGCGGTACTACGAAGACCCAAATTGATTTTCTGATAATACAAGAAATTCATTTCCAATTCGAAAGCTGGATTTGTCCTTAATGAATATAATTAATCTTTGATGTTTGAGCAATCACTCTGCTGGTGTATCACCAGATGTTGGAAATTGTCGTCGTTTTAAATGTAACAGTTCAAGTTAAATGTGGGTATATACCGAGACTGAGCACGTGAAGGCTGAAAAGAACTCCAATCATTACAGAAACAGGAAAGAGAAGTCGGTCAGAAAGGTCAATTAAAATATTCAGACGTGCACGTGCAATATTTGTTCGTTGCTTCGGAACACCCTGTGCATACTATATCTTCAATTATTGTGATTGTTGGAGCGTGGCAAAGCCACTTGCCACTTGCATGTCAGAAAGGAACTTTATAATTATCAAAAATTACCAAACGGAATGGTAACCATAAAGAAATGCTCACAACTGCCATTTCTTATTATTATTCTGTAACATGGTTTCATTTATTTTCTCTGATATTCCGCACTGACTCAGGGTGATCATCAAAAAGATTATTCAGTTAATGGAGGGGTCTTCATTACCACCAGAGACGAAGAAGAAACTCTGCAGATCAGAAGCATTACCAGCGATGCTTCATGAAATTCATGAAGAGGATATATTCTTATAACTAATAACTTATACTTATAAGGGATTATCCTTAGAACAGAAGCTTTTTCAAGTGATTTTCACTTGAAAAGGCTAATGTGTAATAGCCGTGATATTTGAAATACAGCTCGTGAGTTTTCTTTACAGTTGGTACAAATAATTACTCAGACATTCGACATTCGGAACGCACTGTATATATCAACTCTATTGATTGCTGATAGAAGAATTATCCAGTAACGACAGACAAACTCGAGCAAGTGAAGAATGGATTGTAGCACTCTGAAACTTGGCATATGACATCTCGACATCATGTATTATTAGACAAAAAAATCATATATATATATATATACAGTGACCGCCAAAAAGTATGTACCATATGGGAAAAAAGTTTATTATTAGAGTATTGGAAAAAAGATTCTTGGAAAAAGTTTGTGCATGTCCGATAACCTAAAAATCGATTTTGACACATGTCACGTGATAGCTGGTTTGGCGGCAAATTGAAAAAAATTACCATGAATAGTCAAAAAGTAGGATAAAATGGCAAGATTTCGAAAAAAGTTATTTGAAAAAGTTGCTTAGAATTCAATTTTATATACATATACAAAGTTTGAGAAAACTATGTGGGAATATTGAAAACAGCAATTTTTTTTAAATAGAAAACAAGCGCATTTCATAAGAAATTACCAGTAATAATTTTTGTGGAAAATTAAATTTTTTTTCACCCTGTTGGGTTGTTTTTCCGATAAATCATATACTCTCCAAGATTACAGCAAAAATCTTTTTATATATTTTTAAACGAAAAAAAAAAATATGTTCCACCCCTGGAATTTTGGTAAACAATTTTTTTTCGTGTTTATCATGGTTCCCACCACTAGCATACCAAGTTTGGTGGTGCTAGAATCGATTCTTGCCTCAAAACCCAACCGTACTGGATTAGACCCAAAACTGCTGTAAGTACTTAGTAGCAATTTCGTAGATTAATTTGATTATTATAGAAATTAATTACCCGCTGTATCGAATATTTGTTACTGATTGCCCATCCAGCACAAATGGGATTCAGAAACGATGTCAAGTGAATAACAGAATTATCGATTATATGTCCAAATTATGACCATTACCACCTGAATCGCGATCAACATTGAACTATCCAAATCCCTCGTTTTGAAAATGAATAATTCAGTTCATTTACCTGCTCTATTATACGGAAATGCAGTAGTTTATCAGAGAAGTTCATAAACTAACATCAACCTCACCTCTCCAATTATAAACTCTAATGAAATATGAAGTCCATGTATGTTGTAGGACCGCAGTTTCGACCAACTAATTTCAGGAATAAAACAACTTTACTCGACGAATAGACCTCGTCGAATGCTGCTGTTTGATATGAAATATTTGAGTTGGATCAGTCTGATATAACTTATAATCCAGTAACGACAGACAAACTCGAGCAAAAAGTGAAGAATGAATTGTAGCACTCTGAAACTCGGCACATGACATCTCGACGACATGTTTTATTAGAAAAAAAATTGTTTACCAAAAAATCAGGGGTGGAACCTAAACAATTTTTCATTGAAAAAAAAGTATAAATTTTTTTATTGTTATTTCAGAAAATATAAGATATGTAAAAAAAAATTGAATAGGTTGAGAGTTAATTCAATTCTCCACAAGAATGATTTTCAGTAATACCTCATGAAATACGCTCGTTTTCTCAGAGAACGTGGTTTAACGCCGACGTCACATTTCATGCTCCCGCTTACCCGCCACTGCAAGTTCAGGCAGGGCCAAAAATTAGATTTGTCATAACTTTGCTAAAAATTATAGTAGAAGGAAAAGAAAAAGTACATATCGTTCCTGAAGACTTCTACTTCCTCATGCAAATATAACATGTGAGTATCTGAGTACCTAAAATGTGTTTTGTCCCACTTCACATAACCCTTCTACGATATTTGCGGAGGATCCAAAAGTCATGGATAGTTTAGTTGATATGAAATGATTATACTGAAACAGGAATCAGTACTATCTTTGGACCATATGCAACGATTTAAGACTAGTGAGACAAGTCTCACTTATACATGCCAAAAAAAAACTGGGTTTTGCTCCTGCCTCATTTTTCAACTCACCCATATCCCGGCAATTTCTTCAGTAAATTTTGAAAATAAGTTGAAAATGAGGCAGGAGTAAAACAAGGTTTTTTTTTGGCATGTATAAGGGGGACCTGTCACACTACTTTAAAATTGTTGCATATAGTCCAAAGAGGGTATGGGTTGCTGCTTCACTATACTAATTCCATATTTACTAAATTATTCATGATTTTCGGATCATCCGCAAACATCTCCGTGAAGTGCGACAAAACACATTCTAGTTACTCAAATACTCGCATATTTTATTTGCATGAGAAGGTAGGCGTCTTCAGAAATGATATGAACTTTTCTTTTTCCTTCTCCGATCATTTTTAGTAGAGTTATGACCAATCAAATATTCGGCTCCGCCAGAACTTTCAGCGGCGGTAAGGGTGAACCTGAAATTTGTCGGCGTTCAATCACGGTTTCTAAGAAAACGAGCGCATTTCATAAGAAATTCCTAGGAAAAATTTTTGTAGGAAATTGAATTGTTTTTCACCCTGTTGAGTTGTTTTTCCAATAAATCATATACTTTCCAAGATTACAGCAAAAATCTATTTATATATTTTTAAACGAAAAAAAAATATGTTCCACCCCTGGAATTTTCGATTCGATAGAACGAAATATTTGAAGAATTAAAAAAATTGGAAAAAAGCCTAAGTGACAGTAGAAAGTCCAAATTTGGAGCAAAGGTATAAAATTGGAAACTGAGCAACTTTTCATAATGGCATTTTTCGAAATTTCCAAAAAACTTGAGGTTTTGAGGATTTTAGAAGAAAATGTCAAATTTGACGTGTGGAGTAGCACATGACAAGAAGAAAGAGGCTGTTTTCCACTCTTTTATCAAGCACAAACTAAGTGTGGAGTCAAATTTTCATTATATTTTTCAATAAAAAAACTTCCATATGTCGCGAACTTTACGTGTGACGCTGAATATCATATTCAATAAAAGCGTACCACGATTCCACGACGTTAACGTATTTTTTTGTGAATTGGATTTCGAACAATTTCTGAAATTCCATTAAAATTATTTAATCCAGATTATCGGAACAACATCCGACGCAAACTTGTATCCTCTCGAGCGGCTGCAAACCCTGAGAACTGAGGAAATAAAGGCAAAAGTTACGTTCGGCTTTGGATCTATTTAGAATCCTTTTAAAAAGTCTTTTATTAGTTCGAAAGTATCGACGGTATTTATGAGAAACTTCGTGCAAACACAAAATGGGATAGGATTTATTTTGAAAGCCTAATAGATCGAAGGACGTGGTTGGTTTCCAGTTCACGTTTCCAGGAAATGTCGTCCGTCGTATTTATTGAAAAAGTGATTGCCTTGAGTCAGTTAGAATTAACGAAGATAGTGTGGAAGTTTGGCGACATTTGTGATATGGAGTGAAGTTTACCTGAGGTCGTAGTTTTCTTGAACGATACGTCTTCTTCGTTTTTCTTTTCTTTCTTTCGCGGACCCGAGTTTTCACTATCGATTCCGTCTTCTTTTTCTTAATTTTCAATATTTCCTATACAAAAAAGGAATGGGTTTCGTTATCAAAAATATGAACCATTTTCGAGATATTTGAAGTTGAATAAGTGCGAGCGTATGTGATATGGATACTCATTAAGAGGACATGAGTGCGATCAATTTGGGACGCTTTTTAGGGTAAAGAGTCAATTGATAACTCAAAAACTGTTCGTCTTATCGATTTCAAACAAGGACAGGCTTCTAGAGGACGTATGTGCTGTAATGGAATGGAATGGTGGTGGCGGTGACGTTCAGACGTAACATGTATGATCAAATATACCGTTGCACAATTCTTTTGTCTGCGGTCAGATATGTATGTGTTAGTGTTACCGCCACCGCATATATGTATGTTTTTTTTTTCAAAAAATCGTATGGCCATCACTAGTGAGTTCATCGCGCTTATGGTTGTTTTTTTTTGCTGGTTCCAGGTAAGCTTGGAGTCAAGAATTTCTTCGACATATTTGACATTCCCCACTATCTGCATATCTTCCCTAGGCCCTCTTTTTTTTGTCTTCGGGTGGTATCAACCGATTCCTTAGCACTGGTATACCCAGGCCACACACGTTTTCTTTGTGTCTCTGTGTCTAAGACCTCTGATGGTGAATGAGTTCATAGAGGTATTTTCCAAACCACCATCTATGTCTAGAAAGGCCGACAACAGTACCTCTTCATTTTCCATCATCATATTTTCCACCCACGTAACCAATTGGTAAAGTGCTGTCTCTGTTCAACAGCCAGCCGTGTTTTGGCATATTGTTCGCCTTTCAGTGGTCTCTCCACCAGCACAACGTCCCTCATTTGTCTCTACACTAGCTCCTTCGAGGTTTTGTTTACAAATTTCAATAGACTTATTGGTCTGAGGGACTTTTCCGAGTCCTGCCGCGCTTTTCCAGATGTCGGTATGGAAGTGACCCGAACGTGGCTTCAAGGTTTTGGTATGTACTTAAGGGACACACTGCCTCCGAAAATTTCAAAGCGTCTGATTGGCAGTGCTTCTGGTCCTCTTATGTCCACGTCTGTACCGCTGAAAGATTCCGTTTTCTGTCTAACTGACAATGCTACCTACCAATTACAATTGTGAATTTTAGAGTGTAGTTTATTCAGAGTTTGTGACAGATAAGTGTAGTGTTATGAGGTGATTTGGAACTCTACATAAAAGTTCGGTCCATAGACAATATTAACCAGCACATATACACACAAAATTCCGAAAAGTTCACCAGGAGTTATTTTTCAAGGAATTAGTTCGGAGTTGTTTTGAAGTTAGTCCGTAATGGGAAGGAATGCTTTCATCTGTGGCAATTCCAAGAGCTTATTTCTAATACCATCTGCCCTGCCGGTAATAAAAGATTCTTTTATCATCACAATGAACGTAATTGCTGACCTTAACAGCACACGCACTACATCAAATTTCTGTTTTCTCATCCGAACAGCAAAGTACAAATACGAAAAGCCGCTTAAAAGGGGTCATGCAGCGGAAATGGCATTAATTAGTTTCTATGTAATGTGATAGTTAAATTAACCGTCAGACTGTTAATTCTTTTGTTAATTCTTCCAGCGTAGAGTAATCCGCGCCTAATGCATAACTGAGCGAAAAAAAAAAGAAGGCCCATGGTGAATATGACCGCGTTTGAATATCCAAATCTTCCGGAAATAACGTTGGGATGGTATAGTCTGAGAGTTTTAGTTTTTCTGTCAAAGAAATAATTGAATTATCCTTCATTTTGGTTGTTGAGTTGACAGGTATTTGGTAGGAATGCTGAAGACAATCAATTGCTAAATTGTCGTCGTTTCGAAACTGTTCGTTTCATCTTCATGACTCAACACAACGAATTATATTAAAAGACAATCGTTGGAAAAATACCTCGAACTAGGTACTTATTTTCAGAGTGGTTCTTTTTCCATGTCTTGGTTTTCACGAAAAGACAGTTAATGTATTTATCCACCATAAGAGCAGAAGGGAACCTAGGTAGGAATTGGTGGTCTTCTTGACTTTCAGCGGGCTGTATGCCTCAGGGAACACTTCCCGAGGTGATAAGTTCCAAACCTTTGCCATTCGTTGGAAGAACGGCCATGAGAGAAAGATTCTGCGAATATCTCCAAAGTGACATCAAATGCATCTCAGGAATGAGCTCGACGGGTCAGTCTCGCTGGGACGAACGTTTCATTTCTCACATAATCTTAAAAATAGTGCGTCAAATTAATGAGGCTAGAGTTTTCAACATTGCATGCGAAGTGAAACGCTCTGGCACGATTATCATCGAAACTTGATTATAATCTGGAAAACACTATGTTTCTGGATGTCATCTCATCACAATGATCGTGGAATTCTGATATAGCTGTTAGATACGAACCAATGTAACAGCCAGGGTTTTAACAAAATCCAATTTTTTCAATTTAGTGTTCACTGGTGGAGAGAAAATGAGACAGTTTTGTCATTATCATTGAAATACAAATGTTTCAGTATGGTCAAGCTATTCATAGTATAATAATTTGATATTTTTATACAGCTAGAAAAATATTTAAAAAAAATTGCTATTTTCAATTTTTCCTCATTATCTTTTCAAACTTTGTATATGTCTATAAAATTTAATTCTTAGTAACTTTTTCAAATAACTTTTTTTGATATCTTGCCATTTTACCCCACTTTTTACCTTTTCATAGTATTTTTTAAAAATTTGCCGCCATACCAGCGATCACGTGACATGTGTCAAAATCGATTTTTAGGTTATCGGACATGCACTAACTTTTCCCGAAATTTTTTTTTACTAATACTCTAATAATAAACTTTTTTCCCATATGGTACATACTTTTTGGCGTTCACTGTATATAATGAAATCTCTATTGAACTACACTCATAAAAAATATGCGGGGTCTTCTAAATCTACTCTCATTGACTAAGACCGTTTTTATATCTATTTCGAAACCTGAAGCTCCCTAAGCCGATTCACATTTCCAAAGACCAAGTTTGCTTTGTTCCACGTATAAACAAAACAATCACGGATAATCTCTCGCAAGCACCACTTGATTGTGAGACTGCCGTAATGAACCCGGCAATAATAATTCCCGTCTCATTCACGGAATAATTTAATTCCTCCCATTCGTAATACGAGATAATGTCTGTCCTACATTATGTGCGATTGGGATATCGCCGTGGAACTCGAATCTATTCAAAACGATCCCAAAGACACCCGCTTATGCCTAAGTCGCGGATTGAGAGAAACACCTGGGAAACACAGGAGGAAATACACTGATTTGCTTGTGGAACGTTCGTACGCTAGAGCATTCGATCAGGTTTTGACGAGTGACAATAACTATTTATGATACAAGTTCGTAAAGTAGGACTTTTTTGCATGAGCGTGAAGTTTGTTGGCACAGCCGATTTCAACACATACATTGCACGAGTACAAAAAAGCTCTTTACGGAAGTATCATTCAAAGTTTTTTCTATGACAGTTACTATATTTAGTACGGTGGCAGTGAGGGTTATCGTAGCCGATGAAGCGCGACGGGATCACCCAAGTTATTCCTATGTATTTTGACCCGCTAAATCCGAATTTTGAGAGTGATGAGCCGTGAAAGCATCCGGAAAATTTTTATGGACGATTTTCCGAGGGAAATCGAAAAATCCATTTTTTCCAAAAACAAATGATGTCATAATATTCTGCATAAAATTCTCTACAAAAAAAGGTACACCGTTTTCCAGTAAAACGTGCTCGAAATTAATTAAATAAAATAATAGGCGATATATCTACTTGATATTGTTGGATTTCCTATGATCATCCTTGACCTGTCATTCAATGATATACAGGGCCCTATTTGAATTTGATGCGCTTTTTTGAGACACTCTATATAAATGAAACGTAAACCATCAAAGAGATCGAATGAAACCCTACAACTTATGTAATTAACATTTTTCATATGTAAAATGATGAAGTTACGGGGGGAGGGGGGAGCGACGGACTTGTGGTCCTCACTGTATACAGTGTGACCCATTTAAGATGGAAGCACCCTTCTAAAACTTACATTTTCCAACCGATTGGAATGATCTTTTTTTCGTTACGTAGACATTCAAAAAGTCTACCAGGACAAATGACTACACCACTGGATTCGCGACATTTTCAAATGGTTCATATGTAAATTACGTTGAAATGCGTCAATCAATAAAAAAGTTATAATGGAATGAAATTTGAAAAATAAGCCGTTCAATTAACCCACCAATTCAATTTCAGATATCGCGAATTCAGTGGTGTAGATTTTTTATAAAAAAATCGCTAGTAATTTTTTTAGATTTTTTACCTTGAAAAATAAGATAAGTTGGCCCTGGAAATGAAGATCTATTCATGAAATTTGGTGTCCTGGTGGACATTTTGAATGTCTACCTAACGAAAAAAAAATCATTCCAATCGGTTGAAAAATGTAAGTTTTAGAAGGGTGCTTCCATCTTAAATGGGTCACACTGTATGTACTTTTGTATGTATTTTCATGAAAACCTGAATGTTTATATTATAGACAAAGCTTTGTCAATAGAGTTTCCCTTCAGACAATAAAGCATATATTTATTTTTCTATTAGGTATATTCTGTAACAAGGTTAGAATGAAAATTCGTTGTGAGTGGAAAGTGGAAAGAGGGAACCACTAGCATCAAGAAGACAGAAATGAAATGCAAAAATAATAGATAACCCTGAGTTAACCCAAACTATTTGTTTCCTACAAAAAAGATGCATAAAACACACAACAAAATTTTTATCAAAAATAAAAAAAATTAAAAAATCCCACTTCATTCTACCTTAGAGCAAATAAATGACAAGTGGTATATCAAAGGTTCTTTCTCTTACAGGCGGACTACACTGCATCATAATTCGGTAGAATAAAAACTCGAATAAAATTGTGGATTGAATTAACGTATGATACACAAGAAAGTGACTCATTTTTACATTCCATTTCTGAATGACTATAAATTATACATGATTAATAAAATCTTGAAACCTCTATATATGACCTTCCATAACCAGTGTGAAAATATTTTCCTTTAGAGAGAAAATAAAATTAGGACAGAGTTATTGTAGAATATTTCTTATTCCCTGAGTAGAAGAATCATAGTTGTCTTGATATTGAATTGCGATATTGATTAACATTATGTTTGTGTTGACATTGTAATTTGCCAATATATTACATAGCTGTCTAAACATGTTCAAGCTTCAATAGTGACCTGAATTCCAAGTTCCATTGTACAAAGGAAGGCAACCACTTAGGTTTGTAAACTTCCAAGAGCTGTAACAAAGACAACAAAGTAAAACGTACACGAACTACGCCATTCATTCTCCAGCACAGATAAATCAATTATACCTATCAGACTCCAAGCTAAATAATTTTCAGACAGTAATACAACCCCAATTGAGTGACGTGAAGAGAAATATCTAGATTGTTAATAGAGTTTCTGCCTGTAACGTACAGAGAAGAGATGAAGTGCCGGATCTCTCAACACTAATTCAAGTCCACATGTTGATGCGTGTCTAGAGAAAATAGCAACATTCATTGAGAGTGAATGCTTGTATGCTGGAATAAATTCTAATCCAGCTAGCACAAGACTCAATTAAAACAGTTATATAGGGTGTCGATTTGAAAACTTTACACCCTTAATGTCTCCTTTTCAGTATGAAATCTATAAATCAGATATTTGCATGTTTTATTTTCGAAGAGGACACTTGTAAAGAATATATATAGCCCTCGTTCTTAATCAAAGAAAGTGCTCCAAAAGGACATTTGGAATTAATAAACTCTAAACTAAAATAAACAAAAATCAAAATGACAGGTTATTGTCAAAAACAATTTCCAACGTGTTATTGCAGAAGAAATATCTCCATCATTTCCATTCCTAATTCTTTCGATTTCCCTGATGAGCTTGGAAGAGCAAAATAGATCCTCGTGGACAAAAATGTATTGGAGATCAAATGTAAGATGTGCGTTCATTGCATCAATGAAATGAACGATTTCTGTGGGTGATACCTTTGAATAAAATTGATAACTATAGATACTTAAAAAATCAAGTATCTAATAAAAATTCAAATTTTCACCTCTAGATTTTTTTTCAGTTAGGGTCTTTTTACAATATCTTTCAGATGTGGTTCAATATCCAGCGTGGCTTTAGCCGGGGAAGGAGTTGTTTTTCATTAGATATTACAAAAATATCACATTTTTCATTTTATTGAACACTGAATTTCATTTTGATTTTTGTTCGAAAATATGAACAGGATGCTCATAAAAACAGTTTAGGAATCATCTGCGGCTGAAAGACAAACTATACTAGTCGCTATTTTCTATCGTTCAAAGTAATTTCCTGGGAAGTATTCATGTTGAAAAGGGAAAATTCTTCGTTAAAATATTTTTTCGACTACAACAGAATTTTATTATTTTATCGACTTCGAAGTCAGAATTTTATTATTTTTTGACTTCGAAGTCGGAATTTTATTATTTTTCGACTTTCGGAATTTCATTATTTTTCGAGTTTCGGAATTTTATTATTTTTCGACTTTAGAGTCGGAATTTTATTATAGTCGGAAATTATTGAAACATATTTTTAAATGATTTTCGGATTGAAATACATTTTCCAGAACGCAGTTTTCTAAATCTACCATATCAGAGTTTCGAATATATTTCTGATGGTAACTTATTTTCAGGTATCAACCTGAACAGAATGGCCAAAGATGAAACGTTTATTATACTTCTAGTCATCACATTGATTGGTGAGTAGCCTGATATCTTTTTAATATTAGTAATTATCAAATACGTTTATACGACGTTGCATAAACTGAAATTTTAGGCACTGTTCATAGTGCGTGAAGTTTTAATTTTTAGCACAAGTGTGTTAAAAAACAAGTGTACCTAAAAACAACAACTATGCGTGAAGTACCAAGACCAAGACCGAGACCGAGACCGAGACCGAGACCGAGACCGAGACCGAGACCGAGACCGAGACCGAGACCGAGACCGAGACCGAGACCGAGACCGAGACCGAGACCGAGACCGAGACCGAGACCGAGACCGAGACCGAGACCGAGACCGAGACCGAGACCGAGACCGAGACCGAGACCGAGACCGAGACCGAGACCGAGACCGAGACCGAGACCGAGACCGAGACCGAGACGAGACCGAGACCGAGACCGAGACCGAGACCGAGACCGAGACCGAGACCGAGACCGAGACCAAGACCAAGACTGATCAGTCCTGGTCTTGGTCTCGAAAAATAAATGTAGTCTTGGTCTTGGTATTGGTCTTGATGTTTCAAGACCAAGGCGAGACTGGCTCAGTCTTGGAATTGGTCTTGATAGTCTTGGTCTTGGTCATGATAGTCTCGGTCTTGGATAAAAATGCGTCTAGACATTTGAATTATTCAATCCAACTATCATAAAATAGTTGAAGATAGGTATAGAATATTAATAAAATATTCAACCTAAAATTCAAATAGGTATGCAACAATATACAGGATGATTCATTTAAAATAAAAGATCGTTGCCAAGTTCAGCTGGAAGTGACAACAACGCAGTATTAAAAATATTTCCAGAAGTTTCAAATTCATATCAAATGACTTTTTTATTGAAATTTTTCTATCTTCAATAGTAGGAGGTATGGATCACTGCAAGCTTACAACATACACCTATTTGTTGTAAACTGTAAAACTGCAATACTTAATTTGAAAAAAAAAATTTCGATTTTGAGTGAACAAAAATTAAAAACCTACCATATGAAAAATAAATAATTGAAATAAAATGCCAAAACATTTTCTTTCAAATTTTTCTTAATATTGAGTAGATTTAAGTTAATTATTTTTCTGTCGAGACCAAGACCAAGAGTCTTGGGAGAGTCTTGGTCTTATTCTTGAGAAGATTCATTAAGTCTTGGTCTTGTATCAATATTTCGTACACCTCCATCACTTCTGGTTTCATTGAAAACGATCCCATCTTGGGAATTTCATATAGAACACCCAGTATACTTTTAATTTTCTGGGTTTTAGGGATGATTCTGAGCATGATCACATAGTTCCGAAACAATTCACACATTCGATTTTGCAGAAAAAAATTTGCTTCCAGAGTGCCTTGGACGCACTCCAACCAATGTGATGGATATGAACGATGAGTAATAGTATATTGTCCAACAAGTGGGGAAAGTTCAACTTTTCTCACGAGGTTGATGATTACTTTCACTATAAAGTAACATATCACACAAACAAATACTCTTTTTATAATGAAATGCATTTAAAATTGATAAGAAACAATTATGATTATTTCAAAATGATTATTAATAACTTTTTCCTAATGGAATGCCATGGTGAACATGTTCGGATTAAAAATGAAATGAAATGAAGTACGCAATTGACATTCGATTGGTAATGACAAAAGTCATGACCTTGGTGCCAACTGATTTTGATGGGTGGTTGTGATAGCTATTTTTTATAGTATGAGAAGAGTCACTCAGTAAATAGGATTAAATGATGATGAGATTATCAACTTCTGTTCTGGAATTCATTGAATTTGATTATTTCATAAGTTGCGTCATTTCAATCGATTTGAAAAAGATAACTTCTCACTGGTATACTTGGTAAGTAGTCCAATAACTTATCACACATTCTTTTTCAAAAACTTTGAAGGTAACCATTCAAGATAGAATAAGAAATCATAGTCCGAAGAAGTTCAAGTACAAAATTCGCCCTTATTCCATTTCAGTTTTGATGAATTGAATCAATTTTCTTCGTACAGCAAATTTACATAACGTTCTTGCTGATTTCGTGTCGATATACCGAAAAATGCTATTGAATACGCCAATTCGGTTTCGTTGTGCAGAGCTCAAAGCGATTGCGGAAATAAGAGAAGATAATTTTCCACGAACAATCCGTAACAGCTTTGTTCTAATAGATCTGAGCGATTTTCCGAAGTGAACGAAATTAAAAACATCGTTTCAGAGATAATATGGACCGAATCCCAGCTTCCCACATAGTGAATTCCTTTTTGATTCACCCGGGCAATGATCTATGTTGTAATTTGATTGTGGATAAAGGGATGAGCATTTCGTTTACGCTTCGTTATGGATTTTGTAGAAGGAAATTAATGTACGTGGAAAAATTCATGAGTACAGTTATTAATTTGAGAAGAAGTTCTTTGTTATTACAGAAGATGAAAAATTTATAAACTATGACATAGAAGAATTGAATACGATAGGTATGGATAAAAAATACGATATTTGCAAATGGTTCCTCTTCATATTATATTGGAAAAGAAGCTCGTAAGGCATTTTCACCTGAAGTTGATCATAACAATGATATTATTGATACTGATAGTAAAAATAAGGCTCAACTTTCGTTTAGCTGAAATCGGTTATGCAAAAACTGTTGCCATGGCAACCGTTGCTATGGTAACGAGTAAACAAAAACACAATTCCGATCTTGCGGAAATGCGCGGTTGTCAAGTTATCTGCTTAAGATTAGCTGAAATCGGTTATGAAAAAACTGTTGCCATGGTAATCGTTGCTATGGTCGAGAGTAAATTAAAACGCTATTCCCACTGCGGAAATGCGTGGTGGCCAAGTTGGGTCAGTTATAGTTTAGCTTAAATCAGTTACGGAGAAACTGTTGTCATAGCAACCGTAACTGAACTATAACTGACCAAACTTGGCAATCACGCATTTCCGCACCAAGAGAAGCTGGTTTTTGTATTCTCGTAACCATAGCAACGGTTACATACATTTCTGAAAGTGTTCATCTCGAATAGGATTTTATATTGTAACAAAATGATGGATTCGATTTACTTCAAAGTTGATTTTGTTCTTTTTAGAGCATTTAAATAAAAGCTTCGATTTAAAAAGTTTTTCTGAGTTTATTTATTCATATTATCAATACACTAACTCGTAAATATGAAAAGTTTTTCTAGAATTGGATGTAACCAAAGCATATTCACTTATTTATTACTCTTTGAATTTCATTATGACTTTCCAACGGCTATCACAGTGCTGTGCAACGAGCGAATCTGACTGTAATTTGTTCTTATATCTGAATATGCCGTCATCAATTCTTCACGGATGAAAATATCATATTAATTATCCTTAATGAGTATAATAAAATACTTTGCTCGTTCCTGGAACATCAGGTGGTTCGTCCTGGAAAGATACGAATCCGTGTCATGTGGATTAATTGCTAGGCTAATTAGGTTTTTTATCAGCACGAAAAGAGACGAAGAAAGGAACGAAGATATACGGAGGAAGGGAATGTAATAATGAAAGAACTTTCGTTCAGGTATTATTCAATTTTAATTTTTCGGTGGACTTTATGCCATTAAGGAGTTAAATAGCACCAGCAGTATTTCCGCTGGCCATTGAAACAGAATTCAGTCTAAAAATTAATAGTTGGACTTTTATCATCGGGTTTATTCTAAAAGGAAAATCTTGTAATGTCAGTAATATTTGTTGAAAGGTGGCAGAAAACAAATATTGGTATTTTTCAGTAGCAAGCTCTCTAGGCAATAAGTTCCATATTTTCTAGACTCTTTCCACCAATCAATGAAAATACAGTGTCAATAGGCAAAATGTAATAAATTCAATACCTCCATGTTTCTCGACACATATCAGTGATATGCCGAAACACGTCTATGTTGTGGACTATTGCAATGATGGATCACGTAACTTCTGTTGGGGACATCGCCGATTTGAGACGGTCTGCCTACTGGCACATTGTAAAGGGCATTCAGAAGGAAATTTAGTATTCTGCCTGGTTATTGAATTCCATTCAAAATTATTGAGGATAAAAATAGTTAAATTTTTTTTTTGTTATTTAATAAAAATAAATCAAAATTACGTTCAATGTAAGAAATGCTCCACTGTGTTGATTTATTGGGTGGTATTCATAAACAGTAGCAAATGCTTATACTTCAGGTTTGTCTCTCTCATTACTTAACAAAACGAATAGGTCTTTTTCAAGAAATCCGAGTAAGAGCATTTGCTTCAGTTTTATGCATACAACCCATTATCTGTATAGACAATTAGTTTTTTATTATTTCATTTTGCAAACCATTAAAAAAAAATCATAATAACCTTCTACATAAACATAAACTGAAGCATTGTCCATTCTTCTCAAGAAAGGAAGAGGAAGAGGAAGAGGAAGAGGAAGAGGAAGAGGAAGAGGAAGAGGAAGAGGAAGAGGAAGAGGAAGAGGAAGAGGAAGAGGAAGAGGAAGAGGAAGAGGAAGAGGAAGAGGAAGAGGAAGAGGAAGAGGAAGAGGAAGAGGAAGAGGAAGAGGAAGAGGAAGAGGAAGAGGAAGAGGAAGAGGAAGAGGAAGAGGAAGAGGAAGAGGAAGAGGAAGAGGAAGAGGAAGAGGAAGAGGAAGAGGAAGAGGAAGAGGAAGAGGAAGAGGAAGAGGAAGAGGAAGAGGAAGAGGAAGAGGAAGAGGAAGAGGAAGAGGAAGAGGAAGAGGAAGAGGAAGAGGAAGAGGAAGAGGAAGAGGAAGAGGAAGAGGAAGAGGAAGAGGAAGAGGAAGAGGAAGAGGAAGAGGAAGAGGAAGAGGAAGAGGAAGAGGAAGAGGAAGAGGAAGAGGAAGAGGAAGAGGAAGAGGAAGAGGAAGAGGAAGAGGAAGAGGAAGAGGAAGAGGAAGAGGAAGAGGAAGAGGAAGAGGAAGAGGAAGAGGAAGAGGAAGAGGAAGAGGAAGAGGAAGAGGAAGAGGAAGAGGAAGAGGAAGAGGAAGAGGAAGAGGAAGAGGAAGAGGAAGAGGAAGAGGAAGAGGAAGAGGAAGAGGAAGAGGAAGAGGAAGAGGAAGAGGAAGAGGAAGAGGAAGAGGAAGAGGAAGAGGAAGAGGAAGAGGAAGAGGAAGAGGAAGAGGAAGAGGAAGAGGAAGAGGAAGAGGAAGAGGAAGAGGAAGAGGAAGAGGAAGAGGAAGAGGAAGAGGAAGAGGAAGAGGAAGAGGAAGAGGAAGAGGAAGAGGAAGAGGAAGAGGAAGAGGAAGAGGAAGAGGAAGAGGAAGAGGAAGAGGAAGAGGAAGAGGAAGAGGAAGAGGAAGAGGAAGAGGAAGAGGAAGAGGAAGAGGAAGAGGAAGAGGAAGAGGAAGAGGAAGAGGAAGAGGAAGAGGAAGAGGAAGAGGAAGAGGAAGAGGAAGAGGAAGAGGAAGAGGAAGAGGAAGAGGAAGAGGAAGAGGAAGAGGAAGAGGAAGAGGAAGAGGAAGAGGAAGAGGAAGAGGAAGAGGAAGAGGAAGAGGAAGAGGAAGAGGAAGAGGAAGAGGAAGAGGAAGAGGAAGAGGAAGAGGAAGAGGAAGAGGAAGAGGAAGAGGAAGAGGAAGAGGAAGAGGAAGAGGAAGAGGAAGAGGAAGAGGAAGAGGAAGAGGAAGAGGAAGAGGAAGAGGAAGAGGAAGAGGAAGAGGAAGAGGAAGAGGAAGAGGAAGAGGAAGAGGAAGAGGAAGAGGAAGAGGAAGAGGAAGAGGAAGAGGAAGAGGAAGAGGAAGAGGAAGAGGAAGAGGAAGAGGAAGAGGAAGAGGAAGAGGAAGAGGAAGAGGAAGAGGAAGAGGAAGAGGAAGAGGAAGAGGAAGAGGAAGAGGAAGAGGAAGAGGAAGAGGAAGAGGAAGAGGAAGAGGAAGAGGAAGAGGAAGAGGAAGAGGAAGAGGAAGAGGAAGAGGAAGAGGAAGAGGAAGAGGAAGAGGAAGAGGAAGAGGAAGAGGAAGAGGAAGAGGAAGAGGAAGAGGAAGAGGAAGAGGAAGAGGAAGAGGAAGAGGAAGAGGAAGAGGAAGAGGAAGAGGAAGAGGAAGAGGAAGAGGAAGAGGAAGAGGAAGAGGAAGAGGAAGAGGAAGAGGAAGAGGAAGAGGAAGAGGAAGAGGAAGAGGAAGAGGAAGAGGAAGAGGAAGAGGAAGAGGAAGAGGAAGAGGAAGAGGAAGAGGAAGAGGAAGAGGAAGAGGAAGAGGAAGAGGAAGAGGAAGAGGAAGAGGAAGAGGAAGAGGAAGAGGAAGAGGAAGAGGAAGAGGAAGAGGAAGAGGAAGAGGAAGAGGAAGAGGAAGAGGAAGAGGAAGAGGAAGAGGAAGAGGAAGAGGAAGAGGAAGAGGAAGAGGAAGAGGAAGAGGAAGAGGAAGAGGAAGAGGAAGAGGAAGAGGAAGAGGAAGAGGAAGAGGAAGAGGAAGAGGAAGAGGAAGAGGAAGAGGAAGAGGAAGAGGAAGAGGAAGAGGAAGAGGAAGAGGAAGAGGAAGAGGAAGAGGAAGAGGAAGAGGAAGAGGAAGAGGAAGAGGAAGAGGAAGAGGAAGAGGAAGAGGAAGAGGAAGAGGAAGAGGAAGAGGAAGAGGAAGAGGAAGAGGAAGAGGAAGAGGAAGAGGAAGAGGAAGAGGAAGAGGAAGAGGAAGAGGAAGAGGAAGAGGAAGAGGAAGAGGAAGAGGAAGAGGAAGAGGAAGAGGAAGAGGAAGAGGAAGAGGAAGAGGAAGAGGAAGAGGAAGAGGAAGAGGAAGAGGAAGAGGAAGAGGAAATAGAAGAAGAAGGCCAAGATGAAGAAAAGGAATGAGAAGATTGCTATTTGAATACCAAAAAATTGGTCCTAAAAATCTTCACCAAAACCTGGTCAATTCGTAATTGAACTATTTTTTTTTGTGAAGGCATCAACTGCTGTATATGTTATTATTGGATGTATGTACATTTTTTAATGTGAGGTATTTCTTCATCAAACTGGCAAACTTGCTATTATCTGCTATGACTAGAGGTGCAATAATTATTTATTTTCATAAATCTTTCAGTAGTTGTTTGAGAAAGGAAATAAAAATTTCCAAAATAGATATTTTATGAAATCGCAAAGTTTTCTTTGAGACCACATCAAACTGCATCCTCAAAATGTAACTGATTCTATACTAGTATAAGCATAAAGATTTGCAAAATATGCATACAATGTTCAAAATAATCATCTTGTTCTAGGAAAGGTGAAGGGAGTTGAGAAAAAACTTGCAAATTTCACCACTCTGTATTGCACGTTTTGAATACCTCTTGAATGTTTCCACTAATTTTGAAAATACCCAAAGCGGATCGTTTTTGGGTATTTACGATTTTCATTGAAACAAATAATTTTCATATGCTAATCCGGAGTTTTTTATGCCATGAACACCTGCCAACAATCAATTGATAACCATATCCTTCTGTAGACATTCTGCAAATCCAAGCCCAATCCATTCGTTCAATTTCCTCTATTGATACGAATATTTGAAGCTATTCATGTGCAAAGAATTCAATTTGAGACCCACTTCCACACTTGCAGGCATACTATGATTTCATCAAAGCCTATCCAATTTTGACACGATGGATGATGGGATATATGAAGTAAGTTTTTATTCAATAAGGAAATTCCGTCTGGAATGAATAGAGTGCGTAAAAGGGACGGAAATCAAAGTCTGGTTTGTTTTTTCTCTGTTTCCTCAACAATCAGAGTAGTGCAGGGATGGGTTTTTAGGAGTTAAGCTCACTGTTGGATCAAGGATATTAGGCACTTACGCCACGATTCACAGACTGATCCCAGCAGGCAGATACCATTCAGTGGCGTTTCATTATGGATCTAGCACGCTATGAACCATATGAATAAATGAAATACGTTGGAAGTATGGAGGCATATGATTTAGAGTTGTCGGCGGAAATACTAGTTTGAATGGCGGTTGGGGAGCTTTGAAAAGCGAAATGGTGATGCCAATGGAAATGTGCGACAAAGAGGTCCGAGCGAACAATCCAACTTAATGCTAGGTATTTACTGCTTTATCGTTATTCTTCCCAATTGCACGAATACAAAGCATGCGCACTCTTTTCCATCTGACAGGCGCATTTTCATTCGCACCAAAAGTTTGCTTTTTAAAGCTCGCCAATGGTCACTGACAACCCTATCTTAACGTGTTTTCAATGAATTTGACAGTGGATTGATTCATTATTATTATTCGGATGAGTTGGAGAACTAATGACATTTTTTGTGGCCAGCTCGACGCTAAAAAAATTGACGCGTCCTCGGAATACTCCACGGAGTGGTATTTTTTTGAATTTAACAGCCTTTATTTCATCATGTATTTCAAACCACGATTACTTTCTTGATAAAAAAGCCCATATGACTTTTATTGCTAATGTTGGAAATAAGTAATTTGGAAAAAATACTCTTTATTCGGCAGCTGTGAACTCCTCGTTCACCAGATATGACATCTCTCGATTTTTATTTTGTCGATTATTATTTTTTAAGAGTTCTCTGAAAAGACGATTACAAAATTATGAATAATAACGTGAATTAATCAGAAAATTTCATCAGAACCGTATGGACCAAATACTCACAGCTGAAATCAACATTGATTGTTAAAGAAAACATTAGTATATCAGCATTCAGTCAACTGATGGCCTTTCTGAAAGTTAATTCATAAAGATACATTCCTAAAAAATCAAAGGTGTTGGAAGGTGGACAAGTATTACTTTTCATGAGAAAAGCTCCAGATGATACTTTTCTGCTACATAAAAAATAATTGACAATGTAATTACTCAAATGTAAAAAATCATAGGTGATTTCGATCTTTATTCTCATATATTTTTTTAAATTTAACAATACTCAGCATTCAAGAGCTCGAGATAATATTGACATATTTTGACATATTATGACATATCGTATATGATGACATATTTGGTAAACATACGATGAAAGTATACGGTCAGTCATGTATAACTATATCAGGAGTATCCATACCAATGAAATCTTCCATTTCAATGCTCGGCATTACCATCAGCAGTACCATCTCATGGGAGAACCATGAGTCCATTGCCAAGAGTGCTTCTCAAAAACTCAGTTTTCTGTTTCGCGCCAAGAAGTATTCCACTTCTCGGCAACTGATGAGATGAAAGGTTGGCGATCTGTCTCTGTTTTATAGATATTTTCATGGACGATGCTCTTCCGAAATATCATCAATCATTCCACCGTTAGCGGTCTCATCGAGATTGACCCGTCGAGCTCAGTCCTCACATCCATATGCCGTCACTTTGGAGACCTGCCACAGAACGGCAAAGATTTGGGACTCGCTGCCCCGGGAGGTGTTCCCTGAGGCATACAGCCTTCCGGAATTCAAGAAGAACAACAATTCCTACCTATACACTTTCCTTCGGTTCTCACGTTACTCTTTGAATTCAAGTTACATCATCGTCTATAACCTTCAAACAAATACAGACTAATGCATACCCTGTGCAGCTATAAGACTAAGAGGATTCATCACCATCAACACAAAAATAACTTCAGAATCTTATAGTCACAGATTCAGCGATTCCCAATACACTTTATTTACCATTGAAACCCTTTCAAAGAAATTATTATTCATGAATCGAGTTTATTTCATCAAAAGGACTCGAAGAACGCCAAAATGTGGTTTAGTTCGCTGATATATTTCCGTTCGGAGTCGCCTCGAATAAATATAATAAATTTGGCTATTGAAAAATCCTTTCAGCTGAAATCTGGCCTCGATGTCTGTGTTTGCGATTCGTAGTCGACAGCCGGAACTCAGGCCACATCGTGTTTGGCAAACGATGCGAATAATGCCGCCTGGATGCGGTTCGAACGCAAATGTACTCCTCTATTTGGAATATGTTGCCACTTATGGTTGAATGTTGAATGTTTGCCGCTGAGTAAGAGTTTTCCATCATCGTTCGCATTATGGAACTGTTGTAGTACAGAAGAATATGCGAACATGGGGTAGAGTACTCTTGAGTATTTACTGCGGCCAATGGCGGATCTAGGTAGTTTTTCAGGGGGGGCCATATATATATATATCTTTGGACACTGTTTGCAAATATTCTGAAAACTTTGAAAACAACTGAACCCAAAAATCATCAGTGGAGAATCATGGGTAGGTACACTTGTAGAGTGACTGGGTAAAGGTCGGCTATTATTAGTATTTGCCGTGGCCGTAGCACAAAGCCCATGGTTTTAATTTCATCACTTTCGTTTAGGGTCAAACTTTGCACAGGGAATGGTTTTGGTATGAAAATGTTCAGGGACAGCAGAGTAGAAAAAGACATCTGAAAAGACCAAAGTAATGTGTTTTAAATCTCCAGGAAAAAGATGCGGGTAGAGGATGGATATTATTTTTATTTGCCGAGGCGCTCCGTGGCCCCTCACTGATTTTTGGTGGAGTATTCACTTTTCAGCTGCAGGAAAACCCGGAAAAACCTACAGCACCACCTCGGGTGGTCAGTGCTCACTCCAGAGTCCAGAATAACATAAATGAGATGGATAAAAATGTGACTATAAACAACAAAAACACAAATCCAACATTTTACTAATAATCTTAATAGTTAAACACATAAAACATAAGCTTATTAAATTATGTTGGCAAATCTGTTGATAACTAACTGTTCATTAATCTCAATGTCCGGATGAGCGTTAATAATAGCTAAACCAGATAGCCTATCTTCCGAAATAGTAGATCTGAGCCAACTTTTTATTCGCCTCAACGAAGAAAAACTTCTTTCTGATGAGGCAACACTGATCGGAAGTGTAATGAAAATTTCAAGAAATGATGTTATTAAAGGAAACATTATTTTATCGCAGTGAGCAAGGGCCCCTAAAGCCTCGTCTGGAATAGGAAGTTTTTCTTCGCCGGCTTTTACTTTTATGTTCGAGTGTTTGAGGAAACATTCAATACGAAAACTACGAATACGAATAATTTTGGTTTGTATAACGTAGGTTTGGTTGCATATCCAGACTGATTGATGAACCAATATCAACTACTTATTCAGAGCTCTGAATGCCCCCATGCCCCCCCCCCCTCAGATCCGCCACTGACTGCGGCATTCTTACTACTATGAGAATTATAGTCCAAGATTCGATGGTAAAAATGGTAGGGGGAATGGGGGTACACATTGATACATCACCACTCGCTCGAATTGTTCAGCAGTGATAGAAACGTGACTATCCTTCAATAGATGGCTCTAGTGATTCAATATAACCAGCGAAGCTATGGTCGTTTACAATGCAAATTCCGCTGTTGACCAATACAAGTGCATTTCAGAGCCGTTTGAGTAAATTTAGAGAGTCTCAAATACAAATGAAGGATATCATCTAAATTTTCGTGTACTACACACAACACCTCCATGCACTTCGGCTGTCATCTTAACACCTTAAATGACCATATCCAAAGGCCCAACACAAAAAAAATCCAAAATAATATCCAAAAAAAAAATAGGAAATCAAGAAATTTTACAGACACACAAGAATGAAATAAATTGCAGATGCTTCAGTATCAGAAAAGAGAAAAAAAGAAATGAAAGAAAACGCAACACAATTGAAAAATGCTAAAAAACTACTGGGTTGGACTTCTCGAAAGGAAAATAGCGAGAAAAGATCGCGTCGATGCGGACTTGACTCAGATACCACTAGTTCTGAATGGTTTTTTCGAATTTGATTTAACCCACTTGAGGAAGAAATCGACATCTTATGTTTTCATTATCCATATTACCAAAACCTCATATTACTAAAGGAACCAACCGAACTGCTTCGTTCTTTAGGTTTTATTTCTACTTTGATTCTTATAATGTACAATGAGCAGCACTGATTACTCGTTTTTTAACTACTAGGTACTTCTTTGATTTATAACGTAAAATGAGCATCAATTCGGTGAGCGATAATGTGTTTTTCTTTAATTATTATAAGAGAATTCACTGAAAGAAGTCGTTGAAATTCTTATTTTTGCATAAAGTATATGAAATATCAATGTGCCCCATACCCTGGTTCAATGTGCCCCGTATGCGGGGTGGTTTGATTCAAATCCCATTTTTCACATATTCAATCATTTTTCTTTTTCATTTAACGTTATGAAAACATTATGATGTTTTCATAACGTTAAATGAAACTAGATAAAATTGTGTCTGCATTGGTGCATCAAACTTTATCTCAAACTAGCTCTATCACCCAGTTTTCAATTCTTTAAAAAAATTGAATCAATTTGCCCCTACTGCCTATTCTATTTAAAATTCCCGAAGCTGATTCCGATAAAAATTAAAAATGGAAAAGTAGGGGAGCATGAGAGACTGCAAAATTTTCCAATTCTTTATTCCAGTATCCAAGTTTGATTATCATACTCTTGAAACTCTCGAGAGACTGCAAAATCTTCCAATTCTTCATTCCAATATCCAAGTTTGAATATCATACCCTTGAAACTCTGTGTAAAGAATATGCTTACATTCGGTATCTACTTTTGAGTTGAGGAAATTTTCGTTCAATTATATTTTTCACGGCTACCTAAGACCAATAGAAAGCTGAAAAATTTGGGAAAACGTGCTGGTGATATTTTTACCTGAAACTAATACCAGATTCCGGTTAAAAACACTTTCTAACCCCCAAATCCCAGTTTTTGATTCATCAAAATACATAGGGTGTCACGAGCAACATTATTGAATTATATTCAACCTTAACGTTTGTTTTTTTGTTTTCTCTTGTCACAATGTACCCAAACATGTCCAAATAATGTTTTACATAATATTATTCCTCCATGGCTGTCTATGATCAGTCGAAAAATGAAGAAGTGGGAAAAACGTATTGAAGTTATTTTAACCACAAAGGTAACAGCGGATTTTGATTCTCACACCCTAAAACTGGGTGTCATAGCTGGAAAAATTAATAACTTTTATCCGTATGAAGTCACACACACAGAGTACACAAAAATGGTGAGAAATAAAAATATTTTCATCACCAAGACAACACCAGATTCCATATAGGAATAACGAAATTATATAGGATGTCATTCTGGAAATGGTAATAAGTACGTATCTTTCTTCATTTATTGATATTTGGTGCCAACTCCAAGATTCAGAGAGAGTTGGCAAAATATTATCAATCAAGCTGAAGAAGACCTACAAAAATTCATTATTTTTACAAAATATTTTTTAATCTTCGAAATCAGCAAGAACAGTCAAAGGAGCTTTCTTGTTTGAGTGTGATCGTGAACCGAAATATATGATGAAAAAAATATGGATGGTGTTCTATTCAAAGAATTATTTTCGTAGCGTAGATAATAACTGAGATTGCAGTGAAGGCAATTTAATTTGGAAAAGGCTGTAGCTTTTTCTTTCATTGGCTATATAAATCCATCCTGCAAATGATCCCCCCTGAGGGAATTGCAAAATCCAGTATTTAAAGTATATCTAACGAATCTCCTCTCATTATTCTCGCAAACTCATCTAACAAAAGCCTGCAGATACAAAAGGTCAAAGAAAAGGTTCAGTGCGCGGAAACTCCTATCAGCCTTATTAAAAATCCTGACAATCGTGAATGTTTTCCCTTTTTTGATCTTTTTGTCATTGCTTGTGAAGAAGAAGACGCCGGTAGTGCAGCGATCTGATACCGAAAGGGAATATAGTTAAAAAGTTCAAAAAGATATTTACCCGGACGTCAGTGGGATTTATGGAAGCATTTTATAGTGCCTTTATTAGTTCTCATTATATCCATGTATTCACGTTGAATAGGGAATGGCGGCGGACTATCTGAAATTCAAATCAGACGGGCTTTGGATGGAGGCTGAGTCGTAAAGGAAAGCATTCGCTGATATATTGAAAGTGTGAATTATGATGAAGACGTCTGACGAAAGTGCAAATAATTCGCTCAGATATGAGGAATATTACCCATTGCCGCAGTCAACAGTTTTGTGCGAGAGGTTGAGCTAATAGATAAAATTGACAATTATAGAGTCATCTGGTGATTGTTTCTGATAATTTAGGTTTGAATGCTTCCAATTCTTTTTTGTATACAGTGACCGCCAAAAAGTGTGTACCATATGGGAAAAAAAGTTTATTATCAGAGTATTGGAAAAAAGATTTTTGGGAAAAGTTTGTGCATGTCCGATAACCTATAAATCGATTTTGACACATGTCACGTGATCGCTGGTTAAAAAAAAATTGTTAAAATCGTTTTTTCCGCTAACCAGCTGTCGTCCCCTTACGAACGGCAGCCCTCAAAAGTCGAAACTTGTGCGAGCCAAGGATTAACGAGGTCTTACCTTTTAACGTGCGATTCCTAGCACTTTCTCGGGCCATCAGATAAAAATCTGTAGTCGCTATGAATTCGAACCTAACCAACCAGCAGTCAGTGGTTTAGAACGCGAAGTCTCAACCACTGAGCTACATGGCTGGCATGGCGACAAATTGAAAAAAATTACTATGAATAGGCAAAAAGTCGGGTAAAATGGCAATATATGGAAAACAGTTATTTGAAAAAGTTGCTAAGAATTCAATTTAATAAACATAAACAAAGTTTGAAAAAATAATGCGAGAAAATTGAAAATTGCATTTTTTTAAAAATATTTTCCTTGCTGTAGAAAAATATCAAATTATTTTTTTTATGAATAGCTTGTCCATATTGAAATATTTATATTTCGATGATAATAACAAAACTGTCTCATTTTCTCCACACCAGAGAGCACTAAATTGAAAAAATTGAATTTTGTCAGAACCCTTGCTGTTACATTGGTTCGTATCTAAGAGTTATATCAGAATTCCAAGATTATTGCGATGATAGGGAAATCCAAAAATATCGTGTTTTTCCGATTATAATCAATTTTTGATGATAATCGTGCACGAACGTTTCACTTCGCACATAATCTTAAAAATTGTGCGTCAAATTAAAGAGGCTAAAGTTTTCAACATTGCATGCAAGTGAAACGCTCTGGCACGATTATCATCGAAACTTGATTATAATCTGGAAAAAAACATGTTTTTGGAGTGTCATGTCATCAGAATGGTCGTGGAATTCTGATATAAGTAGCTGTTAGATACGAACCAATGTAACAGCCAGGGTTTTGACAAAATCCAATTTTTTTAATTTAGTGCTCACTGGTGTGGAGAAAATGAGAAAGTTTTGTCATTCTCATTGAAATGCAAATGTTTCAGTATGGTCAAGCTATTCATAAGAAGATAAGCTGATATTTTTGTACAGGTAGGAAATAGTTATTTACCTAACAAGTGCGGAAAAGACATTTTCCGTAAGAGTTAGGTACAATATTTTTTCTACGTGTGTTTTTGTCAATCTTATTCATGAAAAAACAAGGTTTTCAAAGTTTTTATAATAATGCTACGAAATGACTAATAAGACAGAATAGTTACATAGATCATTTAGTAAGTCCCAAATATCATCATTTTCAACAATACAAAAATCGTGCGGAAAAGTAAAAATCGTACGGAAAAGTAAAAATCGTGCGGAAAAGTACAACTTTCAAAATGAAAAATAGTGCGGAAAAGTTACTTTTCCACACACTCGTAGGAAATAGTTATTTACCTAACAAGTGCGGAAATTAGTACTTTTCCGCACGCGACGGCAAATGCATGAACGACGCGGAGCGGAGTTCAGGCAAGCCGTTAAGGGCGGAAAAGACATTTTCCGTAAGAGTTAGGCACAATATTTTTCCTACGAGTATTTTTGTCCATCTTATTTATGAAAAAACAAGGTTTTTAATAAACAAGTTTTTATAATAATGCTACAATATGACTAATGAGACAGAATAGTTACATAGATCATTTAGATAGTCCTAAATGTCAACAATACAAAAATCGTGCGGAAAAGTAAAAATCACACGGAAAAGTAAAAATCGTATGGAAAAGTACAACTTTCAAGAAGAAAAATCGTGTGGAAAAGTTACTTTTCCGCACGCTCGCAGGAAAATATATTTTAGAAATAGCTATTTTCAATTTTCTTTCATTATATTCTCAAACTATATGTGTATAAAATTTAATTCTAAGCAACTTTATCAAATGACTTTTTTGGATATCTTGCAATTTTACCCCACTTTCTGCCTTTTCATAGTAATTTTTTTCAATTTGCTGCCGCCATACCAGCGATCACGTGACATGTGTCAAAATCGATTTTCAGGTTATTGGACATGCACAAACTTTTCCAAAGAATCTTTTTTCCAATACTCTAATAATAAACTTTTTTCCCATATGGTACATACTTTTTGGCGGTCACTGTATAAAGTGATCATCTGGTAAACGGATTATCACGTAATTGCTTCCGTATGATCGCAAGTAAACAAATAAATTCTGTATGTTCATAAGAAACTCCTTCACCAACAAGGTCCACATGCTTTGTCCTGGTTACGAACTCCATTCTCGATTTTGATTCAAAGGCGTGTTTGTATTTACTGAGACTAACTCATCGTGTCAACGCAAATAGAGTTTGGAGCCCAAATACTTTGAAGTTCAAGCTGGAGAATACCCAAAAATACCAAATTCCTCTGCTGCCTTTGCTTATATTCTGATGAACTATCCAGTAGCGACCTCTTTGAGGTTTCATCAGTCAAATTGGACGTCAGCAAAATCACCCAACAATTGAAATCATTATAAGAGAAACAAGATGTCCAGCCTTACCAGGACGAACGTTGAATTACATCTAACGAATATCCGTGCAGAGTTCCTGCAAGGATGTCTCCGCAATTGCTCTTTGCATGGCAAGTTTTGGGTATTGCTTTGGTTGAGGGGCTGGAGTTCAGATGGCGCCCATTGCTTAGCGAACACTGGACTGCGGACGGTGTTTCAGCTTCGGCCTTGACAAGGAGAATCTGTGGTCCAAATGTTTCAATGAACATGTCCATGCAACTAGCAATTGCGAAGATATTCTTGTAGGAACTCTGCACGGAAATGCATTAGATGTAATTCAACGTTCGTCGTGGTATTAGCCAGGAAAGTAGTTGTTTTTTTGATGGATTTTTGACCCAATTTTTCCGATTGTATAGGATTATGGCAATGAGCGTCGTCCTGGTAGGGCAGGACCTCTTGTTTCTCTCTTGACAAGCTCATTGTGAACAATGCAGATTTTTTCATTTAAAATCATCATAATGCGAGATTTTAATGTACACAACCCAACCTGGTTCAGGGTTTCCAAAAAAACAGTCAAGGCTGAGTACTTCATTTATTGATAGCGAAGTGGTCGAGGTGTTAAGAGCTCTTGCTCTCACCCAGGCGACCTAGGTTCGATCTCCACCGCCATCACGGAGCTAAAGTGGTTCGGAATCCACTTTTTAAGCTGTAGGTCCCGGGTCCCCCTTGCTCGGACAAGCTCTGCTTTTGAAGGATTTTCTCATAAAACCTGGGAGTTTCGTTATAACAAATTTTACAATTGTTTTTTCACAGAGATCTAGAACGAATAGTCGAGCTACTCATACATTCCTGTTGTAATCCATCAATAAACCTGGCCTCACGAGATTATGTCTTAATTTTTGTAATATTATTAATATCATTGAAATGTATTCAGAAATTGTGGAGTTCAGATAAACTAATACTGAGTGCTTATTATACTTTTTCTCAAAATCGAAAATTATGATGTTTTCGTTTATCACCGCAGGAATTTCAACCAATCAAAAAACGCCTATTTCTGCATGAGCGGAATAATTGATGAAAAATAGCACTAGAGAAATTCATTTCCTTTACTATTAAAGAAAATTTTGAAATAATTTCCTTTCACCATTTCAATATTTCATAGATTAGCAACACCTGATCCTTTCTCGCCTTTGAAAATGCATTCGCCGTAGAAATAAATATGGAGCATTAGCATATTATTACAATAAAAGTGAGCATAAGCAATATTATTCTCAGATTCAGGGTACGTGAGGGTTACATTTTGCGGTTAGATTGTGACCTGAATAAATCAAATAATTTTTTTCTTGAGATTATTCTAACGATTCTGATGACTGGATGACATATGGTACTTTTCAGCAAAGCGATACATTATGGCCAGGGAGTAGCCAGAATCTAACCATATGCAACGATTCAAGATGGATAGAAACCCTGGTGCGTTCATTTATACCTGTGAAATCGGCCTACCAAAACTGTTAAGGTACGGCCTACGTGATTCTTCATATTTTATTAGATCGGATTAGCTTCACGATCGTTCGTAGATGGCGGTAAAGTCATTACAGATTGATAAATGAATACTTGTCATGATGACGTTGGACAATTGTCATTGTCATGACATGTTTACATTTCGTATTTATTCAATTTTGTTAAAAAATACGACATAATATGTTTAACGTGCTTATTTCATCAAAAATCAGAACAGTAATTTTAATTCTTGACATGATTTTTTGGGTTTATGACCTTCCACAATCTGAAAATGAAAATTTTTTTTTTAATCCAAAGAAATCTGTACAAGTGCAGAAAAGCAAATTAATTAATTTGCCCGATAAGTTACTGCGTTCACAAGACTGCTGTCTTGAAAGAAATTAATTTTTGTCAGTAACGTACCCTACACTGAATTTGCCTATCTGAATAAATGAGATCGAATTAACAAAGAATACTTCTCTTTTTTTGAAAACTGTTGACGTTTCGGAGGCTGTATCTGCCTCCGTTATCAAAACTTCTTAGAAAGACGCTGAGGAAAATGAATTTGAATTGCGATTTTGGTAATAAGACCTTTCTTTGACAGAGTCAAATGAAATCTGTCATACATTCTTTTGATTGACATTTGGTATCTTGATACATAGTGTGTTCGGTATCAATCAATCACTATTTTATTAGTTCTTATTTCATGAATGAATGATATGAATAATCAATTATTTTCAACATTTAGTGAAGAGAATGCCGATTTTATGCATGGGTAAGTTAAAAATGATACAGGAGTAAACCAAAGTTTTCTTTTTGGCGTGTATTAGTGGGACCTGTCACACTACTTTAAAATTATTGCATATAGTCCAAAGAGGGTATTGGTTGCTGCTTTAGTATAATAATTCCATATTTACTAAATTATTCATGATTTTCGGATCATCCGCAAACATCTCCGTGAAGTGCGATAAAACACATTTTAGGTACTCAAATACTCGCATATTATATTCGCATGAGGAGGTAGGAGTCTTCAGAAACGATCACGTTTTCTGAGAAAACGAGCGCATTTCATAAGAAATTACTAGGAATACTAAGGAGAGACTAATTAGGGAATAAAAGTACATCGTCAGATGCTCTTTCAGATTCAGAAACGCATTTTAACCTTCTGATCAAAACTAAGCCTAGGAATTCGACAATTCGAAAAATAGCCTTTACCAATTACCATGTGAATGCGGACTCTGCTACATCGGTGAAACCAAAAAATCGCTCACTATCAGTGTAGACGAACATAAGCGTTGGGCTCAACACCACCGGATCCAGTGGAAATATGTGAACATCTCAGACAAGGAAAAACACTGGTTCAAATGAAAATTTGGAGAGTTCTTTTAATTTTATAGGTGAAGGAAGACGTAGGGTGAATGGAATAGTCACCTAGATTCGCTCTACATAGTGATCTAAAAATATCCTCTTCGATCCATTTGTACATTGCTTTTCCGAAACTAATGAACTAAAATGTCACCCCTGTAAGACAGTTTCCGTGATACGAAATCGTATTTGGGACAAACAGAAAAGGACTGTTCCGAAAAAAGAAATTTCGTCACTGGAGTGCAATTAGAAATTCAACAAAGACAAGTAAGACAAATCACTATAATTACTCATGATTAACTAATGTAAGAAGGTACTGACGTTTTGTCTTGCTACCCCTATTAATGAACAAATAGAATTCCATGGCCTGGATTTGTATAGCCCGAGAAATGGATGATTCTGTTACCTTCATTATTACCCTTGTAACTGTTGGGATTACAGATATTTCCAATCATCCAGTGAGATATTAGCAAGCAATATATAAACTGCTCCATAATTAATGGATATATTTGTTGTTTCTGACTGATTACTTTTGTTTTCCATAGAAACCACAGAGCACGTAACTGCTTTATTTATCAACTGAAATGAGTAAAAAACAATGTAATATTAGTATATGAAATTATGTTTTTTTTAATAATGAGAATACAAATTATTGACAACAACCCCGACGTATTTCCTTCATAGACATAATGACAGTTTCCGAGACAAATTCCGAAGAATGTATCCTTCATCTTTGGCAAAAGTAGGGTAACAATATTACAATCTACAGAAAAGAGAAATAATACATTATTGATAGAGAATAACAGTAATAAACGTAAAACCTACCACTAAGTGGTGGAAAAGTACAACTATGAAATATCGGAGATAATTAATTGAAAATATTAATATCAAAATTATGTTCTAATGACATCTTCCGCAACTATTGCGGGTACACAAATGTCAGGAGTTGTGGTTCTAACCACTGGATACAGGCCGACGTCTACCCGTTCTCATCGACCTTCGCCGGTGTCCACTATTTCAATGTTGGGTCAAGTTTTCTACAATTCCTTACAATCAATTTCCTCATCACTTTCCTTCCTCGGTGAATCGAACTTTGCCCTGGCTTAGGCAAGACTGTTTTACCGCCTCGAACTCCAGAGCTCGTGCCGGTGCATTTACGAGGTGGACCTAACTTAACCTAACCTAACCTTACCTAACCACTGGATATAGGCCGACGACTACCCATTCTCATCGACCTTCGCCGGGGTCCACTATTTCAATATTGGGTCAAGTTTTCTGCAATTCCTTACAATTGTTTAAACAATTGTTTTACCGCCTCGAACTCCAGAGCTCGTGCCGGTGCATTTACGAGGTGGGTTGGGCGAACTAGATGTACCGCAAGATGGACCAATCGTGCAGTATCAGCTTCGAATTCTTCTAGGAATTCGCTTAATTTCTGGCAGCGGGGTTTCACTTGTGAATGGTAGGTATACGTGTTCTGAATGGGTCTGGTAATACCGTAGTTTTATATGTTTGATCAGCTTGTTTTTTTTTTGTTTTTTTTTTCGTTAACCAGCTGTCGTCCCCTTACGAAAGGCAGCCCTCAAAAGTTGAAACTTGTGCCAGCCAAGGATTAACGAGGTCTTACCTTTTAACGTGCGATTCCTAGCACTTTCTCGGGCCATCAGATAAAAATCTGTAGTCGCTAAGGATTCTTCCTTTTTTGGGGCGGTTGGGGTTTGTAAAATATTCGTTGCTTCTCCTTGCAACGCCAGTGTAGCGCTACAGCTTTTTCTCCGGCATTCCAAAGTTTTCCTGTTTCAGGACTGATGTTGAAGTCTTTCTTCTTTTCTTGAGCTTCATCCAGATTCAAGCTTATTTTCGGCAGCAAATCTTTGTTCACAGTTTCTGTTGTGTGAACGGTTTCAATTTGGATTTTTAACTTACTGATCTCTCTTATTTTGTTGATTTTCGCCTCGATTCCGCCTTTGATTTCATCACTGATAGTTTCCTTTAATTTTCTTATGACCTCCTCGATTTCATATTTGATATTCCCCATCTCAGTCTCAACAGTTCCCATTCTTTTTCCTAACTGATTCGCCACATTAGAAAGTTCTTCTTTCAGGCTTTCTAAAATCTCTTCTCTAAAACTCTTGTAATGTTTTAGAAGCATTTCCTCCAGACCCCTTGAAGTTTCTTGAAGTTTTTCTTCTAGATTCTTCGAATGTTTATGGTTATGAAACTTTTCTTTTTTCAATGTATTCAAAATTCTAGAAGCATATCCTCTAGACCCCTCGAGTTTTCTTGAAGCATTTCTTCTTGAATTTTCCAATTTTCTTGAAGCTTTTCTTTCAAGTTATTCGAATTTTCTAGGAGCTCGTGTTTCAAGATCACCGAATTTTCTAGAGGTTCGTCTTTTGAGGTGGTTTCTTCAAGCTTATTCATAACCGAACTTAAATCGATCCCAGAATCTTCGAACAAAAATGTTTCGGGGTCTTCATCTTTATTTCACACTGTGGGTTATATGACCAGGATCACTTCAATGCACACTTATTAGTTCTCCACCTATTGCTCTATTGCCATATTGTACAGTATTTCCCGAACAGACTGGATAGTTCTTCATTATCCTAGTCGCGACGAGAGGGAGCCATCGTGAATGATTTTCTCTGAGGTATCGGAGCTCATAACTGATGACTCATGCTCTAAGAATGCGGGAGGTGGCTGATACGATCTTTATATATAAAAATCATATCTGTGCATCCATACGGAAGTGAATTCCTCCTAAACGGCTGGACCGATTTTTATGACATTTGTGTGAGTTCAAGTGGATTCGGAAATGATTTTAACTCGCAAAGTTGAAATCTGCTACCAGCGCCTTCGCCACCGACTTCGCCATAAAATCGGGTTAGTCGGTGAAAACAGTAATATACGCATTGAAATGTGGGACAACGTCTGCTGGATCCGCTAGTAACTATGTATAAACTCAATACTGACTGAAATATATGATTATTTTCAAAATTCGATATATCTAAAACGGTCGAATATGTAATTATAATATGACGTACTATATCAATTATGTTCAGAGTGTTGAGAAGAATTGATATATAATTGATTGATATAAGAATTGATATATGTCCTTTTATCTCAATTGCTCTTCGATGTAATAGATTTTAAAATGCCCTAAAACTTTAGGAGATAATCGATCGTCTCTGTACATATTAGCGACTCTGCATTGATTATTCCAGTTCCCAAACGGATCACTCTGTATAACATTCTGTATAGCAGCCATATGTACCGATCTTTTATCTGATGATGATCTATAATAAAAAAAAGACTTCGAGGCTCATAGCTCTCCTCCACTGGGATTTTCAGTTCCAACGTCGCATTACTATAATGACAGGGCTTTGTCGACAACGAAGTTTTATGACACGGCTGTCAAATGAAATTAAAATATGAAACTGGCGTTCATGATCTACCTCGTGTATATTGCACCGAGTTTTTGACAATGAATAATGTACAAGTTGTGTTGCTGCAGGAGGGTGAGGAGGAGCTCTTTAATTCACTTTTCCTCAGTACTCGCAAATCTGGCGTTTATCTCGTGATAGCCCCTTTTCTCTGCAGTAATTATCATTATCCCGCGCCTGAACGCGCTGCAGGAGATTTTGTAATAAGATCCCAGGAATATTATAGACCAAAGGCAGGACTTTGATCTCACGGGATACACCATTATCGAGTATGTACCGATATCTAGTTTGTCTAACCTAGTTCCATAAAAAAAATATTCACCAGATACTTTATTGATTACCCACATTTTGGAAGTACATCATTTTAATGGATTGAAGTTTTTTACTTCCTTCACTTTTTTGATTGCTTGAATCTGCTATCATTTTTAAGTGAATAAACAAAATCAATGACTATATACAGAGAAATACTAGAATTAAAAAATATAGGGAAAATTATCCAGAAAACACTGTGGATTACGAATGCTCTAGTGACATCAGTACATAATAAATATGATCTCATGAAGATTTCCAAAAAAATTCCAACTGAGGAAAATATTAGCAACTACAAAAAATACAGAAATGATCTGAATATCAATCAAAAAAGCAAAATCTGACGAACAAAAACAAATTTGGGCCTGTATAGATGATATTTGTAAAACTGAAAGCGCAACAGGAACCAAGGAAACTATTACTTGTGATGGAAGAAAAATAACTAACAAAACAGGCATTGCTAATGAATTCAATAATTTGTTCACGATTGCAGGCGAAACTCACAATAAATAATTGTGATGAGATGTAGAAGGATGAACATATTGGGCAATTGCCAAATTCAATTTATTTCAGACCAACGAATGGAAAGGAAGTTGAAAAAATTATTCTGAGACTGTGAAAGAAATTAACTTACCTGATAAACTAATGTTTACTGCAAGGAGTTTTTCCAAATTCACTCAAATCAACAGTCATGTCACCATTATACAAAGACAAAAAGAAACTGGTGACCAATTACCGGGTAATATCCCTGATCATATTGCTAAGGTTTTTGAGAAAATATTGAAAATGAGAATAATTAGTTTTTTAAAAAAGTATTATATTTTGTCTTCGAAGCAGTTTAGGGAAGATATGTCGACACAAGATGCTATAATACAACTTACTACGAAAATATATAAATCATTGGACATAGAAAAACCAGCTCTTGCAGTTTTATCGACTTACAGAAGGCATTCGATACAGTCGATTATGTCCATTTATTGAAAGTTTTAGAAAATATTATTAGAAATATTGGTACTCCATTAGAGCTGATGAAAGATTACTCATCAATCCGCAATTAGCGGGTTAAAAGGAATGAAACTTTAAGTGACTCTAAAATTCTCAAATGTGGTGTACCACAAGACACTGTATTGGGATCAATGCTGTTCATCATTTACTTGGATGACTTATTCAATCTTCATATTAGCGCTGATATTGTTAGATTTGCCGATGATACGACGTTATTTTTAGGGGAGACCAATGGGAAATTTTGAAAACAACAGCCGAGAGGGAAATAGGAAAAATCCTCTTTTCAATAAATTTCAGTGAAACTTACTTTGTGAACCACAAATAATCATTTGAAAAGATTAGAGGTCACCCAGAAATGTATACTAAAAATCATATAGTGGGTGTGGAGTAATCTTTTATATACCCCTATCGAAAAAGCAACGGGTTTCAGGTCCGGAGAACGTGGGGGCCAATGTATGGGACCATTTATTGCAATAACCAAATGTGTTTGTTAGATAATTTACTACTGGAGCAGCATTTTTGCTGAAAGTAGTTTCCACAAAATCTCAATGCATAGAAAATGTGTTCCGTTGAATATTCGGACAAAAAACCTCTTCTCAACCATCTTCTCTATACCACGCCATATCTATGTTCTAAAAAGAATTCCCACTATAGTGAACGATCTGCTATCTTAGAATTCAAATGGGGATCATCTGAATAAGATCTGAGTTATGAAGTTCCATTTCTTTACTTTTTCTAGCATAATTGAAAAACTTACACAGGAAAACTACAATACTCTAATGATATGGAAAACAACGATAAACATCAAAGACTTTCCACACCTACGGAAAATCGAAACTCACAATACTTTTCACAAATGCACGAGAACTGCCGGAAAAAGTTTCTGGAACTTGTTCGAATAAATTGGTTCGACGTTTATTCCCAACTTAAAGTAATCTAATTCAATTGGAGGAACTACTCGTGGAACTCTTATATTAAAATTCACAACTTCTGAAGACTCTTCGGGAAATTAACGAGGATTCGAGGTGGGCACGGGGACAATGCACAAAGGAAGAGATTGTGATGGGACCGAATCGAAAAACAGCGCATCTGGTGGAAATATTTGTATACTCGGAGTTTCTATAGAATGTTGTTCGAGTAGAAAACTTCCACTGGTTTGCTGCAAGCTACTTTGAGTGTATATCGGTTGAAATGCGTTGTTAGAAATATTATTTCCGTTTCGAATACATAAAATTAATGTTTGCAGTAGCACACAAGAGTCTTAATATTTTCGAATGTGACATTAGACAAACTTAATAAAGGAAATTTTTTTGAAAATCAATATCTCCTAAAATTCTGATATATCATAAATTAAATATCATAATAAAATAACCAAAGTAGAAGAAGCGCCTCTCAGTTTTTTGATAAGTCTGAAGCTCTTTGGTTATGTAAGTAGTGATAATTTAGGTGCTGAATCATACAGTGCGGCTTTTTATAGCCCCCCCCTCTGTTGACTTTTCAATGATTCGAGTCCAAACATGGGAAAAAACTGTATTTCGAATAGCATAGGGGGTCAAGTGTCATATCATTGAAAAGAGAGTTCAATTCTTTTCACAACCATCCTAATACATTGAAAATAAATCACATTTTTCATTTTTCGATTTTCATGGAGAATGTATAACCCTTTTCAGCAAATATGTAATTCAGTACATCTTTTTCAATTTAAAAAGCTGTTGTACAGTGAAATGACTGTCATTGTCTTGTGAACCTATTTTTTGTGAAAACCATTTGAACCATAGTTTCATTATAGATACGAACTTGAGCAATTAATTATCAAATGCTGTTCAGCAATTTTCTACCTTTACGTAGTCTCTTACAAACGGAGCTGGAATGTCTAATCCACTAATGCATCGTCTGAGCTAGCCATTTCATATAATTTCAATTCCACATGGAGGCTATTCTCCCCATAATACTCGTAGAGAAGACGTACTTCACTTCGATAATGATTGATGGTGGTCTGAATTGTCCAGTTTATTCATTCCATTCTAGGTGAAATAGGGATGAACAAATACGCCCAGACAATTTACTTGAAAGCATTCACGAATTTCTTATTCATCATAGTGCTGGGAACATACAGTTACTTTTATCCTTTTGTCTGCAATTCACTTTTGGATTACTGTAACTTTATATCAGACAACTCAGCAAAAACAAAGAGTAGGTGATAAAACTGCAAGGTATGGTAAAATACTAAATGAAAATAATGATGATAATAACAGAAAATGAATGGAGGTTGGAAGTATCGCACTGGTGAGGTAGAAGAGAAGCATCGTGAAGAACTTGAACTTCTGCTATAAACCCGCTGATTATGTAGAAACCTTCTGAAAGGTCAGTCTGACAGTCTGATCATAGTAATCTCTCTAGAAAATAGATGAGCCCTTTAGGCTCGACGAACTTTGCAGCTCCAGGCCTTAGTGGACAGAATAACCGAAGATGAAGAAAATTGGAACATTTTAATACTAATTGCGATTTTTCGAGCATTCGTGATGTGACATCAGTATAACTTTTGTTAATGTTTGATTAAAAGTTTTAAATTCGTTGGTAATATTTCATTCGACGTTACAATAGATGTCAGATCAATAATCATAAAATTGTCACTTATAATCTCCCTAGAGCATGAATTATTGCGGAAAATTTTTTGAGTATAATTTTTTAAAATTTATCATTAGACCCGAAAGTTTTTTGCTTTTAGCTGGAAAACGGTGCTTCGGACGAAAAATGTCATTCCATTCAATAATATAGAAGACTAAGTTCTACGTCGAATGACATCTGAAAACATTTTATTTGGTTCAGTGGTATAGCCGAATTCGAATGTTAAAAACCGAGAAAATTTAATAGTTTGGTTCAAACTTACATTTTTCGGCTTTCCATGCAAGCCGACATATCTTGAAAACAGACACTCCTATTGAAAGAACTCATGGAATAAAAGTTTTTACCTCTGCGTCATCAGTCTCCTGCGTATGGTGTGAACTGTTTTGTCAACAATGACCATTACTGACGACAATAATCAGGCAATATCAGATATGTTAAATAATTTTTCACAACTTCTGGACTAACCAGCACCCATGAGCATCAACAAATCTCCTGTTCCTACATGCAATCAGTGGACGTGATACAACCTCTGCGTTCTATCGCCAAGAGAAGTTGAAGTTTGTCAAGCTTCTTGAAAAGAACACATTATAAGAGACTGTCAAGGTCTTTCATCATGAAGATGCAGGTCCCGAGGTTCTCATTTCAGCAGGTCAACTGTTCTTGGCAGCCCTCTATTCATCTAAGGCAGATCAGACCTCCTGGGACCAAATCCGCTACAAGATATTTTCAAAATCACCAACAAAACCAACTTTCGAGCTAGCCTCTCTAACTCTAACAAATGCAGCCGCCGCCCAACATAATCTGCGGGTGCACCTTCAAAGCCAGAGCTGGTATGATAGAACATGATCCTCAGAGCTGGGGTTGGAGGAGGATGGACCTTGGCGTTCTCCCCTTCCAGCTCCACCTGAAAATCTCAACACTGTATCCTGCAAATGCAAATTTTATTGTTCCTAAGCATAGACTTACAAATACAGAGAAAGGGCCACATTATGCATCCATTAAATTTTATAACAATTTACCCTTGAATATTAAAGAATATCGCACAAGACAAAATTTTAAAAAACATGTTTTTGATCTGTTGTGTGGCATTGAGCCATATTCATTGAAAGAATTCCTGGATAAGAAACCTTATTTGTAGTTAGAGTACAATTTACCTTTACCAATGACTGTGATATATATATATATAAATTTTTTATACTTATGGTAATTGTGTATTTTGGTTATATTTGTGTTTTGTATTATCTTTAGTGTGATGTAAATTATTGATGATTTTTTGTACGACTTGAGTTTTCAACTGTTTAAATTGAAAGCTTTAAATAAATCTATCTATCTATCTATCTATCTATCAAATGTACAGCTGCCAAAAAGTAGACATAAAAAGTTCAATAATATGGCTTAACTGCAATGGCTAGTCATGCTCGAATATAGCACCCTTCCAGAATGAGGATGTGACCTTTCCCGCAGAAGCAGAAATAAGTGAGAATAGTGCTTTTGAAGATGATCCAGATGAAGAAGACCTCGATATGCCTTCCGAGCTACTCAGATGAAGGGCCATCGACATCAAAGAAAATGCGAATATGAATGCTGCTGCATGCCTGTATTATACAGTGCACCGCCAAATTATGGAAAAAAAGTTGACGAAATATATGTGTATATAGACAAGTGGTGATTTGCACAATATATGTAAAAGGTTTAACTTCTCAAGGTCTGAACCATCTACTTGCGACTTTTGGTCTTTCAATATCGAAGGCACGATGAAAAAAAAAATGATATTTTAAAGTAGGAACCAATGTAATTGATGAAGAAATGATGAACTTTTAACTTCCAAAGTAATTCACATGCAACTAAAGAGTATCCCACTAAACTGCTGAATGTCAAACCATTTGAAAAAATACTTTCTAGCATAATTAGCAACGAGAAGACGAAATCCATCTAAGAATATCTCATAATTTTGAAAAAAATATTTCAGTCAGACCTTGGGCCAAATAATCCGCCATATAATTTTGAATTTACCAGTGCAGGGGCACCCTGTATACGTGAGATGAAAATTCCGTCTTCCTAATATCACATTGATTTCTAAAGAATATAAATGGGACCTACTCAACTGTGATAGCTTTCATCAAAATATACATTAGCTGGCCTATTTATTATTCCATTTCAAAAAATCCTCGACTCGATAAATCGAGTGGCTTCTTGATAACTTGCATTTCTCAGTTTCCATTCTCTCTAAACTCGGAATATATGAATGAACTGATTCGTTTTGGGCTCTTCATTGATATTCACTGAATTGATGTCATCCAGTAAGCAGTTTTTGCGTTTTGATCGGGTACATAAATCACGTCAATATTGAAAGACCAAGTTCTGTTTAGATATTCAATTGTCATGTTGATTAATTGCAATCGGAACTTGGAAGATACTGATACAATATATGTTAACCTTTTTAAGAACATAAGTGAACAAGTTGATATTATTAGTTCATTGAAATCATACAAACAATATAAAAACTAATTGCATTGGTATGATCACGAAGTTTTTGTTGCAGCAAAGAATAGGGATAAAGCTTGCATCGAATTTAAAATTTGTGGAAGATTGATGATTGTTCGCATGATCCAAAGAAAATGTGAAAATCTCTGAAAACACGTATCAAACCCAATAATAGTCCCCTTTCTAATGTAGTTGTATTTGACACGAAAAGAGCGATGTTAGACCAAGACTGAAAGCTTTAATAATTTTTTCATTAAACGTATTCTTGATATTAAAACAACAATTCCGGCTTCTGTACAGTGGTCAAGTGAAACTCTTGAAGTGATTGGATGCAATTTGTCCGATTTCAAACGTTTATCACTGAAGGAATTGAAGTCAATTATCTCCTGTTTGGATAACAAGTGTAACACTAATATAATGAATAACAAGGTTCGTAAGAGTATCCTCTTGGTACTGGGCCACGTACTTCTTGATTTTGTCAATAGGTCACTGATAAATGGTCATTTTCCAGATCAACTCAAAATAAGTACAGTCGTCCCTGTGCCTAAATTCAAATGAAGCCGTCAACTTTCGCCCTATACACACTCTACCTCCTCTAAGAAAAGTGGTATAACCAAATATGCACATATATTGAAGATAACAACCTTTTGATGGAGTATCAATCAGGTTTCAGATCGAAACACTCATGTGAAAGTGCTGTCCAACTCTCCTTGTCTAAATGGAAACTGTCAATTGACGACAAGAGATATGTAGTAGCAGTATTTTTGGATTTCAAAAGAGCTTTTGAAAATATAGATATATCTATTATGCTATCAAAATTAGAGTATTATGGAATAACTGGCAGGGTGTTGCAATGGATCATAAGTTATTTACTCAACAGATCTCCATGTACTAGAATAAACAATGTCAAAGTAAAAAAGCAATTGATACAGGTGTCCTCCAAGGGAGTGTACTTGGCCCTGTTTTATTCATACATTACCTGAATAAATTTCATAAGTGACTGTGAATTCATCAACCTCTTTGCAGATGATATTACTTTCTCCATAAGCCGAATGAGTGGAAGAAAGAAACTCTTTCTGGCGGGTCAATAAATTCTCTCTCACACTCATTCGGCTTATGGAGAAAATAATAGTCGATATCTCCATAGTCTTTGGAGATAATTGCATCAAACTTGGTGTTGTTGGATTCCTTATGATTGTCCCTAACCGATCATGCAATGATATACCGGGTGTTCTATTTAAAAAAATTATTGAAGATGGCGCTCAGCTGCCATTTTGAAACTTTAGCTGGAATTATCTCATGAAAAAGTAGGTTTTTATCTCCTATTTGAGCCTTCCAAATTTCGTTGCGATATACCAGGTGGTTCAAAAATTAGTAGGAGGGGAACGTACTTTAGACTAGCACTGTATATGAATGTACCGAATTATTATGAATGGTGATGTCAGTATGGAAAGGTTTATGGAAAATAGCAAAGTGGTGTTCATTGTTGGCTTTACCTAATGTCAAATCTAAATAATTATTTGAATTTTCTACTTCTATTTCTATTGTGAATTTAATGTTTGGGTGAATAGTGTTAATATATTTATGAAACGTGTCTAATTGTCTGTTGGCGCCTTTAAAACAAACAATAACGTCATCTACATACCTGTACCAATACAAAAATTGTTTCGAGAGTGGATGCTTATGGTTCGTTTTTTCAAGATTGTCCATGAAGATATCTGCCAGTAGAGGACTCAGCGGATTTCCCATGATCAATCCTTCAGATGGAGTATAATTTATTGTCAAATTGAAGGTAATTTTGTTCAAGACATATCGACAAAAGGTCTAATATCTTTTGTTCAATAACCGGGTTAACATGATTTTTATTTAGTAATCCTTGGATTGTATCTTGCGGAGGTAAACTAGGGAAAAGATTTTGAACGTCAAATGACATTAATTTTGCGTTATCTGGAACAGTTATATCCTGTATTTCACTAAGGATTCAAGGATAATATCAAAAGCAATAATATTATTAAGAACATGGAACTTTTTGGTTATGAAACAGAAATTGCCTTGGAAGGTACTTTGGACATCACTAAGAAGTTAGAAGTTAGAAGAAGTTTGCTATTCAGAGAATACAATTCACTTCTAGTAATGTGAAAAAATAATCCACCCAGCATCTTTCTTAGTGAGGAATCACACTGATCGACCAGGACCGACCGTTCGCGATCGTCCACCTACGACCAAAAGTAGAAGTAGATCAATGAAAACTTTCAAAGTCACACTGATCGACCATCCACGACCGACCACTAGAATAATTTTGTAAATCTGACATTAATTTGACATTCGAAAGGTTATGTGAATTGTCTGTTCATTTATTGAAACTGAGTTAAATTCATAATATCAATAGTTTTGTTTGCTTTAAATAATGAGCAGTAGTGATACTGAAGAAGAACATTTTATTTTTCCGGTAGGAAATATATCTATTTACATGAGTTTTGTTGAAGTCAAAAGTTCATCAAAAATGTGTGTCAAAATGACATTACGTCAGGATAGTGTGACCCCGACCAAAATTTCCAGCACACTACAATTTCGAACATGGTCTTTGAAAAACGATCGAGGACGGTCAATGACGATTATACAGTGTGAGTTATGCGATAAGAATATACGTGTTGGAAATTTTGGTCGTAGGTGGACGGTCGCGGACGGTCGGTCCTAGTCGATCAGTGTGATTCCTAGCTAGGCCGCACACACTGACTAACGTCTAGTCCATGCTAGAAACTGCTCCCATATATCAGCGGTCTTTTCCACAAACTAGTAAGATATGCATGGCTTTCAACCGTATCCGACTGGCTACATATTTAATCAACTAAATGTTTCACCAGTGTACCGTTTACACAATTATGCTTTTCGGCAAAAGCATTCAGACATAAAAATTTCAAATGAAATTCCCCAATCCCAACCTTTCAGCTCGAGTTTTATACCTGGGGGGGCAATTAAATTGGAGCTTTCAGCTCTCTGGTAATTGTTATTGTGGCCATTCTTTCTGTGGGTACATGTAGGGTTGGTTCGAAAAACAATACTTTTTTTTTCGAGCTTGTTTTGTTGGTTTCAATTCCCTCTATATAATTATAATATTGATTTGATTGAGAATATACAGGGTGTTTCTGAACATCATGTGAATCCGAAAGGGGAACATTCTCTGGCTTATTTTACGACTAAAAGTTCATATAAACATAGGTCCGCAAACGATTCGTTACCGATATACGGGGTGTTGAAATTCCAAGATTTTTTGTTTATTATAGATCTTGCAGTTTTTGAGATATCTGGTTCAAATTTGAATATTAGGTTATAGGGCTCACATCGATGGACATCTTGATTGTTTGCGAGAATCTACAGGGTAATATTTTTTTATGAGTCATTCCCTCTTTTCTCCCAATGAACTTTTTTGCGGTACGCCAATGGTAATTTTTAAAATAAAAAAATTATTTTTTGGTTTGTTTGCAAACTTTTTTGTATTTTGTAGTTTTTTGGTATCGAGTAAAATATTTGAAAAAGATTTTTTGTAATCAGCTAAAATTTTGTTTTATTAGCAGCTGTCTGCTAAAAATTAAAGCTAAAGGCGTTTGCAACAACGATTTATTATAGAAAACATCCGACTAAGAGTCATAACAAGGAAACTACGTGATATTGTTGAAAGTGACCTTGTAATTTTGATAGGTGTGTCCGCTCTTCTCCTTGATGCCCGTACTTTGTCAAACACCCCCGGAGTATTTCTTGCGGTTTCAAATGCATTTTATCAATAGTATTTATTGGTGTTGTATACACTAGCGATTTGAGAGGCCCCCATATGCAAAAATCCAGGCCATTTAGGTCAGGGGACCTGGGGGCCCATAACTGAGGTCCATCTCGTCCTATCCACTTGTTCACAATGTTTCTGAGGAGGGGGTAGGTGGTATAATTATTTTAAATTACCCATTTCCTTCTCATTTTTTTTTTTTCGAGAAGTATGGGTTATTTTCGACGCCTGAAACAGTCTATCCATAAGATTTTGCATCGCAGTACTTATACTTGTAATTTGATGACTGCATTGGGAAGAAAATACGAAAACGATCGTCAAGTCATGGCCTGAAAGAAAGTACCTATCTGGAATATACATTGGTGTCAGCTTTGGCCATAAACATGTTTTCATTGACCTTCACAGTTGAAACCTTCTTGAAACATAAACACTGAGTGTCTCATTAGCCTCTTCCAACTCTCTTCCATCCGATTGCCTTTTCAACAAAGCTTTCACAAAAACCATACAAAGTGATAATATCAGCATCTCTCAACATCATCACCATTCCTGCACGTTTATCCGCGTCGAACAGTCTGCATTTTTGTTGGGTACACAAATCCACAGCAATAAAGAATTCTGATGAAGAGGATCTGATATAATCGACCTAAACAAACAATTCTGAAGGTTGTCAATTAATCATATTGGATTATTTATAATGCCAGAGATCCAGCAACTGCTCAAAATATGATTAATTAGGGACAGATGAAGCGGGACTTGCGAGTTATCCGCAAATGATGATCGTTTGAATGGAGGGTTATCTCATTTTGCGTTTTTCTTATAGCAAATATAGTACTCGAAGATCTCGGAAAAGACATCAACTGAGTTGAAATAGATTCAATGAATAGATTTGAACGTTTGATGATGTATCAGTTCTGTTATTTCCTTGTTTTGGTCCAAATATCTCATGAGTGATTGAATAATAAATTAGAAATAATCCTGTTGCAAGCAAGAAATTACAACAAATTAAAATTTTGCGTCTGAAATGAGGTCATTATGAAACCCAAAAGAATATTGAGACAGCCTCTGTTTCGATAAGTATTTTTTTTATGTTTTACACATGAAACTGTCGACGAAAGTTATGGTCAGAAACTATACAAGCAACATTTTCAGTTTAAGTACAAGTTCTACAATAAAATGATCTGCAATTGAAATTTATAAAGGCTAATCAATTATAGTTGCCTTGAATAGTATGAGGCGCCGTTTGGGTAAAAGTGTTTTTTCAAATATATTTAATTCTGTGTCAATATAATTTTTACTTGTAGCAAATTTTTTCATTTTGCTTTCCGATATATTTATTTCCGATTAAACACAATATATTCACTTTCCAAGCATTACAATTATATAAAAATGTTAATTCCCATATATTTACAAATTCGATCTATTTTATGCCGTCAAAAGATGGCGCAACCGACGCGATCTGTCCAAGCTCGAGCATGTGGCAACATGGCAATTAGGCAGTCATTAGTACATAAAATGTCTAACAGATAGAAGTAGCACAGGAGTTTTGTTATTGTAGTTTTCTACTTTACAATTGGGCACTTAATTGAACGGCACGGCCTTCTAAATTCAGTGACCCTATGTGTGGGTCAAACGAAGGCCCTATACGACTAAATGACCCAATCTGAAATATTATACTGCCGCCATCTATTCGACAATTTCACTTTGCTTCGTTCCCATGTTGTCATATGTTCGAACGTGTCACAGATCGCGTCGATTGCGCCATCTCTTGACGACATAAAATAGATCAAATTTATAAATATATGGAGACTTCACGTTTTTGTATATAAGTAACATATGAAATGTAAATATATTGTGTTTGATCGAAAATAAATATATCAGCACGCAAAATAATATATATTGCTACGATTAAGTCTCCGTAATGTTCTAGAACATATTATTATAAATAAGTAAGTAAGTAAGTCTTCAAAAGGGAGAGGGCGTGGTGATGTAACTTTCTGGAATATTCTGGAATATGAAAAAGAAATTTCTATAATGTGAGACAGAAAATTCTAGAATGTTCTTGAAGCCTCTGGAAAGTTCCAGAAAATTCGTGATCTCCGTGGAATAAACTAGAACAGAGTCTTCGTAATGTTTTATAACATACTAAAAAAGTCACTCCAGTGCAGTTTCCGAAATTTCGCCCATCAGGGAGAGGGCGTGGTGAGGAAACGTTCTGGAAATCTTCAGAGTATTGAAAATGAATTTTTAGAATATACGAAAGAAAGTTCTAGAATGTTCTAAGACCTTCTGGAAAGTTCAAAAAATTTCTTCGTAATGTTCTGAACATTTTGGCGAACAGGGTAGGGTAGGTAGTGAAACTTTGTAGGTACTGGAATATAAAAAAGAAAATTCAGGAATATATTCGAGATTTCTGTAAAATTTAACAAAAATCGTGGAAATCGTGAAATTAACCAGAACAGAGTCTTCGGAAGGTTCTAGAACGTACGAAAAAAAAAACACCCAAGTAAAATTGTCTAAGATTATAATTTTTACCCGAGCAACGCTGGGTGCGGCTTTTAATAGTCCCCCCCCCCCTTTGTTAACTTTCGACGGGTTTTGCAACTATAAAATATAACATACTCATTGATTCACTAATGAATGTTCATGGAATTATGAAAAATATAGATCAATTGAAATTTCACTATTGGTGGATTCTATACCGAGAGAGAAAACATATGCATTGTTTTCCAGAAAACTCTCAGGCAATAGAAACCAGCATAGGGAATATTTGAATTAAAGCTGTGCCATGACCAGAAATGCAGTTTCAAAGACGACGATCGTTTATGTTCAGACATTCATTTGTTCTCGCAGCAGAATTCCACTCGAGTGGCTCATTTCAATACAATTTTCCCCAAAAAGGCCTTGGAATGGTGTACAGGAAAATTGCGCTCGGGATTCCCAAGTTCTGAGTGAAAATTTAATATTCATGTGAAAATTTGCTTTAAATTCATGTTTCTCTGTAGGTTCGTATAATATGTTTTTCTACGTTCCTGCAAAAAACAAAACTTTATTGAACTATATTTGGTGGAAAAACTGTCTCTTTATTGCACTCATCTGTCATTCTACTATAGCGTTCTGTCATCATGACAGACATAAACTTTCAAATCGACGCCAAATTTAGCCCATTTTCTGTGAGATTGTATTACGTTTTAAATAGTTGCATGTTTCATCATATTCATTATATAATGGACTAGGAAATTACTAGAAAATGCAATTTGTTAAAAATAAAATTATTTCCTTCGAATATCATCTGAATTACACAAAATGTTTTTGAATCACTTTTAGCAGATAGATTTAAACAAACAATTTCTTCCTTACAGTTCCTTACATGAACGTAGAAAAAATATTGTATGAAATTCGTGCAAAAAGAGTTTATTGCACGTCGAGTGCAATAAACACCTACTTTTTGCACTTGTTGCATAAACAACTATAGTTGATCACGCGCAACGACAGAAATTGTCATTTATTATACCACTAGAGCTTCAATTATCACCAGCCCTATCTCGCGTAAGGGCTGGTTGTCAGAAATAAAAATAACAATAACAACAACAGACTTGTTTTCATCTTTTATGTTAATGTTGAAAGTGATATTTTTATTTTTCAAGGTATTTTAGATAATGACGACTTGACATTACCATGCATTTAGTTATATCCATATTCAGCACCATTCCATCATTGTTCAAATGAAATTTTTTGATAGACAAATTGAAGCTTGAAGTTTCACGTGACACGTCATGTTATATCAATTGGAATCTGTTATTTTTTCTTCACACAATCATATATAAGTTGTGATTTCTTAGCTTTTATTTCATATTCACTATAGAAAATGTAGAATAGAAAAAATATGCTTCAATTTTTCATAACAGGACAACAAGACAGTTCCGAATTTTTAGGATACCTGCTGAGTACACTTCATGAGCAGGAGAATAATTCAATCAATATTTTTGAATGCCCTGATGGTGAGGAATTACAACCTATCGCTTCTTCAGTGCAAAAATATTTTGGAGGAAGGATCGTCACAGTTTCATGTTGTAGCAAATGCAGAATGAATAGCAGGATCTTCAATGACTTTTTTGAATTAGAGCTCGCGTTTCCCAATGTTTCAGAAATTCAGCCCATACAGAATCTACTCTTTCATCACCTGAGACCAGAATACCTAACAGGTGATAGTCAACTGTACTGTCAAAGCTGTGCCATAACAACAGACAGTCATAAAATAACAAGTATAGTTGAAACACCTGCAAAGATGCATCAAACTATTTCAACGAATCAAGCTAGAAGAACACCCCAATCTAGCCGACTGCAATTACGAGCTTTACGCAGTCATTGTTCACTTTGGTTCTGGAGCAGATTTTGGCCACTATTACACCTTAGCCAAAGATAAAACGGGCTGGTACAAATTTGATGACAATTGCGTAAATAGAATACCTTTTTTGGAACTGGACCTTTTGGAGCCTTCGAAGACACCATACATCCTATTTTACCGTAGAGCAGATTGTCACAATTCGTCGGACCTCTTTAGAAGTTCTCTATCAAGGAATCCCAACTCTTCAGATGATGTGGTGTTGCAGGTTTTTCCGGGTTTCCCTGCAGCTCTGAAAGCGAATGCGCCACCAATACCATTTTGATGTTTTTACTTCGTTCTTGTTAGTTTCACTATCATAACAAATACACGAAAATAACTGTTTACTGAATACATACCTCCAAGACCTGAATTCATATAGGTAGCTTTACAGTAACCTATACATGAGTACGAGAGAAAAAGTTATAAAAACTGGATGGCAATTATGAACATTTCAAAGGCATTCGAAATGGAACAGCAAAGTAATGGAGAACGTGGAGTGGAGAGGATGCACATTGTAATTGAGTTTCCTTGTTAAAACTTTTTTGTATTGTAACAAAAAATATCTGATGAAATATCTCAAAAGGTTTTATTCGGGAATGTTATTCACTTGTTCATTCATAGATCAGCATCCAGAATATCTTAATTCATTTAGACTCACATCATCCCATTCGCCTTATCCATGTTTTAGTCCAATATAAGGTCTTTCTTTTTGGCAGGAGTGTTGATCTTCACCATTGGTATTGGTTGGTTGGTATGGATGGTGACTGATGCGCTGCGACCTAGTTAGATCTACTGTGCCCCATCTTCTTCTGCTATCTCGAGGTGTTCTCGTTTACAGCATCCCCTCAAGCCTCAGTTCCTTCAGGAATTTTAGGATTTTGAGGGGGTCCATTTGTGGTATTTCTTCCACAGCCAGCTGGTGTGATCCCAGTATATTTAATCTTTTGTGGTGTACAGCATAACACTCCATCAATATGTGATGAGGTGTTTCAGGATGTTCCCCACAGAATCTGCAGGTGTTGTCCTCCTCTAAGCCTAGCCTAGCCTAGCCTAGCTTCCTTAGGTGTTCTTTGAGTCTGCAATGCCCCGTTAGAAATCCTGTGATTGTCTTTAGACTAGTTTTGCTGAGGTTAATCAGTGTTTTCGATCTTGCTCGGTTGAAATTGCCGAGGAGATCTTTGGCCTGCCTTAGCCCTGGAAGTCTTTGCCAGTATGTTGCTCTCATTGCTTCTTCAGTTTTATTGAGTTCTTCTTGGAAGTAAGATTTTCCAAGTCCGCAGTATGGTTCTGGCCCGATCAGTGGCGTTGATGCTCCTTTTCGTGCCAGGGTGTCTGCTTGTTAATTTCCCTCTACTCCGACGTGCCCAGGCACCCAGAGGAGGATCACCTTGTTGTTCCTGCCTAGATCATTGAGTTTTTCTAGGCATTCCCAGACCATCTTCGAGTTGATGTTATATGAGCCCAACGCTTTGATGGCTGCTTGACTATCGGAGAGGATTGCAATTTCCTTGTTCCGATCTTCACCATTAGAATGTTCAGTTCTCATTCGTGTACTGATAAGCTCTGAAGTGACTGACTTTCAGGAAGAGAGCCAATCCGGCCAACAATCACAAGGTAACCAGAGTAGTCGAAGCTCCTGTTAATTTAATAATAACTCTGAAGCTGTTAAGGAATGATCTCGCCTCTGAACAACGAACCAAGTAAAGTGTCTTTTCCGCACGCGATTCCGCGCGCGATTGGAGAAATCGTGTGCGAAAAAGTATCACTTTCCGCACTTGCTAGGTAAACAACTATTGTGAAAACTATTTTTCAAATATATTGTGTTACAATAATAAACGTCGGTAACTGAATTTTAAACGACTATTGAAATGATTATTTTTTTTAAAGGCACCTAATGAGTGTATTTGATTACATATTTTATTGAAAGAACTGAAAGAGCTAGTCTTTTCTGAAATTATAGTTTGTATAACTGTGGGAGTGGAGTTTCTCTGAAAAGCTGAGATAACTGAAAAACTGTACCAATCAATATATTCCTTTCGTCTAGAGACCGAATATGACGATAAAATAATAATCCAAATCGAAAATAACAAAATCCCTAGTATACTCTAGCCGTTTCAAATGGAAAACGTCAGATTACCTCAATTCTAGCGATCATCGATTTACTTGGGCACGAATATCAGACATCATGTTAAGAAGAAACGGCTTTTCGACGATATAACGCCAGAGATCTGTTACGGTTCATGAAACGATATTTCTACAGAGTGTCCTTACATTTCAAATGCAAAATATTATGGACAGACCAAAAGATCTATTGAAGTACGCTATAAAGGACAATTAGCACATCTGAAGAACAAAAAAATCGGCAGTCGCTCATCATGTTTTGCAACAAAACTATTCCATAGACTTTAGTACATTAATAATCCAGTACGATTGGGTTTTGAGACGACGTAAAGACACAGTATTGGGTCAGTACTTTATTTTTCTGTATTTCAGATGATATAAGTCAGATAGATCGGCGGATAAAGTTGCAGTTGGAATATTCTGACAACCCTTCACTTACCAGTATTTTTATAAGCTTTAAGTGCCGTGCATGGAAAACAATATGGTCACGGACGGATGTTGTTTTTCTTTCGAAAATAGGGTATTTTCAATATTCATATAATATCGACTTCTGAAAGCTCCTTCATTTTCTGGCGAAATTCCTAAAACTGATATATTACGCTCGTATTTCGACAGGTCAGTTGCTTCGTATATCATACTGATACAAGAAAAGCAATAATATTATGTGCGGAGCTTCCAGAAATGTCAAGCCACATATTATGTTTCAGAATTTATAGCACGCACAACAGTTGATATTGAATGTTCCATTGAATTTGAAAAAATCGGGGGATTCTTCTGTTATTAGAGTGTGTTGAGTTTCGTGCAGTTCCTCCTTTATTTGATGATCGAGTCAATTGTAATCCTAGAAGAAAAGGCAATGCTGGATTATATTAGATTGGACTTTTTATTGACAAGTCATAGAATCTTCGTTCAGAAATAAGTATAAAAATCACAAAGCAATACAATATTATTTGAAAAAAAAAAATACATGGAGAATATGTACCCACACCAACAGTATAATATATGTATATACAGTGTGACCCATTTAAGATGGAAGCACCCTTATAAAACTTACATTTTTCAACCGATTGAAATGATTTTTGTTTCGTCAAGTAGACATCCAAGAAGTCTACCAGGACACCAAATTTCATGAATAAATCTTCATTTCCAGGGCCAACTAACTTTATTTTTCAAGGTGAAAAATCTAGAAAAATTACTAGCGTTTTTTTCAGAAAAAATCTGACTGCACCACTGGATTCGCGATATTTTCAAATGGTTTATATATAAGTTACGTTTTTTATAAGTTATGAGGAAATTTGAAAAATATGCCGTTTAATTAACCCACCAATTCAATTTCAGAACTTTAATCAAAACTTTGACTCCACCACTGTATTGAAGGTGTCTCGAAATATCACTGACTATAATTTCATTGAAATCTGTTGATAAATAAAAATTATGAGATAAAATGACATTTTCCTGAAAATCCATTAATATATTTTTCAAATTTTATTATCTTATAATTTTTTTATTTATTTACAGATTTCGATGAAATTCTGACTAGTGATATATCGAAAACTTCTTAATACAGTGGTGTTTTCCAAATTTTGATAAAAGTTCTGAAATTGAATTGGTGGGTTGATTAAATGGCATATTTTTCAAATTTCATTTCCTTATAACTCTTTTATTGATTGATGCATTTCAACGTAATTTACATATGAACCGTTTGAAAATGATGCAAATCCAATGGTGTAATTGATTTAATCATGAAATTTGGTGCTTTAGTAGACTTTTTGAATGTATACCTAACGAAAAAAAAATCATTCCAATCGGTTGAAAAATGTAAGTTTTATAAGGGTGCTTCCATCTCAAATGGGTCACTCTGTAGAATATAATAAAGAATGAAATCTAAGATAATATTTGGGGAATTACATTGAAAATTTCTCACCTCACTTTTTTAGCCAATCAAAAAGTTCGTTCTTGATTAGATGACATGGCAACCTAAAAAATACCCGGGAATATTTATCCTCCAGGGTACCCTGGGCGAAATTAATAGGTGGAAATGTTTCTGTCAAATATTTGACATGTGATAATTGATAATATTCTATCACGAAGTTTGGTATGTGATTGTATATCATGTAGCAAGTGTTATAAACATCATATTAGTAACAAGTGTAGACATAGGATAAAGTTTTTTGCCCATATCCCCACAGTTTGTTGTTTAACATACTCCCATCAAACCTCAAACCTGGTATCGCTGCACTCGTAATAACGATCTCTAATGGAAATATATTGGGTGTTCCAAAAAATTTCACCATTGTAATTTTTACTCATTATTTAATAACCCTATAGTTTGTCTGTATGGTGCAAATATTGGCACTTTACAGAAGAAAATTGGCATATCTTCATTTAATACTTTATGTAGGTATACACTATATTTATTGAAATATTACGGCAGATTGTTGATCGGGTTCATTATCTAATAAGATTCAATACAATATTTCGTTTCAAATAGTCACGATAACGCAAAAATGCAAACGCAAAATATGGTTGACTCGTTGGTAAAAAAAATGTCAACATAAATCGTGGTAAATTCCGTATTTTCCATTAATGAACGATATATATATATTGATTTTTCCGCAAATAAAATTCAATGAAATGTCACAGAATATTTTTATGGTTAGTAAAAATTATAGTATATTTATTTTGTCTCCGAATCTTTTAGGCTCGACTACGATTTGGTGTAGTTGTCGGTTAAAATGTATTTGAAATATTGGTGAAGGCGAGTAGAAGAGCTATAGGGATATCAAGCCAAAAATCTGATCCTTGGGAACACTACGAGTGTGGTAGAATTTCGTGCGGACATTTTCAGATTGCTGACTGCTGATATTCGTTTGTTGGCGTGAGGTTGAAATTTGAGAGGGGGAGCGGTGGGGTATGGTCGTTTGCTTGGGTTCTCAGCGGGTCGCTGAGATGTGGGAAGCATCAGACACACACAAATCTGTCAGAATATTCATGAAATAATATAGACTCGCGAAAAACGGAGCTTACATACTCAGATACTTATCAGTTAAATTCCTAAGATTGCCATTATCAGACGAAATTGATACAAATATACAAAATTTTCTATGAATGCCGCATAATATTTTTCAGATATCTACAACCTCTTTTCATTTAATTATGTTGGATGATAATCTGTAGGATTACTTAAAATGGTGAGATACCAAATTATCATATTTTTTTTCATTTCAGATGTGGCTGCTTCTGATTTATTCCTCTCCCGTACGAAATCTGTAATAAATGAGGGCGACTCAATGGCTGTCGTGTGTAAAGACGAAGGGGGGCAGCTGGTCACGTGGAGGGGGCCGAAAGGCCCTCTTCGGGCCAACACTCAACCGTCTGTGCAAGACACTTCCATTGGAAAGCTGTTGAAGTTCAATACGTCCAAGGTGGAACACACAGGAAACTACACGTGTAGTCTTTCCAACAACATAGATGTGAAGAAAATTTTTTCATTGATAGTTGAAGGTGAGTGGTTAACAATATTAATTTTATGATCAAATAGTTTTCCATTTACAGAACGATCTAAAATAAGGAAATAAATGAATTCAAATGCTCTCGCAGGCGAAAAGTAACAGAAGAAATATTACTTATATATTTTATTATACAGTGCGGCTTTTAATAGCCCCCCTCCGCCCTATTAACTTTTGAACTGTTCGAAATAAAAACCGGTTTCGAGGGTTTCACTAATACTACTTTTTGAAATAAAAAATATGGTGATTGCTCAAGAGGGGGCGCGGGGGGGGGGCATCAACTCAAAATTTTTAAATGGCATGGGGGGTCAAGTGGCATATCGTTGAAAGAAGAATTCCATTCTCTATACAATCATCTAAATATTTTTTAATTTTGTTTATAATTTTTTTCTCAATTTCGATTTTTATGCCTTTCGAAATTTTTAATTAATGTGCCACCAGCGCCATCTGTCGAGTAATTGAAATGTTTCTTCTCTCAAAAAGCAGTACCGGTAATACCCTTTAAAAATTTTTTGGTTTCATTGTTCCAAATCAAACTGTTCAAATTTATCGAGGTATGAGAAGTATTCAGATCCGCATTTAAATTTGATATTTCGAATTTGAATTGCAAAAAAAAATATTAACGAAGTTCAAAAAGAATTAGATGGTTGTAAAGAGAATGGAAATTCTTTTTCGAAGATGTGCCACTTGATTCCCCATGCTATTTAAAAATTTTGAGTTGATGGGCCCCCCCAGCGCCCCCTGTTGAGCAATCTCCATATTCTTTATTTCAAAATTTTTGAAACCCTCGAGACGGTTTTTTATTCATGTTTCTACGTCAAACCGTTAAAAGCCGCACTGTATAATATTACACAAAGAATAAAGAATAAAAAGAAAAAAATAAAGTAGCATTATTATATTAGTATAAGTTATTGGAGTTGTGGAAAATATATCACAAAAATACTAAATACAAATAAAAATTCCGCACATATTGTAAGTTGGTGCATTCCGTAAAAATTTGTTCTTGCTCTCGAAGTCTGGATGTTACTTGAGTTCAGTGTTGCCAGGAACTTAAGAATATTATCTCCAGGTCTGAATGTCAAAAATCACCAGAAATCACCAGCATAGAAGCGCATGCGCTAAGAAGTACCAGGGTTTCATCGTTATGAATGGGTGTAGTATCTATGTCTTTTTCCATGAAGCGCTTGCGCACAACTGACACAATCCACAAAACGTCATTTTTAAAATGTGACATTTGATGCGTCGTCATAAAACCGATTATCTTCTTCTTTTGAGAACATCAACGATAAACGATAATGTTTTGCCGATCACTATCATCTATTCTCTTAAAATATTAAAAATATGACAATTGACAATTGACTATGACAATATCCAATATTGACAATTGAGAGAATTGGAACGCTGTTCGGTGTTCGATTCAGATCTACTCGTAGACCCGGAGTTACTCGGAGCTACTTGAAGCGGCTTTAACCGCAATTTTATAACAGAACCAAACTTTCGTTGAAAAAAACTTGAAAAGATTGCGACTCCATGTCTATAAATGCCTTTTTCTTGTTTACGAACATCCTAGATTTCCGGGGAAAATAATAATATTTCGAATGTTTTCGTCCACACGCACCGCTATAAATATATTTATATTGCGGCGGTTTCACCAGTAAAAGTACTGCAAACATCCGGAATCTGATATTTATGAATTTCTTCTTTATCTCAAACATAGGAGGCACTGTCAACTCTTTTTTTCATTTTAATTTCTTTAGTTGAAATTCAATTGAATATATGATTTCAACAGAATGCAAGTTTAAACTTCACACTATGCTTGGGGAAGATTATGATAAGAGTTTGGAATAAAGATTGTCAATTGTTTTTGCTGAAAATATGGGTTCACGGAAATATTTGTACTACTTCAAATAGAATGTTTTTATTTGAAGCTTGTAGACGATGCAGTAACTTGATTCCTTACATTTAGGAAGTCCATCGTCTCAATGATTGAAAGACTCCTACTTCCTTCACTTTATCAAAAAGTTGAGATTGCTTGCACCTACTCGCAATCGTCTTCAGGTGAATAATAACAAGTACTATGGAACGCTGCATTAACGTAAACTGTATGGCTTCAAAATAAGTGGTTGACGGCGGTAATAATGAGCAAAATGAAAATAAAAGAAATAAACATGCAAATAATTGAACAATAATTTAGTTAATGTGGAATAATTATACTAAAGCAGCAACCCAAAGAGCTTATTTTGGATTATATTCAACGAATCGAGAGTATATATATTTTCAACATTTACTGAAGAAAATTTGGAGATTATGGGTGTGTGGAAAACTGAGGCAGGAGTAAAACACAATTCTTTGGCATGTATAAGTGAGACATTTCTCTCTAGTCTTGGATCGTTGCATATGGTCCAAAGAGGGAACTAGTTCCTACTTCAGTATAATAATTTCATATTAACTAAAATATCCCTGATTTTCAAATCCTCCGTAAATATCGTAAAAGGATTAGGTGAAATGGGACAAAACACATTCTAGGTACTCAGATACTCACATAATATATTGGAATGAGAAGGTAGAAGTCTTCAGAAGTGATTTACACTTTTTCTTTTCCTTCTGAGACATTTTTTAGCAAAGTTAAGACGTATATAATTTTCGCGAACCTGAAGATTGATATCGGCATTCGATCACGTTTTCTGGAAAAACGGACACCTTGTAAGAAATAACTGGGAATATTTCTTGTGGAGAATTGAATTATCTTTCGTTTCTTGATGAATATCATACTTTCCGAAACAACAGCAAAAAAAAAGAAATAATTTCATCAATAAACAAATATGTATGTTCCACCCCTGATTTTTCAGTAAACATTTTTTTCTTACAATACAGATGTCAAGAAGTCATGCACCGATTTTCATGGTGCTCCAATTCATTCTTCAGTTTTGGCTTGAATTTGTCAGTGGTTACTGGACTATGAATTATTTTTGAATTTTTGATCCATTTCCGTTCCATTGATTCTCATTCACAGAGCAAGCAAAATTCCTTAGTCACTGTGAATGTTGTCCAGTTTCAGTACTATATTGAGTCATTTATATGTCTTCATTTACAGATAGAAATAGAATGAAGGTTCACCGTCCTGATTTTCACAGTGCCTTCACTTATTCTCCTCGTTTAAACTCATACGATACCAACAGAGAAACAACTACAGAAGGTAACTAATAAAATTATAGCAAGCTCACCTTGTAGGTTGAATAGAATTTATGTGAAGGGTCGAGGGGGTATGAAAGTGGGCTGGAATTCTGTCAAAATAGCTGAAATGTTTCATTACCAAGTGTCTGATATGAATAAAAAAAAACTGAATTAATTCTTTAAGTTGTTACGTAGTAGTGTAGAAAAAGTGTTACATAGAACTAATTGCAACAAAAATGATTCTTGTTGTAAATGATAGTTAACAGGCTCCTAATAACATACTGAAAGTATACATTCGTGCAAAATACTTTTTGGCTGCCATCTTGAAAAAACATAAAAAATTTGAAAGCATCATAAAAAAATCATGTGTGGTATCAAATTACAGAAAATGTCGATTGAATAAATAAAAAATGTTTTTAAATGAGCCTTTTTGGTCATTATTTAGAACAAATAATAGGTACTTCCCCTTTTAGCATGATTTTTAACGATTTTTTCAAATTTTTTATGTTTTTCAAGAAAAGACATTTTGCGCAATAGTTTAGTATGTTGATTAGGACCATATTACCTATCGTTTACAACGGGAATTTTGATACAATTGGTTCGACTGAAAGGTGCTTATCTACTTGATTATATTCCACTAGAGGTCAACTTTATTTCCGACTAGGCATCGCTTAAAAAAAAAGTCATCTGAAGTCAAGCATTTCATCCAATTGTGCCTCGACAACAATCCCAAATAGACCAAGTTTTTTCACCCACAAAATAAAAGACACAAAGATAGTTCGTAAATGAAAACCCCTGTTTTCGTCTCAGCAAAATCGCTTTGTGGAATGTAGTTAAAAAAAACTATAACTTTTTTGTTTTTTGCACTTTGACTTTTGTAGAGAATTAAACCTACATAATTGTTTTTTGTACGTCCGGATCAGTGCATTTTCGTCTAAGAAAATCCGGGAAAAGTTCAAAAAAGAGAAGATTTTTCAAAAAAGAGAAGATTTTTCAAAAATTCACAAATCATAAATCTGAAACTGGATAAACAATTTCGGAAACTGATAGATAATAACATGTGGTTCAACTCTGCACAAGATGTTTTCTGTCCGATGTGTAGTTTTTGCACAATAGCGTTATAAACAATTTGAGGGCTTATTTACAAAATGCGCAGAAGGGAAATCATCATATACAAATTCTGTGAACGGCATTTGGAAGTAAAGATCAAACACTAGAAATCGTATATTTTGGATTATACTCTCCTCTCCTCGATATTTCCCCCACGACTATGCCATGAACACTCTTTCAAGCGTTTAGAGTAACTTTCGGTGTCATTTTCAACAATTTCGCACATCTTGGGTTTTCATTTACGAACTATCTTACAAAAAGTAGTAAAGATCATTTTGCGTCTTCAATTTTGTGTGAAAAGAGACCCTTTTATTTTTATCTATAGCTTGGCCTAAAACACAAAAAGCTATTTCTGAAATGTTGAATCTGATATCTCAACCATGAATAAGTTATTTGAAAATTAAATGAATCGAAGCAATATTTTGACTCTACAGTGAGATTATTGGTATTTGTAGTGTCACATAAAGAAATAAAGTTTTATATTTTTACTTCAGTTTATCGGAATGAACTTCAAAGAATCAAGTAAAATCATGACTAGTAAAGGGAAACATAGTTGTTCCGAATTTTAATATCTTTTTCGAAGTTACCCTAGAAGTTACGATAATAACAAGAGCCCTGTACTTTGTAGATACGAAATTTGATCCGTCCGAAACAGAATACGAAAGAGAAAAAGAAACAGAGAGTGAAACAGAAACCCAAACAGAAACCAATTATTACAAACCAAAACTGAATACCCGTCGCCCGTTTCATAAAGGTAATCTGAAATCGAATATCTCGCAGAAATCAAGCTTTCATAATACACTTGACACCCAACACAAACACACGTTGTTCTTGGATTCTGACAAGACTGAAAAAAACTTAAGGCCAGTAGGGAAAGACATTAAAATTCGAATATTTAAAATATTGAGAAAGCAATAAAATGCAGTTTGCAACATGTTCCGAATTCCAGAACATTGTCAAAATTACAATTAACTTGAATTTTGCTGTATAGTTGTTGCAAAAATTCCAAAAGTTCTGCAAACTTGGAGCGGTAATAAATATATTATTTCATATCACGAATCAAGTTTGCAACCAATTCGAGTGTACGGAACATTTTTTCAATTAAAAACTGATGTTTTTCTTTGATATACCGACCACAAGACAAAAGTTCTGCAAACTTGATGCACAGTTGTACAGATTTGTAACCTTTCACGTTGACTGGAACATGTTTATTTATTATGTTTTGAAACTGTTGCAAATTTTGAGAACAGCTATTCTAATGCATTCACAAATTTACAACCTTGTACACGATCCGAATCTTCATGCAATTCGGAAAAATCTAAAAAAATTATTTAGCAAATTTGCATCAGAATAAATGTTTTAAAAATTTGCAGCTAAGTTTTAAAACTTCTTTAATTATTCCGAGATCACCTTGATCAAAAAATGACCACGAATGGAAAAAAATACAACGAATTAAAAAAATTACCACGAATTAAAAAAATATATAAATAAACATGTTCCGGTCTACGTAAAAGCTTGCAAATCTGTACACATTTTCCGATATATGTGCCAATTTTGCTGAAATTTTTGAATTTTTTCAACAAGTATACAGAAAAATTTGAATCAATTGCAATTTTGATAATGTTCTAGATTTCGGACCAGGTTGCAACATTTTATTGTTCATTTTTAAACCTTTCCCAACTGTTTTAGTTTGAAAACTTTTGTAATTATTGTGAATTGATTGTCCATATCTATTGGCCTATTATCGTAGATATTATATGGGTATTCTGTTTTTGAAAACTCGTGTTTTTCGGCTTTGCATTTCTACAGGGTGTCAAGTGCATTATCGAGTATTTTGTTACAACTGTCGATGGTGCTTTGGGAGCATGAATTCAAACGGAATTTCAGTTCGATGGACACCCAAACAACAATTGCATTTGACTGAATACTTCATTCCATGAAAATTTGTTGGCTTTGTCTGCTTCATCTGTTTCAATTTATTGATTGCGAATTCAGACGAAACATCTGATCGACTGGAATGATTACAGTTACATGCTCTGTGATTCAACTCTCACAATAATTCTTTGTTCAATTTTGGAACAAAGTGCAAGAATGTTTGAAGTCAAACAATAGCTCACGGTCGCAGTTGTAACAATTTCGTAGGAAATAGTTGCATTTGACGCCTTATAGAATTTTGAAGCAGTAGAGTAGAAAGCTTAGTGTATTCATCTGAATATTCATTTATGTTTCTATAATGATGAATCTTTTTATAACCATACCGAGTGATTTTCGTGAGCCACGAATTTAATCTTGCAGTCGGATCAGAATTCAAAACTGAAATTTAATATTCTATCATAATCAATCTCACCTAGAATACTTCCAGTATACAGGGAGTGCCGCCAAAAGTCGATAGAATTTTTTTCATTTTTGAATTTTGTTTGTTTTTAGTTCAGACAACCTGACTCATGATAAGCTATCTTTTACAAATTTCAACTTGTGCCGATTAAAAAAAGAGTCGTAGTGGTAAAAAAATATGTACCTCAAGAACTGTTCAAATTGAGGAAGCCAAATTCGTGGACGTTCATTTTTACTCGTGATATGCCATCTATGTTCTAATTTTTCACCATATGATTGCAGGTGATTTTCGAGTGCTGCATTAAAAATAATTATCAAAAACTCAATTTTTCAAAAGAAACATTTTATTTTTCTAGAATTGAATAAGAAACTGTAGAATATCAAATTTTTGTGTAAGATGAAAACAAAGGATGAATTGTAATTAAAAAGGTTATATACAGAGTGCCCCATTTGAAAGCAGGCCACCTCTCTAAAACTGTTATTAATTATACGATTCAGAATTTTTTTTTCAATAGTTGAACCATCAATAGTTCTAGTTGAGTGACATAAATTCGAAATGAAAATGAAAACTTCAAGGCCTACTTCGAATTTTTTTAAAGGTAAAAAATCCAAAAAACATACTAGCAATTTTTTTAAATAGAATTTGGAGACGCCACTGGATTCACGACATTTTCAAGTGGTTGATGTGAAGATTACGTAGGAATGTGTCTATGAATGAAAAAGTTATATGGGAATGAAATTTGAAAATTATGTCAATAAATCAACCCACCTCTTTAATTTCAGAACTTTCATCAAAATTCTGACTACACCACTGGATTCAGAATACTTCGGAATACATTTGGTCAGAATTTCATCAAAATCTGTTCATAAATAAAAAAATTATAAAATAATAAAATTTGAAATTAGTGGAATTTTAGGAAAATTTTATTTTATTTCATAATTTTTTTATTTATGAACAGATTTCGATGAAATTTTGAACAAATATATTTCAAAATATTTTGAATCCAGTGGTGTTGTCAGAGTTTTGATCAAAGTTCTGAAATTGAAGTGGTGGGTTGATTTATTGACAAAATTTTCAAATTTCATACCCATATAACTTTTTTATTGATGAACGCATTCCTACGTAATCTTCACATCAACCACTTGAAAATGTCGTTAATCCAGTGGCGTTGCTGAATTCTATTTAAAAAATTGCTTGTACGTTCTTTGGATTTTTTACCTTGAAAAAAATTCGAATTTGGCCTTGAAATTTTTATTTTTATTTCGAATGTATGGCAGCCAATTAGAACTATTAGTGCTCTACCTATTGAAAAAACAAACTTCTGAATTGGATAATAAATAACAGTTTTAGAGAGGTGGCCCGCTTTCAAATGGGTCACTCTGTATATGCTCTCGAAGTGAAACCAAGTTGTGCTATTTTGTAAATGAAATTGATTCGAAAATGGAAGATAAAATTCAATGTGCTTAGCGGAAAGTAGTTAGTCGTGTCAAATATTTGCCTGAGTTTCCACCTTTTAGGAATGTGTAGGTATATTTGGCTTAGTCGAAATTATTTATTTTATTGCAGAAATATGTGCTACGCAATCTTCTGATGTGGAATAATGAATTGCCTTGTCAAAGATCTTGTCGAAATTTTACGTTAGAGTTCTGTCAACGATGTTTTTACTCGATTATTATGATCTGTCTTGTGGAATCGAATGGGAATCAATATTTTTTATAAAATTATTACAATTGTCTTTAGTTAACACAGAATACTTGAAACAGCAAGAAATGTCTCGGAATTTTTTGGTTTTTATTGAATACTCGGTAGATGTTGAAAGGTTTAAGTTGTTCATGAAAAGTTATACAGACCATTAAAACCTGAAGCAGCAAATTTTTTTAATATTCAATAGGATCAATGGATTAAATACGAAAATTTCAAATATCCGCTGTATTTAATTTGATTTCATTCTCATGGAGACAGCTAGCAAAATTTATCAACCGCTTCTGTAGTGCTTCGTTTTTAAATTCCAACAAGATATTGAGTCGTCATTATTTGTCTTGATTTACAGATAGAAATCGAGTAAACTCACAGTATCCGGACTTTGGCACTCCGTTTACTGATTCTCCACGTTTTAACCCATACGATACCAACAGTGAAACAACTACAGAAGGTAATTGATAATAATTATAGTAAGGCCACCATTTGAATGCGTTTTAGAAGCAAATTTCTGGAAGATAACTTGTCTACTTTGATGAGCATCTCTTTGACAGTAATCTGGACTGCCACCGGGATCTGTCCGGGGACCACTTCTTCTTCCGATTCAAATAAATGACGTTTTCTACTCTCTCCAACTTTCGAGTGCAGAGTGCACTCTTTTTGCTGCTGAGTAGCATGTTTTGAAATAAGTTTGTCAATAATCCTGAGAGAAACCCAAAATAATCACGCAATGATCATGCCAAACTTCTTTGCATCTTGATTGGTCCGAAATATCTGTCGAAATATAATATCGAAACAACTCTCATGCCACGGAAACTCCAGTTTGAGTACGGTTTTCATTAAATTATTAAAATTGTCATTTTTAACACGCTTATATTAGCTTCACTTGTATCTATGTAATGGAAACTTTTAACGTGATTTTAACCCACTTCCAGACGTCCGAATGATTTGAAATTTGGCATGTGTTCATAATTCCGGTGACAATGCAATATGACATTTTTCATTAAGAAAAAACAAATGTCGACTCCAAGATGACGAACGAGATTTCTCATTATGGTCTGATTCGATTCAAAATTAACGTGTCAGGGTTTACGAGGTCAGAGATTGTGAATTTTTGGTCATGAATGGTTATGAATTCAAGATGGCGGCCCAAGATGGTGGACGAGTTTAGTGATTATGGCAGATTCCATTCAATACTTGGAACAGCGCGGAATATCTCGGAATTTCTTGGTTTTTCTTGAATTCCTGATATATGTCGAAGAAAGTTATAGGGAATTTTCCAGTTACATCCTCAGCGTATTAATTATATGATGAAAATATTCAGTTAAATTTTGAAACAATATGTTGCCAGTTCAATTCCACATAGTAGTTGAAAATAATGGACGCATTTCTTCCATACGCCTGTCAATCATCGATCCCTGCCAGGAGATACTAATGCCACAATGAATTTTTTAATACATCCAATGTTGGAAACGTTTTTTTTGCAACTAGCGACCACTTTCTGTTAACATTTTTCAAAAATATTTTCAAACGCCTCCAAACTTCTTGCAACGCATCAGGTCATATTTTTGTATTTGAGAATAAGTACTGATTGCTCATCAATCCAGTTGAAAACAACGATACGATGTTGGTCTCCCACCAAGAGTTATTCAGTCCATTCAAACTAGAAGCAGCAGATTTTTCCCCTCCCTAAGGTGATTGAGGGATTTGTTTGGAAAATTTTGAGTATTCGCTTTTATTCTTATGGATGCAGCTAGCAAAATATCTCAGTCGCTTGTGTAGTGCTTGGTTTTCTAATTCCAGTGTTTTCTCAAGTCGTCCTTTTTGTCTTCATTTACAGCGAGAAATCGACATTATCAGGACTTTGACACTCCGTTTACTGATTCTCCAGGTGTTAACTCATACGATACCAACAGTGAAACAACTACAGAAGGTAATTGATAATATTATAGAATGTCCACCTTGTAAATGCGTTTTTTTCAATCAAATTTTAACAAGAGAATTTGTGTTCACTTTAATGAGCATATTTTTGACAGTAAACCATTACTCACAGGAATGCCTCCGGGATCTGTCCGGGGGCCACTTATTTTTATAACTTATATAAATAACGTATTTCACTCTATTCAACCTTCCTTGAACAGAGTGAAATACGGTATCTTCCATATGAGCTCATCAATAATTCTGAGAACGCAAAAATTATCTCGTAATGATCATGACAAACTTCTAGAGTCAGATATAAATTGAGATGGCACTATTGCGAGATAGGACAATAGTGTTGCCGGAGTTCATATATCAGAAAAAAGAATTGATTCTACATAAATAAGAGTCCCGTACGCAGGTAGTATGGGACGGTTTTGAGTACAATTCAGGCATAAAAAAGTTACTCACTTAATTTTTCAGAAAAATGCACTTCAATCAATGTTAGAACATGAATGAAGAGTAAAAAATAAAATACACAATTTTTCCGCCTAGCACCAAAAGTAATATTGATATGATTTCCAAATATTTAGCTTGTGACACCAAACATTTTAGTTGAGCACCAAAAACCATAGTTGAGCAACAAAAATCATAGTTGAGCACCAAAAATCAACTATTGAGTTGTGAAGTTCACCACACCACAAATCTTACTTGAACACCTAACTTGAATATTTGAGCACCGAAATGAAGCTAGCTTGCGACTTGAAAATGCGTGAAATGGTGTTTTGCTTGCGCTTGACACATAAACCTAACCTTAACAAGCTAACTATTAGTTTGCATGTTGAAAATGCGTAAGAGATTATTTAATGTTTTTGGTGTGTATGTATTACATTAGGTACGACTTTAACATTTATGCCAAGTTTTCAGGTGCTCAGAAATTTAATTTCTGGTTGAGGTTTTTTGGTGCTCGTTTATTACTTTTGGTGAACAAATATTATTTTGAAGACAGAGTATAACGCTTGGCGCGTAATGTTGTAGCACACTGATTATTTTGGTGCTAATTTGAAATATACATTTTTTAGCGAGACGTTTGGGGTTTTTTTCCGAAATAGATGTTTTTTTCGATCATCTATGATAAGAATTAATTCTTCATTTCTCATTACGTAAACATTTATATAAATTAATTCCCTTTTAATTTTTTCTATTGGAAGAAACTTCTATATGAAGCTTGCCTACGGCTCAGATCGCAAACTTCATTCTCATGTGTAATAGTCCTCGTTACATGTTTGTTGAATGAAATTCTAGTATTATTGCTGATTCTGATCCAAATGAGTATCTATACCGTATGTACTCAAACTCTGTTTTAGTTAGGAAATATTTGCATCTAAATATCTTTTTCTACACAGAACAAGAAATAATGATATCCCAAAGGAATATAATCGATACAAATAATGAATTAGTGAGACCCATTTTCCAGCACGAAATTTCAGTTTAACGAAAAGATTTGTTGTCGAAATGTCCTTTGTTTCACTCTACTCTTTGTTCTTTCAGCTTACTTTAATGCTCTTGGCCGCCTTTCAATCAAAAAAACAAATACCAATTCAATTTAACTTAATGGAAGTTTTCCAGAGAGCAGTGAAATTGAATGAAAGCGGTCTAAACGTTTCAGATCCAGACTTTGTGCACCGTTGCTGATTTCTGTATGCATAATGCGAATAGAAATGGCGTTTATGAAATTTCCGTGCCGAATTTTATTGCTTTGTGCTGTGTTACTTTCGTTTCATGGTATTTAACAAAATACTTACTGAAAAAAATGTGGTACGTTATATCAATAAATGCCGTTTTTTACCTCTCCGTTCATTGGCAAAATACATTTTTCATCGTGGCACTGAATAAATATTCACGGACTTTTGTAGGTTTATTGAGGTGAGGAAAGGGGTACACTGAGATCAATGATGATCTAATTTCAGACCTATGAACATATTTCGTTACGGCTTTAAAAAAGATTATTGAAATGAAGAAAAAAGTACATTGGAACAATGTATATTATTTCATGAAAAAAATGTGGTACATAATATCAATGAATACCGTTTATTACCTTTCCGTTCATTGGCACAATTAACTTTCAATCGTGATAATGATTAAACATTTACTGATGTACGAAGGTATTTAATGATACAATGAATTCAAGTTCATTGAGATCAAAGTTGATGGTTTTTTACATTTATGAACAGGTTTCGTTGCTGCTATGGAAAGGTTCATTGAGGTGAGAGAAGGGGTACACTGAAACAATTTGAAATTATTCATCATATCAATGGACATAATTCATGGTCCCACAGCATTGATGTATATATTTTCAGAAAATATGGTACATTATATTAATGAATACCTCTTCGTTTATTGGTATAATACATTTTTCATCGAGTCAACGAATAATTATTCACTGAAATATGTATGTTTTTATTTTTACAATGAATTCAAGTTTATCGAGATAAATGATGATCTATTTTCAGACCTATGAACATATTTCGTTGCGTATATGAAAAAGATTATTGAAAAGAAGAAAAAAGTACATTGAAACAATGTATACTATTTTATGAATAAAATATGGTACATTAAGTATATCAATGAATACCGTTTATTACTTTTCCGTTCATTGGCACAATACTTTTTCATCGTGACAATGATTCAAGTTCATTGAGATCAAAGATGATCTTTTTTTACATTTATGAACAGGTTTCGTTGCTGCTATGGAAAAGTTCATTGAGGTAATGAAAGGGGTACATTTAATCCATTTGAAATTGTTCATCATATCAATGAACGTAATTAATGGTCCCAGAGATGATTTTATTGTTACAATGAATCTAAGTTTATCGAAATCAATGATAATCTATTTTCAGATCTACACACAGTTTTATTGGGGCTATGGAAAGATCATACAAGGTGTAACGAAGTTACTAAGTCCCAGTTTTGCTAGGGAGATAGAAGCAACATTTTCCTTCCATTCTATAACTCCGTAATTAACATGTTCATGAATATAATAATAAGCCTTATGTCGAACCAAGCCATCTCGTGTTTGAATATACTCATAAATTTTGCCGGCTTCTGTTCAGCCGAATCCTCGCATAGAAATCTCCGTTGCTGGCAAGTTAGCTTTAGCTGGTAGTACACTGCGCCTCCACTAGAGGGACCACTCCGCACGACTTCGTTGTTTGCACAGAGCCGGTTAACTTAAGCAGACAGAAGCGATCGTTGAAGCATCTTCTCAGGTAGCAAAGACTACAGAGACTTCCGAAGAGCTCCGAAAGGAGCCAGCCGAAATAAAAGATAACTTGGAGATACGCCTTCCAATCAGGATGCTCAATATCAGTGGGAGGCCTTTACGAATGATATGCAATGATTGAATAAATATCACTTATTCAAATGATAAACAAAATAATTAGTTCAATGTGTGAAAGCATCACCAGAATAAACTGAAACATAGATTTAATGTATATCAATTATTGAATCAAGGAATAACCGATATTTAATAATCACCGTTCATTGGATTGATGAAAAATATCCATCGTCGAAATAATCTAAATCATTATATCAATTATACAACATTTATTCGAAGAACGAATAATAATAATTAATCTGATGAATACAGTTTTATCAGTTGAATGAATACAATTCATTGCTTGGGTGATCACTCTTTATTCGTTTGAAGAATGGAATTCATTACCATAACGAACCTATTTAATGTACTTGATCATGATATCAATGAAAGCATTCATTGATATTATTGAGATCCGTATTCATAGTATAGATAACCAGTGGTACATTGACATAACGATTGCGTTCATTGGACCAATATTGATAAAAATATTCATTGAGTCACTGAACTTTTTCATTGTATTCAGGTACCAATTTTTTTCTGTGCACGATTGAATAACTTATGTATAAAATATTTTCCAGTCAGGATTATTCTCAAAAAACTATGTCTAGTGAAGGTTTAGTAATATCATTTGGATTCCAGAAACACCTGGTTGATTCTTTCTTCTAGAAGCAATTCACTCATATGATTAACAACGCTTGCATCTCACGTCAAACTCCATTCTCATTACTAATAGCTATTATTGCAGATTTGTTGGATGATATACCATAAAATACAACAGTCTTGTGAAATCAGTAATTTATTGGGGCAAATTGAGTCATTTGCCCTTCTATAGGTACCCGTACAGAGTTTCTCGATTCACATTTTTTTCATATCCAGACTGAGGAAGCTTAAAATCCAAGAATGACCACGTTAATATTTGATGTTTCATAAAATTCGCATTCAATAATTGTCATTCAACAAAAGGCAACTTTTCCATATAAAATGCTTTCAATTTTCCGGCATCCTTGATGATACTAACTAAACTTCCATAATGATTTCGGTTAACCAAATTATTTTTTGCATAATTGTCACATCCTTCTCCCACGCTAATGGATAACTTTGTACTCCGTCAACGACAACATTTCTATTGAAACTCCTCGTTCTTTTGAGCGTATTTTCAACCCTACAGGCGTGCTTTAGTGCATTTACCGAGTAGTTCAGTTGGGGTTTCAAAAGAAATTTCTGAATGGCCGTATGGAAGATAGCATTCTCTATCATGTCGAATGTTTTTATTTATAGTATATTCGACTATCATCTCTTCAACAGGTGCAAGAAAGCGGCTCAGATTTCATGATTTCGTACGTTTTGGATGTTTTTCGTTTTGCAACCGACCTCAGATAAAAAAATTGATATTATCAAGATAAAATCCGCTCTTAAGGAAATGTGAAGAAGAAGTTCTGGTCTTTTGATAACGAGTTATCAGCCGAAATTTCAAAAGAAGTAATACATTTATAGGCAATGATGATGGTCTCGTCGAAAATCTACATACAGTATCGATCTGGGGTATGGTGGAGCGTGAAGAATAGCTTGCTATAATGTTTAGAGAGCATTACAATTATTTCTCTTCTACTCAACTGAGCTGTTAATTCGTCGAGCAAGACATCAGGAGAGGCGCGCATTAGTGCGTCTCTCTTATTTATATGGTATTATCATATCATTGCGTTCCATGTTGCTCGCGTAGATTTCTGTCTATACCCCAGATGAAAAGTTTCCGATACTGTATATGAAATTGTTGATAAAATCGATAAAACCACAAATAACCCCATGTAAGATGATATATTTGCCGGTATTATAAATGGTATATCCGTTTTACATATCTGTGAGGACTGGATTCAAAGTTATAGCGGACAAAATTCTTGTGGACCAAATTTCAGAAATGGAAACAACCATATCTTGGAAAACTATCATTCTATTACTGTTTCTTCATTACTGTCAGAGGTATTCGAATTCATAATGGAGGAATGTATGAACTTTCTGAAAAGAAACAATTCTAACTCCGATCCAACACAAATTCTGATCGAATCATTCTTTTACAAAAGCAGTTATTTCTTTCTGTTCGAATCTTCTGCAGTGTGAAGCAAGTGAATATTTCAGTGGTTTGTTTGTGAACTCAGTCATGCTTTCGACTGTGTACAGCATGGAAAATTATTGGGGTGGCTAGAAATAATAGATTTCAGGTACGGTCGTCCTGGAAGCAACCAAATCGAAGCATGGATCTCTGGAACGCATTTTAGGGAAGCCAAGCTGACGGGCCAGGGTGTCGACCAGAAGAGTGCCTCTGAGTTCGCCTTCGTGCGGCAGCTGAAACTTCGGAACCAGAATAACCAAAGGTACCGACCCTAAGATACAAGTGAGCAAGGGTACCCCGAATGGAACCTCCGAAACTACCTTCCCCGAAATTATCTCCCTGAGAAGTAAAATAAATATTTTCCAGGGGCAGTCTGCCAGTTGTAAGAGGCAACTAAACGACAACACCTACAAGGCGGCCCAAGTTACCTGTTCGAATGGTGCTAGCTGAGCCAACCGTTCCAAGAGGGGGAAGGGGAAGGTGGTGGAACCCAAAAAATCATGTCAAGAATCGGATTTCCTCCACAAAATCAATATCCTCACAGGTGCTATCAACCCATCTCTGCAAACTCGATCACTCGTGCCAGGAAGGAGTTCTGATGCATCCAGAAGGCGCGTTGCGCATTTATATTGTATAATCAAAAGCAATTCAAAAAAATAGTCTGTTCTTGAAGTAACTCCCCATTTATCTTTGGAACAGATTGTAATTTTTTTATGTCAAATGGTATAGATAGAGTGCAAATCGGCAAAAATTTTACTGCTAGATACTCTCTCCAAACTTTCTGTATGGATTCTTTGGACCAAGTCTGCCACCGTTTTCCTCTTTGACTTTTTTGTTACGGGGCGTTTTTCAAAAAAAAAATTGATTCATTAGGTCGTTTCAAGAAAAAAAAGTTCCTATGAACAAATGTCCGGATTTGCTTCGTTTCTGAGATACAGGGCGATGAATTTTTTTTGAAACGCCCTGTAAACAGTTTTACTGAAAAACATAAAACTGAAAGTTCTTGAATAGTTATTTCGATACATTACATTAATGACCAACATGAGAATTGCACTAAATTTATGCATCAAGTTCCAAGTGCTGGTCATTGTAGTAATTAATATATTCCACATCCTCGTTAGGCGAAATTATAATATTTCTTTCGAATTCGAGAGAATAATTAGTCTTGGTGACTTTTGTTTTGTCGTGTTTGCTCGTTCCACACGTTGTGTCCATTGTTTATGGAAAAAAATATCGGATGATATTTAAACACTTTGATTTGATATATCTGACCATTCACATATATGCTAGAAAGGTAGTTATAGTCCTTAATTTCTATATCAAATAATTCAAATGAGGAAAAGATTCAGCAGGAAACTACAACGTTATGATTTTGTAGCATATTTTAGTTGTTAGTGTCAAATTTTATTTTATTTTTTCGTACGAATTGAAGGTCATAAATATAGCGATTACTTCTGCTTCCAGAGATCTATGAAAATGATTTGGTCCAATAATTTTCACTTTCGTTGGTACTATTCGATACATTCATTATGCAAATTACAGATTAAAATTTATTTGACAATTTTATTGAATTGTCGTGGGATAAACATTTTGTATTGTGATGGAACTATCTGACGTTATATAATGCAATTCGTTCAATTCCTGATCATGAAATATTAATCTGTTTCATGTCACGATGATTTTACTACGGCATTGTGCTTCTGTTTCAACTATTTGCATATTTATTTTATTTGCATATGAATTGCTTTTTTTGGGGTGGAGGGGATTTCCATTACCGATCGTTGAAAGAATAAAATTTTCACTTCCAGATTTTTTCTTTTCAGTTCCCCTCTTCAATATGATACCTTTATGAATGATATTGTATATCTGAGATTTACGGGTTTCGAAATCATTTTTAGTTTGTTTGACTTTGAGTGAGCAAGGGCTTTTCTTCAGTGCGAGTAGAGGACTTTCTTTAGCGCGAGTAAAGGACTTTCTTCAGCGCGAGTAAAGGACTTTCTTCAGGGCAAATAGAGGACTTTCTTCAGCGCGAGTAGAGGACTTTCTTCAGCGCGAGTAGAGAACTTTCTTCAGCGCGAACAGAGAACTTTCTTCAGCGCGAGTGGAGGACTTTCTTCAGGGCAAGCAGAGGACTTTCTTCAGCACGACTAGAGGTCTTTCTTCAACGCGAGTAGAGGATTTTCTTCAGCGCGAGTGGAGGTCTTTCTTCAGCGCGAGTAGAGGACTTTCTTCAGCGCGAGTATAGGAATTTCTTCAGCGCGGAGAGGACTTTGTTCAGCGTGGGTAGAGGACTTTCTTCAGCGCGAGTAGAGGTATTTCTTCAGCGTGACTAGAGGACTTTCTTCAGCGTGAGTGGAGGACTTTCGTAAGCGCGAGTAGAGGTCTTTCTTTAGCGCGAGTAGGGGACTTTCTTCAGCGTGAGTAGAAGAGTTTCTTCAGCTCGAAAAAAGGACTTTCTTCAGCGCGAGTAGAGGACTTTCTTCAGCGCGAGTAGAGGACTTTCTTCAGCGCGAGTAGAGGACTTTATTCAGCGCGAGTCGAGGTCTTTCTTCGGCGCAAGTAGGAAACTTTCTTCAGCGCGAGTAGAAGACTTTCTTCAGCGCGAGTAAAGGACTTTCTTCAGCGCAGGTAGAGAACTTTCTTCGGCGCGAGTAGATCCCTTTCTTCAGCGCGAGTAGAGGATTTTCTTCAGCGCGAGTGGGGGGTCTTTCTTCATCGTGAGTAGAGGACTTTCTTCAGCTTCTTCAGCGCGGGTAGAAAACTTTCTTCAGCGCGAGTAGAGAACTTTCTTCAGCGCAAGTAGAGGTCTTGCTTCAGCGCGAGTAGAAATCTTTCTTCAGCGCGAGTAGAGGACTTTCTTCAGCGCGAGTAGAGGACTTTCTTCAGCGCGAGTGGAGGTCTTTCCTCAAGTCGAGTAAGTTTTTCTTCAGTGTGAGTAGACGTCTTTCTTCAGGGCGAGTAGAGGTTTTTTTTCAGCGCGAGTAGGGAAGGACTTTCTTCAGCGCGAGTAGAGGACTTTATTCAGCGCGAGTAGAGGACTTTCTTCAGCGCGAGTAGAGGTCTTTCTTCAGCGCGAGTAGGGAAGGACTTTCTTCAGCGCGAGTAGAGGACTTTATTCAGCGCGAGTAGAGGATTTTCTTCAGTGCGAGTAGAGGTCTTTCTTCAAGGCGAGTAGTTTTTTCTTTAGTGTGAGTAGAGGTCTTTCTTCAGGCCAAGTAGAGGTTTTTCTTCAGCGCGAGTAGAGGACTTTCTTCAGCATGGGTAGAGGTCTTTCTTCAGCGCGAGTGGAGGACTTTCTTCAGCGCGATTGAAGGTCTTTTTTCAGGGCGAGTAGTTTTTTCTTCAGTGTGAGTAAAGGTCTTTCTTCAGAGCGAGTAGAAGTTTTTCTTCAGCACGAGTAGAGGACTTTCTTCAGCGTGGGTAGAGGCCTTTCTTCAGCGCGAGTAGAGGATTTTCTTCAGCGCGAGTGGGGGTCTTTCTTCAGCGCGAGTAAAGGACTTTCTTCAGCGCGAGAAGAAGACTTTCTTCACCGCGAGTGGAGAACTTTCTTCAGCGCAAGTGGGGGTCTTTCTTCAGGGCGAGTAGAAATCTTTCTTCAGCGCGAGTAGAGTACTTTCTTCAGCGCGAGTAGAGGACTTTCTTCAGCGCGAGTGGAGGTCTTTCCTCAGGTCGAGTAAGTTTTTCTTCAGTGTGAGTAGACGTCTTTCTTCAGGGCGAGTAGAGGTTTTTCTTCAGCGCGAGTAGGGAAGGACTTTCTTCAGCGCGAGTAGAGGACTTCATTCAGCGCGAGTAGAGGACTTTCTTCAGCGCAAGTAGAGGTCTTTCTTCAGCGCGAGTAGGGAAGGACTTTCTTCAGCGCGAGTAGAGGACTTTATTCAGCGCGAGTAGAGGATTTTCTTCAGAACGAGTAGAGGTCTTTCTTCGGGGCGAGTAGTTTTTTCTTTAGTGTGAGTAGAGGTCTTTCTTCAGGCCAAGTAGAGGTTTTTCTTCAGAGCGAGTAGAGGACTTTCTTCAGCATGGGTAGAGGTCTTTCTTCAGCGCGATTGAAGGTCTTTTTTCAGGTCGACTAGGTTGTTCTTCAGTTTGAGTAGACGTCTTTCTTCAGGGCGAGTAGATGTTTCTCATCAGCACTAGTAGAGGACTTTCTTCAGCGTGGGTAGAGGTTTTTCTTCAGCGCGAGTAGAGGACTTTCTTCAGCGCGAGTGGAGGACTTTCTTCAGCGCGAGTAGAGGTCTTTCTTCAGCGCGAGTAAAGGTCTTTCTTCAGCGCGAGTAAAGGACTTTCTTCAGCGCGAGTGGAGGTCTTTCTTCAGCGCGAATTAAGGTCTTTCTTCAGAGCGAGTAGAGGAGGACTTTCTTCAGCGCGAGTAGAGGACTTTCTTCAGCGCGAGTAGAAGACTTTCTTCAGCGCGAGTAGAGATCTTTCTTCAGCGCGAGTAGAGAACTTTCTTCGGCGCAAGTAGAGGTCTTTCTTCAGCGCGAGTAGAAATCTTTTTTCAGCGCGAGTAGAGGACTTTCTTCAGCGCGAGTAGGGGACTTTCTTCAGCGTGAGTGAAGGTCTTTTTTCAGGCCGAGTAGGTTTTTCTTCAGTGTGAGTAGAGGTCTTTCTTCAGCGCGAGTAGAGGACTTTCTACAGCGCGAGTAGAGGACTTTCTTCAGCGCGAGTAGAGGACTTTCTTCAGCGCGAGTAGAGGTCTTTCTTCACCGCGAGTAGAGGAGGACTTTCTTCAGCGCGAGTAGAGGACTTTCTTCAGCGCGAGTACAGGACTTTCTTCAGCGCGAGTAGAGGACTTTCTTCAGGGCGAGTAGTTTTTTCTTTAGTGTAAGTAGAGGTCTTTCTTCAGCGCGAGTAGAGGACTTTCTACAGCGCGAGTAGAGGACTTTCTTCAGCGCGAGTAGAGGACTTTCTTCAGCGCGAGTAGAGGTCTTTCTTCACCGCGAGTAGAGGAGGACTTTCTTCAGCGCGAGTAGAGGACTTTCTTCAGCGCAAGTAGAGGTCTTTCTTCAGCGCGAGTGGAAATCTTTATTCAGCGCGAGTAGAGGACTTTCTTCAGCGCGAGTAGAGGACTTCCTTCAGGCCGAGTAGGTTTTTCTTCAGTGTGAGTAGACGTCTTTCTTCAGGGCGAGTAGAGGTTTTTCTTCAGCACTAGTAGAGGACTTTCTTCAGTGTGAGTAGACGTCTTTCTTCAGGGCGAGTAGAGGTCTTTCTTCAGCGCGAGTAGAGAAGGACTTTCTTCAGCGCGAGCAGAGGACTTTCTTCAGGGCGAGTAGTTTTTTCTTCAGTGTGAGTAAAGGTCTTTCTTCAGAGCGAGTAGAAGTTTTTCTTCAGCACGAGTAGAGGACTTTCTTCAGCGTGGGTAGAGGCCTTTCTTCAGCGCGAGTAGAGGATTTTCTTCAGCGCGAGTGGAAATCTTTATTCAGCGCGAGTAGAGGACTTTCTTCAGCGCGAGTAGAGGACTTCCTTCAGACCGAGTAGGTTTTTCTTCAGTGTGAGTAGACGTCTTTCTTCAGGGCGAGTAGAGGTTTTTCTTCAGCACTAGTAGAGGACTTTCTTCAGTGTGAGTAGACGTCTTTCTTCAGGGCGAGTAGAGGTCTTTCTTCAGCGCGAGTAGAGAAGGACTTTCTTCAGCGCGAGTAGAGGACTTTCTTCAGCGCGAGTAGAGGATTTTCTTCAGCGCGTGTGGGGGTCTTTCTTCAGCGCGAGTAGAGGACTTTCTTCAGCACGAGTAGAAGAATTTCTTCAGCGCGAGTAGAGAACTTTCTTCAGCGCAAGTAGAGTATTTTCTTCAGCGCGTGTGGGCGTCTTTCTTCAGCGCGAGTAGAGGACTTTCGTCAGCGCCAGTAGAAGACTTTCTTCAGCGCGAGTAGAGAACTTTCTTCGGCGCAAGTAGAGGTCTTTCTTCAGCGCGAGTAGAAATCTTTTTTCAGCGCGAGTAGAGGACTTTCTTCAGCGCGAGTAGGGGACTTTCTTCAGCGCGAGTGAAGGTCTTTTTTCAGGCCGAGTAGGTTTTTCTTCAGTGTGAGTAGAGGTCTTTCTTCAGCGCGAGTAGAGGACTTTCTACAGCGCGAGTAGAGGACTTTCTTCAGCGCGAGTAGAGGACTTTCTTCAGCGCGAGTAGAGGTCTTTCTTCACCGCGAGTAGAGGAGGACTTTCTTCAGCGCGAGTAGAGGACTTTCTTCAGCGCGAGTAGAGGACTTTCTTCAGCGCGAGTAGAGGACTTTCTTCAGCGCGAGTAGAGGACTTTCTTCAGGGCGAGTAGTTTTTTCTTTAGTGTAAGTAGAGGTCTTTCTTCAGGGCGAGTAGAGGTTTTTCTTCAGCGCGAGTAGAGGACTTTTTTCAGCGCGAGTAAAGGTCTTTCTTCAGAGCGAGTAGAGGAGGACTTTCTTCAGCGCGAGTAAAGGACTTTCTTCAGCGCGAGTGGAGGTCTTTCTTCAGCGCGAGTAGAGAAGGATTTTCTTCAGCGCGAGTGGAGGACTTTCTGCAGCGCGAGTAGAGGACTTTCTTCAGGGCGAGTAGTTTTTTCTTTAGTGTGAGTAGAGGTCTTTCTTCAGGGCGAGTAGAGGTTTTTCTTCAGCGCGAGTAGAGGACGTTCTTCAGCGTGGGTAGAGGTCTTTCTTTAGTGCGAGTAGAGGACTTTCTTCAGCGTGAGTCGAGGACTTTCTTCAGCGTGAGTCGAGGACTTTCTTCAGCGCGAGTAGAGGACTTTCTTCAGCGCGAGTGGAGGTCTTTCTTCAGCGCGAGTAAAGGTCTTTCTTCAGAGCGAGTAGAGGAGGACTTTCTTCAGCGCGAGTAGAGGACTTCCTTCAGCGCGAGTAGAGGACTTACTTCAGCGCGAGTAGAGGTCTTTCTTCAGTACGAAACCTAAAGAATATACAAACGTTACGTTGTCTAGTTTTTCCTGGCGTAAGTATTGGGTATAAACAGGTTAGTCGATAGTAGTAATTTACACCCATCTATTTGATTTCTTTGAGAGCACCATGATATATGGTTGTCTGCAAGAAATGTGGTTTGAATGACTATCGGAGAAATTTTAGTCCGAAGGAAAGTGTGCGACAAAGAGGTCCGACCGAACTATCCTGTGAATAAAAGAAGACGCAGCATTGAAAAGAGTGCATATGCCATGTGTTCGTGCAATTGAGAAGGATAGCGATGGAATAGTAAATACTGTGCATCATTTTGAAGCAACAGTGGGCTTGTTCGTTCGGACCTCTTTGTCGCACATTTTCATTCGCACCAAATCTCGCCAACAGCCATTTAAACCTGAGTTTTCAACTACAACCCTAGAGTAAAAAAAAACACTAAAACTGCAATGGGGTTAGTTGAATAATGGTATTCAATGATTTCCTGGCCCTACATTGTGAGTATCGAAAGAAAATCCGGTTCAAAGAATTTTCCGGCCGTAACTTGGAAAAAACTTGCTAGGAAAATTGTTCTTATTCAGATTAATAGGATTACTTATTTGTTGGTTTTTATTGTTATTATGATTCTCATGTTAAAACAAATTGTTACGTTATTTCTCCATTGAGAATGCACTATAATACATACTCAAATCTTAACAAATGATTTATCTGCTTTTCATCCATTTCAGAAGATGTTTCATTCAAAGATACGCCAGAGGAGCAACGGGCAGTTGAAAATAAACAAGTACTTCTACGATGTGAAGTAAGCGGAGACGCGAAAATTTCCTGGAAAGTCGAGGATGAAGAGAATCTAGGTAAGTAATTTTTTTACAGTTAGAATATCAAAACATGATTTTCCGATCGATAACTTCCTATACAAAGTTCAGTCAATAAGCGAGTGAAAATTATGTATTTCAACAATCGCATAGCAGTTCAATTAACAATGATGAATTAACTACAATTATATTATATCACAATTAGAGATTTTTCACAATTATTGCCACATTGTGGTGAAATGCAATTGTTTCAATATTTCTGACTGCAGCTCAGCCAGATACACTTCTTATTCTCAACTAGTAAAAGGAAACATGACGTGCTTCAATGTTGAACTTTCGTACACTGTGTACAAGCAATTATACTGTTATTCTTAAGGTGCGTATTCACTAGAGCATTCCCATCCGTATGAGCACCGAATGAGCATATGAACTGCTCGGTTCAAGCTCGGGCTGCTCGGCTCTTGAGCACCGATCCGCTGTCAGTCGCGCACAAATATTCATACTCGTCCATATCCAAATTAAACTCAAAAACTCTGTAATAACCCAAAACAGAACGTCAAGCACACTTTCGCCGTCCACACTGAACAGAAAAAATCGACAAAAAACGGATCGGCCCGAGCACCGCACGCCCATTCTGTTCGTGCTCAAATCAGCGTTCACATCACATCAGCGTTTTATAGATCTAAAACTGGACAAACAATAATTCAGAAACTTAAAGATAATAATATGAGGTTCAACTCTGCGCAAGATGTTTTCTGTCCGATGTGTAGTTTTTGCACAAATGCGTTATAAACAATTCAAGGGCTTATCTTGCAAAATGCGCAGATTCAAGGAAAATCATCATATTCAAATTCTGTGCAAGACATCTGAAACTAAAGATCAAACACTACAATTTGTATATTTTGAATTTTCATCTGAGAGGTGGAAAATGTGTTGAAATGCCACTGAAAGTTGCTCTAAACGCTTGGAAGTGTGTTCATGACATAGTCGAGTAGCAGTAGTAGTAGAATACAAGATGAAGGTAGTTATAACAAAAATGTTCTCATTTGTTTCCCCGGTTTTGCCGTCATAATCTTCGGTTAAAATATTCAAACACTTCGTAACGTAGTCAAAGTTAAACTGAATTTCAGTTTATACATGGTGTTTTCGAAATTGGAGCGATAAATAAAACGAAATGAAGGAATAATTTTTTGCCAAAAAAAAAATATTTTGGGAGATATTGAATTTTAAAGTTTTCAATACATTTTTTGGTAATCACTAATAAGAGGTCAACAGCCTGCGCAAACAAAGCTGAAACACTGCCAGCGGGCAGACACACGGTGGCCTGGAGAATCAAACCAGTGCACCCCAAACGAAGGTAAAGCGATTCCATAAACATTTTTTTTGGAAATTTTTTTACTTCAGAAACGAAAATTCTTGCTATTTACTGATACATTATGTTCCATATAACATCCCATTTTCTTTATCGCTCCTATTTCGGAACGACCCTGTATACCGAGAAGAGTACTTCGATCAGGCCACTAAAGATGACTGCTATAGTTGCAATCGAAGTTTGGAGATTTTAAACACAGAAAACCACGGCGAAAACCCATACTTAATGGAAAATTGACACCTGCCGTGAAATCCCACATTCCTGAATTACAAGGCTGACTATATTTGAATACATTTTTCCTCAAAAATATGAATATACTGTGTTTTTTTTAAGGGACCACAAATATAAAAATTCAGCCCTGGCTCGTTCTTATTGGCTATGTCTCTTTGTATTTCCCCCAGTGAAAATTTATTATTAAAATAATCTGGTGTTCTCTCATTGCAGGCACAAGATACAAAATTCTTGCAGACGGCCTTTTCATAACGAAGGTTAGTCGTGCTGATAGCAACAAAATATTCAACTGCCAAGCATCGCAGACCTCAACGGGAAAATTTATGTCCAAGAAAATTAAATTAATAGTAGAACGTAAGTGAAGTCAAGTTGCCCTGTTTGATAATAATGACATGCTGTGTCTACGAATTTGTTTGTGTAGTCTCAATGTCGCCCATAGGTTTGCCTAGTAACAGATGTCGTAAGTGGTACCTTGCAAAAGCGTCTAGCCGTACCATTCTACTTTTGATCCCGCAGTCCCGCATGCGCACTTGTTTACGCTAGAAGCGGGGTGAACCGTCAAATATGGCTGCTCCACGCCTGTTCTTTCTGAATTTTGGATAAATAGTCGTTATTTCGTAATAATTTTGTATTGTTATTAGGTCTAGGTAAGGGTAGTCAAGACAGGTATGGTTGGCTGGTAATTTACTTATTTTCAACTCGGTTTGCATGCAAACTAATTCACGCGTTTTCAACTGACTTGCAAGCTAGGTTAGGTTGCTCAGGTTAGGTTTGTGTGTCAATTGTGAGCAAAAAAAAAATTCACACAGTTTCAACTCAGTTTGCCTTCTTGTTTTGTCATCTAAACACCCTGCCATACCGCCATTAAATGACCCACTTGGTCAATTACATGATTTTAATTCGAGTTGTGCGCATGCGAAACTGTGGGATCAAAAGTAGAATTGGTACGGCTAGACGATTGTCTTAAGTTTTGCGTGTGAAGTTCAATTCAGGAGGCACAGGTTTTTGCCTATAGTGTAGGAGCCCTTTCATATCCCTATATGAAATTAGCCAAAACCCTCCATAGTTTCATCTCATCTGGAAAGATAATAGAACATAATAATACAAGGCTATCTCCGCAATTGCTAGTTAAATGGAAATGTTATTTGAAACATTTGGAGCACCTATAGATCCATTTTTGGGTTCTTGCCAACAGTATGCAGTCTAGGGTAGGTCAATTATTAATCCATGTCTACAAAGACCTACCTAAAACATACATTTTCAACAGATTGAAACTATTTTTTTTTTCATATGGACGTTGAAGAAATTGACAATGAAAATGTATGTGTTATTCGAATAAAAAAAACTTAGTCGAGGAGAGTGATATAATTTTGTACATTGATTTGTTACTGATACTCTTACAGACACAAGCTGAATACCACTTATTTGATATACAGTGTGTACATAAAGTAAGGAATAAATTCATTATCTAGAAAAGGAAAAGCTTTTCGGAAAAATCCTTGGACACGTCTACTTTTGTTTCAAGATGCGCATCTTTTGGAGTCCTAGTCGGAATGGTGACGTCATTACTCTTCCGGAAATGTCATCATCGATTTTTTTTTCAAATGGCAACCTATTATTTTGACAGTGCCATTTGAAAGAGCATATTTTTCTCCACACAGCACATCAAAAGTGTTGTCATGTTACATAAGGAAATTTTCGAGAAAATGAATTATTCATTGATTTTAAGTTAACTTACGTTATTCGGTTAGTTGGACAAACTAATTAATGAAGAGTTCAAAATAAAGTTCTTCCTAGCTTTGTAAAGTTCTCTGTCAGCACGCCACTGTTGTGTTCGTTTTTGCAAAGCCCTAAAAAAATCACCCTTTTTATTATCGTAAAAAGACATGTTACTGTTTGTGATACCTTGCTGATTTAGACGTTTAGTTGACGTATGCCACATTTAACAGTTCATATTTCATTGATTCACTTCTTTTCGAAACAATTAAGAATACAATGCGTCTTTCTGTTACCCAGAGAATCGAAATTCTGATGATGATTGGATACGGTGATAGAGTACGAACGCAACAAGAAGTAGTTGGACTGTTTAATACTAAATACCCGGATAGGCCCATAACTCAATCGGCAGTGAGCAAAGTTGAGATAAAGTTTAGAGACACTGGTAGTGTTGATGATCTCCCTAAAGCTGGGCGTCCTAAAATCAATGAGGAGGTCAAATTGAATGTCTTATTAGCAATGGAGGAAAATCCACACAACAGCTTAAGAAGCCTGAGCCAAAATCTAGATATCCCAGTTACAAGTACACATAAAATTTTAAAATTGGAAAAGTGGCATCCCTATAAGATGACTCTGACCCAAGAACTTTCCGAGGACGATCCAGACCGACGGATGCAGTTCTGCCAAACGTTAATGGATTTGTGCAATGCCGACCCTTTGCTAGTAAAAAATATTGCTTTCTCTGATGAAGCTACCTTTACACTAACAGGAACAGTAAATCGGCAGAATTGCAGGTACTGGGCGAAGGAGAATCCAAAATGGATGAGAGAACATCACACACAGCATTCTCAGAAAATAAATGTTTGGGCGGCGATTGTAGAAAACAGAATTATTGGACCCCACTATTTCGAAGAAACCTTAAATGGTCCAAGATACCTTCAATTCCTACAGGATTATGTTATACCCAGTCTGGTGATCTTATTTCCTAACGCAAATAACCCTGCTATACCAAATGAAAACTTATGGTACCAGCAGGATGGTGCACCGCCGCATTACGCAGCTGATGTTAGAAGGTATCTTGACCAAGTCTTTGCCAATAGATGGATAGGTAGGCGTGGTGCTATTGAATGGCCCCCAAGATCTCCCGACCTTACTCCATTAGATTTTTTTCTTTGGGGCCATCTAAAGAATGTTGTGTACAAAACTAGACCAGATAATATCGAGGAATTGAAAACTAGGATTACAAATGAGTGTAACAATATTACTCCACGAACTATCACGAAGGTCCAACGAGAATTTATTGACCGTCTTGGATACTGCCAGGCTCAGGAAGGACTTCAGTTTGAACATTTGATCAATTAGTTTGTGCAATCAACTGTGTAAAATAAATTACTATAAAATCATGATAATATTAATTTTCTCGAAAATTTCCTTATGTAGCATGACAAAACTTTTGTTGTGCTGTGTGGAGAAAAATATGCTCTTTCAAATGGAACTGTCAAAATAATAGGTTGCCATTTGAAAAAAAAATCGATGATGACATTTCCGGAAGAGTAATGACGTCACCGTTCCGACTAGGACTCCAAAAGATGCGCATCTTGAAACAAAAGTTGACGTGTCCAAGGATTTTTCCGAAAAGCTTTTCCTTTTCTAGATAATGAATTTATTCCTTACTTTATGTACACACTGTATAATAAATTATAGTGTTGTGATACAGGAAAACTTCTGAATGATTCATGAACTTAGTACCAATGAATTATAAATCACGGCTTTCCTTTTTGTATTAGTTTCTTCCTAACTCAATATTTGTGCTCGCCAGACTCTGGCGGATATTCGTTTTTGCACAAAGTTCCAGAATTATTACAAGTTGTTCAGAACTAACCAAAATAAGCCGTTAAGTACAGTTTCAACCTAGAACAGAAAGTTGTGGTTGTATTTGACAGTCATCTCTCGCAAACTTCGCAATTAATTCGGTTCCTGATAAGTTTGCCGGCATGTATCGCATAGTTCCAGTCAAGCTCGAAATAGATGTCTCCATACATAGAATTTACATTAGGCCATTCGTCACACTTATGTTATTGACTGCTATGCGGCGGCCATTCTCGAACTTGCACTAACAACATTGTTATTCAGAATTCATGCCATTCAACTTGAAGAGAAACAACGTTTGGGTACTCTTCAACTAGTGGAACTATGAATGAATCAAATAATTTTGCCACAATACCCTCCTCTTCACACAGTCCTAACTATGAGCCAAATATTAAACAGAAAATAACTTCCTTTCCCTTCAAGGATATTGAATCACATCTGGCGTCCATTTGTGTAATGCTCCTCAAGGGCACTAATGCAACTGAGAGAAGTTGGTCAAGTCTCTTGTAAAGACACGTTAGCTAAAGAATCAGTCAAAATTAATTTTTCCGTTAACCAGCTGCCGTCCCCTTACGAACGACAGCCCTCAAAAGTCGAAACTTATGCAAGTCAAGGATTAACGAGGTCTTACCTTTGAACGTGCGATGTCTAGCACTTTCTCGGGCCATCAGATAAAAATCTGTAGTCGCTAGGATTCGAACCTAGCCAACCAGCAGCATCAATGGCTTAAAACGCGTCGGTCTTAACCACTGAGCTACCTGGCCCTCAAGGTAAAGATAGACTGCAACTGATAAATTTTGGGTTTTCATAATTAATGAAAGCGCTGTAGCTAAATTGTTACTAGAACCTGACAAAAAATCCAGTAGGAATGATTTTTAGTACACGGGCAGTTCTTGAAGAGTACTTAAAAAAAAAAATCTGCACGCGAGCACACCTATGGAAAGTGGGTAAAATTCCCGGAAAAGTTCGTAAAATCAATAACTTGGAAGGGGTTGAAAATTTCGTTATAATAATTGGATGTGCAGTGAAATCTTTGAAAATGAGCGATTCTAATGATAGTTAACCCTCCGATTAGGATGAAGTTTAGTATTCTGATTCAAATTCAAAAACTTCACATTTGAATTTCATTATAGTACTAGGACTTTTCGAATTCAATTATGGTCCTTGGCCCATAATAAACTTCATAATGTCACTATATTAAAATAACGATGTCATTATGACATGCCAGGAGATAATATTAATTATATCTCATTATCGAGGCTGAAGTTCCTTAAATGTTAAATAGACAATATATCTCATTATCTCTCATATGCATCTTTTATATTTGGAGATCTTTTTTATGAAGATTTTTACACTCTAAAAGTTTGTTTCCGTGCATTATATCCAAATTTCCAATCCCTTTCAAGTTATTGATGAATATCCGATTTTCGGTGATTTCCAGTGAATTGTCCCCAGTTTCCATAGGTGTTCGCATGCAGAACATTTTTCCTTATGTTCTTCTCAAGAACTATCTGTTTGTCAAGAATCATTTCTATTGAATTTAGTGTCAGGTTGAAACTTGTGCTAAATGTACATCTTCCAATATAGAAATGGATGATGGAGTTAAAATTGTTAAAATTGTTGAAATTGTTAAAATTGTTTTTTCCGTTAACCAGCTGTCGTTCCCTACGAACGGCAGCCCTCAAAAGTCGAAACTTGTGCGAGCCAAGGATTAACGAAGTCTTACCTTTTAACGTGCGATTCCTAGCACTTTCTCGGGCTATCAGATAAAAATCTGAAGCCGCTGAGGATTCGAACCTAGCCGACCAGCAGTCAATGGTTTTGAACGCTTCAGTCTCAACCACTTTAAGATAAAAACTTACTGATTCAGTTTATGGATATACAAATAATTATGAATTATAGATGAAGAATTTTGAATTAAGATGGTGTGAGAAGTTGCTGAAAACTTGCAGTATTGAGCAGCTTTGATCTCACCTAACCCAAAATTTTTAGTCGTCAAAGATATTCATTTATTTATTTATTTTTTCAGATAAACCAGAACCTGTATATGAGGAATACAAAAAAGTCGTCGAAATTTACGGATTCATTGGAGAATATGTCAATTTGACGTGTTCAGTGATGGCTGAACCAGCTCCAAGGTTCAACTGGGAGAAAAAAACAGGAAAAATTCTTAAAGTTGGGACACATGTATCCATCTTACAGGTGAGCCTTCCTAGGTCATATCATAATACAAAATCCATGTTCCCTATCGATAGATCTGTGTGTCTGTCCAAGAATTGTAAAAACCAATCCCTACCAGCTTAACTGTTCCGAGTCCATGTGTCTACTTTCTGCAGCTTGTATTTCAAAGTTCATTGTAGGGCAACATGTATTGTTGACAAACCTTCAGCCTCCAACACCTTTTTGATTTTTGGGGTTTGTATTCCATAGTAATGATACTTTTCACACCATCAACAGCCTTATTTTTCTTCAATTTCATGTGCGTATTTCATGACTTTCAGAAAACTTTGACTGAAGAGAAAATCCACAATAAATGGGTAGATATCACTATGGGTATCGATTTTCAATACACGATGGAGATTTTCGGTCCGGCACCCCTCTTCTTCTGCGTTTGATTTTGGTAGTTTAGTTTGGCGTTCCCAATAATTTTTATCTGGATAAATTGAAAACTGGATACGATTGCAATTTTGAAATAAATTTTTTCTGAAAATGAGTGAAAAGGCTTGTTATAATGATGAAAATATGTATATCATTTAATCAATTTATTGATAGATACACATGACGGAAAGAGCAGCTGGAACATACCAGTGCACTGCGTCTAACCACCATGGAGAACTGGTTACCATTTTCAACGTACTGATCGGTAAGAAACCCGATCCTCCGATCAATGTGGAACTGATGAACTACACGAAAGATTCATTGACCTTGAGCGTCGAACTACCGATTGTACCTCAAGAAGATGTAGAACAAGAAATGGAACCGAAATGGTTGGTGGTACAGTATAGGATAAATGGGACAGAAGAGTGGAACTTCAGGGAATTTAATATTTCTCAAGGTAATCTATGGAAGAAGTAGTTATATGATCATCAAACTATTTGAGACCATCGCAAAATTATTATTATATTATTATTTTTAATATCCGAAATCATGAGAAGTTCTGAGCAGTATATATGGGTGGTCAGATAATTCAGGATAAATTATTATAATTGAATTGAGAAAAATCAAATCAAGACGACTCGGTGAAAGTTCCGGAAGAGAGGTGGGGGTAGCTTAATATTCGTCGTGAGGGTTATATATTAGACAATTGTTGATCAAGAAATCTAAAACTTTCTTATTGGTTATTTTTCGATATTACCTCGGAGTTGGGCAGAAAAACGCTAAAACCCGTTCATTTTGTTTTTAATTTTCATCTCATGTTATTTGTTTTATGAAAGAAACATGGTGAAAATGTCCTTTCAGTGTTTTGAATGCTGCAATTTTTTATGGTTCTGAAATTACCAAAAACATTTTTTAAACAATAATCGAATACGTAAAATGTTCAAATATAGAAGAATGAATGTCAGAAAAGATTAATTCCAAAGTATTTTTCTTTGTAGGTTGCTCTTCATCGTCAGAGCTAATCAGCTTTCGTTTTCTCCGGGGTCATCTTCGAACTCTTCGATTTCTTTCAGTCCTAGATTTTCCAGTTGACTATTATTTCAATTTGAATTTGAACATAACCATTACTCTTTTTGAAAACAGTCTTACAAGAAATTTTGGGATGCCGCCATTTTCCTAACTAGATAGTGACGAAGTGAAAAACTAAAGTGTACTTTGTATTCCTTTTTTCCTTTTCCAGATTATGCATTAGAAGATTCCGAAGATGCAACGACAACTGAAGATGCAACAACAACCGAAGAATCCATATATGAATTAGAAGGTGAGTTGAAGAAAAGTCAGTCGAGTTGAGTACAGCGAGTTTACCAAATTGGACATCGTAGGCAGATAGAAATCCATATTTTAGAATCGAATGTAAGGATCAATATAACTTCAAAATAAGCGTCTGGGTTGGAATTTCGGATGATAAGATTGTGGGTCCAGTAATTTTAGACAATATTTGAATACAGAAAAGTATAAAGAAATGTTAAAAACGTTTTTATCCGATAATCTTGAAATCATTCCATTACGTGTTAGAGCCAATATGTTTTTCAACAGGATGGTGCATTTATTCACTCAACTGAAGAGATGAGGGCGTTTATCTATACGGATTTTCGAAATAAATGACGTCACTCAAATAATCTGTGGCCTGCTAGATCCCCAGACATCCTATGGATTTGTTTTGTTGATGTTTTGCAAATATTAAGAAATAAACACAACGAAATTCATAGAAGAACCGTCATGTGCATTCAAAATGGTAGATCTTCACTTCATCTGGTCATCTAGATTATATTGAATAATGAGTCTACTATGATATTACCAATATTCACGATATATTGGGTGATGAGATAAAAAAGAAGGAAATTAATAACAATAATAACATTTTTATTTCCCAAAAAACTTACAAGTTTATGAATGACGGGGAAAAATAAATACATTTTAAACTAAACAAAATTAATCACCGACTAGATATTTTTAATTTTCGTATTATGTATACAATTCATGATAATAAAGATTTTTTCAAATTTACTTTAAATCTCATTTTACCATTGGATTTCAAAGATTTTGGCAATTCATTGTAATGCATTATTCCTTTAAAGTATATTGAATGCTAACCCACATTTGTTTTCACTTTGAAAACTGATAAATTATCTGATTGCCTCGTCAAGTGATTATGATAATTGGTAATGAGGTTGAAAGCCAAATCAGAGTGTTTGAAGCTATTTTTGACTAGGTGAATAAAAGTACAAATTTTTCAATGGTTTAAGTACACATTCTCATCAGAATATAAACAATTTGCAAGATTTTGCCAAATTTGAAGAGGCTCTTTGTTTTTTTTCTCTTTAAATTCAGTGGTTGCCGAGTTATAGGCGAAAAGAGGCTTTTTTGATCAAACGGGTGATTTTTGAGAAGGGAAACCATGTCTCCACTAGATGTATATACCATCTCACTGGCTGTTGTTTTATGATATTTTGGACTTTCACTAACAGTTAATGAAGAGAAATTTCCATGCGGGTTAATTCTGTAGAAAACCTCTTTACGGAATGCACTGTCAATGCAATTAATCAATTTAATAGTTTTATTGCTCTATGAGAAGAGATATCTGTTGAGATCACTAAAGCATGTATCAATAATAAGTGATACTACAATATGTCCCAGTTATTCATTGACGTACTTCCAAATTCCTTATTATTATTTTAATCTTTCGGTATTCGTTCCATGTAACGTACTTTATCCGTCCTACATTTTTCACTTATTTATTAATTTCTATAGATATATTTTCTTTTCCAGAAATTCTGTACCTGTCCGACCTGAGAAAGACAACAACCTACGAAGTGATCGCAGCCACGAAAAACATCGCCAGTATGAGCGACTATACGAATTCCACCTATTTCACCACCTCAAAGTCTGCAAACGTTCGAACAAATTCAGTTCTGAGTGCGATTCTCGTAAATTTAATAATTCTGTTTATGTCCGCGCCAGCTTAAAAAAATGTCTGTGAAATGTTTAGGTAGAATATGAAATTATACCTCATAAACTGCGGTGAAGTTGTGGGGAGAGCAAATATAATATATTTCGAGGGTGTCACGCACAGCATTAGGGTTGATTTATTCTGAGAGTCAATAGAGTTGATTTATCCGCCGCGTAAGCCGGTGTATTTTTTCCGGATAAGATAACATCGCGTACTCCCGGGATCTCATTCCAATGATTAATTCTTCAAGATTGGATTTTTTAGGTTCATCAATATCCAATGAACTGGCATATTGCGGTATACAAATCCTTGGTTTGGACCACAAAAATACATTTAGAATGAAACAGGGATTTTGCGCGGTAGTTTGGTTAGATTGAAAAAAAGCGCCCAAAAGACATCGTTTGCGACAATCATTTGCATAGTTTTTTTTTGTTTTTTCGTATTTGTTAAAATTGTTTTTTCCGTTAACCAGCTGTCGTCCTCTTACGAACGGCAGCCCTCAAAAGTTGAAACTTGTGCGATCCAAGGATTAACAAGGTCTTACCTTTTAACGTGCGATTCACACTTTCCAAAATTTCCGGAATGATATAAAATCACAAAATAATTTTTTGGTATACTGAGTAGTAGCTGCGGCGCTTTAAACCACCCCCACCACGTCCCATCGTAGCCTCTTCTTTTCCCACCATCAACCAATCAGAGCGCGCCAATCTGTCATGTTACGCCCTATTCCTGTCACTGATTACTTGTCATCCATCACTTTTCACCCATCACCTATCGATTGGCACATGCTTTTTGTAAAACTACCATTGTCAATCGTTAATTAATTAGTTTCTATTATATTCTCTTTCAGTCTATCTTGGCCTATGGCATAATAGGTTGGGGTGGTCTACATAAACAAGTTTTTGAACCACTTGCACCAAAAAACCTTTTTATTTCATTCTGAATTTTTTTTGAAAATATGAAATACTTTTTGTCAAACAAATGATTCATAAAGCATCAACAACATACATAAGAAAATATTTAGAATACAACTTACACCATAAATATGTAATAAGAAATAAAATGGATGATCGGAATTTAACTGAAAAGTTCTCTACAACTTTGATGCAACAACATGCCATCTATGTAGGTGAAAATATTTATAATGAATTTCCAGTTTCTTTGAAAAAAAATTGCTCTTATGGATTTAAGAATAATGTATCAGGACCAAGACTAGTCTCTTGGTTTCACGAGACCTTGTCCCAAGGCTTGGTGTAGTTGATGAAACCCATGCATTGGTTTCATTCGGTTTTCTAAAAAAAAGTGTTGCATACATAGAAAAAAAATTGTTACTGGACGCCATAATATGATACTTGTTCGGACTCAATGCAGAAAACATAAATACTCTTTTTGACTATTCACCCTGAATGCAACTACTCGAACATACCGTGAGATATGTGTGACATATTTGAAAATACAATTCAATTTCCGGTTTTTTCGGAAATTACAACTTTCGATTTCCAAATGAGACACCCTATATGTTAATTCATGATCAGTTAGGAATGATCATGAGGAATCCAACGATCTCTGGTTTAATGATGTTATCTCTAAAGACCACGGCGATATCGCTTTTTATTTCATCCATAAGCTCAATGAATCGGAGAGAGAGAGATTTGAATTAACTTACCAGAAAAAGTTTGTCTCTCCCACTCACTGAGTTTATGAATGAAATAAATAGTGAAATCTCCGTAGTCTTTGGAGATAACACCATCAAACCCGATATCGATGCATTCCTTATGACTATTATTCTAAACCGCACATTCATCACTATACATGGTGTCCCATTTGGAAATCGGAAGTTGATGTCATTTTCTGGAAAAACCAAATGATGAATTTTTTTCCAAATATGAAAAGTGTGGCCTAGTGAGCATATTCATTGTTTCAAATTTAAGAAATATTGCTTAAGAAACAACGGAGAAAACGGGGGTGTACCACCAGTCTGTGTCACACGGTATACGTTTCAAAGTGACACGAAATGCAAATTTAACATTATTGAGGGATTTGAAAAACGCATATTCGAAAATCCAGACTAATTTATTTCAAATATTAATTGCAAATGAACAAAGCTTATTTGATCAAATAATTGCTTTTCCTTTGTCAACAAACACTAATAAATATATGTATATTTGCTCTCTTATCGAGGGAGAATGAGTTGTACTGTATTATACTGATTGACAAATAAAATTTGTATGTATAAACGTTAATTGGAGATTCGCTAAGCTTGTAAATTTTGAAAAATGCGGCCAAATTGTCTTTAAATACTTTGTTGATAATAGAATTTTTTTTATGATTTAATATACATTTGTTGTTTCATGTTAGTGATGTTTTATTCTGATCTAAAAGAATACCTCCATGTGCATACATTCGTAAAAGATCTGATATACTCATATATTGGCCTCATTGAGAACGACTTATGCCCAATATCCGTTGAAACTGGGAAAGATGAACTGTGGTGGCGCTATAGGGCATGTGGCACAAGGCTCTTGCCGCATATATTGAAGTATCACGTACAGAAGACTTGGTTTCATCTGTAGCATGCGAGTAGACATTGACCGAGATTACCATCTATATGATCGATATTAGCCGACCATAGGTGGATAATATCGATCAGGTAATAGTTTTCTTTTTCATATTTTACTAATGTATCTTATCAAAATACAAAAATTTGTTTATGATGTTATGTTCAAAAATGAAGAAATCTTCCATAGAAAAAATTAGGTAAATTTTCAAAATGATTGCTTTTGTCTTAGATATATCCGATATTCGATCCCTTTCACTTACGGTACGATTGAAGAGCGATGAAAGTTTCCTCAATGTGTCCCTAGGACAAACTCGTTATGAACAATACCAGTAGAGGTGACATACATAAGATATCGAAGCTAGTATTACTATTGATATGCATTAGCTACTCAATGAAGTGAACTAAGGAGAGTGCTTTTCGTTCTTCGTGGTACTAGCCAGGAAAGTGCTTGTTTTCTGAGGGATTTTAGATCCAATTATGTCTATTGTATAGGATCATTGAGATGAGCATTCCTGTTTCTTAACCTTATAAGGTCATTGTGAACAATTGTATATTGAGTCAACAAATATAAAATGTCAAGTAGTCAACAGTGAACTGAGTAGCTGTCAACATTCTGAAATCTCCAATGAGAATGCCAACCACTTGTGTTGGCGAAAAGTCGAGAATATCTTTTAAAAAACGTTGGACTAAAAACCTATAAAATCATCATGTTGATCTTTTTGCTGTCTCTATGAAACTACAAAATTCACGAAATATTCACTTTGAAATATTTATTCTCCATTCGATTCGAAACTAGACCTTTGTGTTGATTGTCTATCAGTAATCACAACTGAAATTAAGATGTTTATGCTATTTTCTCCTTGTGGTCCGGGGTACGTTGAGTCAACGTCAAAACTAATTGACTATCAGTCACCAATAACCCTTAGGAATCTTCATTGGTGCTTTCGCTTTCAGAATCTTTATCTTCGTCATCTCCTTCATCGTTCTGGCTATAGATCTTCTTTGGAGCTAAGACCATCTCCATTTGTATGACATGACTAGCGAGTTGCGGTGAGCTTACTTTTTGTGCGGAATCGTGTGCAGGTTTCCTTTTACCATAATGCCGTTCCACCCATTTCAGCAAGGTCAGCACTGCGTCGGTAGATGGCAGCCGCCTTTCGGCAGAAGTATGGACGATGTGCGATGAAGTCACCCTGAAAGTGGCCGCCATTCCTTTGAGAGCCTGTAACAATCGGAAGGATTAGGTTGCTGACAGTTTATCTTGTGCCACCCCGCTGTTTCCATTGATTTCTGTAACAAAATTTTGTTGTCTAGGCGCACCGATTTGCATACGTCCTGGTAGGTCCCTATTTACGAAGGTATGCCCTTTGGTTGAACGCTTCGTTTTGCCCCTTCAATCAATGTTATAACATTTCCATATAATTTGGGAAGGCGAATTTAGCCGTATCCGGTATATCAGGTATTATTTTTCAAATTCAAGAACAACGTGTCCATCATTCCACCCAGGACCCCTATGAACAGAATCATTATTTCCGGGGGAAAGTTGCAGGAGTAAATCTCCAAATTTTTCCACAATTTATCCTCTTTAGGGGCTATATTTGTTTCGCCTGGAGTGAAAAACTTTGACCGGTTGATTGTTAATTATAAAGTTTTAAATAAAATCCAGATAAGTAACAGAAATTCATTGAGTGACCCCAGGGGAATTTTAGATAATTAGTGTCTAACTTACTGATTATTGGATAAAAGCTGTTTAAAAAAAATGGTGAGACCCAAATAAATTTAAAAAGGGAGATTTACGACAGCTGGGGACGTAAAGTGATATTAGGGAATGGAATGAATCAAGGAAACTTGTGGTATAACTGATACAAGACAAAAGTCAATGGAAATTAAAGACATTTCCAGATTGTTGGCTGGTTTTTCGGATAATTTTGGAAGCACGACAAAAACAAAAAGAAGAGGCGCGAAAAAAAACATAAATAAATGAGGAACGATTGGGTAACGAAAAATGAGATGTAGAATGAAAGCTTGAAGAGAATCAATCAGTGGATGATATGGATGACGAAGAGAATAACAAAAATGAAAGGACCAAGCAAAAATCCCTAAAAATTCGCAGGAAACAATTAAAAAATAGATACAAAAATGTGACGACTGTTTATGAGATTTTTCAATGCGATTGGTATGAACAGACTTGTAGAATAGTTTGGAAGAGTATGAAAACTGAAGAAACACAAGAAAAATAGGGAATAACGAAAGGAAAAAGTACATGATGAAAAAAAGGCAGAACAGGACAGGATGCGTAAAATTTTTACTGCTGACGCGATTTAGAACGTGTTTGTTGTTTTGGTGGAAGGTTTGGTTTGAGTTGGGAATTCACTTTGTACCATTGCCACTTTCAAGTTCAAATTGAGCTCTTTTGAGGGTCCAAGTTATGGATTTTTAATTGAAGGGATTTCAAAAGGTTCCAAGTTTGGATTACTGTGCGTAATCTTCAAACATATTCATTTTAGTATTGCCTGAGTTATAATTATTGTAGATCTGCATCCATAAATTATATAGCAGATTTTTTTCCCAACGATAAATTTATGGAAGAGTAAATGGTTTTCGCTTGTGACATAGAATTCGACCCGAATACTACAAACCTTCTTGGAAGACGGGGAACGAAGTATTTGCGGATTGTGTAAGGGGGTTTTGATGGATTTAGTGATGTAGTCGCCACTAGTGATAACAAATTGATTGATATTCGAAATATTAGTTCCTCGGTACCTAGTGAAAAAATATGATTCGAGAAAATGACTCAACGCGGAATCTCGTTCATGAAAACCAATTCATTTCCCATCGGTTCTGTACAGTTTTATCAGAAAAAAATAACGGTTGAAAGTGGTTTTCAAATAGTAACTTCACGTTGCATGGCAAAGGAATAAAACACTAGTCAGACAACTAAATAATATATTCAATATTCTCCTATAAGGTTCACAAAACAATTGCACTATGTGAAACAAATACGACTGGTAAGTTGTAGAAGTAATCAAAAAAATATCTGTTCTAGCTCAGCTCGAAAAGAAAAAATATTCTCATTCACCTCATGAATGAGATGGTTTCAGTTTTCATACTCCTTTCAGGGGTCTTTCAAAAATATAAAAATAAAAACGTGATTTTGTTAGGATGTTATCTTTATGTGCGATACGTATTCTCAGTCTGGGGGATGTCACACTTAAGAAACTAGTTACTTACAGGGTGTTTCAGTTCCAATTCCTCTAGCTTTTTGTATAATTTGATTGATTCTGAACTACCGTTTTGGCAGAAAGCACTACCGGATAAAACTCAGTTTCTATATAAACGATTCTTTGGAGCGCTGGCAGTGTTTCCATCTTATTTGACTAATACACTATTTTTTTTATTCTGTATCCATATATACAGGATGTTTACCAACTGCAACTGCCTCATTAGAACCGAGTACTTACTACTGACCACAAATGGAAAAGTATATGGTTTCGACATTTGTAGTGTAATACACTGCCCAAAAATTGAGATGGATAATAATTGTTCTTCTGCTACTTGGTGTGAAAAAATACTTTTCAGAAGAGAAAAAATATTGAAAAAATTAACGGATGAAACTTTGCCATGACTCAGTTTCGTTATTTGGCTGTATGCTGTTTTGTCTTCAAGCCCATCGCGAAAACGAAAAGGAAGAGGAGGGAGAGAAAGGAAGACAAAAGAAAATCAAACTAGAATTGAAGAAAAATTGATCGAGAGTGATTGATCCTGTTTTGTTTCACGACTTTCATGACAGTATTTGACTGCTTGTTCTGTGGGTACTATTTTTCCAATTTAGGAGCAAACAAAAGGTGGATCAATTTGTCAGCGCTGGACAAACGAGACTTTTGCAAAATGTAAGGAAGATTTGTCGTATTTGCAAATATAATTTTCATTTTCATATCGGACATATTGGTTATCCTGTGGGTGTTTTAACCTAACGATTATACACTACAAAGGATGGCCCATTTCGGTGATTTTATCCGCCTCCACGCTTACCACCAGCTATGAGGGGCAACACTCTAGTTGGTTTGCTGTATGAGCCCATGCATTTTTCTCTTTTTTGAAAATCTTCCATCTCGGTATTAAGTGTTTGTGGTTGGTGCGTCAGTTTTTTTCCTTCATTTTGCTGTGATTAACCCACAAATTCAACTGAAGCTAAGTGCGTTTTGATCGTCATTTCGTAATAATGCACTCAGATTTACTGAAAATATTTGTGGAAAATTGAGTTGCAAAAGATGGGGCCGTTTTAATAAATAGAAATTAATGAGTTTTATCGACTTTTTATTAGTTGATAATTGCAGGGATGTTTGATAATATATTTATCAGGAAGTTACATTAAAAGAAAAGTATTAAAAGTTGTTGAAGATTTATTTGAAAGTGGAAGATATAATCACTGAAGAAAACAACGGAAACAGGAAGAAAAAACCGCTCTCAAAAAGTGTAACAGGCTCTTATGGTAGACGAACAGTTCTACAGGCCTAGTGACGTCAAATGACCCGCAAAAATTTGTCCAATTTATGGAGATCGGAAAGGGGCCATCCTCTGTAGTGTATAATTGTTGACTTTGGCCTACCCTGTAGGGCATAGTGTCAATTTGTTAAGGATAAGAAAGAGATATGCTTTCTGTTTGAGTAATCAAAATTGAACCGATAAATTTTTTTTTCAAATAGCTGAATAACAAAAAAAAAAAATACTTTCATTTGTTTTTGTTTACCAAATTTTCCCTTTCCCTGCGTGCACGCTCATTTCGTATATTCCATTTTGGATTTTTAACATCCATATCAGTTCTTGAGCTGCATATTGTACTGATTACTATAAGAGTTTTCCATCGATACATCGATCAACCCTCTCCTAGAGCCTTCACTCTGAACGTAACACCCTGTACTATTGGTATAATTCTACTTTATTATATACAAAAATCACTATCGCTACGAACTGTCTAAATATTGGTGGTGATAGCATCCGGAGAGAGAGCGTTTGTTTTCTGGGACATCGACATCTCCATGTGCATGGCATGCTTGGCGAGCTGAGTAGAATTCCTTCGGTAACCAGTCGGGTCCAGACTCGGCTTCCTTCGACTGAGGTGTCGCTCTACCCATTTCAACATGGTGAGGACGCTGTCAGTCGAAGGAAGTCGTCTTTCCGCTGAAGTTTTGGTGATCTGGGAGGTGGTTACTCTGAAGGTGGCTGCCATTCCTTTGAGGGCCTGAAACGTTTAGAGTGACAGATAAAAATTTATGTAACGCTTGAAATTGAATTGTTATACGAGTAGATGGCAAGTATAAGAGTGATGCGATCAGTTGAGATCAAGTAGTGTACTGTATTAAAAAAAAAAAAAAAGAAATATCTATATACTGATTTATACTTCTGTAAACTGTAAGCTGTACTTCTGTACGGGACTAAACTTGGTTTGAATTGCACACTCGCAGAATCATCGTAACTTATTTTTTTATTTTGACGTAGAATTGTGAAATTTGGAGAATCAATAGAAATAGTTATTTGCGTGGTTTTACTTCAGATGATCCGTTTCAGGTCAATTTGTACATTTTTGGAGGTACCCAGCACTCTCACTTGGAAACAAGAATAGTCAAAATAAAATTCATTAGGAATAGAAATTTTTATGAAACCAAATTTGAACAGTCAATAACTTCAAATTGGATGAAAAAAAGTTTGTATTTCGTGCAGAAATTTATTTATAAAATCATAGCAAAGCGCTTTCGACTATCAAGTCATCATCAGTGCGTACTCGTCAGGTGTACAAGAGCCATACCACACCTGACGAGTACGCCCATACCTGACGAGTACGCACTGATGATGACTTGATAGTCGAAAGCGCTTTGCTATGATTTTATAAATAAATTTCTGCACGAAATACAAACTTTTTTTCATCCAATTACATTGGAACGTGCACACAGCTTGACAATTTTCAAATAACTTCAAAAACAATTACAAAAAACCAGTACCTAACCTATTTTTGTTATTAAAATTCTCTCAAATGCATTATTCCGAACACAGGTTTTAAGTTTTTTCGCGATTTGTGTTTTATATACAGGGTGTTTTCAGAATTGGGGCAATTAAGAAAATGGGTTTTTATATAGAATATAATGTATCAAAAATTACAAAAACTTTCGTTTTTGAAGCAGTAAAAAATGTTAGAAAAATTTAATGGAATTTTATGAAATCGCTTTCAGTTACCTTTGTTTGGGAGGCACTGGTTTGATTCTGCAGGATACAGCGTGTCTGACCGCGGCAGTGTTTCAGCGCGGTTTTGCAGACCTCTTATCAGTGATTACCAAAAAAAGTATTGAAAACTTCAATATCTCCCAAAATATTTTTTTTTTCGACAAAAAAGTCATTCCGTTTTGTATTGTCATCTTCTACTTCCCATTTCATTTATTGCCCACATTTCGGGAACAACACATTAGTGACAAAAGGAAATCAATGACGATGAAATGATTTTTCAAGTGGACATTCCAACAACGTATCACCCGTTGAATCTTTTGAAAAATTAAGACTTTATCTCACGAGCATCTTGTTGATAAAAAAATGCTTCATTAATAAATACACCACACTTATATGTAGTAACTAATATTTGCTGATAACATCGTCAGATTTTATCAGTCAAACAATGAACACGTTTGTTGTTTAGGATCGGTGCTTATTGACATTTTTGCTGATATGTAAATACAAATTGTTCGATATAATAATATCTTGCCCAATTATTTCATATTATTATCAGACAAAGGTGAAGAGACTTACAAAGTAACGGACCAAAAAAATTGTGTGGAAGCAACAAACTACCTGTTGATTCGATATTAAAGATATATCATCTCCTATTAATTATGATGAATATCATACAATCATTCAGTCAAAGAAAGCAAGGGTGGCATTGATGGAGTTTGACACATCCAGTTATTACATCATAAATGGATTAAAATGAATAATGAGTGTGTTGTATAGATGAAAATATTTAAAAATTTCCTTCGTTCACCAAAATATTGAATCGATTGTCACTGATATAATGATATCCATCTCCTTTTTAATTTAATATTGAGGTCTCAGGAACACTTTTCTTCAAGTTATCTGAATTTAGGGGAAACTTCTCTTCTGAAGGACCTTCTTTCACCTCTTTCCTACTTTCATCTCAATTTTGTCATATTCTGTTCCCGGAAAACTTAGGCTGCAGTGATAGAGGGTGGCAGAGATGGAGGGTTTCTTGTTGTGAAGATTGTTGTATATTTATTTGTGTTTTGTCGATATATCGTTTCATGCCTCTATTCACCATGGTGGTAATGTAGGTATTTCCAGCAGATGTAATATCAAATGCACCACCTCTATTGTTAAGTTGTCCCGGAACAAATATAGTGTTGGGGTTTCGTTTAATTTGGTCCGATGTGTAGATAGAAGAAAGTGTTATCATTATAATTTATCACTACATATTATAAAATGAAGTCCCTCCACCCGCAGCGTCTTTCTGTCTGAACTCGATAAATTCAAAAAGTACTGATCGGAATTGAATTGGGGTTCTCTTTTGATCAATAGAAAACAAGGGGTCAAGCTAGGTAACTTTTGTTCGAATGAAATTGATGTTCTTTCAGGTGTTCCTCAGGGTTTACACTGTGCACCATTACTTTTCAATTTGTTCATGAACGACATTAGTAATATTTTCGAAAAATGTGAGTGTTTATTATTCGCAGATGATCTAAAGTTGTTTACAGTATTCAGTCCGATCTTGATGCTTCTTGGTTCAGAAGGATCTAGACAATCTAACAAGCTGGTGCAACAAGAATTGTTTATCTTTAAATGTGGATAATGTTGCTTTATTAGCTTTTTCAGGGGGTTCAAACAATTTGACACTTCATATAGTTTAAATGGCGCTGATCTAAGAAAGGTATCAACGTTAAAATACTTGAGGGTGGTTTGAACACCAATTTAACTTTGTTGAACATGTTAGAAGTATTTCGATCCAGGCAGCAAAAATTTTTGGGTTTCTGAGACGTAACAGCGTAAACTTTTTTATCATTGCCATAAAAAATATTTACTTTTCTCTTATTAGGTCTCAGTTGGAGCTTCTATCGTTTGGTCACTATTTTATATTATTCATATCAATACCTTGGAGAGAATTCAACATAAATTCCTAAGATTTTGTCGTCGACAGCACAGCTCCCTCTACATTATGTTGAAGCTTGTCAATAGTTCAATATCAGGGCCTGATTTATTAGCACTCATCAACTTCTATGTACCAAGTTGCTCACTTCGGTCCAATCAAGCATTTCATATTGGATATCACTCAACAAACTCTCCATTTGACATAAGCTTCAGATTGAAAATTACTATGAATTAGATTTTTTTAGTGGCTCCTTGAATGTTTTCAAAGATAAAATTTAGCATCTATAATATTCTAGTCCTATTGTCTGCGATTGTATCTGCTTATTAGAAGTATCTGCAGATACTTCTAAGAACTAAGTAACAAGCTTTAAGTTATAGTTTAGTTTTAGCAAAGATAATCTTTCAGAAATCATACTTTGAGTACCAGAAGATGTAACAATGTCTTCGAATGAAGGCAATTTGTTGGACCAAAGGTTTTGTTTTCTTGAAACGTTACAGTATCGAATCCAACTAAATTCTTTGGTTACAATATATCGTTACATTACCTGCATTGCATCTTCATCTGTAGCGTCATCTCCTACGTAAATGATTCTTATCCGTTCACACCAGTCTACACCAAATGCCGTCCTGAGAATGTAGATGGATGCTCTGCCCTTATTCCATTGTACTGGAGGTTTAGCCTCTATTGCGCAATGGGCTTTGGCTGCATTGAATCCAGCTGCTTCGATCATAGCGGTAGCCTCTTTTTCCAAAGCTGGTCTACAAAAGGAAGAATTCGTTAATTGGCGTGACAGGAGAAGTGGTCGCAATCAAGTATGCTATGAATGAATATCATCTTTTTCATTTAAACCCATATGGAGATGAAAATTGTATCAGTAGATATGAAAAACGTTTGATATAGAAAATTTAACCATACTTGGATTGAATTATAACTTGAAGGGGTGAGTATATTTTTTAAGATAAGTTCCAAATATCGTTTTTTTTTATTTTGAAATTGAGGTTTTTCCTTTCAATATAAAATTGGAGCTGAAATAAAACCGTGGGAAACGTCTTTATTAATGAAAATCTTGTCAGCTTCAAAGTTACTTCTGTAGATAGTGAAACTAAACACTCACTGAATATTTCACGAGATATAGGAATGATCATTTTCCATTATAGAAACTCCAACATTACAATGGTTCGTTAGTTTGAATAATGTTTTATAGAATAAAGAATGACAGTAGTACAAAAATATTTTTAACAATACCAAAGAGAAGAAAAATTATCATTTCAAATTGGGTTGATCAATATTTGATACCAGTCACTCATGGAATGATATAGATGATTCCTTACATATAGGATTCAATCTCAGCATCCGAGTTATCGAATTATTGGAATACTTTCACATCTACAAGAGATGGTTTGCACTGTATTCAATATTAATGTATTGGAGAGCAGTATCCAGGTAGGAGAAACCATATTTTAATATTCAACCAATTGAGGAACAATTACAATCAATGATTACTTGAATTGGTCCATTCAGAGATAAAGTCCGTCAGCCTGAATTATTTATTATTATCGTTTATTCAAATCATTTCAATTTTTAAAGGATTCTGGACAGAATCACTGTTTGAACTTAACAATTTAGAATTCATTCATTTTTTAACATATGTCATTTTGATTGCGAATCTGAGATCATTACAACATTCTTGTAAATCGAAACTTCTAGTGAAAGTAAATGCAGGTGAATAAAAAAAACATATTCATGGTTAGTTCATGAATTAAATCATGAAACACCATGTATGGACTTCATGTCCCTAGGTAATGTTACGATGCTCATCTGAGACATTCAGTGAATACGAATTCTCACCTGAGATTAATCGGCGTTTCCCTGAAATGGAAAGTTAGGAGAGCACCCTTATTTTCCACCCATGCTCCATCCCTGCAAACTTTCTCTTGTAGCTGCCTCATTAGTTCACCCACTTTGTCATGGAACTCTGTTGGCATAGGGTGAACGAATTTTGTTCCATCTGGATGGAGAATTTCCAGGCCGTGATTTCCAGCATATGTGATGCCCTCAATTCCTACCTGCGCAATATAATAATAATATTGATTTGGCAATATTATTGAATATTTTGTAAGATGATTTGAACGAGACTCTTTTGAATTAAGCGTTTGATAATACATACCGGGTGGCCATGAGATTTGTTACGTCATGCCATCTGGTTATTTTCAAAGATAGGAATTTGTGTTTTGGATATGTTGTTCGAAAGATGTTTTTCGATTATAGTCCATATTCGAATCGGAAAGGGGATTTCCGGTTTTTCAATTTCAAACGGAATACCCTTAATTTTTTTCATTATTATTTTTTTTGAGTTCTATTTTTACAAAGTACTATTTTTTCAAATTTCAATTTCTTTTTGGAAAGACCTTTCTCGAAATTTTTATTTTTTTCTCAGGAATTTTTTTTGGAAGTCGAAAATGTCTCTCGAAGTTCGTCTTATTTGGGTATTGACTGTTTCTTAAAATTCAATTTTTTTCTTTGGATATCAAATTTTTCTCAAAACTTTTACCTTTTATTTGAGATATTAATTTTTCTCTTGAAATTTCATTTTTTCTGTTCATAATTACACTTTTTCTGCATACGAACTGTATCAAACTTACGAGAAGTTTTTCTGGAAATGCAACTTTTTTTTTGAAAATTGCAATTTTCTTCTGTCCAGCACTTTTCTATTCCATAAATTGAGTCTAATATTTTTTGCTGTTCCTGCATTTCATAAAAACTTTGCCGTTGATGACTATATAGCGAATAACATAATTATTTAAGTAGGATAACATTGTTTGGATATCGAATTAAAGTGAAGTATTCATCACAGCAAATATTTACAGACATTAATATTACACGAAGAAAGTCAATTACGTAAACGATGGAAATATTTAAGTCATGGTTATAGTGAAATAAAACTGAGAGTCTATATAGGAAATTGTATTTTCATTGACGAAAGGATTTAGTTTCATAGCATCGATAAGTGTTTTTCCTAATCTACCGGATTTATTATCAGATAATCATCAAAAGCATTTTTATAACAAGTCTATCAAATTTGAGGTCATTAATAACACGAATAGCCAAAGGCATAGGATGAGGGGATCAACATCCGACTATAAAAAATAATATGCTTACCATTTCCTTAACGTTGTTTACATTTCTTCCACTGACGATGGCGATATACACATCTGAAACGTTCGACAACCTCTGCAGAACGTTTTTTGTTTCTGTCGGAATAACAGCGAGATCAGGGTGAGGTGCAATCGGGGCTAGAGTACCATCGTAATCTAAGAGAAGGGCTAATTTATGGGTATTCCCAATATACCTGAAAAAAACTGAGGTTTTAATTCTAGTTTCTGGAAAATACTACCAAAATGACCGTCATTATGATTCTTATTATATCAATAACTATCATTCCACGTTTCATGTGATGAAACAATTGAGAACTTGAGGTTGTTACTAAAGATACTTTTGTCTTTGATTTTTTCATTTTACGGTAACTCTATTGAATATAATATTCTAACACTATTTTTTTAACTGAAACCAAAAGCACAAAAATATGTCACTGATACACTTCAAAAGCACTGAATTGAATCCAGTACTTGGGACAGACGGATGACCCATCTCCAACCAACCACTCAGTTTTCTCAAAAAAAAAAAAAATATTTGACTTACTTTGATAGATATTCATCGAAATCGTCCAGAGTCACTGCAGGCATCGTAATACACCCAACATCGTCATGATCGTCCTGAGTAACCAGCGAACCCATCGCTGACAAGAACGACTTCGTCCAATAGTTGACATCGTTCAGCTTCTCCCTCCTCCGTAGATAATTCATACGAAGAATCCTCTCATCCTCGGGCATAGTCAGAGCCCTTTGGATGACCTCGGAGGCGCTATCAATTTCGTACGGATTCGAAATCAGGGCTTCGTGCATGGTTTCTCCAGCTCCAGCGAATGGCGACACTATGAGGACCCCTGGAGGTATATTGATTTGACAAGCGACGAACTCTTTGGCCACCAGGTTCATCCCATCACGCAGAGGGGTGACTAGCCCCACGGCGGAGTCCCTATAGAAGGCAGCAAGCTCATCTTGGCTCACCTGACCGTAGATGTAGCGTATGGGCGACCAATTGGGGGTTGTGAACCTTCCGTTGATCCTTCCGACTAGCTGGTCCATCTCCTCCTTGAGGTCCTGATACTCCTTCACGTCAGTTCGGGATGGTACGCATATTTGCAGCAGGGATACTTTCTCCATGTGCTCCGGGTGGTTTTCCAGAAGCTTCTCGAAGGCTCTGAGCCGATGTACCAAGCCTTTGGTGTAGTCCAGGCGATCCACACCTAATATTATCTTCTGATTGGTCGAAAGTACCCTGGGAGCCTTGTCAGCGAGCTCCACGAACCTTTCGAAGGGTATACCGATGGGTAGGGGACGTACGCGAACAGTACGACCTCCATGTTCAACTAGAAGATTTTTTCTGTCGACGCGACAGCCTAGACATCTTTGGCAGCAGTCTACGAAGTTCAGGCAGTAGTCTGTTATGTGGAATCCGACCATGTCACAGCCAAGCATACCCTGTAGAATTTCGTCGGCCCATGGGAAGAGCCGGCAAATGTCCCATGGTGGAAAAGGGATGTGGAGGAAGAATCCCAGTTTGCATTTTATTTCTTGTTCGTCTGCAGCCTGAGAAAAAAATCATTGAATTTCGACTGATGCGTTGATGAAAATACGGAATGGGTGCAAAAAATGGGCGAAGAATAACAAACTAAAATACAACGAAGCAAAAACGGAGGCGATGTTCATCACGGCACGGCGAACAACTAACAAACCAGCCCACGAATAGTAACGGCGGATACAGGCCGACAAACAAAAAAAATATCAAGTACCTGAGGATAATAATGAACAGCAAAATGCTGGATCGACCATATTAGGCAAATGAGGAGTAGACCCCAAGAGATCACGACCAAACTATTCGTCTTAGTCGGAAGAGAGTAGGGCACAAGCAGGAGCATCCTAAAAATCATCTACGAACAGGCAGTAAAACCTCTGATACTTTACGGAGCCCAGATATGGGGTTAACTTGCAGAAGAATCATCGAGAATCATCAGACCTCTAAGAGCTACAGAAAGTCCATATCTATATAACTAAAGCATATAGAACAGCACCTACAGATTCACTACACGTACTGGTAGGAACAACAACACTAAAGATAGATGCTCCAATCAAGAACACCCACAGAAACGATAACAAAAAAATGACATAATAATTAACAAAAACAAACACCGACAAAAGCTCCACCCAGCTAAAATACACAAAGAAGTCCCAGAAATAAGACCAAGTGGAAATCATATTTACACAGACGCCGCCTTTGCAGAAAACCATAGAAGAGCCTACGGACTGATAAAACTAAAGATAATACATTATGGCTAGACATAGGCAGGAGAAAAAAAGACGGAAATAACGTGTACACAGCAAAGGCAAAGAAAAAATGTAAAAATGGCAGACGCTTTGGAGCAATCCAAGCAGAGGACGGAAAACACACTCTATATTCCCAACAGTAAGCAGAAACAGAATAGAATCAACCTGGAAGGCAACACAATTGATAACAGGATACGGTCACCTACAAGACTACCACAGAATAAAACAGAATCAGAAAAGAAAAATACTTCGTTGACGTCAGCTAGCTGGCGCCACCGACTCCGTTGACGTCAGCTAGCTGGCGCCACCGGATCTCACAAAGACACTAAGATAAAGCTTCACTATGAATAAACTTCACAGAGTTGATGAGCACAACTTGATAACGATCAAAGGCTCTTCTCTAATTTTCGGATGAGATGATGTTGGGATGGGTTTTCTTGCCAGGAGATTTCGACAGATGGAGAGTAGCAACATGGCCTCATGCCGCAAGGTAGGCAGGCCCTCCAGTCTCCGGACTGTGTTAAACACGCGATTCTATGCCTCTGTCAGTCCACTCACCTGTCTTATCCAGTTGGCTGCCAACATCAGATGATAATCGTGGATCCAAATCAGCGGAATGTCTGTCGAAGTTTTGGGCAGTGACGTCAATGCCTTCAAAGTGCATTCTGCGAATTCTTTGTTTGCTTTTACGTATGATCTCCAGTGTTTACCTTCGAACGATGCCCGGTCTGGCATAGAATGGAATAACGGCCAGAAGGTGGCGTTACAGCAGCCGTTGTAGTAGGAATCGAATACAGCTGGGTCCATTTGGACTGCAACCACCTGAAATTGAGCCATAATTTTTAGAAATTCTTTATTTGATTGAATTCATAATGTGAAATGTTGTATGGCCTCCTCCCTCCTCCCTCCTCCCTCCTCCCTCCTCCCTCCTCCCTCCTCCCTCCTCCCTCCTCCCTCCTCCCTCCTCCCTCCTCCCTCCTCCCTCCTCCCTCCTCCCTCCTCCCTCCTCCCTCCTCCCTCCTCCCTCCTCCCTCCTCCCTCCTCCCTCCTCCCTCCTCCCTCCTCCCTCCTCCCTCCTCCCTCCTCCCTCCTCCCTCCTCCCTCCTCCCTCCTCCCTCCTCCCTCCTCCCTCCTCCCTCCTCCCTCCTCCCTCCTCCCTCCTCCCTCCTCCCTCCTCCCTCCTCCCTCCTCCCTCCTCCCTCCTCCCTCCTCCCTCCTCCCTCCTCCCTCCTCCCTCCTCCCTCCTCCCTCCTCCCTCCTCCCTCCTCCCTCCTCCCTCCTCCCTCCTCCCTCCTCCCTCCTCCCTCCTCCCTCCTCCCTCCTCCCTCCTCCCTCCTCCCTCCTCCCTCCTCCCTCCTCCCTCCTCCCTCCTCCCTCCTCCCTCCTCCCTCCTCCCTCCTCCCTCCTCCCTCCTTCAACTTTACAAATTTTGTAGGTGTCTGGTATTCTTTATCACTCAATATAAAACTTTGTGATTTCAAAAAACACTAAACTCCACATGGTTCGTGTCGTTAACCTCGAAATAATCTACTATTGAAAACATAATAGAGTATTTACAGTTCTCTGATAATTCGAAAATCTTTTAATACTCATTTACGATTCAATTTGTAAACATAAACGTTACGCTTAAAATATATTCTCATTATGACTGAGAACGTTGGAGACAGTAACAATTATAATAAAAAAACACAATAAAAAGGATCCAGCCTTGGATCAGGTTATCAATCATAATTTAAGATCATGATAGTGATAGTAATGATGGATTCTCTCCATAAAAATAGTAGACTCCAACAACTCATCGGAGGATGACTCCATTTCACTCATTTCGACTTTGAAAATGAAATTTCCAGGAAAAAGCACATATTTCGGAAAGAATTACAATTTTGAGAAAAAAATTAGATCAAAGCCGACAAAAGGGCGAATTTTTGGACAAAAGTTTCGAGAAAAAGTGGAAAATTTGCTTTAATTTTTTTGTTTTTTCCAACAGTACCAGAAAGAATTGAATCGATTTGTATTACAGGTAGGTAGGTGAATATTTACAAAGTATTTGGTATTTACTGTGAAAACTCAAGAATTATTTCCTTAGAAGGTATCTCTACTGAAGGGTTATTGGACACATTCGAAATTCCGAGATGAAAGTCGAAATTTCGAGATTGAAGTCGAAATTTTGAAATAAAAGTCGAAATTTCGAGAAAAAGGTCAAAATTTTGAGATAAAAGTCGAAATTTCGAAATGAAGTCGAAATTTCGAGATGAAGTCGAAATTTCTAGAGAAAAGTCGAAATTCCGCGATGAAAGTCGAAATTCCGAGATGAAAGTCGAAATTTCGAGATAAAAGTCGAAATTTCGAGATAAAAGTCGAAATTTCGAGATAAAAGTCGAAATTTTGAGAAAAAAGTCGAATTTATCGAAGATAAAAAAACACGTCTTCATCCATGAAAGGGTAGTTTTTTCCAAAAAATAATGCCGCCATTCGAAAGGAAGGAAAATTTTACGCTGGAAATGCATTTTCTATATTTTTTATGAAATAATGAAAGTTCAATATTGACTTTCAAAGTTTTTTCGTTTACAAAACCACAACATATGTTTCGCCATACTATGGCTTCTTTGAGCAGAAGTATAATGAGTATGAGGAGTAAAATTTTATTTCTGCTTGGAGAAGCCATTGTGCGGAAAGACATATTTTTCGTTTTGTTAACCAAAAATTGCGAAAGTCAACATAAAAGTTTTATTATAAACGTTAACCCTTTGCAGTCCAATTGTAGTGTCATAACCAAGGAAATGAAAAACACTTTATTCAAAATATGCAGAGGAAAAAATACGGCCAAACCTAAAACACAAAAGTAGCGACTTCGACATCGGACCGGGACGTAAAACTGTCAGGGATTACCTGATATCGGAGCGGAACGTAAAATTTTTATTGTCGGGGCTGCCCCGACAAAGGACCGCAAAGGGTTAAAAGTATTATCATATTAGAGATTCTGAAAGTTACATGATCTATGTACCTACATACTTTTTCTGATCTCAGACCAGCTGTGGGGGTTATATCCGTCGGATCCGACTCGGGAATGGACTCGTTTGGGTCCTCCAGATGAATTCCTGGCCATCCTACCCATAGACCGCCACCATTTATCACTACCGGGGCTACGGCTGTTACAAGACCACCAGCACTGGAAGAACACAAAAAAAATTGAATAACTTTCGTGAAAGAAAAAATAAAAATGAAGTGCGTTCAAAAAGTCTCTTCAGGAAGATTGCTACCTACTTGGAAAGACTCTAGCACATGACAAACTAACTCTGCCATACAGTTGTACCAACATAGCTAAAACCATTGAAAACATGCACGCCCATGATGCGCATTCGTAGATCACGGACTATGGTCCGTAATATATCCATTGATCATAAATAATGTAAGATCTAATCAAGTTTATTAACGTTCTAATCATTTGACATTTCACATAAGTATTTACAAAAAAAAAACAAGTATTCAAAAAAGAGTAGTAGTAGTGAGATGATTTGACATTGACAGCTAATTTCAATTTAAAGATTGATGACAATCGAATTATATATTTTCGAATAGTTGGCAGGAAGTTTCTATAGCCGTAAATTCCTTCATATTATCATGTGAGCTCGTAGGGGTGCAGAGTGAGCGAACATTCGGATATCGGATAGTAAGGGTGAGGGTTCAAATCCTAAATACACCACTTTTTTTTCTTTTATGAAATCAATTAGTGCTCGATTTTTATTATAATTTTCAATATTTGTATCTTGAATTCCTTTTTTATGTTGTGTATATTATGGGAATAATAACGGCAGAAAAGTTTATGATAAAAAGTGAATCTTGTTCAACATTCAGATGGTCGTAGAAAAAGTATAGTGTACAATTTGCATGAAATGACCCATTTCCCATGCCATTTCATGATCATTGTACAATATACTATTAAGAGCCACCAAAGCGTGTATAATGATTGTTTACTCACCTAGCTTTCCTCACTAGCTTTCCATCCTGGTTTCGTTCAAGGACAAAGGGCAGTCGATTGGACACCACGATCATGCTCCCCGACGAGGCCACCACATCTACGGTCATTTCAACAGAATCAGTAAATTTTCATCAAACAAATATCACAAATCAATTATTGTCATGACGCCACCAAAAGCAATAAATAAATTATAGACGTGAAGAGAACTCGATTATCACTCGCACATTCTTGTGTCTTGAGTGTCAGATTGACCAACAGAGGGGTCACGACAGTTTATCGGGAAAGAATAAGAGTCCATCAATCGAAACAAACAAAGATTTAAAAAAGTCGTTTATCCCGACGTTCTAGTCAGAGGGTACTAGTCGCGTAGTAGTACCAATGTGTACGCGGCGAGGATTGTTCTAGAATCGCAGAACTCTGCAAACCGCGACTTCAAACGCAAAAATGATTCAGCTTGGCAAAATATCATTTTTAAAATCGACTAACTTTATCGATACAATTGTAAGATTAGGTATTATCCGTGGATTGTTGTTTGTTGTCTATAAAACAAGGGCGGAGGAGATATTTAGGATAGCAGGAGTATAATATTGCTTATTTTTCATACCCAGGGTCACATTTGGAGCATTTGTAATAGTGTCTCACTATGAGGAACATTGCATAAATAACTGTACATGCACACATATGTATAATGCAATACACGTCGCCGCATTAGACAGGGGAGTAGTTTTCTGTGAGATAGGTGCCTGTAAGCGGATGAGAGGTAAAAGGGTGAAATCTTGATTGAAAAAATGTATGACTGTTGAGTGTACAGAAGGAGCTAAATTGAGAACCTTGAAGCGAATGTACTATTTTCCAACTAGATATCATCGTTTCATAAAAAAGGGTGTATTAAAAATATGCATTTTCGAGATGTTGTGAATAATTTTTTGGAAAAAATCTGTTCTATAGAAAATATTTCTATAGTCATGTTACTCCACTCGAGTTTTTTTTGGTACGTTCTAGAACCTTCCAGTGCCCCTGTTCTGGTTCATTCAACATAAATTTTGAATCTACTAGAATTTTCCAGAAGTTTCGAGAACATCCTAGAATTTTTTTGTATATTCTGAAAAAATCCAGAAAATTTCTCCAACACACCACCCCCTTGGTAGTCAAACTTTCAGGAACTTCACATCTGTTCTAGTTCATTTCAAGATTTTATCGAATTTTTCAGAAATTTCACTGATAATCTGAAAATTCCTAGTTAGTTCCACCCTTTACGACTCCTCCTAGGTGGACAAGTTTTCAAGAACATCACTTGAGTATCTTTTCAGTGCATTCTGGAACAATCTAGAGCAGGGTTTCAGAGTCGAGTCCAAGAAACTAGTCTTAGTCTTGATACTCAATAAATCTTCTAAAGACCAAGACCAAGACTTCACTTTCGAGACCAAGACTTGACTTTCGAGACCAAGACGCTCTCCTAAGAGTCTTGGTCTTGGCCTCGAAAGAAGAATAATGAACTTAAATCTACTCAATATTAAGAAATATCTGATAGAAAGTGTTTGACGGGGGCAAAACGAGGGTATACCACCAAATGATGACCTGGATGACCAGGAAGAAAGACCCGCTCATCTTTGGTTGGACAAGAGGAAGCAGGGTCTTCATTCCGACAACCACCAGAGATGCTTCTCCTCGTACCCTGCTGAAGATGGTACCATGCAGGTGTGTCACCGGCTGTTCCGCAGCATGTGGATACAGCTGGTCTCCATTGCTCCACTTTCTGCAAATAAGTACTGCTGCCGCGGAAAGTCCTGCGACAAACGTCTCTTGATAGAAGCTGACGGGAAAGAGGAAAACATCGACGACCCGTCCATACTATTCGACGAAGACCCTGCCGAAGAGTCAGCCCTTCCGACCCCCCTTGCTAAACGTCCTCGGTTACTGAAGCAACAACCCAGCCTTCTATTCTTTTTTTTTTGAGACGATACTGAATGCATTCCACGTCGGGCTCAATTTCATTTTCTCTCAAGGCGAAGAAGGGTGAATGAAGCAACAAATAAGGACTCAGTTACTGACCATCTATCAATTTTCAACAAACAGGGCGTACTTTTACACCATGAACTATTATTAGAGAAATTCTGGATTTCATACTGAAATACGAAATTTGAAAGCTGTGGCAATCAAAAGGGCGTGTGGACACTTCAGATTGAGAACGTTCTGAGGATATTGATTACAAAAAATCCATTAGTACAATTTTATTTATCTCAGTCTCTTCAACAGAATAGATTTGAGATTTCGAAAACATGATCTCGATATTGAAATATTGCACATAGGTATTTTGAAATATTTCATTTTGAATGAGGACAATGCAACAGAATAACAATAGAAAATGTTTTCAACTTGATCCATAGGCCAGTCGCCATGTACTCTTATCGTCAGATAAATGCCAAGTTAATGAAACTTGGGGTGGTTTATTCAACAGAATTTTCCTATGGAATTTTGGGGAGACAGTTTTTCTTTGTAATATAAAAGTGTAAAAGCATTCTTGATATAATCTGTGTCGTATTTTCGAATGCTATCATAGTCGTCGAATCATTTCAGTCCATCCAAATATTGAACACGACAGTCGTTATAAAGAGGGGCAACCACGAATTCATGTCCTTGGTGATAAACATGAATCGATAATGACTGTTGACCCTGAATTGATTTTTCCACTTTCCCGTTCTATTTTGAATGTCCGAATCGTGTAGAGCGAATATGAAGCACCGAAATTCTGGAATTTTCGTCCTCCCGGAAATTATGGGGTCACAGTTTTTTTTAACAACTCATACTCATCGTTTCAGTATTATGAAAGCCTTTTGGGGCCCATAGTGAATATATAAAATCAGTTTCAACGGAATATTGTTCAATTAGTCTCGCATTTGCTGATTACTGGAGAAAAGTTGAACTATCTGTTTATATTAATCTTGTCGAGCTGACCTAATTTTGCATGTTTCTGCTAGTGGGGGGCATTTTGATATTCAAAACATGTATTCCTTGATATATTCTCGGACTGTGATAAGTCCTCAGTAGCATGTTATTGTCGAAAACACTTTATCAATTATATAGCTAACAAGAACACAACATACTTCCAATAATTAAAATTGTGCCAAATATAATTTCATATCATTTAAATAATTTCGAGATAAGTAAATGTGAATTGAATAATTTTTGCGAATATAAACATTTATGAAAAATAAAAACGAAAGTTATTCTTTATTGTATGAATTGCTTTTTTCACTTATTATTACACAGCTTTTTTTGTCGGTGTTAAACTGGATATTCTAATAAAAATTTTATTGTCTGGCAATTCAACGAAAAAAACTGCACCTTAAAAAATTACGAATCCGCCGGACTACACCTAAGACCTTGCAACACATTAGGAGCAGCACTGTTAAATTTCAATGCAACAGTGCCTCGTGGAGGATTATTTCCAGCCGGCAATGAGATTCAATTATTCAGAAAAATAAAAAAAGCTCGCACCTACTGGGATTCGAACCTGGGACCTCTCGGTGACCAGGCGCGTGCGCTAATCATTGCGATAATCCCCGCCCCCGGTAAGACAATTTAATGACTACGTAAAATTTTGTACACTTTTGGTTGTCATGTCAGGGTTGCTAGAGATCGATAAGGCAGACCTACTAGGACCAGACTCTTCCAAAAGTGAGTTTCCGTTTTGTCACTGAAAAAGTTGGGGCAAACTTTTTTCGCTGTCATAATGACAAAAACACCGCTGGGATTTTCTGTGTATGAATTGAATTGTCAACGAAATTGCGAGATCGTAGGTCGAGCATTAGCCAGGAATCACACTAGGACCGACCGTCCGCGACCGTCCACCTACGACCAAAATTTCCAACACGTATATTCTTATCGCACAACTCACACTGTATAATCGTCATTGACCGTCCTCGACCGTTTTTCAAAGAACATGTTCGAAATTGCAGTCTGTTGGAAATTTTGGTCGGTGTCACACTATCCTGACGTAATGCCATTTTGACACACATTTATGATGAACTTTTGACTTCAACAAAACTCATGTAAATAGGCATATTTCCTACCGGAAAAATAAAATGTCTGTTAGGAATTGCAAAACTATTGATATTATGAATTTAACTTATTTTCAATAAATGAACAGACAATTCACATAACCTTTCGAATGTCAAATTAATATCAGATTTACAAAATTATTCTAGTGGTCGGTCGTGGATGGTCGATCAGTGTGACTTTGAAAATTTTCATTGATCTACTTCTACTTTTGGTCGTAGGTGGACGGTCGCGGACGGTCGGTCCTGGTCGATCAGTGTGATTCCTCACTTAACGTCTGATGTCAGTTTTTCGAGTAAAATTACCGATGGAAATATTTTGAGCTGAAAGAAATTGATCCAATAAAAGGTGCGTATTCACCAGAGCATTAGTTCCGCATGAGCACATGAGGTGCTCGGTTCAAGCTCAGGCTGCTCGGTTCAAGCTCAGGCTGCGTAATGTTCGCTGTCAGTCGCGTACAAATATTCATACCCATCACTATCCGAATTGAATTCAAGATCTCTGTAATAACCACAAACAGAACGTCAAGCACACTTTCACCGTCCACAATGAGCACGGAAAAATCGGCAAAAGAAGGATCGGCCCGAGCACCGCACGAGCATTCTGTTCGTGCTCAAATCAGCGTCCACACTGTCCGAGCATTCGCTTGTTTGCTGCTCATACGGAACGAATGCTCTAGTGGATACGCACCTTAAGGAAAAGTTCGACTATGCTTTAGCAAAATAAGCCAACGACAATATATAAATGCGTTACAGTAATAACATTTATTTTGTTTGAAGCAGCAGTTATCAAAAAGACAATTGATATAATGTGTTTTGTGATTTGTTCAGACGAAACTTCCTAGAAACGATTCATATCGGATCAACAATACTCAAAAATCATAGCTGACATGACAGAAATTGAAGTGACATGGTGATCGGTTAGAAGTCTGGTTTTGAGCAAGAGGCATTCTGCATTCTCCTGACTGAGATTTATGCCATCTTACGGCCAGGCGGTATGACTTTCAGAATCAAGAGCAGAATGCCCATCATTCCACTAAGGATCCCTATTATCGGAACCTCCATTCAACAAAATGGTTTGGGTAGATCCTGCGAATACTAACCTACAATATTACTCTTTTGTCCTCCTCTTTTCGAACTGGTTTTGCTAGAAGCCGAAAACTCTATGACATATGATAATCGCCCTACTTTGATGGTCGACAAGGATTCATCAGGTCAATTTGCTTGTATTTTCCTGAGGGTGCGGAATGAATAGTTCCAATAAAAAAAAATGTTGATACAATCTCCCAGGTTTTCGGAGAAAACCCCTCAAAAGCAGAGCTTGTGCGAGCAAGAGAGATCTGGGACCTACAGCTCACAAAGTTCCATACCACCGTAATGGCGGTGGGGATCAAAGACAAACCGCCTGGGTGAGAGCCAATGCTCTAGACACCTTGACCACTGATAGATTCGGCACTTCTCATTCTTCAAAACGTACTCACAGCAAAGGCATTATGGTCTCTGCATCTTGTGTCCGGGACATCTATACCCATCACGCTACTACAGAGGACCAATGTGTTGAAGACTTGAGGAATGCAAAGGTAAAATTTTTGGATAAACTGAGGTCATCAATGTTCTTGAAGTAGACCCCATGCATTGGATTATCCTTATGTAGCTGCATGAGGTCCTCAGTCCTCGTTGTTTCAATGTGGGCTTTTTGCTGAACGGGCTCCAACTCGGTGACAGTGTTTGGGTCAGTGTCGAAAACGAGATCAAGCTCACGTGCTGCTGCTTTGAGAGGAAATGCTTCGATCCCTGGTCACGGACCTTGCAGAGAAGGGGATCTGAACTCCTGAAGACGCTCCAGGCTCCATGAAAGATAGTCTACGGCCTTTCTGATGTCTGGAAAAGTATAACCATGAAACGAACGATTTAGGATGCATGATCCTATAAAGATGCATCAGTTCTTACGTCGAGTTGTCGCAACGGCGAGTATATTAGTTGCAGCAACTTTGTTCTTCCTGTAGAGTTCTGATCGAAGTTTGTGCTGATACTTGCGGCGGAGCGAGTTGTAGAAAGCGGTTACATCTGGGGGCGGCGTTGTTCCAGCCCTAGGTAAGTATACGTCTCCGGCATCGATATTCAAAAAATTGTTAAAATTGTTTTTTTTTTCGTTAATCAGCTGTCGTCCTCCTAAATGTATGATGCTTCCGTCCACGTGCTGGACATCGTCTCTGTATTCCTCGCATCGTCCTCGTATTCTGATTCTCTCGAAAAAGTTAATACCATGATGTTCAAAAAACATTGTGTGAGCCGAGGAAAGTAGGTAGGAATTGGTATTTTTTTGAATTGGCGCAAGGAACACATTCATCGGATAATGTTATAGGTATGGATACTCTTGGGAATATTCCAGATATCTATGCGATATTCTCATGATTATATGAAGAATTTACATTCGCATATTCAGAGAATGTTTGCTATTTCAGAACATCCCAGAATATTCTTAGAATATACCTACCAATAATCCAAAAGTAATGTGTTATGATTATTCATGCAATAATTGGTGCTGAGAAGAAAATTTTCACCGGAAAGCAGATTTTGCCGTTTTTTTATTCCCATATTTCCAAATGCTGTCACTTAGTTCATGATTTTGTGATTGTCTTATTATAATTATCAGGATAATTTCATAAAAACACGAGCCCCAAACTATGAAGATGTGATTTCAATGAAAGTTTTGAAGTTCAAGTACAGTTATCACGCCTAGTTGTGAAATCTTGAAACAATTGATAGGCTTTCCGCAAAATAATTATGAAATTTGTGTAACTCAAATGAAAATATCTCAAGTGTCTCTGATACCGAGACGTATTTCTACCCGTGAAGCGCCAAACGATAAGAGAATGTCCACCAAAACAATAATAATGACTGGCAATGACCCCGTTCATAATATAATTGAAAAATATTGACGATAATTGATAATGAATGTTCTGCCTTCTTCGGGATTTTGAAGAAACTCTCTTATCTAAATAGTCACTAAGGCACGTAAAAGTTGGATTACATCACCTGAAATATTTAGAGCCATGAAATGAAATTTACGGACAAGTCACGACATTCAAACGTCCATAAAAATATAAATTTTTATGGCAAGTATACTACTAAATTGTTTACTTGTTCTGAAAACTCCGAAAATGCAAAACCCGAAACAAAACCAGCTGTCAACTTAGGGAGTCATATCATTTTATTTTCCACAGATGAATTTGCGACAGTAAAACTAATTTATTTCCGCCACAACCACTCTTTTTTCCGGATTTGGCACTCTGCGATTTATCTGCCGCAAGGACTTCGTCGACGACATAGCTGGCGAGAAAACAATTCGCATCATATGAAGAAATCACTGCCTCAACTTTTCTTTCTCACTTGGAAAGTCAAACAAGTATGCCTTCAAAAAGTGTCTGACTCTTCACTCCACCCTTAAAATGTAACAACTCATCACTTTAGTACACCCATGACCATATATCCACTAGAATATGTCATCTATGTGATAAGATTACTAGTTATGGAGATATTTATGATGATTTTGGGTGGACTACAGGTTCCTGACAGAAGCCCCTGAAGGCTCACACTGGAGGACTGGGAGCACTTCATCAAACTCATAAGAGCTGGAAAAAGCAGATAGGCTGTAGGCAAGTGGTGCGAGCAAAATAGGCCTATATCCATCAGTACTCTAAGCAGTAGAGCTCACATTCGCTAAGTAAGGCAGCCCAGGAATAACGCTTGACCACAAGCTGATATAAATTTTTTATATCCATATGACGGCATACAAGGCTAGATAGACCACAGGGATTTTTAGAAGCATTTCCGGCAACAAAGGAGGGTTGATTTCCAAAATCACAAGACCCAAAGTTGGTAGGTGTAGTGGATCAGGCCACAACAGTCGAGGACGATTAGGTTGCTGAGTGACTTCCCAAGGCTGGCGTACCTCAGTTTCACTTGTGTCACGAGACTAACCACTGCCAGTTCAACAAACTCTTGAGTCTGATGAGTCTGAAAGCCTATACAGGTTCTGTCAGGAAGCAGAAGAGAACGCACTGGTTTATCAAGATCAGAGCGCATGCAGTACATAAAAAAAACCAAAGGAACCATTGTAAAAGCTGTGGCGTTTCATTATGGAGACTGAACTTTACGTTCCCCTCTAAAGCACAATGGAACTGCAAGGCTCACAATGGATAAGGAAAAAAGCAAGTTTTATGTTTCAACTAATAGAAACTCCAGAACACTCAGGTATCTTCGGAAATAGCAGGCATACAAACTATATCTTCGAATGGATCTCAAGAATCCAGAGACATCGAAATGCCATATAATCGTGCTTCAGAAAACCTGAGGAAGAAAAGTCATTCATCTTGGTGAGCAAGATCTCGAGCTGATGACAGGGCTGTTAACGGGGCATAAGAGTTAACAACAGGCAGTTAGATTCCTATGAGAGCATATAAATGAGTAATGAGTAACAGCTTATCGGAGAAGTCAATAAATTAGGAGATATTTCAGAAACTTGGATATTTGTCAGCCATTACTGCTAATAACGAGTGAAGACTTCAAAATAGGATACCAATCTGGAAAAATACAAGATCAATCAAAAATATTTAATGATCAACAAGAATTTGATGTCGAACAACCAAATTATATAGGTACTTCATAATAAAAACGTATTTGTTGTTGCTGTCCCTTATCTTGTTATTTGGGAGTTATGATTCTGTTATTGCTCGGTTTATTATAATTTATCATCAACATATTTTTTATATTTGGAACATGCTGGGTTGTTGGGTAACGATAGAGAATGCAGGTGACGGATCATGACAATACCAAAGACGAGGAAAAGAAATGAAATAGTGAAATCACCAGCAATTGGAACTGGGTCTTCTTGGAAGAACATTGCACAAATATCTGTCAGATGTAATTCAGTGTCCGTCGTGGTATTAGCCAAGGAAGTAGCTGTTTTCTGTCAGATGTTTGCCTCATATTTTCCACATGGTGGAAATATTTGGAGAGAAGGTTACTTCAACATTGTCGATTTTACTATTTTATTTATGTGTGCTTTAGACGAAAATAATTGTAAAATATTATGTTTTCCTTCAAACTCTTCCTATTGGCAAGAAATTGAAATTGAAATTTGGAATTCAATTAGTTTGTAGTTTTTCATTGAGAGTTTTATCTTGTTGGAACGTTGATTGCTTCTATGACATTCCATCGAATACCTTCATTGTTTAAAATGTCTACATTGCTCACTTGTGATGGATGTTCTTATTATTGACAAACTTTCTTATCGACAAATTCCTTTCGTGTAAAACTACATATTATCGTCACGTATTCATACGTCTGAAGAGGCTGACTTGACATAATTTAATGATAGGATCGTTGTTGAGTTCAAGTTTCATGTTACTTCGAATTACTGTTCAATTAAATTAAGGGAGGAACATTGTCAAAGTTTGATGAAAAATGTCCTTGACTAGTGGCGTAATTACAAGGATTGTAATCGATTTCTAGCCTCATTTTTCATGAAAGCTAATATACCGGCCGGTAATGACACGGCAGTGGCGTCGCCTATCAAATTTTAGTACCTATACATTGAAATTTTGTATACCTATCTTCGAAAGATTATTTTAATGTTTGAACGTTATTTTCCACTCAATTTGAAATGGTATACTCTCCTTTCGATTAGAAAGTTCCGAAATCGTCGACAGAACATGTAAAAAAGCATGCATGCAAGAGCGACAATCCCTCCTCCCTCCTCCCTCCTCCCTCCTCCCTCCTCCCTCCTCCCTCCTCCCTCCTCCCTCCTCCCTCCTCCCTCCTCCCTCCTCCCTCCTCCCTCCTCCCTCCTCCCTCCTCCCTCCTCCCTCCTCCCTCCTCCCTCCTCCCTCCTCCCTCCTCCCTCCTCCCTCCTCCCTCCTCCCTCCTCCCTCCTCCCTCCTCCCTCCTCCCTCCTCCCTCCTCCCTCCTCCCTCCTCCCTCCTCCCTCCTCCCTCCTCCCTCCTCCCTCCTCCCTCCTCCCTCCTCCCTCCTCCCTCCTCCCTCCTCCCTCCTCCCTCCTCCCGCCTCTAATTAGAAAAAATATCATATATAAATGCGGATCTGAATACTACTCATACCTCGATAAATTTAAACGGTTTGAGGTGGAACAATGAAACCAAAAATATTTTGAAGGGTATTACCGATACTACTTTTTGATCGAAGAACCATTGCAATTACTCGACAGGTGGCGCTTGGGGCACATCAACTGGAAAATTTCGAAAAGCATAAAAATCAAAATTGGGAAAAGAATTATTCACGAATTTCAAAAATATTCAAATGGTTGTAAAGAGAATTGCATTATCTTTTTAATGATGTGACACTTGACCATCCATGCCATTAGAAATTTTTAAGTTGATGTGTCCCCCCGCGACCCCTGACGATCAATCATTATAGTTTTCACTGCAAAAGGTAGTATTGGTAATATCTACCATAAAAACTTTTTTTTTCATGTTTGTACGTGGAACCGTTCAAAAGTTAACAAGGATGGGGACTATTAACAGCCGCACTTTATAATTCTATTCTGCAAGTTTAAAAATACTGAATTCGTTGGGCCCAAAAACTGAATTCAACTGTATATATTTTCAGAATCCAGAAGTTCCAAAAAAAAAAGGATCACCCTTTCTCCAAAAGATAATCACTTGTTTTCCCACCGCATTCCTAAAAATTTTCCCGAAATAAACCAAGGAATTTTCCAGAGATCGATCACAACTTTCTAGTTAGGTTAGGTAAGTTACGCTACTGAATATGTAAACAATCCGTTCTAAAATGATCTACGATCTACGTTCACATTAAACTTACTGTTAAAATCGCTCACAGAAGGTACACGTGGATATTTTCTCCACAAACCCATATTTATCACACAATTTATCGATATAATGCGGAATTCAGATTTTCGTCTCACTAGACCCGATTTTCCAGAGTGAATAGAGGAAGAGAAATCTGCCGGTAGAAATCCGTGTACTGTTTGACACTGTCAAGACCTTGAGCAGTGTTGCCAAATTGTAAGATTTGAGTAATTGTTAATACGTTATTTGTAATGTTATTCGGTGATAAACAAGGCACTTTATGATTGATATTGATTATGGTTTCATTTCTTCAATGGATTTTATAAAGGCATTGAGCATTCAAGGGATTAATCAGGACTTACTTTCGAAAATCGGGAGCATGGAAAACCTGTTTTAAATTAACCACTACACCTACACAATGGAATTAAGTAAATTTGGGTTACATGACATGGAAATGATGGAATACAAGCACCAAACAATTAAAAATTAAAAAAGAACTTTCGCGAAAGTAATCAGACCAAAGATGATGGGGAGAAAGAGGACCCAGATTACACCTGGTTTGAATACAATAATCCGGGAATTGAAAGTAGGTCACGCCCTCCACATGCGTGCTTTAGAAGGAATCTCTGCTAAAGGAGATAACCGTGTTTTATTCGAACGCAAGAACTGAATTTTCGTAGGTGCTACAACAAATGTATCGGTGATTATCAAAAGACACATTTCTTCAATTTTGAGAAACATAATAATAATAATAATAATAATATGTCTTTATTCACACTGTCATTTTTTTTTAACACCAGGAAAATTTTACAGAATAGGCAATCGACAGCATGACAGGGCGGAATTCAGTCGCCTATGTCCGAAGACATTGGAAACATATCATGGTAAAGCAAAATAGTTCGTTACGATACATTTTTGAAAATCGTCGATTAAAAAGTTATTTGTAATGGTTATTCCATGACTGAAATATTCGTAGATAATATATACAGTGTGTCCATAACGTACCCCCCCCCCCACCTGTTAACTTTTGAACGGCGTGGAATTTTCTTTTGAATTTTTTTACGGTGAAATGGTACTTCATAAGCTACTCTTTGACAGTAATAGAGACAGTCTTCCCTCGAAATGGCGGCCAGGCGCCATTTCCCCTCGAAATGGCGGCCAGGCGCCATTTCGAAAGATTTCTTTAAATGGTACGGTGGGTCGAGTGATATCTCATTCGAATTATCTTTTGATTTTCTATACGACTCCAGAATTTCAGACAAAAATATTCAATCAAAACAAAATAGTGACACATTATGCTAGAACTTTCATACGAGATTTATTTGAATAAATGGCTTTAAACAAGCTCAATTTGAGTGAAAAAATATTTTTTGATATCTACAAATGTGCTCTGTCCCTAAGAATTGCATTTGGGACATGATTTCTGAGTTTTGCTGAGATTCAATAAAACGAGGTATTACACTACTTATCCACTTATTTGATTTTTTTTCTAATATGGCACTCATCTGCCATTCTGAGTACCTAATAAGAAGTTCTTGCAGAAACGAAAACATATTTTATCATTGCACTGAAGCTCTTCAATAGCCATTTATTCGAAAGGATCCTCTTGTGAGAGTTCTAAAATAATCTACCGCTATTTTGTTTTGGACCAATATTTTTGTTTGGAATTTTGCTGTCGTATAGAGAATTGAAAGACGATTCGAATTAGGTACACTCGACCCCCCATGCCACCCAATAAAAATTTTCAAAATGGCACTTTGCCGCCATTTTGAAAGATAGAATTTTTTTCATCATTATCAAAAGTAGCTAATGGTGTAATCAAATGGTGCTGATCCTAGAGAAATGAATGACTCTTTTTTTGACAGATGCTATAAAATGCATCGTGTGTTTGTAATAGGATGGTCCTTTGGTATCCTATTTCCCTTCTAATAATACGCAGGACATTATTTATTACTACATTTATTGTATCGAAAATGCCTTCGGTACAGTACTACTTTCAAGCTCGTTGTCTTGATCTATTCTAACTAAAAACTAGGACAAAACTCACTATGTAATATTTCAAACAATATCATCCTTAACCTACTTAATTGTAAAACATAATATTCAATATGTTATGATAACTATTTCTATTTATCAATACACTACACCTTCCCCGGGCAAAGAAAAAAATATAAACATTGGCTAATTTTATTATTTTTTTTTTTTTTTTTTTTTTTTTCTCTACTCAAATATTTGGTAACTTATGAATTGCCTAATTAAAATAAGGCTTTACTCTATTTTTATGTACCTTAATTAACTTATCTTCGATTTTTATTACTAAATTCGGACTTATTTCCTCTTGAACCTCGAATGGTCCATTGAATAAGGGCTCTAATTTCTCAGAAGGATTATTATTTTTAATCAATACCTTATCACCTTTTTTATAACTAACTATTCTACTATTTACATCCCATGTTTCTTTTCTCTTAGTTTTTGATTTCAGTAGATTATTTTTAGCATCATCCCATGCTTTTTGTAACCTGTACTTTAACTCTATTGGATAGTTCTCAAAATTATATACGGGGTCAATTACGTTTGTTATATTTGAAGGTAGTTGACAACTCTTTCCAAAAACCAGTTCATACGGTGTGTAATGTGTTTCAGTGTGTACCGTGTTATTGTAAGAGAATGACCAATAGGGCACCCAAGAGCTCCAACTGTCTGGGTGTTTTGCCACTTGAATACGCAAATATGCACCTAAGTTTTTATGGGTATTCTCTAGTGCTCCCAGAGTTTCGTGGTGATATGCAGTAGATTTGAGAGAAGTTATTCCTAACAATTTACAAGATTCCTGAAGGGTGGAAGCCAGGAATTCAGTTCCTTGATCGGTTCCTATTGTTTTAGGTATACCAAATCTCAGAACGTAGTTTTCTACGAAAGCCTTCGCAACTGTGACCGCTTCTTTGTTCGGTATAGGATAACCTTCAACAAATTTGGAAAGTTCACATTGTAAGGTGAGAATATATCGATTATTGCTCTCATCTGGTTTCAGAGGACCTACGAGATCGAGATAAATCTTTTGCAAGGCTGTTTCCGCCGTAGTAGTGACTGTCATCGGTTCTTTATTCGGCCTTGAATGCTTATACCTCTGACAATCATCACAACGCTTCACAAACCTTCCAACATGATTTTTCAACCCAGGCCAGAAATAGTATTTCTTTATATTGTTGTACATTCTATTAATACCTGTATGCCCTCCTGTTGGTAACATGTGAAAATCATTCATTATTAAATTTCTGGTTTCTTTATCATCAATTACTTGTACGTCCTTTATTATAGAGATTTTTATATCTGCATTTTTCAATTCGTCTTTAATTTTTATTATATTTTTTATCAGTTCTTTAGCTTTTTCGTTATTAACAATACATAGTTCAGGAATTTTGTGTTTTTCGCAAAGTTTTTTCAGTTCCCTCAGTGACGCACCAAATGCTGACACTGATTGAGATAACTGTTTTATATAGATAGTTCCTGAATTGACATCATATTTTAAATTATCAGTAAAAAATCCTTCGTTTCCCTTTATTTTTGAAATCTTTTCGAAATTATTATTAAGAATTGGTCTGAGTTCAACCGATTCTACAGGGCGTTTCAGTAATTCTACCACTCCAGGGTGATCAATCCTGCGGTATGTAGAAATAATTTCATCCCCTTTTCTAATACTTTCTTCCTTTGCTTGAGCTCGTGTCATAACGAACATATCAGAAACTTTTTCACCTATAGATTTGAGTTCGTCCGACTCAATCTGAATTCTTGAAAGAGCATCAGCAACAACATTTTCGGTACCTTTTAGGTACGTTACTGTGAAGTCATACTCTTCTAATGCTAGTCTGAACTTGGTTAGGCGACTAGATGGATTAGTCATACCGAATAAATATACTAATGGTCTATGATCTGTGAAAATATCAAATTTTCGACAATACAGATAGGGCCTAAAGTGTCGAACAGCAAATACAATGGCCAGAAGCTCTTTTTCTATCGTACAGTAATTTTTCTCTGCCTTATTTAATGAACGGCTTGCATACGCTACTGGTTGGTCATTTGAATTTGACAACACGGCCCCAACAGCACATTTTGATGCATCCGTCCTCAGTATGAATCTGTTATTTTCTGAAAAATTTGGGTATTGTAACTGATTTAGCCTCCTCTATAATTCCATCGTGAAGCATTTTTTCAACTTGTTCATGTATATTTGCCTTTTGAGCATGCGGTAACCTATAGGGCTTCACATATACAGGTTTTGCATTCGGCTGTAACTGTATTTTATGTGTACAAACATTAGTTACCGTAAGGTAGTCATTTTCTAAATAAAAAACATCAGCATATTTAGCACAAATTTTTTCTATAGACACTTTCTCTTCCTTATTTAATGACTCTGTATCAATAAGGTCTAACAGTCTATCCACTCGTGCAACAGACATTTCATCATTTCCAAACTTACAATACTCGAAATCCGAAAGCTTTTCACTCTTTGGCCTAAAATTCCGAAGTTTTATCTCCTTATCTTGGACATTGAGTATCCGTACGGGAATCATATTATTATCTGGTCTAGCGATAACACTTGCTGTGAATACACCCTCAGTCAACTGTTCACCCAAAACAACACAATCCTCATTACTATTCACCCAACAATACTTAACAATTTCACACCTCGGAGGAATGGTAGTATAACAATCATATTTCGATTGCAATGGGACGGTTATTTTTCTGTCATCCTTCACAAAGGAAAAACTAAATTTCTCAAAATCTATGGTAGCTGAATATTTGGTTAGAAAATCAGCACCTAATACTCCATCTATATCATTCGTAAACTCATTCATAACCAAAAATGAATGTGAAACGTTCATACCATCTGTTTTCAATGAAATATTCACCGATCCCAATGAGTACGTGGAACCAGCTATTCCATTTATTCTTATTTTCTTTGAACTGTCAATGTTTTCAAACTGATTCACATACTTTGAGAAAATTACACTAATAGTAGCACCCGTATCAATTAAGAATTTCAAATTATTACCTACATACTGCATACATACAAAATTCATTCCATTCATACTCAAAATCACATTATTTATTGTATTATCATTATTGGGGGGCACGAAAAAATCGCTCATTTACAAATGATGAGTGGTTTATTTCATTTCCAGCGACATTATTAGAATTTGCTTCTTCCGCAAAATAAGCTCTGTGAGTACGATTTCTGTTATTATTGTTGTTGAAAACACCTCGATCTCTCATATTTCCGCGGCCTCGTGACCGATTGCCATTATAATTATTTTGCTGATTATTAAAATTCCGTCCGTGACCTTGTCGAAAGTTTTGGCTCTGGTTACTATATTTATAATTACGATTCATTGTGTTGTTGTTATTGTTTTTAAAATATCCGCGCCATGAATTATTTTTACCACGCATATGAAATATTTGTGAATTGCTACTGGACACTTTCGATTTTTCTTCATCCGTAGCTCCTACAATTGCATCTCGTAATTTATCATAATTTCTAGCTTTAATTATTGTTCGTAATTCGTGGCTCTTCAACCCATTTGCAAAAGCATTAATCGAAATCTTCTCATTAACTCCTCTAAGAACTCTAGCTGCATTATCGTCTCCGTTTGCTTGAGATATTGTTAAATTAACCATCATCTCTTCTATAGTTCTACCAAACTCATCAATAGATTTTCCATCCTGTTTGCTATTATGCAACTCTACTGACAGAGCAGCGGTAGACCTAATAGAGAGTAAATGCAATTTTATATCTCTTATCAGATTGTCCACGGTGGCATAAGTTCTATCTAATCTCAGTTTAGCATTTTGTGTTAACCTGGTTTTTAGAACATAAGTTATCAATAGTTTTTTTCCCTCAGCATCTAAAAGTTCACTATATAATTCAATTGCGTCAATTAACTGTTTAGTTGTATTTTCCGAACCATCCATAAGAGGCAACAGGGATGAAGCTGTTCGTAAATCAAATTTTTCAGACATATTGACTAGTTTAGATGTTTGTTTTATTTTATGTAATCTATTCAATAATGTTTCACGAGCATCACTAATATTGTTATTTATATCCCTAGCATAAGTTTTGATTAATTTTACTTCATCTTCATTTTTATTCACTAGTTTATTATAAGTATCCTTCAAATGAGTGAATGTAGCTTCAAAGACGTTCAATTCCACAAGTTTTTTGTTGACTTTCTCAAAATTCTCACGCCTTTGCAAACTATCTTTAGATATATTACGTTTAAACAAACAAACCTCTTGTAAAAGCTTTTCAAATTCAATCATTTGTAGGTTCCTAACAACATTACTGCTATTTTAAGTTAATCTAGACTTATCTGATCATTCGTCTGAACTGCTGGCCCTTCCTGGTATTCAATAACCATTTATGCGTAATTGTTCTTATATTTTCTTCACCATTCATCACCTACAGTCTAAACACCAACAATCTGTCTTATTCAATGACTAGTTCTTTGCTTCTAGAAATTTCTCTTCTTATCTTCTTTTCCAACGCCTTTCGTGATTTTTGCCACAAACATAATGCAATTCCTAGCAACACCAAGATGCCCATAACAACTGCAACAACTTCAAGGAGAGAGTACTTATTTCCACTATTTGTTCCAGCAGTAGTTCCACCACTGATTCCTGATTGCGTGATAATCACTTCTTCCTTGGAATTTTCACTACCCATTTTCAGTTATTCGTCGATATTCATAGCATTTTTCATTCTAATGATTCTCAGCTCTAGTATCGGCTGGCAGGATCGCCATGTAATAGGATGGTCCTTTGGTATCCTATTTCCCTTCTAATAATACGCAGGACATTATTTATTACTACATTTATTGTATCGAAAATGCCTTCGGTACAGTACTACTTTCAAGCTCGTTGTCTTGATCTATTCTAACTAAAAACTAGGACAAAACTCACTATGTAATATTTCAAACAATATCATCCTTAACCTACTTAATTGTAAAACATAATATTCAATATGTTATGATAACTATTTCTATTTATCAATACACTACATGTTAGAGATCTGTACTCTGTATGTATATGGAAATAGTATTCCAGGACAAGCCGGATTTGTGTTTCAAAAATCATAATCAGTTGAGAGGAACTATTTTTGTATCAGTCACTGCCTACTCACTATTCACGTATCAAAAGTGATGTCACATGTAAATATAATAACACAATATTTGAAAAAACACTCGCATAATTTCAACCTGAGGTTTTTTGAATTATAAACATTACTATATATGTTGTTATGTATTTGTATTTCTACCTGGCCCTAAAGTGTGGTGCCAAATTCTTATGATTATAATGAAATTTTATATTTTTGTAAAGGATAACCCAGAGCAAGTTTATAAATTTTTTTTGAGTTGTGTGAATGTTTTGGGCTAGATTTGAAAAGTTTTCGGCTAGACTCTGATGTTTTGGGGCCCGTTCCATAGAAATGTTCCAGATGTGTATTGTTTTGCAATTTATTCAAAATAAATATCCCAGACCATTGCTATGAGGACAACTCAGTGAGAGCAAAATCCAAGGATTTTTTTTCCATAGAAAATGCTTCCAGTGGATGGCAGCGAAGGGCATTTAATCAAATGTTGTTACATCAGGAACACTATTTCTGATGAGAAAGTTTCGAGAGATTCACTGCCGAAAGTCAGTTAGTAGGTAATATTTTCCTTGTCATTTGGAGATATTATATCACTCACATAAACAGTGATCATACAAAGTGATCATTCTGTTTGTCTTCACATTTTCTCATTAGCATTCCTGCCAATAAAATTTTATTTCGAACAAGTCATCACTTCTCCGTTTTGGATATTTTGTTCACCACTTGGCAACCCTGTACTTCAATTCAATATTGTCCAATTCGGTAACGAGAATGCGCCTAGAATTTGTGCGCGCCGTATACGAGAGGAAAATTCCACCGAAAAGCGTAAATATCCAAATATAGATCACGGGCCTTTTTCATTTATTTGGTTGCACCAAGTGATTGATTGTTCTATTTGTTTCTAATTGTTTACGGGTTAGATTCTCTCGCATTGCATTTGTTATGGAATAACAGACGTGACATTGTGCTGAAATGCATCAAGGACTAGGTAGTTTCGAATGGTTCAATCAAACGGTGTTGTGGCCAGGAAAAAAATATAGTAGTTTTTTTCTCACTCATTCTATATGCTTTTTGGGGACTTTTTTCTCGAAATTTCGAGTTTTATGTTGAAATTTCGACATTTATGTCGAAATTTAATCACTTCAACTTTATTGTCGAAATTTCGAGAAAAAAGTTGAAATTTTGACATTAAACTCGAAATTTCGAGAATAAAGTCGAAATTTTGAGAAAAAAGTCGACATTAATGTCGAACTTTCGAGAAAAAACTCGAAATTTCGACATTAATGTCGAACTTTCAACATTAAAGTCGATATAACGACTTTTTTCTCGAAAGTTCGACTTTGAAGTCGAAGTGATGAAATAAAAACCTCTTGTGGCATCCTGCGCTTTCGTATACGTTAAAAGAAAGAGTCGCCAATAATTTTTCCAGATTTTTTACCTTAAAAAAATGAGAACATTTCGTCCTGAAAACGAAGATTTTTTATTACTTCCCTGGCTAATACCACGACGGACATTGATATTTTCTGCCAGCTGTTTGCGAGAAGGGTACTTCGGCACTATCTTTCTACTATTTAATTTATTTGACACTCTCCGGCAAAAATTCTCTCTGTTCACTTCCTGTTGTCTTTGCTACCGAGGATTGCCTGTTGGTTTCCCCACTGGTGGCGCTGCGACTGATATTACTGTAAGTCGCTGCTTCATTTGTGTGGAAATATTATTTATACTGAGATTGAAATTCATTGGGCTGGGGCCGGACGACTCTAATGTTGTCCGACCTACCCTGTCACGCGCCTGCAGGTGGTCTTCCCCAGCCAATTGAAGGATAATTTGCTGTATAATTACAATAAGCAATTGCAACTGAGTCTTCTTGGAAGAACGTTGCACAAATATTCGTCAGATGTAATTCAATGTTCGTCGTGGTATTAACCAGGGAAGTAGTTGTTTTGTCAGATGTTTTCCTCCTTTTTTTTTGACATGGTGGAAATATTTGGAGAGAGGGGTACTTCGACATAGTCGATTTTACTATTTCATTTATAAAAATTGTATTCATTTCGAAATATACAGAATAACTCAGATATACTGAGCCATGCATAATAAACATTTTTGAATCACCTGGTATGAGATTGGAAGTAGTAAATAACTTTTAATCGAGGCTTTTTCACAATATTCTATTACATTTCACCAAAAAATTGTCGAAGGCTCAATGAACAAAGTTTATCAATTAAGCTCCTTATTTTTGTTTGAAGCTTAATTAATTACCCTATTGATAATTGGTAAAAGGATTCGTTCATGCATGGTTTTCTTAGCACACCGAAACCATTTTGGTTTTTGCCTGAGATTTTATTTTTTAATTATGTTTCCTTATATTTTTTTTAATGCCATAATGCATACGTTGACAGTGATAGTGAAAATAGTGATTTCACTCGTTAACATTGATGAGTTTTGAAGTGTTGTCTGGGCTTTTATTTATTTTTTTCTAATATTAATTTTTTTGCAAATATTCCGAATGATATATCGTCCCACCCCTCAGTAATTATGGCTGAGAACTAATTGAAATAATGGTTGAAATAAGAACTTTAACAGCTGACAATGAAACTTTTTTCTGCTTTTTCAGAAAAAAAATGAATATAACTATGTAATGTAAACCATATTGTCTATATAACATAAAGTCTTCAAGGTAATGAATTTTGTAAAGATATCAGTAACTTCACATCGAGTTTTATTATGTATCTTGATCTAAAAATGAGATGTTGCTTCAATGGTTAATGTACCTCTAAAAAAATATTCACCATTGAAAGACTAGGCATATAACAATTAACTGCTAATTCACTGCTGTCCTTTACCTACCAGTGAATAATGGAACAGTTAGATACATGAATAATGGAGCACACGACTACAATAAGTAGTACCACAAGGTCTCGAACAAAGCACCCACACCAGTCTGAAGAACACAATAGGAACTACTCACTTGATATTTTTTTTATGTACTCTCGTACACTCGAAAGCAATTTTCAAATGCATTGCAATAAAACAATATTAATAGCTGATCGATAGATTGTTCTTAAAGATTTCCTCACGATAAACTAATCGATTGATTTTATTTGATAATTGAGTTGGAATCGGTACTGTGCCAAACGTTCTAGTACACTGCGTCAGGAGCAAAAAAAAATATTGACAAATTATTTGTTGTGTGGTTACTGATCCATGAAAGCAGTTTTTTTGAGTTGCTTGTAGGAAATATTGGAAAAATGAGTTAACTTCTTGTCTCGAGAAGTGAACTTGACCTATTACAAAACCACAAGAAGGAATTATTATTCTGAGTAGGTCCTGTACTGTACTGCATTTCGGGTTTTCACTAAATTGAGGTTCAAAAATACAGTTTTGGCCATATTAAGTTCCATAGTTTCTCCATATATATCCCTACAAAACCCATTATTGAACGGGTATGTTTCACTTATAGAAGAGAGATATTAATGTCATACTATTTATTTTGGCAACCAACACCGCGATAAATGATAAACAAATGAATGATCTGTCGCTGTTAGGCTGACAACACACCAAAAATAAAACGCCTTAAAGCAAAACGTTTTTGAGAGAAAGAAAGACTGACCACATACCAATAAATGAAAAATGCCTCAAAAAAAACGGTTTTATGCAAAATGTTTTGCTGTACAGCAAAATAGTGCAAATAGAGTCGGCGCTTTTGTCTACAACGAAGTATCCCAACCGCTTTCATTCAAAACATTTTGCAGCAAGACAAACTTTGTAACTTTCGACCAGAAAGCCATTGAAATTGTGACATATATAAATATTAATATAATTCAGAATATTTTTTCTTGTGTATTTTCTTATTGAAACCATAAACAATTTTTAATAATTTATCTTCGGATTTTCGATGAAAAGTTGGAGTGGATACATTTTTTTTCTCTTTGATTTTTACATCAAACGTAAGGTTTTCCGGAAGTGTATTTTTGGTGTCTTGATAGTTTTTCAATTTTCAAGTTTTTTTTTTCGAGTTACAGCAGGAAAAACGTCGGAAAATTCTTTTAACCAGATTTTCTTTCGATTTTCACAAAATAGGGCCCGAAACTCTTGATACCTGTTCGTCTATTATTGAACTAAATCCATACCAAATTTCATTGACTCCAATTTTTTTGCAGTTTCAGTACTCTGGAAGCTGTACTATAAGAGTGAAGGAACAACAAAATATTACAGATTTTGGGATTCCATTTAATACGAAAGCTGTTTTCATTTTGTTGGACGATTATGAAATAGTTGATAACTCCTATCTCAATTGTGGTTTTCTAAAAGAAATCAACTTAGCGAGACCACTACATATCAGAAGGTGAATTTTGGTTCCTAAAATGTGGTTCCTAAAATGAAGTAATAGATATTTCGAAAGCGCCGGTAGATTCAAAATAAACACTACTAGAATCATTATTTCATTGACTCACCATTTCTGCTTGAAAGACTCATTGCAGTTGTCGAGAAGTTTTCGAACTATGTCATGTTCCCGCTTAAGAAAACACTGATATCCATAAAATTATTCGGTTTCTCAAGGAGCACAAATTTTTGGAGAATTCAACTGAGAATTTCGGATTAACGTCATTATCACACGTCTTTTCTCCGAACTTTGACATTGACGTTGAACCGATGGTACATATCTTTCCGCAGAATTCAGAATGTTATTTACTTGACCAATAGCGGAACCCCATATCTAGGAAAAAACGAAGAAATGGTGTAGACTTTTGAACATTGTATAAGACTACGTTTATCTCGACTGTCTCTATATTCGCTTCAAATTCGATGGCATTGAGTCAAGTTAAACCACCATTCAGTTTATGTCGCAATATATATCGAGGAATCCTATACTTCAATCCGATTGAAAATACCTAACTTCACAGATTGACATCTGTCAATTTCAAACTAGTTTATCTCATAATTTCACTTCTCTTCAAGGCGATCGGTTGGGTCCAATCCTATATCGTATGGAATTGACTTGGGTCGTTCAATCCAATCCGAAAACTGTATATATCGATCAGATGGATCGGATCCAGTCAAGTCAAACCTATTTCGAGCGGATCCAAAGTTGTGAGATAAACGTAGTCTATGGCGCCACTTGTGAGGACCCCCACTACCACTTTAGCCGAATCTGTTCTCACTCTGGACCAACCAAATGTAAATTTATTATTTTGAATTTCCATATTATTTGAAACACCCTGTATACATACTAGAGTAAAATTCTTATATTTCTTTCCCAATATTGCATTTGTTTGTGCATTTTTTGCATGTGAATCGGAAACGGCTAAAATATATTAAAATATTTGGCAATAATTTCTGGTTATATTTTGTTTTGTCTAGATTACATTAGTTTTCAAATCAACTTTCTATATGGCCATCATTGAATTCGAACAATAGTACTATCGCACTATTGCTCACCCTGTATATCTAATATAATTGAACAAAGTTTTATTGCTGTTTTATTCAGTCAGGGTGGTTTCGGATTTTCATTGGTGTACCAGAAATGAAACCCCTTGAATTTCATCAATAAGATTGTGCCTTTTACCAACTGACTGATGCGCTGAAATCTGATTAGATCTATTGTGCCTCATCTTCTTCTGCTATCACAAGGTGTTCTTGTATACAGCAGCCCTTCAAGCCTCAATTCCTTCAGAAATTTTAGGATTTTGAGGGGGTCTACTCGTGGTATTTCTTCCACAGCCAGCTGGTGTGATCCCAGTATATTCAATCTTTTACGTGGTGGGGTGTTTCTGGATGTTCCCCACAGAACCTGCAGGTGCTGTCCTCTTCCAAGCCTTGCTTCCTCAGGTGTTCTTTGAGTCTTGCAGAGATAGGTACTCAGTAGCGTCTACCAACCATCTGCTCAAAAATCCCTTCGAACTTGTCTCTAATATACGCCAACGGTAACTGAAGTTATATAACTGAGATCCATCTAGATTCATTTTTGCCATTTTTACCAATGAAATTCAATAATATATTTTCTCCACAACCTTCACAGAATTTGCCAATTCTGAAATCACATTTGAAAACAGAATGATAACATTCACGCTCTTGATATTGAATAAATATTCTAAACCTCTTACTGTCTTATGCATTTTGCGTGTATTTCATTCGATCACTTCGTTTGTTTGATTCATTTTTGCCATTATTATCAATGGAATTGAATATCTTTTCTCTACAACCTTCATAGAATTTGCCAATTCTGAGATCATCATTGATAACAGAATGGTAACATTCATGCTCTTGAGAATTGAAATTATAAAAAAAAACTGGTAATGCCAGGAAATCTGGCAAATGCTTCTCTCAATTTTTTCATCAGTGTTGTCCAAGTTTGAAGAAACATAAACTTAGAGTAAACCACAATGGGTCCTGTGCCGCGGTTAAGTCTCAGGGCAAACTCATGTTTAAGCCTAACCGAATTTAGTTGAATTTCGAATAGAACCGCAAAATATTAAGGAGATGGTACTAAACCTAGAGGATAACTAGAAAATCGACGATCAACCTGTATGACATTATAAAAATGAACGATACAGCAGGAATATATACAATATTACAAAAAATAAAAAACATCCTCTGAAATTACATAACGACAAAAATATTTATTGAAACAAAATATGAAACAAAAAACACTCACCTGGTAGAAGATAGAATTTGGTAGGTTCTCTCCGCAAAAGGGCAACATACTTTTGTCTATCCTTATCCTTAACGTCATCGTTATTAGCAGCAACCATTGCGAGTCAACTCACGATAACTTTTCTGTTATAGAAATCCGCAAAAACGCTTATCAGATATTAATCCTTTATTTTCAATAGCAAATGTTGAATTGCACGAAATTAACACGACCGAACCGTACTGAGATTGATCAAAGTCTCTTTAATGAATAGATTTTTGAAATAATTGAATATGGTTGACCTTTCACTATCAGCAACTGATTTTCGACGAGAGCTGAAGTCATTATTAACGATTCAATCAAAATAAATTGTGAGGAAATAATATGTGGCAACAGTTTTGTTTTTGTCAACTGCCGCAGTTGAAATTGCATTACAGTTGAGGTTGAAACGGATGACTGAGATTCTGCTTTTTTGTCAAGGGCTATAAACACTATTCGGATACCTACCGATTTTAAGAAAAAAATTGCCGAAATTGATTAAGCGTCAAAATTATTTGCTGAGGTTTCACCTGAATTATTGCGTTAAAAGTCAGAAAACGTAGGTTTTCGTGAGACAGTCAGTGACTTTGTTTAAACCAAATCTATTTGAGTCAGGAGTATCCTATAAACACGTGAAAACTTGGGGGTTTAATCCCAAAATTGTATATTGGATATACAACATTGTGGTGAAACCCATAATCACATATGCATGTTTGGTATGGTGGACAAAGATAACACAAAAAATAGCCGCGGCTGAGTTGAGCAAGGTATAAAGACTTGCATGCCTTAGCATAACGGGAGCTATGAAAATAACACCATCATCAGCCATGAAAGTACTGTACGATTGGCATAACAATCATGGGAGAGGCAAAAATGGGACTTCTAAGGCAACAAACAGATCCAAAACCATGGAAGGAACTGGTGCTGGAATATACAGTGAGGGGAGAAACTCCCAAATAAGCGTCTCACTAGGAACAAACACCTCCGTATTTCAAGCAGAGATGTACACCATTTTGCAATGCGTGAGATAAATCAATATAGGGGAAATGCACAATGCACGGCTCAAAATATGCACAGACAGCCAGGCGTCACTGAAGGCCCTCATGAACCCGAAAGTGACATCAAGACTGGTATGGGAATGCCAAAGAGAACTCAGTGTTCTCACAGAACACAACAAATTAACTTTGATGTGGGTTCCAGGACACTGTGGAATCGAGGGCAATGAAAAAGCTGATGAACCAGCCAGAGTGGGCTCATCAGCTCCATACATTGGCCCAGAACCAGCATTTGGGATTAATAAATGCATTTGGGACAGGGTCAAGCGGAAACAAAACGAGAGGTGGAACGAAGCCCCTTCCATGCTCCACGGGAAACATCCAATAAAGGACCGTCAAAACACAGAACTGAACTACTCAAGTTGAGCAGGAATCAAGTTAGAACAATAAGAGGCCTTCTCACTGGTCACAGCCTAATGAGAAAACACCTGCACAAAATGGGGCTGTACAACGGAGAACTTTCCTGTAGACAATGTGGTCGTGGGACAGAAACAGCCACATGTACTGTCAGAATGCAAAGCATTAGACCGCAAGAGACAGGCAATATTCAAGAAACCTAGAGTAACTCCCGAAGAATACAGCAATCAACCGGTGAAGAACCTGTATAGACTGGTACAGGGGACTAGAGCTACGAAGTGGGTGCTGTAAAACTAACACGAAAAAAAAAAAAACCAAAGAGGATTAGGTGTAGGTGGCGAAGGTACAGCATCCGACGAAAAAAAATTCGTAAATAAGAAAATTTAATTTTAAAAATATGTTAATGGAATTTCAGGAACATTGTCATTTCACATCAAAATTTCAACAGATTTTTATTAAATTAGTGAGTGATATTTCGAGACTTCTTGAATCCAGTGGTGTAGTCAAAGTTCTGATAAAAGTTTTGGAATTGAATTGGTGGGTTGATTGATCGGCATATTTTTGAAATTTCATTCCTTTATAACTTTTTTATTGATAGATGCATTTCAACGTAATTCACATATGAACCATTTGAAAATATTGCGAATCCAGTGGTGTGGTTAGAATTTTTCTAAAGTTAGTATTTTTTAAATATTTTTTACCTTGAAAAATCAGATTAGTACGCTCCGGAAATGGAGGATTTATTCATGAAATTTGGTGTCCTAGTGGACTTTTCTTCCTAATGAAAAAAAATCATTGCAACCAGTTAGAAAATGTAGATTTTATAAAGGTGGTCTTAGGTGGGTCACACTGTATCTGACAATATCGAAAAAAAAAAAGGGAAAATGGTCTTGAGGATAATACCAACACGATATTGGATAATAAAAGAAAGGCGAGAAAGAAGTTTGGATTATTCTTCGCCAGACTGTGGAAAATATGGTGATAGCTATGCCTGGTCCGTTTCATGCCACATTATGGATAAAAATTGAGATTAGATTCAGTTTACCATTTACAAATGAGGTGCACAGGATGTAAATGATGATGTTCATTGTATATCTCATTGATCATTTGTGAGGGTATACAGCCTTTTGTTCTTTTTATTATTGATAATTTGAACAGGTTCTGGTGTCGTTCTCCACCACTGTATAAAGCAAGGGAAGAATTGAGAATCGACGAGACGATAATCGTTAGGATTGATAACTCAATGAATCGCAGACTAAACAAACGGTTACGAAACATTTTTACGAATAGACTCTGAAGTATATAGAAATATTGTTATTTCAAAAGAGATACGAAAGATTTTTTTTCTATGGTACCTATATGTTGAATTATGGTGCAATTTTCACATTGTTCATATTATCGTTTTTCTCTTGTTTCTTGAGACATTCAATGGGAATTACTTTACAAATTGAAATTTGAGGTTCAAGAAAAATGTTACTATGGTAGATTATTGTTAAAATTCGACGCTAAATATTCAAATTCAAATAGTGAGAACTCATCAGGGCCTGGGGAACATCATTATCATTCATAGACTATCGGAAAATACTTTTTTCTTATTTAGTGTTATGGTTTTGAAGAACTTCTTATCAAACGGTTTCTTCATTGCTCAGAAATAATTTATACAAACATACCTTATGCATTCATATTTATCATGGAAACAATACTGACAGGGGAACATAAACATTATCGATAACTTCGTATCAAATTAATGAATTGCATTGCATATTCTTGGAGTTTACGTCCGTATCCTTCATATTTTATTGCCATCGATTCTATTAAGAAAATCGGTACAGTGATTTAAACAATTCACCATTGTTAATTGATAGACGAGCTGATGAGAAGCATATTGCAATTACAAAAGAAATTAATTCAGCAAGTATCCTTATAGCCTTTCAGTTTTCACAAGGACATCTGAAATACGTTCTTGCGTTCTAACGTCCGTCTCACAGACTATAACAAAAAAATACTTGCAGGACATTTATTTTTATAAATATTTTATAAAAACTGACAATATACTTTAAGTAATATACTGCGAAGGTAGCTTTGAAAATAAACACCTTGTTTCTTTCTTTCTTAGTTTCTTTCTTCAATGTGAACGATGTAGATTTCTATATTTATACAAAAATTATTTATTCTCTGCACATTTTTGACACAATTTTTTTTGCGTCTATATTTCAATGAATCACAATATTACGGATAACAATCGATGTTATGACAATGAATGAGAGTTACTCCTCAGTTGTTCAAGAAGACTCGAATGTAATCAGCTGATTAGCTGAGTAAAACAATTCTTATGGTCTTTGTTCGTATCATTCCAATATTATTATAGATTATAAATGAAATCATAATCATTTTAAGACCTTCCAAAGTCGATATAATTACAAAATCAAATTCCTCACATATTTTTCCGAATACAACATATTCTGTAATGGCAGGCCATCTACCAGAAAAATTGATCAAAAACTTGGGTTGGCATTCAAACTTTCTGCTATCCTGCGATTTATAGTTTCATTCGTTTCATCTTCCTCCCACTAGATGGCAAGAGAAGTATCATTGTTATAGAAAATCAATGATACTTTTTGTTTGCCTACTCGCAACTAGATGTCTGGAACTAATTTGGAGAATCCTTTAATTTGAAAACATTTATTATTGACTCCTGGTAGGAAACCTCTTTAGTTATACCTTTGTTATAAAGATGGCGAAACATGTAATGATCTTGAATATAATATTCAACTGCTTTATAGGAGAAGGGTACTAAGGGGAGAGATATGAAACTTACAACAACAATATTAAAATAATAATAAAAAAAAATTAGAAACCTTGAAATTACACCGTTGCCAGATGTCGAAAAAATCATTAGATTTGGTTCTTTGTCTTCAGTATCTAAACGATACCTGAATTTCTTCATTCGAAACGACCAATGGTATTAATAGTTGACAGAATCACTAACACGTGAGTAATCTATTTCAAGCTTGTTTTTGCTGAAACCAAATGCCTTCAACAAGTTTGATGGTGTAACTGAGATACATTTTTATTTCTTCGGTTTTTAGAAAAAAACACTACTGGAACTGTAAAAAAATGACCATCTACAAAAGAAATGCTCGGAGGAAGCAAGATTTAGTAGTCTTCAGGGCTTCGCGAGACCAAGAGACTAGTCATAGTCTTGTCTGGGTCTTGATACAAAACCAAGACTTAATGAATCTTTTCAAGACCAAGACCAAGACTTGACTTCCGAGACTCTTCAAATAGTCTTGGTCTTGGTCTCGAAATATAACATCCCCCTTTTCGAACTTCACTTTTCGACCATAAACGTTTGTGGTGGTCTTTTGTTTCTACATTTTTCCCGCAAAGCAATTGGCAAATTTTCACATTCTTCTGTCGGATATTTGTTATCTCCGTTTTCATTTCTTCTCTGTTTGATTCCTTCTTCATCCTCTTTTTCCTTATGTTTTCCATTCGGTTTCAACATAACTTCATTTCTTCTTATTATATATATTCTGGTGGTTGCAGTTTTAAATCATTATTATTTTTGTACTTGGCATCGCAACCATCTGTTGAATAATATTTTCACTGGACTAATTTTCATTTTATTTGGTGTATTTCTGTGTGCAATTTGCATTTTGTAATAATCTCCATTTTCAGCTATACTTTTTCTGATGAGTGTCATTGCAATTTTGACTGCAGCCTCTGCTTTCCCGTGGCCTTGTTGGTGAAATGGAGAGTTTTATGTTTGAATTCTCATTATTTACCAAATTCCGTTAAATCTCTGCTTGTGTGCTGTTTGAATCATTATCTGTAATCACTGATGAAAGAACACCATATCTGTTGAATTGTCTTATGCATATCAGAATAGTGGATATAGCTGACAAATCTCCCAATTCTTCTATTTCGAAGAAATCAAAAAATGTATTTTTTTACTATTGATGAATATTTCACATACGTCCATGCTCACTGTTTGAAATGGATATTCTGGTGTTTCAACCAAAATCATTGTGTTTTTTGCTTCTTATATTTCTTGATATGCCAGGCGAAAAAACTGTTTATCTCGCTATTTTTATTGTGTTTTCGATTGCACGCATGCAATTTTTGAATTATTTCAGGTCGTAACTTTGAGGGCACTAAAATTCTGTTGCCAGCTTTCTTGGACCAGTGACATACATGAATTCAAGTATTTCACTCTACAGATATAGAAGTTTCGGATTATTTCAAAACTCCGAAGGTTAGAGAGCTACTATTTTAAATGGAGATGCCCTGAAATCGTTACACAGTATATGACCTCTTCAATTCGTCCAAGTTAACTCGTTATTATCATCGAATACATTATCATTCTTCTGCCAATATCATGATAGAATGGGAATAGAATGAGCACATAGAGAAATTATTTCCCATGTTCCATATTTCCGACATCTCCATCCTGCTCGCATTCAACCATACTAATGCCTCCTAATTTGAAAATGGTCGCATCTGTCTCGTAAAAGTCTCATAGCCAACTACCGAACTGTTTCGCGCACGGTGCTGATAGAAGGAGACTGTTGCCAGACGCCGCATAAAACATGAGCCGTCATAAGTATTCGGGAATGGAGCTAGTTTCATGGAGAAATCGTCTCCAATTTGGCAGCAAAATCGGGAATATACTAGAGAATAACACCGCTTCGTCGACATCGGGGCATAAATCTCCCCTGCCCCAGCTTATTACCGAAGCGTCAGTAAATCATGACCGCTTCGAAAATATACGCCGGAAAAAGTTGCGGCGGGGTAGAATGCAGTCGCGATGGACCATTGCACTTATTATAGCACTCCATTGGCTCCGGGCGGCTCTGTTACAAATTATCCGGTTAATAAGAACGTTTGCAGTTTGGATGGGGTTTTAACTTATTCGCAAAGGAAACTGTTGCTGATTCTTGATTTACGGCGCCGAAACGGTTTCCGCCGATGATTTATGGTTGAGGTGATAGGAGTGAGGAAAATCCGGTTTGGTGTCAGTGGAGTGTATCGGAATAAGACACGCGGAAGGAAGCTGTAGAACTCTATATTCGGTGATCTGAATTCAGAAGTTTGTTTCTTGGAGTTGAAAGTTTTATTAAATTATTCACTGAATTAAGCAAGGAGCTGAAGTGTTGTTGGAATATAAACCAAAGTGGTAGTGATGTTGGAGTTTTTATACTTCCGAATGAAAAGCACACAAAATGAAAAAGCCATACAGACTGTTGAACTTCGTGTGTTTTATTCCGCCTGTGTGGCAGTTTTTATGGAAATAACCCCATTTCGCCTTCCAATTCCTTAGATCAATTTTTCTTCGACAAGTTCTATTGTCGGGTTTTTTTAGGTATTATTTCTAGTGCTGCAACTTTCTGCTCAACTACTGAGTATAAATGCTACCATTAAGTTATTAGTGCGATTTTTACACCTTGTTGAGAGTTAATCTACTATATCATTTGTTTCATAAAAGTGTATATATATTTTTTTCGTAAGTTGTAGTCTACATAGCTTCTTCAGTAACAGTGACGATGATTTTTTAAGATTTTCTCTGAGAGTTTTTCAATATTCATATGCATTTTTTAGTTTTTTTTACGTGCGTCAACTTGAAATCAAGAATTAACAATCTAGTTGAAGCTTTGGTTTCAATATCTGTATTTTCCAAAATCTGGGACCTTTAGACCTTCAAAATGCAGAAGAAAGCAGTTAGAATTATTGCTAATGCTGGTTACAGGGACCACTGTCGACAAATTTTCAAAGATATATCTATTATGCATGTTCCATCATTCTTTATTTATAATACGGTATTAGAGGTAAAAACAAAAAATTATTTTCAGCCCACGCTGATTTTCATGATTATCAAACTCGCGGTGCAACCCATTTGACACCTCCTCGTTTCAGACTCCATAAAACTCAAATGAATTCACGGGATGTCAGACTTCATAATTTTTTGCCCGATGAGTTCAAGATCCTGACTCGGAACTGTCTTAAATCGAATCTGAAACGACACATTCTAAATCACTGTTTTTATTCCATTGACGAATATTTGAGTACGCCTCTGTGACACTGTTTTTTAGAATTTTTTGTATGTTTCGTCGTTTTTATTACTTTTTTTTTTACTTACGTATGACTATTTTACCTAAACTCTTTTGATGTCGATTTTAAACATTTTCAAACCTGTACTACTGACTTGCCAAGAACTTGGTAAAATAAATCTATTGGAATTGGAAGATCCATCATCTTATGCGAAAATTTTAAGAATGTCAGTTCCTAAATTTAAAGACTAATCGGAGTTAGTGACACCGCTTATTCAGAAAAAAGACCCTGAATTCCGTTAGGCGATGCCAAGTAAAAGAAAACTAGAAATTACTCTATGGTATCTAGCAACTGGAGACAGTTTCAAGTCTTTGGCCTATACCTATACCAGTTTTTTCATAAATTTCAAATCATCGTGTATGATGGTTTTCAAATTCGAAGGCTATGGCGGTATCATCTGCGAAACTGAAATTTAATATTGAAAAGATCATTTATATAAAGTAGAAGGAACACTGAACCTTGGGGTACGCCATACACAATGGTGAAACTCTGTACTCAAACTTCCAATGAGTAACACGTTGTCATGCTGAATATGTTATTTAAGGGCTCATTATCTTAGTAATTATCATAATGGGACTGAATTCCCAGGTCTTGTCATAGGTTTGTCTAATCGCCGTTAGGGTATCTAATTCCAAAATTGTAGATAGTGACTCATAGGTTGTATGGTTCATAATTCATATAATGCAGGTCAAGAAATAGAACAGAAATCAGCTAGGAACTTGGCTTAAAATCAAGTTTTACTTTGCCACATTCTCACATTCTCTCTGTACTTTCAAATCCCGTGAAAACATGAAAATGTACGATGAGTCACTATCTACAATTTAGGAACTAGACTATAGTGCGATCATAGATAACCTCTTTACTCCATCTGTAGCAGATGGAATTGGGTGAGTGAGTGGCACCCTCAATACTAAAAAGAGACGCAGTGCTGACTACCATCCCTTACTAATTGGAGAAGTGTCGCCTTTTTATGTATATTGAAAGTGATAAAAAGAGTTTGAAGTCAGTATTAATTACCCTTCTCTGAAATTGTTGGTTGTCAGTTTCTCATTTTGATTAGAAATCACTTGGATATATCGACCCAGCCTGCGGAAATATAATATGCACGGCCTTGCATATAAATACCAGCCCTATCGGCTTCAAATTATAGGGAATGGTATTTATTGCTAATAAAGCATAAAGCATATTGTTATATGTTTATCATTAATTTTTTGAATTTATGTGCATTAATATCTCACTACAACTGTAGTTAATTCACATTCATAATATGTATTGAGAAAAACGAATTGAGATGAAACAAAAACCGTAATTCCTGGATTTTTTCATCAAACTCGGAACCAGGCACATAGCGCCTTTCGCGTCTTGATTTTATATTCTTTACTCTCCATTGGAATAGAAGTTGCGTCCCAAAAACAATCCGAAACGTCGGTAACACTGCTGAGTGTGACAGGCGATCCATTTCCAAGATGCAGAATGTTTCAATTGCAGATATGTGACTCCGTCCTTTCTCTTTGTTCGAATGAAAGACTCTCGATATGATTTGTGGGGAGCTTTGGCAGGAAAAATGGGCCTTGGGGTGGATGCTAAGAGAGAAAATGACCGTTATTCATCAAGTTCTTTGTTGAGCGTCAGTGACACAAAATTGCGATTCGTTTTGTTAACTCCTATTATGAAACCTTAATGTCGTTTTTTCTCGAATGCATACTCCACATGGTTAATTTTCTACGTTATTCAGCTGTTCCATCGGAGCACAGACGAATATTCCCAGTATTCTTGGCATGATGGGCAAGGTGAAGTTGGACCTTTGAAAATCTCATAAACTGGGTTATACTTTGATTCCAGCCAACAATTTTTCGAAAAATGTTCACTTTTTCTATTTCCTATTACTATAAGTCGTATGATCCTAAGTTATTAAATGATTGATAACCTTATTACAACTTCTTGAAGCAGTCCCCGATAATACTGTTGACAATGTCAGTAACGAAATCAACACTAAATCATTGTTTTTACAACAAGAAAGGGTGAGTTTTAATCCTTAGGGTGTAAATGTGCTTGGACTGGTATTTAACGAAAGGTGTATATTTTGCATAATAACCCAACCAAACATACCCCAAATGAATAAACGACAAGGATTTTTCGTATTTTTTCGTCGACGTTCTCGGAAATTCCCTAATTATTCCAAAGCGGAAGTGTTTTCATGTATATCGCTATATCACTATATGAGATACCTTTGATTTTGGCGATTGTCGTGTACATGTTCCTGAAAATGAGTGAAAAATTATAATGGTGGAAAAGGAGTAGGCTAATTGAAAACAAACTATCGTCAATAATAGAAATGATAGTTATTTTGATGATTTAGCATCAGATGGTGATGAAAGTGATACCGAAGAAAACGATACTACTGATAATGATACCGATTGGGCGGATGACGGTTTTAGTAGGAGGGGGGGAGTGGAACCGCCGAGGCAATTGTGTACACTGATTCCCAAAAATCCTAAGTAATGCCTTTAATACCCAAGTCATAAAAGTAATGGAAATATTGAATCGTGTCTTAACGTTAGGTTTTTGTCAATCCTTTCCCATGGAATGCCCAATAATTCCCAACTAGTTCCTCTAATACCCTAGTAATACACCAGTTATGCCTGTGATACCCAATAATTTTCAAGTAATGCCTCTTATTCCCGAAAAATACCCGAGTAATATCACTAATACCCAAGGCGTGTACACCAACATTCCGCATCGGTTTTTCCCTTGGTTTAATTGGAGATGAAGATATACGCATGGGGATTTCAACTGGTTTGTTCAAAATGTTCGAATTATAATGTTGGTGAACAAAAGAAAACACCCAAAACAAAAGTGGGTTTGATTACATAAAATGTTTTGGGTGGTTTCCAGATTGTGCCTAAGTCTCAATATCTCCAAAAGTTTTAACGACAACTGCGGCATGATTACAACAATTTCACTAGTAACGGGTATTCAGCAAAATAATAATCACAGCACCCCAGAAAGGGAATCCGAGGAATAGAAGACCCTCCCAAATTATGAATAAGCAAGCGACCACTTGAACCAACTCCCTGTGGACTCTTTGCTAGAAAGAATAGAGCATATGGCAAGAGACAAATAAAAGACCTCACTAAGGAAGAGAACTGAAGCAGAGACCTCATGGAACCTAATTGATGGGAGCCAAGCCAAATGATCCGAGGGCGCTGACCAGAGAAACTTGCAAGGGTGGCAACCCTAGGTGTGTAAGGGATATAGGCATAGGGGAACCGAAGTTACCCTCAAAACACATGTTAGCAGGGAAACCTACCGTGGCACCCTCGAAATCACGACTGGAGAAAATTATACAGATGTCTCCAACCACATGGGTAAGAGACATTAGAAAATGAGCTTGCGTATAGGGGCTTCATAACCTGCCCTTTCGTGCAAGGAAGTAGAAAAAAAAAAGAAAGATATACTCATGTGATAATATGAAGTAACTGATAGCAGTCATATTTATTGTTTCTCTGTTGTTGGATACATGAGAAAAGGGAACAGTATTGTAAGTTTTTTTATTGATTGTAATTTATTCAATGTATGCCAGTTTTTTCTGGTCCCAATACTGGGAAAACAGAATAACTGTTTCAGAACTCATTCACCCAAGTTCGCTAATTGTGTTTTTTTTTTAATATAATTGACAATAAAATCAGCAGAAAATATTCTTTAACTTTCGAGATAATACCACTGGTAACTTCGGATTTAATATTCAGTCCACCAATATTACTTTCCTTTTTCACCTGTGTAACAAATTGGTGCCTCTCTTGGAGGATAATGATCTGTCAATTCAATTTTTATACTATTCCATTTAAAAAAAATGTTCAGCTACTTTTTCAATACAGTCGACAGGCCCAACAAACATGAAGTCCCCTTTCATTTTTCATCCGGGCACAACATATTATTTGTCATCGGAAATCCATCTAGCCAGCTTCGACGTGATATCATTTCATCAACCCCGGTCAATTCAGAAAAACCTGGTTATTGATGTCCTTTCCACACGTATTTCCACTCACAGAAAGCCGGAACCATAATCACTCTTCAAGAAATATAAGCAGCAGATGGTATATTCGAGTTTGTCGCAAGGACTTTTCTCTAATTTAAAATTTGAGGAGCCCGTTTCAAGATCCACCACTTCAGTAAAAATAATGGCCACTTTCGGAGGATACCAGTTATATTCTACCGTATTTCATTTCATTTAAAATCACTTATATATTCCTTCGTGAGATGGCACGGTATATGTTATTGCTACCAGGGGAGGACTCTGCAATTCCAGCTTGCAAAGACACAAGATCAACAGATTGCAAATAACTTTGTGGAGATTATTATTTTGAAAACTATTATTAATGTGATCAAAGTAGCAGAGAATATGCACTGTGAAGTCAAGTTTTACAAAAATGAAGGTTACAAATCTCGAATCTTGTTACATGTTAGAGAAATTTTGGTTAATTTTGCGATTGGTAGGCCATCTTGTGTTAGTAGTCAACATTACGTCAACAGGAGGTTGTTCACTTGTTGAAATTTGAGTTGATAATGGTTTCAAATGAGATATTTGACATCTTCAGAGTTTGTAGACTGCACCAACACATTTGATATTACTCCTTAAATGTATTTCCTATTAAAATTAGGGGTTCTTACGGGAGTGTCCTTTTGGAGAGTCTCGCAATGGTCTCGTTTCGTTTCCGAGGCGAGACTCGAGACGATACTCTGACAAAACGATACGAGACTCGTGCATGAGGACTCGCGTCTCGTACGAGAGTCTCGCAGGTATACCGGGTGTCCACGGAAAGTGGCTCGCTCCCATAACTTTTTTGGTTCTTCAGATATTGGAATGAAATTTGGAGCATCTGTATAAGACATGAAACTGCATTTTTTGACGAGTGACTCACCTTGCTGCAACTTCCGGTCTCACCGGAAGTGATGTAAACTTTCCATTTTTAAATGAGACACCCGATATGTTTTCACTTTATTTGTCTTTATATGACATTATGAATACAACAATGTATTACTTGTTACTCTTTGTGAACAATTATTTTTTTATTTTGAAATTTAATTTTCAATCTAGAGGGCCATGGATACGTTCAAATTATTAATTTCAGTCCTGAAGTATTGGGAAAATACAACTTTACGGTTCTGTATCTGCTGTACAAAATCGAATTATTACAATATTTTTCAAATGGCAACATAGTGTCTCGTTGGGCCAGGAAAAAAAATTAATTTGAGGGATTTGTATACGACCTAAAACTTCATTTTTGTATCAGTAACTCAGCCTCTTGTAACCTCGATTTTTGAATAATGTGACAACATAGTATATTTTTATTTCTTTGTCTCCATTTGACAATCTGAATACAACTGTTTCATTTGTCACTTTTTGCTATAAACCTATTTTTTTTGGAAATTCAATTTTTACTCTAGCGGGCTATGAATATGTTGAAATCAATAATTTAAGTTATAACATTTTTGTAAATATTGTTTTCACTCGAAACGTTTCTGCTATGTACAATTTGTTTTTAAAATGGAATGGAAACATTGTGATTTTCATTATGATTTTGTTGATACCGCTTCAAGGATAGGATTCAAACAAACTTTCGTTAAAAGAACTTAAAAAGACTACTTAGATTTTTCTTAAAATGAAACACCATTTAATAATATAATTTATGCAGGGAGAATAAGGAGATATTTTATAAGTTTCTGGATTGTATCATGTGTGTTGGTTAAAGGTTATTCGATGAATTCAAATATCAATTTAATCTACCGTAATGTTTTTAAGTTTCCATTCGAACGAGCTTGAAAGTGAATTATTTCTTCAGATGTGCAATGTAGGTTATTCTTTGAGTAACAGATGGCAATAGTCTCAATAAATAACGAGTCATCCGGGTACTTGAAAAACGACATGGGTGTCCCACAAGGATCAGTTATCGGACCTGTGCCGTTCTTAATATATATAAACGACATAGAACGGCTCCATGTGCCAGCATCTTTCACAATGTACGCAGACGATACCTCACTCAATATTTCCAACCATCAGGAAAGCTCCATCCGAAGTGAATAAATGGTTCTCGGCTTACCTTCTTTTTCTGAATATTAAAAAAACACAATCCCTTGGATTTCATTACCCTCAGAAAACCTGTGAAAATATTTCTGGAAGTCACTGGAACTGGAAACTTTTTTTTTCCTCTAAAACGATCCAAGTTTCAACAAAATTACGACAAAAAAATGTTCACCACCCACTCCCAATCCCTCTAAATCTAAGATCTCGTACCCTTACCCGGGGAATTATCAATTTGTAAACCGACTTTTATATCGCTCTCTATGGATACGTACTCTACCGTACAAAACGCTCTTCCCACCGAACCATATTGAAAGGAACATTCATTTCGAAGCGGGGACGAGTCCACTCATTAAACATGCGGTGTTCGGGCACTTCTATTGGGTTTCTGGCCCTAATTCCGAACTTCCTTGCGCCATTCCCAACTTTGCTGGCGGTTAGCACTTTTAGAACATTAATCTGCTGCGCCTCTGTCGTAAAATCAGGATTTACCTTTTATATCTCTCGAGATTTCTGTGTTCACGGAGGTTGCTTGCATGTGTAGGTACATAGTTCGAAAAGGCCATAGCTGAATTGGATTTCGGGATTCTACATAGTTGTGTACACGGTGATCACAAGATTGTGAATCAGACTTATATTTTTCATGTTTTATCAAGCTATGAGAAAACACTGTAATTTACGACGGTGTAGAAAGGCCACGTTTTTTTTCCATGAAATTTTATTTCGACTTTTATGTCAAAATGTCAACTTTTATCTCGAAATTTTGACTTTTATCTCGAAATTTCGACTTTTATATCAAAATTTCGACTTTTATGTCAAAATTTCAACTTTTATCTCGAAATTTTGACATTTATCTCGAAATTCGATTTTTTTCTCGAAATTTCGATTTTTCTGTAAAAATTTTCACTTTTTTCTTTAGATGATGTAAAATGGATTATACAGTGAGTTTCAAAAAGTTTGCACCATAAGGAAAACTTGTTTATTATGCATTTGTCAGAAAATTTTATTCTTCATAAAATTGGTGCATTGCAGAAAACTCAATTGCATATAAATTGTCAGGATTTTAAATTTCTAAACGGTATACAGGGGAGAACGAAAAATAAGAAATTTGATCAAGTGTAAACCACCCTTATTTTTGATATTATCCAGCGCCATCTCTAGTTTAGAAAAAAAAAAGCTGATACATACCTGAGTATCAATCTTAGGAAATTCCAAACAAATTATGAATTTATTTTTCGATTTAATCGGGAACTAGCCTTTGCTGATGATTGGCAAGTACCATGGAACCGGTACGTAGGTGTTACCCATTCAAATTGAAAAATAAATTCAGATATGTATTCAAAACGTAACTATTGCAAAGTTGTTCTCGTAGAAAATGTTGCCAAGTATCCAACAGATATAATTCAACGGTTGTAGGGAGCAGTGGTTGTTTTTTGTTGGATACTTACCGACGAATTACCAATTGTTTTTTTTTTGTGGAAGATGGGATTATATAAACCATTTTTCATTATTCATTAACCCCTTGTGGTCCAATTATATTGTCATAACCAAGGAAATGGAAAATAGCCTATGCAAAACTTGCAGAGGACAAAAGCACCGCCACAGAGAAGTAGCGACCTCGACCTAAGCCAGTGTCGGGGCTAACCCGACATCGGACCGGAACGTGACACCGTCGGGGCTTACTTGATCAAACCGGAGCGTTAAAATTTTACTGTCGGGGCTGTCCCGAAAAAGGATCGCAAAGGGTTAATGGTCTCTCGTAAAGTAGTGTCGTCAACTCTTCATACATTTTTTTGGCTTCTTATTGAAGTCAACATCACAGGTGGAATGCTCCTTTTCTGAAAACTGGATACATACTTCAGTATCTATCTTATAAATTCCCAACAAAAATGATGAAGTTAAATGAATTAGTAAATTCGACTATGTCGAAGTACCCGTCTCTCCAAATATTTCCATCTTGTGGAAAATACGCAATTTGACAAAAAACAACTACTTCCCAGGTTGATACCACGACGTATATTGAATAACATCTGACAGATATTTATGCAACGTTCTTCCATGAACACCCAGTTGCAATTGCTTATTATAATCATACAGCAAATTATTCTTCATTTGATACTCTCCGTCAAAAATTCTCGAACTCTGTTCACTTCCTGGACTCTTTGCTACCGTGGAGTGCTATTACATGTGTGTAGAATATTTTTGAATAAAGGGACGACAATGAATCTGTTGGAAGCCATGGAAATTAATAAATCAATTAAAAATCCGAAATTTAGAACCCTCAACGAGCAACTCGATTTGTGTAGGTCTCCACTTTTGAATTTATAAATTTCCTATAACCTCCTATAAAATTGATTCTCTGTTTTTTATAATTCCTCGCGCATTTCACTAAATCGTTAACTCATATTGGAAAAAAATATGCATGAACTCGTTGCCGTCCACACGCGTAAATTAATCAGCCTAACGATGTGACTTGCGTTTGCCCAAGATGTAATCTATCCATCAACAAGTATTCGCATGTTGTACCACAATAAATCCGACAAAAAGTAAAACTCGAACGCCTCGACTGGCTCCCCTCGCAAACACACTGTTTCTTCTTTAGCCTATATTTATTTCTTCGAGACGATAAATCTTCCAGAAACAAAAGTTTCGTCGCATTAAAACGAGACCGAATAAAAAAAAGGGATGAGACGGAATCCATATCATTCCAGAGTCGAGCCTTCCCAATCCTTTTTAAGTAGGACTAGGAAATGATATTCTTATTCCGAGTTAGTGCCTCGGTTCTCTTTTGATTTGGGCCGATCCTCTAGTTAACATTTGATCGCATATTTATCTTTTCTGCTTTGTGCATGACAAAAAGTTGAATAATGACTTTCTGGGGCGTGATATATTGCTATGGAGCATATTCGCAAATATCGTCATAGTCCATATGACGATGCAGTTGGATGGAATTGTAAAGGTGAGAGTACTGAATAGTTTGGTGACATTACCTGCTTCATTTCCAGGAAATGGGCTGGTTTTCTTTTTATGAAAATCGCTTTTCCTGTTCTGGTGAAATGTTCATTTAACCTTAAGGGATCGTAGCACCTTCTTCGAAAAATATAATTTTTGGCGATAATCTTTCGTTTTGTTATAATGTGAAACACGTTTTGTATCTGTTTGAAACTCATTGATAATGCATCGGATCTAAATACTGTACTGGTAGAAGGTCCTTCATCACTGGCAAATAATCACATTCATAAATAAAGTGAGTTGGGGTTTCTTATAGTTGGAGCCTCTGCCAGTGCACCTTGAAATCCAAAGATCGTGTGTTCGAATCCTTATGGATCTTATAATTTTTTTTGTTTTTTTCTTACTAGCAGTAACTGTTGTACAAAAATATTTGTATGATACATTTGTTGAACGTGATTTTAACACTTCTATCATAAATAACTATTATATTCCGACATGTCATAATGACATTATTATTGATTTTATTCTTAGTGTCAAAATGACAGACTTTATAGGACTGAGTACTATAATGATTCATTAGAGTACTGAGGACTATAATGAAAAAAATATAGACACAAAAACTCCAAAAAATACTTACTGTAATGCAACAAGAAATCCAGTTTTAAAAAAATCGTCGTTATATACAATTTTGCATGAAATTTGGATCATAAACAATCAGCTGTGTGATCATGAACAATGTGCTGTGTTATCAGATTCGGCTGATGCCTCGTCTGATAAACTTCATAGCTAGTACCATAATGATCATCATTATGATCCTTATATTATAAATATCTATATTGATACACTCAATGATGAACTGAGGATTCTGACGTTCACACTATTTGAAGTCAAATTAATCTGTAATTTTGCTAAGGATCTCAGTATTTAGGAAACATCATCAATTGAAATTAATAGAATATAATAAATCAGCCTATGATAAATCCATCAAAGAGTCTGACGAGATAGCCAGACATCAATTTTGAAAATTATCATTCTGTAAAATACAATAAATCCCAGCAGGACGATCAAATAATTCAATGAAAAATGCTCCACAATGAAGAATTTTATTGGTAAAATTCTCAATGATTCAAATAACTCGGGGAGTATTTGAAAGGATTACCCATACCATACCATTCCGATACGAATAAGGTCTATTAATTATCTCACAAAATTCAAAAAGGAATTGAAGAAATTCCTCATTTTTACTGAGGATGAAGCAGCATAATTTCTCCAACATCGGCCAAATAATGATTTAACTATTATATTCAATTGTTAACAATCGATTGTATTTATTATTTACCATTTTTATTGTTTTTTTTCCTTTTTCATATATGTATATTAATATTAGTTGTCCCTATATAAACATTGTATGTTTCTTGGGATCGAATTGATAAATAAATAAATAAAAATAAAAAATGTTTGTTTTTTTATAAACAGCTAGAAACAATATTTGGGATAGTCGAAGCTTGACAAATCTGATGAATATGGATGACTGATGTATATGAAATGAAGAGTAAACTTGCGAACAAATCCTAGACTTGATGAAATACATTTGTTATTCATTCTGCTCCATGTTTCCATTGCAGAAGGAGAATTTTCAAATATCTTGGAAGTAATACCTACCAATTTTCAAAAAAGCGGACATATAACAGGTGGAAAACCATAGGCCGATATGCATTATTCCGATATTTTCCTCTATTGAACGAAAAATCACCCTGTAAATACCGAATGAACAAATTCACAAATAAATTCACATACCTACAGTATCACAATCAGCTACATTTGGAGTTTCTTTGAAGTGCACTTACGAAACTATCCTAGAACAAGATGACTTGCGTTTCACGTTCAGCATCGACCAACCCCGTATATAACTCGAGAAGAATGAAGTTACAAACACAAAAGTTAATTACAGGAAAGTGCCTTGAACCACGCAACGGCTCCGAACTTCCAAGAACATTAAATTAGAAAAGCTCAAATCGTTTCACCCAACAAAACGGAATGAGTCGAAACTTTTCAATGAATGTCTAACGAGTATTATTCTTCACCATTTAACCTAATCATCATATCACTTTGTTACGCGAAAGGATGCCGACTTGCTCTTTGGCATAACTTCGGCAATAAAAAGGGATTCTCCATGGCAACGAAGGCTATTTTTCGACGAATATGGCAGAGCGGATATTCTGGAAGGCATTCCAAAGATGGATACTGTACCTGGCATGTTTTCTGAGAATATTGTACGGGGTTGGATTGTTTGTAACGCCCTGGAACAAAACAATGCTGTCTTATTCTCAACTCATCCATCATTTGACTTCTGAATTGCTAAGTTGGGAAGTAGAATACCGCCGAAATATTCTTATTAAGAATAATTTTGACGGAAAAGAGATGCGATAGTGATATACACAGTTTGTTTATATATAGTTATTTGCTGCGAATCTCAATCTGAAAGATGAAGAACAAAAAAATTGATGAACGCTCATAGGAGCCATCTGGGCTATATTGGTGCATTTTCTTATGAAACCACAGGAAACCCCAGAAAATCTTGCAATACCACATCACCTGAACACCTGAAATTGATAATTGATAAATACCGATACGCTCCTGTCATTCATCCAACGTTATCCAACGTTAAAAACCTTTCAATTGAGAATATCTATCAAATGAATCGTATGTGTACTGTTGTTTTCTCTTCTTCCTGACGAAACCAAGTTAGCAGTTATTCTGCCAGACACATTGTACTTATAGCCTTATTGAGCCTATACTGCTCTGAGAGGGTTGACATTAATATGCTCCTATTGATAATATATTCTGTCATTCATGGCAAGTTTTTCTACAATTCTCGAGATTCCTCATAGGAATTAGGGCTACCTGAAAGCTCTCTGGCTGTAGAAGTATAAATATGACTATATTTTTTTGCTGTCTCCTACATTAACTCTTTTTTGCAATATTGCATTGAAATGATTTCCGCCTAAAATACCTCATCTCAGTGATATTCCTGTCCTCGGCTTGGCTTCATTGATGGCAGCCCCTTACACTAACTTTTTGGTTTATAGGAGACCCCTCCTCCTACGCATCCCTGTCAATTAAACTCATCTTGAAAGTTTTTTCAAAGCTATACCAGGAGAGCTTCCAGAAATATAAAATTCAATTGTGTTCTTCAAAATATATATATATTGTACTCTATTACATCAGATATACTCGAATCTACACTATTCTACCGGTGATGTTCTAACCTTTCTGCGTATTGTGCAAATTTGGGTGGCAAATTGTAGTTCCTCCTTCAAAACATCCGAAAAATACATCTGGAACAATATGAATAAGTCATCATGTAATCAATAAAAAACTAAATAATACTACATATAGGGTGTTATGTGAGTACGTGGCCAAACTTGAAGAGGTGATTATTTGATCGATTCTGAGACGAAAGGTTTATATAAACATACGTCAGATAATGCTTCGTCAACTTTTTGTACAGAAATAATTTTGTTTTGATTTTGTTGAAATTTGGCGGTTTTATTAAGGGGAGTAAAAGGCTGATTTAACTCCAACTAGATCAAAATTATCATATGCAGTTGCGTCCCAGAAGGCAAGTTAAACGAAGCTTTCCATCTTAGAATCACCCCTTCAAGTATGGCCACGTACTTACATAACACCCTGTATAATTATAGTCCATCCCATTTGACCGCAACCACAAAAATACTATACAGAGGTTACCGAAAGTCTTCATATCCTTCGAAACAGACCAGATGGAGATTTGAAACAAAATGCAGGAGGAATAAGTTGAAATGAAGTATGGTTTCCTATAAAAAAGGTGGCCCTAGAAGAGGTTCCAACTCATCAAGTTTATAGGGGTTGTTGATGCACGTCACTAGTATATGTGAATATTCTATCGAACGAATATTGGAAAACTTAAATCAACGTCATGTTCACAAACGTTGTCAATTGAAATCAATATGATAAATTGAATCTTCCCACTCATTTTAGGTACGTATCAAATTTGATGTTTTCCTGTAGTTTCCTCAACTGTAAGTCGCCACGAAACCGAAATTCTCTATTTGAGTTAACACACTGATCACTAAAATGCCCTCCACATTATTAAGACATTGTCTTCAGCCAAGGAAAGTGAGAATATTGGTATGGAGAGGGTCACACAGTTTCCTAACAAAAACAATGCTCGTTCAAGAATACTAAAGAATCATGTGAAAGAACCAGTTTTCATTGTTGACAAGCAGTTGTATTGCATTTGTATTGTGATATGCTGAAGAATATCATACAGCCTGAATTAATGGGAGATACACACAAAAATCATTTCGAAGGTCTCGAAATCTATGAGCTGGATGGCACTCCAACCTATTATTGCATTCGAACAAACAAATTAACATCTAACCCATTTGCTACAGTTGAGCAAGCATTTCGAAGGTTTCGCTAGAGCTCCAAGGTTAACATTTCGAATCACATTCGTGATAGTTTTAGTGAATGATTAAATCAAATCATATCAAAATTTCTTGTTTCATTTCAATCACAAAACCGCATTAAACTTGACAAAATATCAGTCGATTTCATTTGACTAATATCCGTGAAATAGAGACCTAAACATATTACCATGATGTACAACGCAGCATAGTTTCTCCAATCTAACAGTTTTGAGTTGGTACTTGTCCTAAGTATGGTAAAAAATATTTTCAGTAAAAACATATTTTCAATAAAATCATACTTTCTTCAAGCTCACTTATCCTCAATTTCCTTTCAAGTGTATGTTGTCTAGTTGAAATCGTATCATTTATAAGGAAAGTAACTATTTGAACTACTTACATCTTCTGCATTTGCTATTTTCCTAACACCCCAGAAGAATTCAATCACAGCTAGAATCAGCGAAATGATAATACCAAATCCAAGTATCAGAAACAGGCCCCTGATATCGTCCAGAGATAATTTGGAATCGAAAGATTCATCTCCGTTGCTTGACTGAAAAAAATTAAGGCAATTATAATACTGGTTTCGAAAGGATGAGGATGAGGACCAATTTCCCAGGAGGGTCACTCCATCAATTCAGGACCAGAAAAATGTGGATGTCAAAGAACAGTGAAAATTAGGAGTTTGAGAATCAATAATGAAACAACCCACCAAGACTCAATTTCAATAAATATAAAAGAGGGTTGTAGAATTTGGGAATCGATCATGAAACTGCAATGACACGTTTGGCAAATGGCTTATTGAGGAAGTAATTAAACTTGATTTTTCTATGTCTCTTTCTTCACGAAGGCGGAGAAACTTTTCTCAACTGGATATTTCGTTCTCATATTTTATGTAACTTGATATCTAATTGTCAGTTCTGTATATTTTCACTATACGGGAATTCTTCACATGATACTAGGGGTATTTGGAAATCTTGAAGGATTGTCATTGTCTTGTTATGAAATATTCAAAGGATCCAAACGTTTGCTCAAAACAAAAAAAATTTCTAGTAGTGCTCTTCGTATATAATCATTAGAGAACTCACTTCACATGAAAGTTCCTCCTCTTCCACTTTCCACCACTTGTTTTTCAGCTCAACTAATTGACCCGACTCCTGCATCTTCAAGATAGCTTTATTGATGACACCTCTATATGGAGAATCTGTGAAAGAAAATGTGTTTGAATTATTAAAGTGGGTTATGGAAACAGCCGAGGACTGATATATTTTTGTATGTGAAGAAAATAAGATTTCACGTATCCAAAATAATCACACAGTAAAGGAATCCATCGATTTGGTATCATTTATCACAGACTGAGACATCAGCTAAGGAAGATATATCGGAGATGTTACTTATCCCTCTACAGCATGAATTATTGAAAAATTGATACAAATTCATATTTCATTATTTTGCGTTGAATATGACACACAGAAAATCAATTCTCAGTATGTGTTTGACTCAAACACATACTGAGAATCAATGTTTTTTATTTCTAGACAATGGATGTCCAGAAGAATTCTAGTGAAACAATTTCTTTCCCGACTGGGACAGTTGTGCAATTAAAAAACAAATTCTCATAACTAACTTTTACAAAATATTTCATTTTCAATTTTTATTCCTGTCGAATGATTTGTAGCAATTAATTTCTTCAAAAATGAAAAATTGATTATATAATCAAATCTCGCTAAAAATCCTAAGCAATAGGAAACAAACACTGCCCACAAGACCATTAAATCATTAAATCATATTATCTAGTCAATTCTTGGCAAAGTTTTCTGCAAAAATAAATTTACAATATCATTCAATACATTAGTGAATTTATTCTCGGTTGAATTGGGGATCACTGATTGGTGACGCTGCTGTATGCGAGTTGAACATTCGGTGATGACCTTTGAAAATTTATGATAATCGTAAGTTGGAAAAACCGTAAATAAAAAAAGAGAATGTTACACTCACTCATGGGCATAGCAATGCCATAGCTCTTGGAGTCAAGCAAATCCCCAATTTGCTTCAAATCACAATTCCTCTCCAACTCATACTCCAATTGCGAAGATTCCATGAAGAAAGCATACCTAGCGTTATTCGTAAGGATGACCCTCTCGACGCCATCCGCATTCGTGTTCAGCAAAACTGATGGGTCCTGCTTCATAGTGGACCACATTCTTTGGTACGTCGAAAAGTTGGAATTGCGGAAAAAGGACTCCGTAGAACCACCATGTATCAGACCGTATTTCACTCTGGACTGTCTCGCTAGGTCCTCCACACTGTTGATGGATGAATCGATGTTGGCTTGGACGCCAAATAGAGAAATGTTGGCGATGTACATGGTCGTAATCATCAGGCCGAAGAACCACCATGTTGCAACTGCTATTCTTGCTGACACACCTCTGAAAATGTTAATAATAATAATATCTCGCTAATTAATTAATAATAATAGATAATAGATAACTACATCAGAACTGAGATACTGGAGAGGGTGACATTGCACCCCGGGCAGCAGGCATACAGGGCGGGCAGATCAACGGAAACCGCTCTGTACGTGCTTACCGAAAGCATCCAGAGATCTCTCGAGCATAAAGAAATGGCCATATGCGTCTTCTTAGACATAGAGGGGGCATTCGACAACACCTCTTACGAAGCAATAAATAGGGCCCTAACGAACAAGGGAGTAGACAGAACCACATCCAGATGGATGTGCCAAATGCTGGCTACAAGAACTGCTGAAACGAAAGTGGGCGATACCAACTTTCGGATCAGCACAAGCAGGGCATGCCCACAAGGAGGGGTACTATCACCTCTGATGTGGAGTATCGTAGTAGACGAACTACTCGGAACACTTACCGGGAACGGAGTCACTTGCCTGGGATATGCTGACGACATAGTCATTATGGCCAAAGGCAAATTCGAAGGAACCCTCTGCGATCTCATAGAAAGGGAACTAGAGACTACCAGAAGATGGTGCCTCTCTGTGGGATTGAGAATTAACTCATCAAAAACCACAATGGTAACATTCACTAGAAGAACAAAGACTCAGCACCTAAGGACTGTTCGCCTCGACGGATCAGATTTAGGATGGCAGCAAGAGGTGAAGTATCTAGGACTAACCCTAGACTCAAAACTGCTCTGGAACAGACACGTAGAAAAGATCGCTAACAAGGCAAAATCATCACTGATGGTGTGCAGGAACATTGCAGGAAAAACGTGGGGCTGTAACCCATCAATACTGCGATGGATGTACACCATGATAGTGAGACCTATGATCACCTACGGAGCAGTAGTGTGGCACGGTAGAACCGAACTCGCCACAACAAAGAAAATCCCGGAGAAAGTACAAAGACTAGCATGTCTTTGCATAACAGGAGCAATGAGGTCAACTCCAACAGCAGCACTCCTCTCCATCTCCTCACTCCTCCTCACTCCTCTCCATCTCACGGTGAGGAGAACTGCTTGGGGAGCAAACCTGAGGTTGGCCAAAGTCGGACTTAAAGGGACAGCACACAGTGTAAGGGGCTGAACCCCCACCGGAAGTGCACACCTTGCCGATCTCCCAACTGACGAAATTACCAGGAAATTTAGTTTCAAGAATTTTTTTCGAACGGAACTAAATACCAAGAAACAATGGAGCACAGAATCCATTCGAGCACTGGGTAAGAATACCATTACATGGTACACGGACGGGTCTAAAACTCCCGACGGAACTGGAGCAGGAGTATTTGGACCTCGTACCAAGTACTCCGAACCCATGGGACACTTCCCCAGCATTTTTCAAGCGGAAATTCACGCCATAGAAAGATGCATTCAGTTCAACCTCGATAGGAACTACCGGAACAAGGAAATTGCAATCCTCTCCGATAGTCAAGCAGCCATCAAAGCGTTGGGCTCATATAACATCAACTCGAAGATGGTCTGGGAATGCCTAGAAAAACTCAATGATCTAGGCAGGAATAACAAGGTGATCCTCCTCTGGGTGCCTGGGCACGTCGGAGTAGATGGAAATGAACAAGCAGACACCCTGGCACGAAAAGGAGCATCAACGCCACTGATCGGGCCAGAACCATTCTGCGGACATGGAAAATCTTACTTCCAAGAAGAACTCAATAAAACTGAAGAAGCAATGAGCAACATACTGGCAAAGACTTCCAGGGCTAAGGCAGGCCAAAGATCTCCTCGGCAATTTCAACCGAGCAAGATCGAAAACACTGATTAACCTCAGCAAAACTAGTCTTAAGACAATCACAGGATTTCTAACGGGGCATTGCAGACTCAAAGAACACCTAAGGAAGCTAGGCTTAGAGGAGGACAACACCTGCAGATTCTGTGGGGAACATCCTGAAACACCTCACCACATATTGATGGAGTGTTATGCTGTACACCACAAAAGATTAAATATACTGGGATCACACCAGCTGACTGTGGAAGAAATACCACAAATGGACCCCCTCAAAATCCTAAAATTCCTGAAGGAACTGAGGCTTGAGGGGATGCTGTAAACGAGAACACCTTGAGATAGCAGAAGAAGATGGGGCACAATAGATCTAACTAGGTCGCAGCGCATCAGTCACCATCCATACCAACCAATACCAATACCAATAATTAATTTCTATTAGCTTCTATTAGCTGTATATAAATATAAGATGTTTTTTCACAACAAATCGATTTTGCTGGGGCGAAAACAGGGGTTTTCATTTACGAACTATCTTATAAAAATTAGCATAGGCCATTTGCGTCTTTTATTTTGTTGGTGAAAACATTTCTATAGCTTGGTCTATATGCTCGATATGATTATTTGATTAAAATATGCAATTGTAGGATATTTTATTAAATTCATGGTGAAAGGAATGAAAGTTTGATAAAAAGAATAAACGCTCTATAAAAAAAATTCACGCATCATAAAAACCGCGAGCAAAATAGTATTATACGTAACAAGTCCGGAAATTACTGTTTTTTTGGACGTGTTGCGTACACTATTTTTTTGGCAACCGTGTAGAATAACAATTAAATGAGACACATTCTTTATCAGAACAAAATTTCGATCATTTCAATTCTTATTTATATTGATATTTATATATATTTAAATTCGAACAATTGCTACTATTGAAGGGATTCAATTTGTTTGAAATGCTTGGTATATTTAAAGGCCTTCTATTGAAGTCAAAACAAGGAGGTTCCGTTTCAGATTATTTGTTTTCATCTGATAATTTTTTTATGGTCTTGGCAATTTTAATTTTGTTTGTAAGTGAATTGTGTATATTATCAACAAATAACCTCGCTGAATTTCGACGAATGCGATTTTTAGGTTATCAAATATCCACAAACTTTTTTCCGTATTTGTTTTCCCAATACTCTGCTTATAAACTTTTTTTCTATAATAATATGGAACATACTTTTTGGCGGTCACTGTATACGTAACGTTAACTGAACGTACGCTGTACTCAGTGAGTTTCTGGAGTATCTCCCAAGAAACAGTTGAGTTTCCTCACTAGAGTTTTTAACGTTGTTAATTCCAATTCTGAATACATTTTGTGTACCTCATTTCGAGACTGTAACGCGCAAGGGGGTTCTTTCTTTTGTAATTAGGAAGGAAACCATCTTCTTTCATCCAGTCTGATGTAATTTGAAATTACCTTTTGCTCCCCCGTAGAAGATAATGTTGAGTTACTCACTGAGAAAAATCCGCACAGTTGGTAGGTAGAATTGAGAATTGGGGCCTTGATGTTTCATAATACGTGGGAAAACAAATAGGTTTGCTTATTCGTTGATTTTCGTAAATGTTTAGAATTTGTCTGTTATCTCTTTTATTTCAACTTCATCTATCATCTAGTCATCATCATTATCATCATCTGGTTTTCTGTTTCCTCCAAGAAGTATTTCACTTCCCGTCAACTGATAGTGATTTATAAAGCTTGAATCTGACTTGTTCTGGAATACTGTTTCCATATATATGACTGCAACACATTTGTCTTGTTGGTGATACTTCCCTCACATGCACGCTCACTTCTCTGAAACATCGAAGAAAGGTTGGCGATCTGTCTTTGTCCCATAGACATTTTTATGAACGATGCTCTTCCGACATATCATCAATCTTGCCACCGTTAGGGTCCCATCGAGGCTGACCCGTCGAACTCAGTCCTCACATTAAGATGCCGTTACTTTGGGGACATCGGAACATCGCTTTCACAGGGCTCGTTCTTCCTACGAACGGCAAAGCTGCCTCAGGAGGTATTTCCTGAATCATACATCCTACAGAAATTCAAGAAGAACACCGTCTCAGAATTCTGGGATCTTAACAGATCATCAGAACTTTCTTCTTCGTCAAAAATGGCTAGGAAGAAAGGTACCAATAAAATGTCACGCTCGTTCGCCAGACTCAACCCCTTTAGACTTTTTCTTGTGAAGGAACCTAAAATTGGAGGTGTATACTAGTAAACTATTTAACTTGGAAGATTCACCCCATCGAATTTTGAGGAAGTATAACACCGCAAATGTTGCAGAACGTTACAAAAAAATCGTGTAGTGAAACATTTTTTAAATGTGCCTTGCAGCAAACGAAAGGTGCTTTGAACATTTATATTTTTATTATTTTGTCTAGTTTAGTCATTCCTGAAGTTCATAGTTCCGTATGATATAAAATCATAATATTTTAAAATCAATAATAGTAATAATAATAGATTTTATTGATAGGAATAGCAGTAACAGATTAAATGAAAGTATATCATATATAAATTGAATATCCTATTGGATGGCAGGATTCAATGTATGACTATCCAACCATGAATATTCATTTGGTATAGAATTCATATTGATCCAAAAGATACTACTACCCGAAAAATGAGTATTCGGATCCTTTGGTGTGAATGCAATTTGAGAAACAGAAACCAGCAAAAACACCAAAACTAAGTAAATTTCACTTGACTAGCGTTTCGGCAACAAAGCCGGCATCACCAGAAACTTGAAGCCTACAAAACGTTTTCAAGATAATTTGAAGAGAATATTATGGTATTAATAATTTTTGCAGTTTTCTGAATTGGCTATTTCAAAACCCCTACTTACTTTGGTGATCTGTCACTACTTTGTGTTGTCACTGATCGAAAAACATTCCATATAGTGTTTTGTAAGTTCCAGATATTCTCTTGCGTTTCGTCATATCCTTCATGAACGTTGGTGGTATCCCAGTCATCTGACGATATCCTATGGAAAGAGAAACATATCAAATCATCAAATTATATCACAGGGCTGTGATTCTTTGAGAAAATGAAAAAACAAAACATAAAACAATTGCCTAGTGAGTTTACAAATTGGCTTCTAGATTGGTTAGTCATTAAAATGACAGTGTTAGAAGTAGAATATGAAAAATAACGGAACGAATGACAGTTGACCGGTGATGGATGATGAGTAACAGCTTATAAGGTGAGTTTCCAAAGCATTGTTTCCGCTGAAGAAATTCTGTACACGAATTCCCAAAAATCAAGAAATGCTTGAGTAATACTCAAGTAATTCCAAAGTAATTCCAGTAATGCCCTAGTCAAAAAAGTACTGAAAATAGTGGGTCGTGCCTTAGTGTAAGGTTGTTTGTCAAGTACCATAAGTACAATGTTGAAGACCTTTTTTTTATTCAACAACTATGTTTCCTCTCAGTGCTCTCTACTTTTCGGATAATTCCTGTAATACCCAATCCGAAAACTTTTGTTTTTTGACTTTTCAACGTTTATAATTCACAGTAATGTTTTCTGATACCCATGCCATACTCAAGTGATACCTCCTTTTCCCGACTAATACCCAATAATTTTCAAGTGATGCCTCTAATTCCCAACTGATACCAAAGTAAAACAACTAATACCCAAGGAATGTGAACCAAAATTTCCCAGCGGTTTCCTTTCGCGAGTATCAGACAACAGAGTTGATAACTAATATATGGTGTGTGACAATTGATGGGTTTTAGATGCTGAGTGACCCATAACATATAATAGAGAGAAGCTGATGAGTGAAAGGTGACGAATGATATGGAATAACTGACAGATGACAGGTGAGATAATGGAAAAAGGTAGACGATATATGTCGCGTGATAGCTTGGCGTCTCGTGATTGGTTGATGGTGATAGGCACCAGGGTTTAAAGTGGGAGTGGTGGGGATGGTGGGCAAGGTGGGCACGGCGGAGATGTCGGAGATGGCGGGGATGGTTTCAGGAGACGCAGTTGCTACTACTCAATAATATTAGACAAAAATGTCAAAATGGTGTGCTTGCCGCTACCACTGAAAAATTTTAAATCTCTGACATCAAACTGAATAAATTTAGTGCCGGTTTTTCAATGTTCAGTCAAAGTCTATGCTACGTGACTAATGGTTAGAATGTGAGTTTATTCCTTTATGTGAACAGATGTAACGTTCATTCTAACCACTAGTCAAATTTAACCTACAGAATATAACGAGCAATCAGGAAATGAAAGAGCTCACCGAACTGACGATTAGGAAGCACTTTGTGAAAATTTATTCAACATTATCAGGTTCGTTCATCAATCAGTATCAAGTACTCATTCATTTATCGCACTACCCACCTCAGGATAAAATAATGTACAGCAGAAACCAATAAAAACATATAAATCAAGTAAATCCACACATCTGCAGAGAATGGTGTCAAAAATGCAAACATTTTTGGATTTACTGTAATTTGCTTCCTATGCAGTATGCTGATTCCTGAAAAAGTGCGTTGTGAGAATGGAGTCCATGTCGATCAAATAGAACCTACCCAAAGTCATGAATGGAAGACTAAAATCTACCACCTCTTGGCGTTCAGGGGTTATTGTTAGATCTCCTATCCCGAGATGCGCTTTCTGAAACAAAAATAATCCGTGGATATATATTTCGTTATACAATGAAACTTTTTTTTTTCGAATTATGTATTGAGTTTAAAAACAGTTCACGCTGATACTCCGCCTTTCACCTGAACCTATTTTGTATTTTTTGTATTTTATGGTGAATAAAGACGAATTATTATTATTATTATTATCATTATTATTGCATGTGAATCAGAATATAATAAGGTGTTGTATATTGGAAATCGTACCAATGGATTTTTTTTTCGTCTGGAAAAAAAATTACAAGTGTGTGTTGATTGACTCAACTGATTTTTGAGGATGTTCTGGACACGAATGGTATGTAAAAGTTTTACAACTCACTCTTTGGACGTGGACGTTTTTGATAGATTGTTTCAATTGTGTAAAATTGACCCAACAAGTAAACTTTAATGTAGGCTTACTATATACTAATCATTCAGTTATTGCTGTGATCAGAATTAGACTTCTCTGGGAATTTTAGCGGTAAATTTTCAACTCCAACGTGCAATATGCACTGCAATTCTAGCAAGAAATTATGATTATTGAAAATTCCGCTTTTCTCTCAGTGGAAGAATATTTCCAAAATTTACAAACAGAACAATAATATTAATAGGAACACATAAATACAATTGAAAACATCCTTAATTTACCTCCCTCTCCCTTGCCTTTCTTACGGCAAGATAGAGGACACGCGTGTATAAATTCACAATGATTTTCGACAGTTTCCGACGTGAAAAATCACGAGGAACAAAAACGTCTGTCGGTAGACTCAGAAAGAAGTTGCAAAAACTAAACTAAAATTGAAATTAAAAAAATTCGTCAAAGTGACTAAACTCTGGAATAAAAAGTTGAAAAAGTTGTGAAAAACATCTTGCAGTCAAATATATTTCGTAGTCCAACCTGTATGTATGTGAAGGGGTATCACTCATACGAAAACCACTAACATTCTAACCTCAATAAAGTTTTGAAAATTTACAGATTTTTTTTTACTCATAAATTCAATAGTTTATAAGTGAAAGCTTTGCGCTTCTGTAACAATTTCAATAAATAACAATTATTTGAATTTTTTAAATATTGATTGAATCATATTCCACCACTGTGATATTGAACTTGGATATACAATATTGTTTTTTATTTCTAGTACCAGTACGAGATTATTAGGATTGCTATATTGATTCTTGAGCTTGGAGAATAATACGAGGACAATATTGTTTTATCGATATCGATAAAAATCATTCAATCAATATTAACCAAATATTATAATATATGTGACAATCCACATTCAGAATAGTTTGAGCCAATATTACACCAATACTATCAATAGAATATTGTTTCTTCAATAATCACCCATATTGAATCAATATGATTTCTGTATATTCACAATATATCTCATAGTGGCCCAATATAACCAATTGTGAATAGCGAAAAATAGTCTTGCACATGGAGGTACAGATATATTTTGATCCACTAGAAAATTTTACTGTAGCATCTTTACATATATCAAAAATATCACTTTATCCACATCATCTACAAATCACAGTACCTTCTGTAGAATATCGCCAATCAGTCCAGTCCATCGTTCGTTGACTGGGTCCCATTGACCATAGTGGTTCGTCTCCGTCAGTTGCATCTCAAATTCGAATCCAATTATTTTTGCAATATTGGCAATAAGATCCATGGAATAACCTTCGAATCGTGCATTGCCTTCCAGTTCGTCCTCATCAGCGTTCTCCTTCAACATCAAGTAGGGTTTGCCCAGCCTAAAAATTATCCATTAATTGAATGTCGTATTGACTCGATGGAGATCAAACTACTCAGAAGAGCCTGACTCACAGGAGGAAATTTCTGCACAGCAGTGATGTAGATGAAATGTGATTTTGATTTTATTCAAAATAGTTACATACGATTAGTTATCTGATATATGTGATTGAATTTGTTGGGTGATCTTATTCTGAACTATTATTGATACAGAAAATTCCAACGTGTCCCTAAACTGTATGAATGAACACTTAATATATGAATCTAAAGTTTCATCAGTATTGCGAAGATTCAAACTCTGATGAAGCTCTACAGTTGTATCATACAGTAATGCGTAAATGAAAGGAAATAATTCATCATTACTTTTGGAAGTAGTGACAATTAGCTGTCCAACCATATAAATGATATCAAATAACAATTTTGGGTTTTCATTATAACAAACTTTTGTATTTATAAGAGAAGATTTCTATTCAGTGAATACAAACAACTTCAAAGCAAATGCTCCAATTGCTGATTATCAGCAGTAAGATAGACAAGCAGTGAACTCATCTGGAACTATTTCAATACCTTGCTGAATGATCCGTCCTATCTCGATCTTTATGCGGACTCTGAAGAGGTCATGGATATTTTGTGGTTTATTTTCAGGAAGAGTCAAATCTGGACAGTTAGGTGACTATTTGATTGATCTTCTCCAATCGATATGAAAAGAGTTTTTCACCAAGACAGCATATTGACAAGGCGCACCTTCTTGCTGCAGCTCCAAATCATTGCTGCTTAGGAACAACCGATTCAGTTCAGGTGATGCTTTGCAGGAAATCCGAATATTGAGGACTTGTCAAGGTCTCGTAAAAAAATATGACCCTATCTATAATCTTATTCCCAATAAAAACACGTTAGAAGATTCAATTTTTCTGGGTATTGAGTGTGACTCCTTAATACGTGTATTTTCAGTAGCTTAATACCGACAAATCTGATGATTGAGATGATCGTTTATGAGAAATTGGGCTTAAAAAAAAGTACTTTTTCTAAAATCATTCGATCTCTGTTAGACACGAACAAGGGCGCAACCTGGTTTGTATACTGTATAAAATCAGACCTAGATTGTTCACTCACTTCGAAACAACAATAACTTTCGTGCCCTGCAAATTAGAAACCGCCGTCAAAGTTTCATCGAAGTCCCTGTTGACGCTCAAACTTTGGTTATAGGCGTACCACGTGGCAATCTTCTTCTCGTGCAGAATATCCGATACGTAAATGTTGAAAAGATTGCGGTTTCCAAAATTGTCGAAGGTCAGAGGACCCGAGATGGTAGCAGTGGTTGGTGCCCGCTGAAAATCAATATTATCATAAGTATCTTGGAAAGACATTGATCATTTAATAGCAGCAGGTGAGAAGGCATTAACAGGCATAGACAGTTGAACGACTATTCAAAAAATATAAATTAAATCAAGTGGCTAGTTGCTCACCTTACAACTTCCACTTGCCACTTCAATTGTTTGACTGATTTTGGAATTAATACATCTACTAATTATTTGATGACTGTATATTGTCTTTGATTATGTCAGATTATAGTTGTTCATATATTTTTTGCTATGGTAATTGTGGAAATGAGTAAACAGAAAAGAAGAAAAGAGAAATGAATTCTTTATCAATTAAAGTTTATTCTACAATATGGCGCAGTCTGGGCAACAAGAAATGATGATCAATTATGGAAGAAGCAGTGGAGATGACGCAAAACCAGCTACAAATTTGGATATTGGAAAAGCAAAACTCATTGAAATAATGCTAAAATATCTGGCTTTGGTGTCTCAAAATCATTCAAAACCAGTCGAAATAAACCAGTTCAATTCTAACGAAGATGATCCAAATACTTGGATAGAATACTACGAGTCTACGGCTTCATGTAACAAATTGATTTCTGATAAAGCAAAAATCAATAATCTTAAACTCAATTTGGCATATTGCTCTTCAATGGTATGAGCAAATGATGGAATATAATATGAAGTATGGAAGAAACCTGATAGAATTCCAAATGTCCAACCATTCAAAATATATTGGAGAATACAAAAATCAGCCATCCAACCAGCCGAATAAACCAGCAGCAAGACTTTTGTTCAAAGGTTCAAATGAGACAAGGAGATTGTCGGTCTTATTCTGAACCATCATATAAGATTTTCTCCAAAAGATTGAATTTTTAGTTTCACCACTCACCGTTTTCATGTAGTTGATCAAATTTCGACCCTCAACAGACTTTTCTGATCCATTACAGTCAACACTATTCGTCATCATTGAAGGTCCTAGCTCGGAAATAGTGTCGTTTAGAAACCAGAGCGCGTCAAAGAATAGCACTAATTCAGTCTGCAATAATAAAAAAAAAAAAAAATCAGGTGATTCGGGAAGTCAACGAATATTATGAATTTTAAAAGTTTTTCCTGAAATATATTTCATACGATTTCAGGATGTAAGCCTCCGACTTAAATATACGTCACTGAAATATTGAATACATATATTAATTACCCACTTTCAATTTCTTGTGATGAATGAGTTCTCCTAATCCCATACTACGAACATAATTTCTGAGAAATTCGCTGTCGTCATCAAATATACGAATTGTAGTTATATTCGCTGTTGTGTGTAATTCAGAATAATCCAAGGTGTGGGCATCCTAAAAATAAAAAAATAAAATGAAGCAGTTTGATAGGGATCCAGGAAAAGCTTTTTATTGACAGATCATTTTTTGCAGTAAAAAATTCAGATTTGAAAATGAAGAGATATTCACCAGGTTTGTTAAGAACAAATTATTATACACGTTGAGCATATTCATAGTTTTTGCTTGATATAATATTGCCATTATATGCTTTGCATCACAATCAAGTATGATGTTCGATACAGTTGATTCCTTGATTTTTGATAACGTGAATCTGAAACAAAAAGGGGAAAATGGATTGTATTGTGGGTAGTGAAGGAAAACTGGAATTATATGTTATAATACACGGTAGGTGGTAATTCAAACATTACTGGAGTACCATCAATAATATTATTTTGAAATTTTGCTGATCGATATATGAAACCAAAAAGGTTTCAGTGCAATAACAAGGACATGTCAGTGAAAACATTGATGATTTCCACGACATCGGGATTGACGGTACAGTGCTTTACCAACTGAGCTACCGAGGGGACATGCGTTCCACTGCATATCGGGAGTTAGCTTTTTCCTAGAATTTCGATGTTATTGAATCACCTACAAACTACAGCGTTTGTAAGGTGTTAAAGAGTTACAGGTTGTATGAAAACTCATTTATTTTCATTGATTATCAAGATCCATTTACCTTTCACCCAAGCGAAGTCGACATATTGCGATATTCAGCAGAGATCAGGTGTGGATCTCTGATCACTGAACAATGTTAGCCAAACTTGAAAATCAAGAAAGTAGATAGCGTCTGTGATATAAATATAAATGAAGAAAAATCAGCAGCATAGGGACAAATTTTAATATTCTATAAAAAAGATTCTCCTCGAGCAGGATTTGAACACACGACCTCTGGATTGCCGGTACAGTGCTCTATCAACTAAGCTACCTAGGGGACAAGTGTTCCACTGCATATCGGGAGACCGCTTTTTCCTAGAATTCTGATGGTGTATAAAAAAAGCGGTCTCCAGATATGCAGTGGAACGCATATACCCTCGGTAGCTCAGTTGGTGGTAGAACACTGTTCCAGCAATCCAGAGGTAGTGGGTTCAAATCCTGCTTGAAGAGAATATTTTTCTAGAATTTCAAAATTTATCTGCATGCCGCTTATTTTTCTCCATTGATGGCTACTTTCGGCAAGCAACTTCAATGGATTGGTCTAATTTATTGTTTGTGCAAAAAGTTCCAGAGTAGCTGTTAAAGTATGAAATTTATAAAAAAACACTGTAGTCAGTAAATACCACTGCGCTAATTTTTCCTACAGTTTGGCAAATATTAGTGGAAGTGTGATATTCCCACGTCACGTGGTGTTAAGTGCCATATCACTGGATACTGCGTCGTACGACCAATGCGTATAATTAATAATAATTCAAGGAATATTATGGTATTGAAATTATGTTAACGGCATCTTGAAACTGAGATCAAAATCTACAATTTGTATATTTTGGATATTCACCTGAAAGATGGGGAATGTGTTGGAAATGTCACTGAGAGTTACTCCGAACGCTTGGAAGTGCGCTCGAGGCAGAATCGAGTAGCGTTAGTCGGAGAATACCCAATTATTGAACTCCTTCGGTGTTCACTGGTTTTTGAAGAATCTTTCAATACATTTTTCGATCAACTGAAGTCACATGCAGAAAAGAGTCACTCTTCAAGTCTTTTAGGAAAATAACCAACAACAGATGGATAGAATCATTAAACTTCTGTCGGTAACAAGAACTGCTTATCTTATTCTACTATTGGCCTCTTCAATATTTTCTTATTAACCATGTAGCACCCTTTTTGAATCGAGAACTTGTAAACATATATACCTACCTGAAATCTGGACCATGTCCAAGTTTCTCCAATACAATTTTATTCGTCCTGTCATTTTCATTGAACTTTTGCATTTTCAAAATCTCTTGCATCTTCAACAAAGCATCATTCTGTTCGTATACGATGACAAAGCTCTTCCAACCGAAGCTCTTCACTATTTCCGCCAGCCCATGCGCAAATCGATTCGCTTCCGGAAAAAAATTCAACAGGAATCTGGACGTCTTGAGCGAAGGAGATCGCCAGGATGTTACGAGGTACGGTATCTGAAACTCCGAAGAAATTGACTCCAGAATTGTTGTGGACGTGGCGGAATCAGGCCCGAAAATGGCAGCTACTCCACTGCCATTATTCATCATTCTACACACTGGAAGAGTAAAAACAAACGATCATTCACGTCTACCACTGAAAGGGTCACTGAGAAAAATCATGTTTTGGTTTCAGCATCATAAGTCCTTCAACATCTATCAAGGATATGTCTAATGCTCATGGAAAGTACAGCAATTAATATTTGCAATCAAATAAATGAATATTAGTCAGAGCATTTGATTTGAAAATAATTCAAGAAATAGAAATACCAAAACCAGGTGAAAAATTATGTGCAGATATTTGGTTTCTAAAAATTAAATTTAAAATTACCTGTTTTTTCAAAATTTATTCAAGTTTCAGTAGAATGTTTGCGAAAAGGAAATCCATCGGAAAATTACTTTCCTAGCTAATACCATGACGAACGTTGAATTACATCTAATTAGTTCCTACGAGGCTATATCTCCAACTTTTAGTTGCATATAAATGTAATCATTTGGACCATGTATAGCTCGATTTCTGGGCTTGGTCACCATCAGTAGCAGACATTATTTATTGTTTGCATAGACATCTCAAACATCGATCTATAGCTGGTCCAAATATTTCAATGAACATTTCCATGCGAATAGCAATTGCAGAGATGGGTATTCATATGTCTCGAGTTGTATTCACACCAAAGACTCCGAAATTTCATTGAAAACATTTGGCCTTCTACTAAGGAATTTCTGAGAAGAACTTTGAAATATATAGAGCGTCATTTCTAGGTTATACTATGCACACTAGTGTTGACTTAGGACCTCAGTCCTAAGCCATTCATTTTGAAGGAATAATCTTTTACAAGGAGCTAACAGATATGATTCAACGATAGTGGGTTTTCTTTTAGATATTTTCTCTACTAATTCAATAACCTTTCTTCCAGTAGTGCCATTTTCTTCTTGAAATGTTCAACGCACAAAACTCGAAAGAACCTTCACATATTCTATCCACGATATTCCCGTACATTATCCATCGTCTGAGAAAGTTTCATGGACGTGTACATTCCTTTAAAAATCCCAGCGTCTCAGTTCATGGTGGTAATGAATAGTTTCAATAGGATTTTGCCGCATAATGATTCTCGTAAATCAAACTGAAGATACTGGTGACTTAAGAGCTACTTCATTTTTGTTTCAACGATTGAGTATTTCAATTCAGAGGGGAAATGCAGCATCAGTACTCGGAACTATTCCTACTTCTCGTCACTTGGATGAATTGTTCATGAATCCCAGAAAAAATTTAAACTCACTACCCAGCAGTCTTAATTCAAGTTCCTTATCACGCCGCTACACTGTCAGGGAAAATCACCGTTTAAGAGACTACACAGAAGACAACAACGGTGGTGAACGCAGCATAAACAGCTTCAACACCATCAGGCCTGTAGTCCATAATACTGCTAAAACACTAGGTCTCAATGAGTTGAAAAACATTGGAAATACATGCTTTATGAATAGTATTATCCAATGTGCACGAGATGGCTGTTGGAGTACTTGAAAAAACACGCATACACGTGGGATATTAACACAAGTATCTAGAGTATGAAGGGGGCTTTGATAAATGCATTTGCAGAGATCATCAAAGAATTGTGGTCGGAAGATTCGTCAGATCGAGTGGTAAATACATTCTCCTTAAAAAGTCAGATACAAAGATTCGCACCTCGTTTCATTGGTTATGCACAGCAAGATGCTCAGGAGTTCCTACGGTACCTGTTGGAAGGTCTTCATGAAGACGTTGATAGAATAACCGAAAAGCCGAAACCCATTCTGACAGAAATAGACGAAAAGTTGAGAGACAGTGAGAAGGCTCAAGAGTCTTGGTCACGATTCCTAAGGATGGACAATTCTAAAATAGTTGATAACTTCGTTGGCCAATTGAAATCGACGTTGAAATTGACCCATTCTGGGACCTGTCTCTACCGATAAATCAAAGAACAGGCCTACTAAGATTATTACAGTGTTTAGATTCGTTCACAAGGGAAGAAATTCTTGATGGTGACGAGAAGCCGACCTGTGCAAAGTGCAAAAAGAGGAAAAAATGCACGAAATCCCTATCAATACATAAATTCCCCAAAATGTTGGTTATACATTTGAAACGGTTTTCTCCAACGGAAAGATTGAGAGGAAAATTAAACGTTATCATCGATTTTCCTCTAGAGGGGTTGGACATGAGTAACTATGCCGCAGACAATGTAGCACCTTTTCGGTACAGTCTGTATGCCTTATCTAACCATAGCGGGTCTACATACAGCGGACACTACACGGCTTACTGTCGAAACCCGTATGTAGGCACCTGGCATGAGTACAATGATTCTCGAGTGACCCCTTCTTCACCTAAATCGCACGTAAGCGGAGAAGTCTATGTTCTCTTCTACGAACAGGAAGGCACCAAATCGCACCTTTGAGATCATTTTTAGTTCTATTGTTATTCACTTACACTTTTTGAATTATATTTAGTATATCATCACTTATATTTCAATGCCATTTTTGTCAGATATCCGATGGAATTCGGAAACCTCGTTCCATGCGATGATATCATGAAAGTAAATTGAAAAATAATATATCTTAATTTTTCATAAGCTCGACGAGCTCAAGAGAAAATTGAACGGGGAATCAACTGGCAAATAAGAGAATAATATCTGGTTTTCCAGGCGTGGAAAAAGGGCTTGAAAAATTTATTCATTCCATCTCTTCGCTTTGAATCATTCTCATGGACTAGAATCCAATTATTCGGAAGAATTGTATTGTTATTGCAAAAAACTTCTGTGACGAGTAGGCGAACGATTATAATACTAATGGGTCTTTCTTTCGGAGTTATTGGTTTATGTATTTTTCATTTTCCTTTTCACCTCTATATTTTGTATATCGATATAGCACAGGGTAATTGTTAATGAGAGCTAGAATGTATTTGGAGAAGTAAAACTAGCTGAAATCTGAAAAATTGGATATGATTATTTATACCCACCTGCCATTGACAGCAACTTTCTTAGCTGTAAATTCATTACGTAGCATTAACCTAAATCATTTCGTTTAAGAACAAAAGAAGCTTATATATATATTTTTACAAGCTTTTGACTCACAATGGGAAAATTTGAAATGTTGATCCATTTTCAGTTCGAACAACTTGAAATTTGGCGGGTGTTCATAATTCCAGTGACAATGCATTATGAATTTTTGTAAGGGAAGGAAACAAAATGCCGCAGCTACGAAATGGTGGACAATATTTGTGAATATGGTCCAATTCCAGAACTATGAAATTATTGAAAAGGGGAACATTCTCCATGAAAATTGAAAAATGAAAAAAGTGATTCATTTGTAATATCTAACAGAAAACAACTACTTCCCCGGCACAAGCCACGCTGGACATTGAACTACATCTGATAGATATTGTGAAAAGACTCTAACTGAAAAGGAAAGAAAAAATCTGAAAGTGAAAATTTGCATTTTCATTCAGATAGCTGACTTTTTAAATTCTTTCTAGTTTTCCTTGAAAAAATCATTAAATAATTTTTTTTTTTTTCAAGGAAAACTAGAAAGAATTTAAAAAGTCAGCTATCTGAATGAAAATGCAAATTTTCACTTTCAGATTTTTTCTTTCCTTTTCAGTTAGAGTCTTTTCACAATATCTATCAGATGTAGTTCAATGTCCAGCGTGGCTTGTGCCGGGGAAGTAGTTGTTTTCTGTTAGATATTACAAATGAATCACTTTTTTCATTTTTCAATTTTCATGGAGAATGTTCCCCTTTTCAACATGAATACCTCCCAAGAGGTTATCTTGAACGATGGAAAATAGCGACTAAAGTTTGTCTTTCAGTCGCAGATGATTCCACAATAGATTTTATGAATTTCCTATTCATATTTTCGAACTAAAATGAAATTATTATTTTAAAATTCATGAATATTGCCTGCACCAATATAGACGATGATTCTTGTGATCAAACTCATTTTGAAGATATTTTCAAGCAAAAAAAATTTGAAAATTTTACATTTTTTGTTATCCAATACAGTTTTTCACATTTTTTACTGATGATGATGCTTCTCCAAATTAAATAAAATAAATCACCAAATCAAATAAAATTATGTTGTTCGATAACAAAAAGCATTTTTCAATGTTGGCTGTGGTACAAACCAGGAAAATAAGTAATTCAAACACTTACTTGTCACACTTGTTTCATAACTATCATGTGGAGAAACATGCTGAATATTGGTGGAGAACATAATGTCTCTTCTCTCTGATTTTCTGTCGATTGTAGTATTTATCAGAGTTTGTTTCTGTGCCGTATCATCTCCAAATATGATTCCTGAAAAGTATATAATATACAGGGTGTTTCAAAATTCAGTATCAAGAATTAGGGGGCGTATATTTCAGGTCAATATAAGACTTTATTTCCCATAAACATATGTCCGCATCTGCACAATTTCTAAGATACAGGGTGTTGAAATTTAACAAAAATGATAATGATACGCTACTGTTTTTTTTAAATGAATATTATATTTTTTATGAGTGTCCTCTATCTATTCATAAAAATGGTCCCTTGACTTTTTTCCCTACGAACAGTTTTCGATTTAAAAAGCAAAATGAGACATACAAAAAATCACATAGGTACAAGCGAATGACGACCTTTTATTTTTTAAATCGAAAACCGTCCGTCGGACGGAAAATAGTCTAGAGACCATGCTTGTGGAAAAATAGAAGAAAATTATGAAAATGATACAAATTTGACAAAAAAAAAACAGTAGCGTATCATTATTTTGATAAAAAATGACAGAGCATGTTTGCAGAGACGCCACTGATGAAAATTAAAAAACGTTCGCCATGGAAAAAAATGTATTTTTATGTGTACTTTGCATGTACCAAAATTAAAAAAAAACCAAAGTGGTTTAGAGATATTGAAAAAGAACTGATTTTTTTGTTAAATTTCAACATCCTGTATCTCAGAAATAAAGCGTTTATGTTTATGAGAAAGAAAGTCTTTTTTTGACCTAAGAAACACGCCCCTGAAATCTTGATACTGAATTCTGAAACACCCTGTATATTAGGCATAGCCATATAAGTATCAAATAATACTGAAATGCATTTACTTTTGGAGGCTTATAGCGATTCCGATTGACGTTCAAAAGCCATATTTGAGTTCGAAATAATATTACAATATTGTGCACGCAGGTGTTCCAATTTTGTTTTTTCTCTCAACCTTCACAAGTCTTTCACCCATCCGAAATATGGCCGCAGTCAGCGTTGCTTAACTTATCAGAAGCCTTCAGAAGACTTGTGCGAGCTGGAAATAACGAGGGTCTCATCTTTTAACGTGCGACCCAAGCACGATGATTGATGATTACTTATATCTGATGATACTTGTCAGAATCAAATGAAATTCTGCTGTTTGATTACAAGAAACATATACTAATGCTGGCTATGGTGAAAACCAGGAAAGTAGTTGTTTTGTCCCTACGTTGAAATTATTCATTTGAATGTATTATTTACCATCACCGAAATATGATGAAGGCAAGAATAAGCCTTTCAACGAGCTTGGGGTAACACATTCAAGTGATGACCTCGTCACTTATATAAATACTGGTAAGGGTTACTCAAGAAATTCAGAAGAAGTTAACTATACCTACCTACTGTCGACGATTCTGTAAACGGGCAGATATGTTGAAGCAAAACTAGTAAGTGGCACCACAAAACCTTTTTCAAAATAACCACCGACATTCTCGAAAAAAAAAAAAGTTGAACTACAAAAACTGTAGTCCACGCTTACAATGAGAGCCGAAAACTAATCCTCCCAAATTCGAGAGTTTTGAATCATTTCGCGTAACGAGGATGTGAATATATTAATTATTTCAATGACCAGCACACGGTACTTGACGCTTAAATTGAGTGCAGTTCTCATGTTAGTCATTATGTTATTAATAAATTTAATGTTGATACTGTACAATGTTATTTCTGTTTTCATTTTAAATGAGAATTATAGGGTTATCATGTTTGACACAGGAGTAGTAAGAGTACGATAATGATGCTTATTTTTTGGATTAAACAAACTTTCTCATTCACATACAGATTCGGTTGAGAATTTTGGAATACCAAATTGGTTATTGTATCAATTGAACGGAAAAAAATTCAGGTCTATACTGGATGCAGCTAGTTAGCGACTTACTGTTATAACTTTTGTAATAATCAAGACAATTGAACATTTTGGGATGGCATACTGGAGGTAATTTAAATATTTTCCAACAAGAATGGATGACACTAAGAATAATGAAAAATAAATATTATAATCCAGTCTTCCCTAGAAAAAAAATCTATCCAAATGGTAATTCTTCGGCAAGTATCCCACAGAAAACAACTACTGCCCTCTAAGGCCGTTAAATTATATTTCTCTACAAGAACAACTTTGCAATGCTTTTTGAATACAAAGCTGAATTTATTTTTCGTTCGAATTGCAGATTACTTTATCTGTTATGGCGATTTTGGCTGAATCTTCGAAATGGAGATGTGATCGAAATATCGTACCCCCATACCGATGAGGACAAAACCCAGAAATCGATCCATAGGTGGTTCAAATGCTTCGATGAACATTTTCATGCAACTAGCAATTGCAGAGAAAGGCTTGTAGGAAATCAGCATTAAAAATCATTAGATATAATTCAATGTTCGTCTTTGTATTAGCCAAGAAAGTAGTTGTTTTCTAATGGATTTTCGACCAAATTATTCCTTTTGTATGGGATTATTGTAATGAGCTGTCCTGGGCACGACATCTTGTTAATTTCATAATAATATCATTGGGAATAATTGCAGATTCTTTTACCAAGAAAATTCTGGTTGAATAGATGAAATCAATAATTTCATAATACCCTTCTCTCCACACTATTCGCAGAAGTAGAAAACATGGGACAAATATCTGACAGAAAACAACTACTTTCCTTTACATGAAATCACATCTGACATATATTTGTGTAATTATTGTGTGGTTCATGGTGTTCTTCCTTTTGCTGGCCAGATCCTCTTTTACCTGTTTTTTCAGGTACCAATTCTGTCGTAGATCTTTGTTGATATTGTATAATTCGATGGTAAGCTTCCCATTAGCGTTACAGAGGCTGTAGGCACGGTCAACCAGCGATTCAAATTTCAGGTAAAGTCCGGTGTGGCTAGGTTTTCTGTAAACTGATATTTGGCACTTACCATCTGTCTTTTAAACTTTCACATCTAGAAAAGGTAACCCTTCTTGGGTATCTTTCCTTATTGTGACATTTTTTGACGATCTGATGTTGTTCAAATGTTGCAGGAAGGCATTAAATTCCTCGTTTCTGTGATCTGATATAACAAAAGTCTTGTCAATATATCTCAATCACACCCGAGGCTTCTTGTGGGCTGTGTTTGTAACCAAAACTTCAAATAACATTTTATAGGTTGTTGCTATGACCTGTGATCATGAGGATCATATTGGTAATCCATTCTTCTGGGCGAGAAAACGATATTTTTTTCGAAAATAGAAATTTCTCATGCAACATTCCAGTAGTTTCATAATACTCAACACTGGTAGGTTGGTCCTGTTTTTCAGTTCGACATTATCTTGTAGTATTTTCCAGATAATCTGTAAGTTCTTTTCAACCGGGACTTTGTTATAAAGACTTTCCACGTCAAAACTGACTGATTTATCATCTGGCATGACACTGACTTCCTGCAGGATCTCAAAGATATGGATGAAATTCTTAACGAAAGTCGGGGTGTTACCTTGCAGCTGGTCATCGGTCTGGAAGGAAGTTCTGCCTCGTGAATTTTTGGCAGACTATAGAGGAAAGGTTGCTAACTCTGATGTGGTGTCAATGTTGATCTTTCCTCATATCTAAGAAATATTGTTGATATTTCTTCAGCTGCTGTTACACCTTCCTTTCTATCGTTGCCGAGAGGTCTTCAAACAGTATTAAATAGTAAGTATTTACCGAGTACCTATTCGATTTTCTTCTTATAGTGGTCGCTGTCTATGCCAACCGTTTCATTTCCTTTATCCACAGAAAGCATTTATTTTGTGTTATCTTTCTTCAGTGCTACCTCTACTTCCAGGCTGATATTGTTTTTCAGATGTGGTTCTAGTTTCAATTGGCCTCCCACCTTCCATCTGAACTATTCTGCTTGAATTTGGACGATGCTTCTTTCACTGGTGGATCCTGCATTGGCGATAACAATATGGGTATCACAGCAAAATTCAAACTCTTTCTCATCAAGCATTCTCCGTTGTTTGAAAGTGGACGGGAGCTCATGTTGATGACGGTGTTCTCTTGTTCAATCTGTCTTACTGTTCTAGTTGGCCAAGATTCTGACGGATCCATGTGAACTTTTCGTCAGTTTTGAAGATGTTCTTCTAGTATCTGTCTCCTTAAACCGCTATATTGCATCATTCATCGGGTATGATCTCTTCCAGCGATGATGATTAATCTTTGGTCTTACTAGTGCCTGCTGGTGTTTTCCAAAAGTCGATTCGCTCTCCCTTCCGGGACTAGTGAATTCAGGCGCACCAAACTGGAATGATGTTAGTGTCTCTTGATTTGCATGAGTTTCTCCTTCAGTTCAGAGGACAAGATAGGACAAATAGCATATTTACCTTATCACAGGCAATTTTCTCCCACGCCAATGACACAAATTGGCTCATAAGAAGTATCCTTGAGAGGCTGTCGCATTCAAATACCTACTCCAAAACGGCTATAGATGTTGATACCCTTATCGTCGTGATCGATAAAATTGTAAAGAACTTATGTTGTTTCTTTACACAATGCAGGTCTAGAAATATCTCTTTCGTATATTTCGGTTCTTCTGACCGGCCAGCAGACGAATGGTATAAAAAACGCCCCAATTCCTTAATTCTGTGACGGACTCATAATTGTCTTCGGCCCGTTGACTCCTGGAGTTGCACAGACGGAATTATCGGCATCATCAAGCTGCACGGAAAAGCTGATCTCTTCTGTTGCTAATGGCAACCGGCTCCGGATTGTTTCACGAATCAGTTGGCAATATGCAACGCTTGCTCGGATTTTTATTGCGAACTGTGGCAGTCGCAGGTCTGCGCTCGACCGACTTTTCCGACGGTCTGTCATAAACATCGGGATCCAGGCCATTGACGAAATTGTGTTGCCATTAACAGTCTATTACGTTAATTGGTTTGGAGCCCTTTTGTGGCGGCCGCAGCAGTGTTGATAACGGCTGAAGATTCTGGGTTTCAGGTTTCAAAAGGTCGAGGTGAAATTACTTAGATACGTACCAGGTAGCACCTCATATTGGATGAATCTTGATATCACATTGGTCAATATACAGGGTGTCTCAGAATAAAGGGGACAACCTCCGAGGGTAGAATCCTCACTTCATTCTAAGGCTGAAAGTTCCAATAAACATATACCCTAAAATGAGTATTAACCGAGTTACAAGGTGTTGAAACTGACACAAAAAAATATGTTTTCCAGAATAACTCCATAACGGCTTAACTTTTCTTGATGAAATTTGGTACGTCACTTAACAGCATTCAGTTTCATATTTCAATGCAAATCATGTGTTTGTAACTCTAAACGGGGGCGTACGGCAGGTTGGTACCCCTATTCGCCCCTCCCCAACTTTCACGCCTCTGGAATAATATCGATTTCGTCTTCCTTTTCTTAATCCCCAATATTTTTATACAAAAAAGGAATACGTTTCGTTCCACAAATATCAACGGTTTTCGAGATATTTGAAGTTGACCTGATTATTGTCGAAAATGTCGAAGTTAATTCCAAAAAATCTGGAAAAAACTGTAATTTTATCACTCTGTATCTCGAAAACATATTAACTTATCGTCCTGAAAACTTTCAAAAAATCACCTACCGAAGTATGTCCCTGTATATATAAGAAAACAAAGGGATATACATTTTCTGTAAATCGCTTCAATCTCAAAAGCGGGAATGTTGGCTTCCAGTTGTGCTTTCTACAAAAGCACTTCATTATAGACCGACATTACCCAAAACTTGTCCCTCTGTCATAAATACGTACGGATATTACCCTCAACGCCTCTCAAGACCCGCTAGATGGAAAGCGTCCAGCCACCGCCTAATTGTTCCCATCGTCATTGTGGACAAAACTTCGGAACTCAACTTTCGACGGGAATATTTCGAGGCCGTGAAATATTGAATTCGCACTCGACCGCCGGATTTATGGCGATCGTTTTCGGGATTTGAAAGCGGCCAGAGTTCTCTGATGTGGCCGGCCTTTGTCCGTTCGGTTCTGCTTAACGAACCCCGTCCAACAGACCAACAACTCCAACAAGCGGCAATCTAATCCACAACGGTTCGTCGCCTGTATTGGTGCCGAATCGCGGTGAAAAAACTCCAAGTTCTGTTGGTCTAGTAGTCGGTTTGGTGGAATCTTAAATTTTTAAGTTAGTTTTCATTTTAATACAAAAATTTAAAAAAGTTAGGTTTGGAATAAAAAAAAGACACGCTTTCATAGTGAAAAATTGGTTGTCTGTACCGTTCACGGACGATAATTTCACGTGATGAAGTCACAAAAAACATTGATGAATAATTGCATACTTTTATGAATTGAAAGGAGTTCATTGAAAATTACAATTTTTTGATTCATGAAACTGATGCTTTTGAAAAGCCCGCTAAAACCTGTTTGATATAATAATATTTTCCCTTGCACTACGTTAACTTTTCATTATAACATAAATATTTTCAAAACTCTGGTCGAAAACATTAATTTCCAATTTTCAATTTACAGTTTTTGCAAATTTAATTTAAATAATTTGTTGGAATATAATCACGAACAAACGAACAATTAGTTATAGAAATAAACTGATATCAAATCAATGTCAATAAATTGTTAATTTGAAATGACGAAATTGGACAGATAAATATATATTTTTTTAATTGCTGGTTTTAAAAAGCCCGCTTTAACTTGGCCGGTTCAACTTGTCATTTCAGGCACATTGTTATAACATGTGTGAGGTTGAACATTAATTTTTAATCTTACATCAATAGCTACGCACGATCCTTTTTTTTCATTGAATACTGAATAAAAGCATTTGACTCTTATTAGATCATTTATATGACTCATAATAATTTTTCAGTCAAAATTGATAAAAAACCTATAGTGCAAGTGTAAAAGTTAATTACCTCTTTTCTGCCATAATCGTTGTTGTAATAAACAATGGAAACCACATTAACTTTTCACTTCACTTTATAAACAGTTGACAAAACAGTTCACGTGTAGGTTGTGTGCTGCCGCTGTCTCTCTTCTACTCGGACGCATCGGCCGATTTTTTTCTGAACGAAACTGAATTGCTTCATGAAAACACCACGAGTCCGCAGGAATGGGAATGTAATTCTAATGTAGCGAAAGTTGCATTATTTTTTTTGTTTGTTTTGCGAAGAAATTATTTGACTGTTTTAACCAAATATGTTCTTGCTCTCAAAATTTGTGTGATACAGTTTTCAGCCGTAATGGCTGTGAAAATAACAGTGTAAACCCTGTAAAATCATAATGAAACTTAAAAAGAATTCTAAAACCAAGTAATTTGTACGTTTTCTGTGTGTGTCATTTTTCTATGTATAGAAGAATTATTGCTGAATCTGTATACACTCGATAATATCGTTGTTTGATAATATCGTTGTTTGATAATACAGAAGATAATTAGTCAATGATATAGGCAAAATGGTTTGATCCAAATGGGCATCACCACTAGATGTCACTAGCCCAAGTAATGGCGTGACAATATTAGTACTAACAATATTATATAGATGGCAGTTTTGAGAGTTGCGAGTTTGAAGGAATCTGCAAACACGTCGTTTGCTTTGTCTGTGCTTTGTCATTACGCAGTTCAGTACCGCATTGAGGTGAGTTTGTATTTTGATTTTTGAGTGTGCTATTTGTTGACCATGTGGATATTTTATCATTAAGGTTATTCCATTGCTGTGATCCCGATTATTACACCAAGGTGAGTTATAATTATTATGTCTTATTAAGCATGGTAGGAATTACTTTGAGCGGTGGTGTACATATTCATTCGCAACATGAATGTAGTGTCTGGTTTCCTTAGAAGAGGTGATAATTTTCCAATTAAAGATTAGGGTTTAGTTTTCATGCATACGAATTTGAATGTTTTATTCGTACGAAATTTCCTAAAATGCTCGACTACAATGATCTGTGACTTTATGTACGAAATTCTTGAAATTTGTGTTCTTTTATAAAAAATTTAGTCGATGTTTAGAATATAGGTGAACATAAAAGAGAAATTTTTTATGAAAAAAAAAAAAAAATAGCGTCCCCAATATGGCGGACTAGTTTTGTGATTATGGTGCGATTCGATTTCAATTTGGTATGTAGGATTTTCGGGGTCGGAGATTATGAATTTTTTGTCAAAATCATGAGGTAACTATGACGGCTTCAAGATGGCGGATTAGTTTTATGATTATGGTCCAATTCATTCCAATTGGTATGTGGCGGTTTTCGGGGTCGGAGATTATGAATTCTTTGTCAAAATTCAAACATGGTTGTGATTATGGTCGGGCGAGTTTTGTGATTATGGTCCGATTCGATTCTAAATTGGTATGTGGGGGTTTTTGAGGTCGGAGATTATGAATTTTCGAAATTGTGATAAAGCTCTTCTTAATGATTCTTCGCTCCCCTAACTTGGCAACAGCGCATTCCCGTGCAGTCACAATATCATAGCAAGAACCACCCGATTGAATGGATAATGTGACCAATTTGGCAACAACGTATTTCCGCAAAACAAAAATTATGAATAGTAATGGAATTGGCGAAGATATATATTAATATACTTCAATCGAAACTTGTATAATTCTCTTATTAATGATATGCCGCTCCCCTATAACTTGGCAACAGCGTATTTCCGCGAAGTCAAAATTTCATAATCAAGATCACTTGATTGAAAAGGATATTGCACCCTTCGATTCATTTTCATTACATATATTGAGTAATCCAAAGTGACCAACTGGCAACAACGCACTTCCGGAAAACAGAAATTGTAGATACCGTCAGAATTGGCTGCACATATATATTAATATATTCTCCAATCAAAACTTCCATAAAGCTTTTCCTAATGGTTTTTTTGCTCCCCTAACTTGGTAACATCGCATCAAAATGTCATAGCAAGAACCTCCTGATGTCCACTTCGAGCTATCTTTATATCTGATATCTAGTAATCAGAAGTGACCAACTTGGCAACAGACATTTCCGCAAAGTCACCTACATCCTACATCGACTAATAGGTTATGGGCCCAGTCCGCCTTGAGTCCGCCCAGTGTCACAGCAAGAACCGCCATATTGAATAGAATAATGTCCACTTCGATTCATCTCTATATCAGATTTCCAGTAATCCGAAATGACCAACTTGGCAAACAGACCGTTTTCGTAAAACAAGAATTGCCTAATGGCACAAAATCGCGATGTTCATTTTTTAAACGGATTTCCAGTAACACAAATTTTTACCAAAAAAAGTTCGTAAAACTTGACACAACATTCTATTGTCTTTATTAGTTATTAACGATCGGTCACCAATACAACTTTCTTGCAATAAACTACTTATGTTGTTCCTCGTTTTGTTCCAAATACATAAGTCCGACCCTGACCGAGCAAATCGTCCAAAGTTCCACAAATTATTAAATTATGAGATGGTTAACGAAAACTGGAAGAAATTCCACAAATTCCTTATAAGTTTCACATTCCATCCAGGTGGCGTACTAGTACACTGCCATAAATTATGCAATTTTTGGAAGGTTCTATTAAAAGAACCTAGATGTCACGCGCGATTGCATCAAACACTCTTTCTACAGTGACTGTTGACTGCCTAACTATCTTCTGTATTATCAAACAACGATAATATACATATTTTGTAACATTCCAACTTGTTCGTAGGAAGCGTACATCCAACTTCATTTCAGCGTTAGATGCCATATAAAACAGACGACCATAAATTTGAAAGAATTTAAATTAGCAAACTGTGCAGTGTCAGATATAAAAGAGATTAAAAACATGGCTCCAGAGGCACAAGAGACTTGGTGAGTAACTACTGTAGTTTTCGTGGCCTGACTAGATTGCTTATTATAAAGTTTTCAAGGGTTCAGCCTGTTTTACTACAACAATAAATGTTCCAAGTTGCCAGTGTGACTGGCGATTGTCGCTATAATGGCGAACCGCCGCTGGATTGAGGTTGGCTACCATGTTTTGCAATAGAAACATTTGATTGTCTCAGTGGGAGTGGTAGGGATGGAGATTTATTATATTAGTTTCCATTTTCTTGGCCGTTTATTGCAGAGACGAAACGTGGCTCTCTTGCCGGAATGATTTACGACAGACGTAGTTTGAGCTGGTGTCTTCACAATATGACTGGATATTGAAACTAAAAAAAATACGTATAGTGTGGGCTTATTTGAGCAGTAACTTTCTATGGGTTTTTCTGAAGAGTATCGATTCGAGAAATTCTACCAAAGATATCCTCTATTTGTGCCCGAACATAAAAAGGATTTTTGTGAAAATTGCATTCCTCTCATGTTCTATAGATCTAAAATATTTTCAGTATTGCGACGTTGCCGCTTCTATCAAAAAGTCCTAGCAACTTAATTTTTTAAACACCCCGTATATTATTAAATTTTTAGAATCGCTCTTTTATTATAATACTTCCTGTTGGTAATGTCCTATACCTATCTCTATCGGTTTTCGAGATAAAAAATAATTTGATTAAATATGGTCCAAAACACAGCCCTAATTGAACTTAAGTAAATCAGTACTCGCAATTCATGAAAATTGATTTTTTAATTATAGTTTGGAAAAATTCGAAATATTCCACTAACATCAATAAATGGACTCCATATCATACAGGGCGTGCTCAAATTACTATTATTTCCGTTATGCATAACAGTACATTTTTTCAAATGAAACCCCCTGTATATCACTTGATAAATTGAAAGATGATGAAAAATGCTTTAAGTTGACATATCCTGTCCCTATACCTAAATCATCATATTTTCTTAATAAAGCCGTTTTTGTGGAAAAAAATCATTTTTGAATATGTTCAAACAAAGTTCTCATGAAATTATTTATTATACACGGACAGTGAGATCCAATCCTTGCCAGAACTTGCAAATTGCAGGATATTCAACCAAAGGCATACTGAAATAACACCAATGAACGAGAGGAAGTTTGTGAGATTACAAAATAACATCCTTAACTATTGCTCAAAGTTCAAAGCGTCTCCAACATTACCAAAACCTGTTACTTTCAATGAGGACAATATTGTTAACGTTTTGGCATAGTTTTATGCATATCCAGAAGCTTTCATTCGCAGTGCAAAGAAAGATTTGGGTGTTTCACATGCTTCAGTACAACGAATTTTAGAAAATCACAAATTGTATCATTATAAATTTACCAAAGTTCAAGCTCTCAAAGCAGAGTACTTTGAACGTAAAGTGCATTTTTGCTAATTCCTTCCAATACATACAGAGAATGAGAGGGAATTTTTGTCAGAAATAATTAGGAGAGACTAATCAAAATTAACGAGGAATGAAATTTTTAATAGATAAAAGAAATGGGTTTTCAAGAAAAATTTTACATACTTAAATGTTTTCTGTATTTTGAAGAGCTTTTTTATTTATAATGACACACTTATATTGAAGGACGACTGTTACTCATCTCGTAGCACTAAATCCTCGTGAAGGAACATTTGCACAAATTGATATCAGATGTTATTTAATGTTCGTAGGGGAAAGTATCTGTTTTCTGACAGACATTTGCCTCAAATTTTCCACTTTGTGGGATAGTGTGGAATTCGACTTTGTCGAAATTTTTCGTTTCATTCATTTGAAACTCTCCGGCACACTTTTCAAACTTTGTTCGAATTCGTAAATTTTGTTAAGCTCATTACTTCTAATCTGGCCTTGTTGAACATATTTCCTCAAAACACCCTTCAAATATTAAATTTATTGCGAAAAATTAGCGGCATACAGACTGCAGATGTTGAAATTCTAGAAAAAAGTTTCTCCTAATGCAGGATTCGAACCCACGACCTCTAGATTGCCGGTACAGTGCTCTAACCAACTGAGCTAACGAGAAGACATGCGTTCCATTGCATATCAGGGGACCGCTTTCTACTAGAATTTTGATGTTAAATGTTAGTAGTGTTAGTAGTAGTGTAAAATTTTAACATCTGTCTGTATGCCGCTAATTTTCCGCAATATATTTATATCACAGACGCAAACTCACTTCATTATTAATTTCATTTTCAGATCCATTCGCCACAGCGCTATTTTGCGACGCCATTGTAGATGACCGCTTTCCTCCTATACATAAATTTAATGGAAGGAAATATAGTTAATAGTTTGATTCCGCCACGGCGGACAAAGTTAAATGGTATAAACATGTAACACCCTACAAAACACACTTTTACCATTAAATCGGAGTGGGTCTTCCGGTTTCCTTCAGTCGGAAATTACGCTGTTATCAAAATCCACTGTTAAGCGTTTTGAATGTCGACTGCCAAACGCTACTGCTGTTGATACAATATCTCGAATCCAAGCCCATTACTTCCAGTGTCCCGCGTATTTCCTGGCATTAATCTCAAATAAGATCGGATACTGTTGATGTCCCGAAGTTGGATGAAGTTGATGTTGAAAAACAAGCACATTTTTATTTGTCTGCAAAACTTGTTCGATCCAAACAGTGTGGGCAGCACCAACTTGGTATTTTCTTATTTGAATTGAATATACAGCAAGGACCAAATATCCGTCACCCCCTCGTAATTTCTTAATTTTACATATTACAAAAAATCATCAACACAGAAGTTGTAGGGTTTCATTTGATCTCTTCAATGGTTCAAGTTTCATTTACACAGAGTTTCTCAAAAAAGCGCTCTCTCTTTCTCTCTTGTATGGCATATGTCCGACAGAAAACAACTACTTTCCTGGTTGATACCTAGACAGGTATTGGATTATATCTGCCAGAAATATGTGCAAAGATCCTTCCTTGGAAGGAACAACTTTGATTCAAACGGGAAACTAAACTACAGACTGGTTTCGGAATTTACTTACCTCGTCAGTGCAGTCCAGGTTATCACGGTTGCATACACGCGGGGTCTCGCTATCCGAGATGAATATTGTAATTTCTCACAGAATCCATCTCGGCAAGAGATTGGAGAGCGCTCCAGAAGGACACTTCAAGGAATGAAATGGTATGTGAACAATACTTGTTCTAAGGATCAATAAATGTTCCATCTTGTTTCAACTCAACTAGAAAAAAGTGACAGAACCAGGCATTTGTCTGAAATATTGACGCAGTTCCTGATGATGTCTCCATTTAATTTTTGTAGGATCTTGTATCAGTGATGTTAATAAAACAGGAAACGTTTTCAACTCTACTCGAGTATTCTGAGGACCAAATGGGTATGGCCTCAAAGCATTCCTTTCAATAATAATGAACCCACAATAAATGCTGGACAGACACAGTTTTATTTTCAAATATTAAAATTGTCAGAATGTTCAGATGCCCCCTCATTTCTCATTCAGACCACCCTTCTGTATCCAAAGGGTGACCTCATTCGAACTTGTTTCGCAGCAGCGATATTATTTGCAGATCAAGATATGCGTAAAATATGAAATGTAACGGAACTTTCATCAAGTGCGTAACTCAACCAACTTTTATCTGTGTTTCATCTCAAACTCGCTGATTTATATTTCGCCAACTCTCTAAACAAACTTTCGTCATTTATTCATCATATCTCGGCGGACTCAATTTATACACTTCAGCAAACTGGGGATTGTAGCGAATTTTCATGATCTTTTACTTTTCCTGCAAGGTTGAAAAGCCTAATGATATGATCTTGCTTCTTATTTCGGAGATTTTTGATAACGGGAATATTCAACACACACCTACTTGAATCTGAAAACTGTATCTTCTGAAGTTATTCAGTTTGATTTTCTCATCCGATCAATTTTCAAAGAGATGGAAAAATGCTAACCTTCTGATACCTGGTTTTCGAACGAATCTATCATCTACGAACAGTATCATTAGAGAAGTTAATGCAATTTCCTCTGGTATTTGTATGGAAATACAGGGTGTAATCTAACCTCTTGCACTCTGGTGAAGGACGAGTGTATAACAAATGTCAAGTGTGAAAAATTGGACAAAAAAAATTTAAAATTTTAAATTTTTTTGGACAATTCAGATAATTTTGGAAACCGCTGGTCGAAATTACACAATTTCTTCCAACTATATTTTGCGAAAACACCAGCGTCAGAGCCCCATTCTACAAACGAATTGAGAAACACGGCCTTAACTCTACTGACACCATATCTAATACTAATAAAAATGTCACCACCATATATATATATATATATATATATATATATATATATATAAACATATATATATATATTTATATATATATATATATATTTGAAATGCATTTCTCACCAATTTTCCAAAAGAAATACTCTCACCAATTTTCCAAAAGAAATACCCCAACATCTTTCTCGCTTCGAAAATACTCTGAAATAAAAGCGGAGTAAGTGGCTATAATGTTCTCTACCTACACGATGCGTCCAAAACTTAGCACTATCTTGCAAAATCCAAAATTGGTTCAGTGACAAATAAAAAAATAAATAACCCCAGATAACTGAATGAAGAAGCTCAAATTGAAGTTTTGAGAACATTTAATGCAGAGCCCACGAGCTCCTTACGATCAGTATCAGAACAGACAGGAATGTCACGCGAGAATGTCACCCTATTGCAGTGATGAAAACCCACATATTTTTCGGGAAGGGCAGAAACAACACCCACAAAAAGTTAATGGTTGGGCTGGTATTCTTGGAAATGCCATTATTGGTCCATTATTTCTGGAAGAAAACTTGACTGGCAATCTGTACCTTGAAATGCTTGAAGATATTATCGATCTTCCTATAACTCACGAGCTATAAACTCAAACTGATGCAGAAGGTAATGAACTTTTGTAGGAGGATCTGTTACATTTCCAGCAGGACGGTGCTTCACCTCATTATTTTCTTTCCGTCCGACAGCGGTTAAAAGAGAGATTTTCGGATTGATGGATTGGCAGAAGGTGAGTAGTTGAATGGCCCTCGATATCACCGGATTTAACACCATTAGATGTATTTCTTTGGGGCAACTTAAATCAGTGATTCGCCTCAGAGAAATGTAAGAGTTATTATGAGTGTTAGCTGATGTTTGCAGATTAATGGGATTGGACTCAATATAACCGTTTGAGAAAAATTGTAATATCCCATTCATCAGATCTTGGGATTGTCAAATTGTAATAGGATGGTCCTTTGGTATCCTATTTCCCTTCTAATAATACGCAGGACATTATTTATTACTACATTTATTGTATCGAAAATGCCTTCGGTACAGTACTACTTTCAAGCTCGTTGTCTTGATCTATTCTAACTAAAACTAGGACAAAACTCACTATGTAATATTTCAAACAATATCATCCTTAACCTACTTAATTGTAAAACATAATATTCAATATGTTATGATAACTATTTCTATTTATCAATACACTACACCTTCCCCGGGCAAAGAAAAAAATATAAACATTGGCTAATTTTATTATTTTTTTTTTTTTTTTCTACTCAAATATTTGGTAACTTATGAATTGCCTAATTAAAATAAGGCTTTACTCTATTTTTATGTACCTTAATTAACTTATCTTCGATTTTTATTACTAAATTCGGACTTATTTCCTCTTGAACCTCGAATGGTCCATTGAATAAGGGCTCTAATTTCTCAGAAGGATTATTATTTTTAATCAATACCTTATCACCTTTTTTATAACTAACTATTCTACTATTTACATCCCATGTTTCTTTTCTCTTAGTTTTTGATTTCAGTAGATTATTTTTAGCATCATCCCATGCTTTTTGTAACCTGTACTTTAACTCTATTGGATAGTTCTCAAAATTATATACGGGGTCAATTACGTTTGTTATATTTGAAGGTAGTTGACAACTCTTTCCAAAAACCAGTTCATACGGTGTGTAATGTGTTTCAGTGTGTACCGTGTTATTGTAAGAAAATGACCAATAGGGCACCCAAGAGCTCCAACTGTCTGGGTGTTTTGCCACTTGAATACGCAAATATGCACCTAAGTTTTTATGGGTATTCTCTAGTGCTCCCAGAGTTTCGTGGTGATATGCAGTAGATTTGAGAGAAGTTATTCCTAACAATTTACAAGATTCCTGAAGGGTGGAAGCCAGGAATTCAGTTCCTTGATCGGTTCCTATTGTTTTAGGTATACCAAATCTCAGAACGTAGTTTTCTACGAAAGCCTTCGCAACTGTGACCGCTTCTTTGTTCGGTATAGGATAACCTTCAACAAATTTGGAAAGTTCACATTGTAAGGTGAGAATATATCGATTATTGCTCTCATCTGGTTTCAGAGGACCTACGAGATCGAGATAAATCTTTTGCAAGGCTGTTTCCGCCGTAGTAGTGACTGTCATCGGTTCTTTATTCGGCCTTGAATGCTTATACCTCTGACAATCATCACAACGCTTCACAAACCTTCCAACATGATTTTTCAACCCAGGCCAGAAATAGTATTTCTTTATATTGTTGTACATTCTATTAATACCTGTATGCCCTCCTGTTGGTAACATGTGAAAATCATTCATTATTAAATTTCTGGTTTCTTTATCATCAATTACTTGTACGTCCTTTATTATAGAGATTTTTATATCTGCATTTTTCAATTCGTCTTTAATTTTTATTATATTTTTTATCAGTTCTTTAGCTTTTTCGTTATTAACAATACATAGTTCAGGAATTTTGTGTTTTTCGCAAAGTTTTTTCAGTTCCCTCAGTGACGCACCAAATGCTGACACTGATTGAGATAACTGTTTTATATAGATAGTTCCTGAATTGACATCATATTTTAAATTATCAGTAAAAAATCCTTCGTTTCCCTTTATTTTTGAAATCTTTTCGAAATTATTATTAAGAATTGGTCTGAGTTCAACCGATTCTACAGGGCGTTTCAGTAATTCTACCACTCCAGGGTGATCAATCCTGCGGTATGTAGAAATAATTTCATCCCCTTTTCTAATACTTTCTTCCTTTGCTTGAGCTCGTGTCATAACGAACATATCAGAAACTTTTTCACCTATAGATTTGAGTTCGTCCGACTCAATCTGAATTCTTGAAAGAGCATCAGCAACAACATTTTCGGTACCTTTTAGGTACGTTACTGTGAAGTCATACTCTTCTAATGCTAGTCTGAACTTGGTTAGGCGACTAGATGGATTAGTCATACCGAATAAATATACTAATGGTCTATGATCTGTGAAAATATCAAATTTTCGACAATACAGATAGGGCCTAAAGTGTCGAACAGCAAATACAATGGCCAGAAGCTCTTTTTCTATCGTACAGTAATTTTTCTCTGCCTTATTTAATGAACGGCTTGCATACGCTACTGGTTGGTCATTTGAATTTGACAACACGGCCCCAACAGCACATTTTGATGCATCCGTCCTCAGTATGAATCTGTTATTTTCTGAAAAATTTGGGTATTGTAACAAAGGTGGATTAGAAAGCGACGTTTTCAGATTGTCAAATGAATTTTGACATTCTTCTGTCCAATTAAATTCTGCGCTTTTGTGGGTCAGTTTGTTCAGAGGATAGACAATGTGGGCAAAGTTTTTTATGAATTTCCGGTAATAATTGGCAAATGCTACGAATCGTTTCGTTTCACTGGAATCTTTGGGTACTGGATAGTTTTTTATAGATTCAATCTTTTCAGGATCAGGCGATATACCTTCGGACGAAATTATATGCCCTAAGTATAAAATTTCTTTTTTTAGAAATTCGCATTTAATGGGGTTGAGTTTGAGATTCACAGATCTCAAACGATCCAAAACTTTGATAAGATTGATGTTATGATTCACCAAGTTATTACCAAAACAAATCAAGTCGTCTAAATATATGAAACATGATTCATAATTCAAACCTGACATAGCTATTGTCATCACTCTAGAAAACACACTCGGACTTACTTTGAGACCCATTGGAAGCCTTTTCATTTGATATTGGCCACGATCAGTAGTAAACGCTGTATATGGTCTGCTACTAGGGTGCAACTCTACTTGGTAGTACCCTTGCGACAGATCTAAGTGGGAAAAATAAACAGCACCTGATAACGAATCTAATATTTCTGTTATACAGGGTAATGGAAATTTATCATCTTCTATTCTTTGATTAAGAAGCCTGTAATCAATTACAACCCTCCATTTTTTATTGCCTTCCTTATCTGCCTTTTTTGGCACTATCAACAATGGAGAGGACCATTCTGATTTAGCCTCCTCTATAATTCCATCGTGAAGCATTTTTTCAACTTGTTCATGTATATTTGCCTTTTGAGCATGCGGTAACCTATAGGGCTTCACATATACAGGTTTTGCATTCGGCTGTAACTGTATTTTATGTGTACAAACATTAGTTACCGTAAGGTAGTCATTTTCTAAATAAAAAACATCAGCATATTTAGCACAAATTTTTTCTATAGACACTTTCTCTTCCTTATTTAATGACTCTGTATCAATAAGGTCTAACAGTCTATCCACTCGTGCAACAGACATTTCATCATTTCCAAACTTACAATACTCGAAATCCGAAAGCTTTTCACTCTTTGGCCTAAAATTCCGAAGTTTTATCTCCTTATCTTGGACATTGAGTATCCGTACGGGAATCATATTATTATCTGGTCTAGCGATAACACTTGCTGTGAATACACCCTCAGTCAACTGTTCACCCAAAACAACACAATCCTCATTACTATTCACCCAACAATACTTAACAATTTCACACCTCGGAGGAATGGTAGTATAACAATCATATTTCGATTGCAATGGGACGGTTATTTTTCTGTCATCCTTCACAAAGGAAAAACTAAATTTCTCAAAATCTATGGTAGCTGAATATTTGGTTAGAAAATCAGCACCTAATACTCCATCTATATCATTCGTAAACTCATTCATAACCAAAAATGAATGTGAAACGTTCATACCATCTGTTTTCAATGAAATATTCACCGATCCCAATGAGTACGTGGAACCAGCTATTCCATTTATTCTTATTTTCTTTGAACTGTCAATGTTTTCAAACTGATTCACATACTTTGAGAAAATTACACTAATAGTAGCACCCGTATCAATTAAGAATTTCAAATTATTACCTACATACTGCATACATACAAAATTCATTCCATTCATACTCAAAATCACATTATTTATTGTATTATCATTATTGGGGGGCACGAAAAAATCGCTCATTTACAAATGATGAGTGGTTTATTTCATTTCCAGCGACATTATTAGAATTTGCTTCTTCCGCAAAATAAGCTCTGTGAGTACGATTTCTGTTATTATTGTTGTTGAAAATACCTCGATCTCTCATATTTCCGCGGCCTCGTGACCGATTGCCATTATAATTATTTTGCTGATTATTAAAATTCCGTCCGTGACCTTGTCGAAAGTTTTGGCTCTGGTTACTATATTTATAATTACGATTCATTGTGTTGTTGTTATTGTTTTTAAAATATCCGCGCCATGAATTATTTTTACCACGCATATGAAATATTTGTGAATTGCTACTGGACACTTTCGATTTTTCTTCATCCGTAGCTCCTACAATTGCATCTCGTAATTTATCATAATTTCTAGCTTTAATTATTGTTCGTAATTCGTGGCTCTTCAACCCATTTGCAAAAGCATTAATCGAAATCTTCTCATTAACTCCTCTAAGAACTCTAGCTGCATTATCGTCTCCGTTTGCTTGAGATATTGTTAAATTAACCATCATCTCTTCTATAGTTCTACCAAACTCATCAATAGATTTTCCATCCTGTTTGCTATTATGCAACTCTACTGACAGAGCAGCGGTAGACCTAATAGAGAGTAAATGCAATTTTATATCTCTTATCAGATTGTCCACGGTGGCATAAGTTCTATCTAATCTCAGTTTAGCATTTTGTGTTAACCTGGTTTTTAGAACATAAGTTATCAATAGTTTTTTTCCCTCAGCATCTAAAAGTTCACTATATAATTCAATTGCGTCAATTAACTGTTTAGTTGTATTTTCAGAACCATCCATAAGAGGCAACAGGGATGAAGCTGTTCGTAAATCAAATTTTTCAGACATATTGACTAGTTTAGATGTTTGTTTTATTTTATGTAATCTATTCAATAATGTTTCACGAGCATCACTAATATTGTTATTTATATCCCTAGCATAAGTTTTGATTAATTTTACTTCATCTTCATTTTTATTCACTAGTTTATTATAAGTATCCTTCAAATGAGTGAATGTAGCTTCAAAGACGTTCAATTCCACAAGTTTTTTGTTGACTTTCTCAAAATTCTCACGCCTTTGCAAACTATCTTTAGATATATTACGTTTAAACAAACAAACCTCTTGTAAAAGCTTTTCAAATTTAATCATTTGTAGGTTCCTAACAACATTACTGCTATTTTAAGTTAATCTAGACTTATCTGATCATTCGTCTGAACTGCTGGCCCTTCCTGGTATTCAATAACCATTTATGCGTAATTGTTCTTATATTTTCTTCACCATTCATCACCTACAGTCTAAACACCAACAATCTGTCTTATTCAATGACTAGTTCTTTGCTTCTAGAAATTTCTCTTCTTATCTTCTTTTCCAACGCCTTTCGTGATTTTTGCCACAAACATAATGCAATTCCTAGCAACACCAAGATGCCCATAACAACTGCAACAACTTCAAGGAGAGAGTACTTATTTCCACTATTTGTTCCAGCAGTAGTTCCACCACTGATTCCTGATTGCGTGATAATCACTTCTTCCTTGGAATTTTCACTACCCATTTTCAGTTATTCGTCGATATTCATAGCATTTTTCATTCTAATGATTCTCAGCTCTAGTATCGGCTGGCAGGATCGCCATGTAATAGGATGGTCCTTTGGTATCCTATTTCCCTTCTAATAATACGCAGGACATTATTTATTACTACATTTATTGTATCGAAAATGCCTTCGGTACAGTACTACTTTCAAGCTCGTTGTCTTGATCTATTCTAACTAAAACTAGGACAAAACTCACTATGTAATATTTCAAACAATATCATCCTTAACCTACTTAATTGTAAAACATAATATTCAATATGTTATGATAACTATTTCTATTTATCAATACACTACAAAATGTTGAATCATTATAAATGTCATGATACCAGGTATTCTAGATTTTCTTCCCTTGAGTTGAACAAATGATTTTCAACTTTTCTACCATAAAATGGTATGAAGTACAATTTTTCATGTTACTCTCAATTCTATTGTAACTCTTTTTCCTCAGATCTCCATGTAACCTACCCCTCTCATTCACTGAGGATGAAGGATTGATCCTTCGAAACATAAGTCTGTGTGTCTCTGGACAACAATAAAGATTATTTTGATGGAGTAAGATTGAAAGTTTTTCACCCACCCAGTTATATCTCACTTCCACTGTATGTAATGGATCGCCGTTGGGTATCAGGAAAATTTGCTTTCCTAAAATTGTATCCAGGGGATGAAGAATTGAAGGAACAGTTGTTGCCCACAGCTTGTTTTACACTGAATTCAAAGTTAAGAACAGGATAGTTATCGTCTTCGCTGATTAGAGAACAGTCGTCTCTATTAACTTCAGAATTCATGTTATACAAAATCAAGTAACTAGAAGTTGAAGATTCATTCATTCATTTTCTGTTATGTCCAATTGCACATCAGTGGTTCTCCAAAAGGAAAATGAATTATGAGGTGGAAATGTCCTTCATTGTGATGCTTTCATTACTAAACTCAACCCCAATTAACCAAATACTCCAACTATCATCCCTTTGCTTTCCAGTATTCCTTGATTGTAGAGGTTTCCCGTTCAAGCGTTTCCATTGTTTGGAGAAAAATCACAAAGAGACACAGATCGATCTTCACTCCGTCCGGAGAAACTTCAATTCCGAAACGAATGAATAAAATTATTTTTCCTCTGTTTCTCCGGAGATATTTTCGCAACGTTCCAGAATTGTAGCCGGGATCAAAGAGATTTATATAAGAATGACAAACACCAGAGAGAAACACATAAACAAGCCAAATACCAACATAATTACGTGTTCCAGGGCTACGTTCGATTGTTATATTCCATCCAATTAGGGAGTGCTTTGGAGTCACTTCACCGTGAACTAATTAAATGTACGTCATGTGCCAATTATTATTTTCCGCATGGCGAACTTGATTGTAACTTCTCCATATTTATTCCGGTGCCATTATAGACTGCACTGTTCGAGGAGAATCGGTTCCTGGAAATTGGAGAAATGTTTTGTTCGATATATCGATGACTTTACAGGGCGTATTGCTGGACGATGATTTCGGTCAATCAGACGTTTTCACATCAGAAAATATATTGAATCATATTCTGAGCATCCTGCTATGTGACTCCATTAGAACCTTAGACCGATTAGCACCCTTGCGACTCTCTCCAAGGTTATGGAAATTATAATGAGAAATCAAATGACTGAAAATGAATATAAATATATATTCCTGAATAAAATCGTCAGGATTTCGTAAATAATTCAGCACTACTACCGCACTTGCAAATATCACAGAAAGCATTTTGCACTCCTTGGATAGAGGATACATGAGCTGTCTCACTCTTCTTGATTTCAGCAAGGCATTCGACACCATAAGTCACGACCTTCTTTGCAACAACCTACATTTCTTTGGATTTAATAGAGATGCAGTTAAATTATTTGAGAGGAGGGAGCTGTTTGAGTTCTGTACAGACATCTAAATAAGGCGGTACTTAGTGAAGAGACGACTGTTTATTTATTGCTCCCCATTGAGTATTATACAAGCCTTATCCCCAAGTTGTGGACTCTAGTGGGGATAAGAAAGAATAGCGAACACTACAGTATTGAGGAGTCATTTCCGTCATCGAACAAATAGTTCTATAGCATATCGCGGTATGACGTATTCAACGTACATTTCTCGATTTTTTTTCCAAAATATGAATAATTCATAAAATCAATTATGGAATCATCTGCGGCTGAAAGACAAACTTTAGTCGCTATTTTCCATCGTTCAAGATAACCTCTTGGGAGGTATTCATGTTGAAAACTAACAGAAAACAACTGCTTCCCCGGCTAAAGCCACGCTGGACATTGAACTACATCTGATAGATATTGTGAAAAGACTCTAAATGGAAAGAAAAAATCTGAAAGTGAAAATTCGCATTTTCATTCAAAGTGTTACCGTAGAAAGAATATTTCCATTTCCTTTTCCATCTCTGATGTGTAATTGCTTCTGAAGAGCCTGCTTTCCAATTTTATTAATCTCCCTGATGAGCTTGGCAAAGCGAAATAAATGTTCGTCAACAAAAATGTATTGGGGATTAAATGCGAGAGAATCGAATCTTTCTTCAATGAAATGAACGATTTCTGTGAGTGGTATTTTTTAATAACATTCTCCCTATCTAATTTTTTAAAGAATTTTCAATGATAATTAGAGATAATTAAGAAAAAATCAACTATCTGAATGAAAATGCGAAATTTTACTTTCAGAGTTTTTCTTTTCCGTCGTGGCTTCAGTCGTTGTTCACTCTCACTTCATAAGTCCTTACAGCCAGGTTGGAATAAAATATGTTTTTCCTACTAGCGTGCGGAAAAGCCACTTTTTTGCAATCATTTTAGTTTTGAAAGAGTCATTTTTGCGCACTAGTGCGGAAAAGTTTTTTCCGCACTAGTGCGGAAAAGTTTTTTCCGCACTCTTTTTAGTGTGGAAAAAACATTTTAGTGCGGAAAAAACATTTTAGTGCGGAAAAAACATTTTAGAGCGGAACAGTATATTTGTTTAGTTTTTGCGGATTATACTGACATTTAAATATTGTGTCGCAGAAGGTTAAAATAGAAAGCTTACCAAGTATGGTTGTATAGTTTAATATATATTTAATGATAAATGTTCTTCATGTTAACTTTTGGGTGTTTTTTCTGCTAGTAGAAAAAATAGTGTACCTAACACGAGCGTAAAGTGTCTTTTCGCGTGCGGAAAAGTATCACTTTTTGTGCTTTTGGAGTTGATTTTTTCTTATGTCAACAGCAGAGTTTCAATTTACCTACCAATCAAGCGAGTTTTCAAATACTGAAATAGAACAGTAGTCTAGTGATTGATCTATTTGAATAAAGGTGTTGCCATGGTATTGCTTTTAAAAATTCGCCTTCTTGCGATACATATATTCATGACTACGTTTATCTCGACGGTCTCTATCCGCTTAAAATTCGATAGCATTGAGTCAAGTTAAACCACCCTTCAGTTTATGTCGCAATATAGAAGTGGATCGAGGAATCCTATGCTTCAATCCTATTGGAAAAACCTAACTTCACAGCAATTTGTCGAATTTCGTAACGTAAAATTTCTTGTGTTCTGCGAATTAGTTTACAAATCGGTGTTGAAAATATACAAAACCCTAATCGTTTTCCCATCCATGTATCCCAAAAACCGTTTCTCCTTAATCAGTTGAATGAAAAAACTGCTCTATTCTTTGAACGATAGGTTCTTTTCCTTCATTATTATTTTGTAGACGATAAACAACTTATCTGAATTTTGCTACTTTTACCTGACCTCTATCAATTTCAAACTCGTTTATCTCGTAATTTCATTTCTCTTCAAAGCGATTAGTCAAGTCCAATCCTATATTTTATGGAAAAGTGGTTCAATCCAATCCGAAAATTGTAAATATCGATTCGTTGGATTGGATCCAGTCAAGTCAAACCCATTTTGAGCGGATTCAAAGTTGTGAGATAAACGTAGCCCATACCTTTGATGCCATTTCAGTTACGTGAGTATAAATATGTAATTCAAATCACATCTCAAGTGTCTCAGGAGAGACCATTTTTCCTATCCTATCTGCCACTAGCCACAGATTGAAATCGCAACCCAAAAACCGATAACTATTCAAACATTATTCAACTGCACATCCACTTTGATAAATCGCCCCCTCACATAAGTCACATATCTTTCTTTTGTCTCGTTATCCCGAGGATTTGGCCATTTCTTTATGGTTGACCTCTAGCTTCTCTATTCGTTTAAATCTCCTTCATTTATTTCCCTTTTAGACTATTATCGCCTATTTTCTTTCGCCCCAGAAAGATGTTACTAATATCTTAGTTTTATTGGGGCCTGAACTGTCGTTTATTCAGGAGAACCCTTTCTAAATTCTGTGAGGAGATATTGGAAAGAGACGTAGCATATGTCATGTTTTTATGAATCTATTTCTGGCGTGGATTATATTTGTTCTTTCAGATTCATCAGCATATTTCGACAGAATGCCAGGATTGGAGATGTGAAACGACATACAAATTTCGTTTTAGGATTGAATGATACTTCGTACGGAACTGCCTCGATGAAATAAAAGATTGAGACATAGTTTGGAAATAATACTAAAGTTATTGCTCATAAAAGTTACCTTTCCATTGAAAGTAACGTCCGGTGAGACATGCCTTGAAAAGAAACATCTTGGCATATCCATCAGAAAATATTTGAGTGGGACGTTGTTGAACAGAGACACAAAAAAAATATCACTCGGCTCCAGGGTGATATTCTGAATTTGTCTCACAGTCTGTCGAATCCTCAACGTGGGAGTTCATTTTCTAGCAGAGGCTGAAAGAGCGAGGATTGATATTTTGTTAGGTGATATATGGGCGACCCTGGGACACTAACTATTGGGTACCAGTGGAAAGTTTGTTTCGTGTATCTTCGGAAGCCTGTAGACCCTTTGTGGAACGGCTTCTGTTCTGAGAATGCACTGATAAAAAGGATTTTTTGCATCAATGCATAATTGCATTGATTCAAGTCGATTGTATTCTTGAATAGGTCCAACCAAATATTAGTTTGATTTTTTGTCGGAATCCTCTCGACCACTTGAAAGGAAACTGTTTTGAGACATCTAAACACTTTCTTCACTCAATAATGGAAGTTGTTTGGTGCAAGAATATTTCAACTTCGATAATGAACACTATCGTGAATACTTTCTTTGTTCGATGATGTGAATTGGTTGAGGCAAGAATATTTCAACTTCAATAACGAACAATATTCTTTATATATATTTGATTGAAAACATCCTTTTTATCAGTGTGGTCTTTTGAATTTCCTGAATCTCCTGAATCAAATGACAATGCAGTCTCAACTATAAGTGCGAAACAAGAAACCAAAATTAATGATCCAGACTACCTGAGGCAGCATAAACAGAATTTACGCATCAGAAAACCTTCGGTGAAATATCAAAGATGAACAAACCTATGAAGAATAGCAACTCGTGCTAACGAAACGTTAGGAAACTACCTATCCCAAAGAACGATGGCCTTTGAACTCGATTAAAAATGGTGACAGAGGAAACTTCGTCTGGTGTTATTTTAATTTTCATACTCAATACCACAGGAGTGACCAGAACTGAAGAGATGAAGGTTTTTCGTAAAAAAACCTAGGTTGGTAACTTGTACCGTTGTTTGATAATACAGAAGATAGTTAGGCAGTCACTGTGAAAGAGTGACATCTAGGTTCTTTTAATAGAACCTTCCAAAACTTGCATAATTTATGGCAGTGTACTAGTACGCCACCTGGATGTAATGTGAAACTTATAAGGAATTTCTGGAATTTCTTCCAGTTTTCGTTAACCATCTCATAATTTAATAATTTGTGGAACTTTGGACGATTTGCTCGGACAGGGTCGGACTTATGTATTTGGAACAAAATATATTTCAAAGTTATAGTAATTTATTGCAAGAAAGTTGTACTGGTGACCGATCGTTCATAACTAATAAAGACAATAGAATGTTGTGTCAAGTTTTACGAACTTTTTTTGGTAAAGATTTGTGTTACTGGAAATCTGTTTTAAAAAATGAACATCGCGATTTTGTGCCATTAGGCAATTCTTGTTTTGCGAAAACTGTCTCTTTGCCAAGTTGGTAATTTCTGATTACTGGAAGTCTGATATAAAGATGAATCGAAACATTATTCTATTCAATATGGCGGTTCTTGCTGTGACACTGGGCGGACTGGACCCATAACCTATTAGTCGATGTAGGTGACTTTGCGGAAATGCCTGTTGCCAAGTTAGGGGAGTGTTATAAAAGTTTTTATTGAAGTATATTGATATAAATCTTCACCCAATTCTAAAGACGTTTACAATTTTTGTTTTGCGGAAATGCTCTGTTGCCAAGTTGGTCACTTCTGATTACTAGATATCAGATATAAAGATGGATCGAAGTGGACATCAGGCGGTTCTTGCTATGACATTTTGACTTTGAAGAAATGCGATGTTGCCAAGTTAGGGGAGCAGAAAACCATTAGGAAGAGATTAATAAAAGTTTTCATATTAATATATATCTTCAGCCAATTCTGACGGTATCTACAATTTTTGTTTTGCGGAAGTGCGCTGTTGCCAGTTGGTCAGTTTGGATTACTCAATATGTGTAATGGAAATGAATCGAAGGGTGCAATATCCTTTTCAATCAAGTGATCTTGATTATAAATTTTGACTTCGCGGAAATGCGCTGTTGCCAAGTTATATGGAAGCGGCATATCATTAAGAAGAGAATTATAAAAGTTTCGATTGAATTATATTAATATATATCTTCAGCCAATTCCAATAATATTTATAATTTTTGTTTTGCGGAAATACGTTGTTGCCAAGTTGGTCACTTCGGATTACTAGAAATCTGATATGGAGATGGATATCGAAGTGGACATCATTCTATTCAATCGGGTGGTTCTTGCTATTGTGACTGTACGGGAATGCGCTGTTGCCAAGTTACGGGACCGAAGAATCATTAAGAAGAACTTTATCACAATTTCGAAAACTCATAATCTCTGACCTTGAAAACCCCCACATACCAATTTAGAACCGAATCGGATCATAATCACAAAACTCGTCCACCATCTTGGAGCCGCCATATTTAATTTATGAATTTTGACAACAATATCATAATCACCGACCATAATCACAACTCGACCGCCATATTAAATGTTTGAATTTTGACAAAGAATTCATAATCTCCGACCCCGAAAACCGCCACATACCAATTTAGACTCGAACTGGACCATAATCACAAAACTCATCCGCCATCTTGGAGCCGCCATAGTTACCTCATGATTTTGACAGAAAATTCATAATCTTCGACCCCGAAAACCCTACATACCAATTTAAAATCGAATCGCGCCATAATCACAAAACTAGTCCGTTATATTGGAGACGCTATTTTTTTTCTCCATCAAAAATTTCTATTTTATATTCACCTATATTCCAAACTTCGACTGAATTTTTTATATAAGAGCACAAATTTCAAAATTTTCGTACATAAACTCACAGATCATTGTAATCGAGCATTTTATGAAATTTCGTACGAATAAAACATTCAAATTCGTATGCATGAAAACTAAACCCTTTATCTTTAATTGGAAAATTATCACCTCTTATAAGGAAACCAGACACTACATTCATGTTGCGAATGAATATGTACACCACCGCTCAAAGTAATTCCTACCATGCATAACTAAAACAAAATAATTATAACTCACCTTGGTGTAATAATTGAGATCACAGCAATGGAATAACCTTAATGATGAAATATCCACATGGTCAACAAATAGCATACTCAAAAATCAAAATACAAACTGACCTCAATACGGTACTGAACTGCGTAATGAACAAAGCGCAGACAAAGCAAACGACGTGTTTGCAGATTCCTTCAAACTCGCAACTCTCAAAACTGCCATCTATATAATATTGTTAGTACTAATTTTGTCACGCCATGACTTGGGCACAATCGAGCTAGTGACATCTAGTGTTGATGCCCATTTGGATCAAACCATTTTGCCTATATAACTATCTTCTGTATTATCAAACAACGCTTGTACGGAACTCTCCCATTGTGTGTGCTTTGGTACTGAAACAATATCGAGCTATTCTTGCCGAAAAGCAAATCTTATTCATGCCGCGAAAATCCAATTCCAGGCATACACACCCCGGGACTCCCAGCTCCATTCGTAATGACCATCGTAAGTTCAATATCAGGTAGTCCGTAGCCACGAAGCTACATAGAACATTTACGATATTAGAATGTAAATCAGAATGTACTGTGCACACAGAATAATATTTCCCCGGCTGTATTCAGCACCGCGAATTATTAATTTCCGACTTCCTCTGGCAAATAGATGGCAAACAAGATAAGTTTATTCGGGATCCTTTGTACCTGTCCGAATAGATAGCCTGGAGATACTGACTAGTTTTAGAGAAATTAAATGCCATTTGGGACTCGCATGAACAAAGATTATTAAATTAATCTTTCATATCCTTAATTTACCCTTAATGGAAAAGGTATTCAGTCTGAAAGAGAATGTCCTTTCGTTTCGGATTAGGAAGATTAGGTGATACTGAATAAATTATTGGTTACATTGTAAGTGATTGTTAAATAGGGGAATATGAATTTATCAATATTTGATTCCAAACATGAGGTAATGAGGACTGGGACAAATTTGTATCGGAAAAAGTGGGTATGGTCTGTTCAGAAATGCTTCGTGGACGACTATTTCTCTCGCGTGAGGTTTCATTTGATTTGTAATGGCCTATAGGAATAAATATTGATAAAGAAAGTTCCGTTTGCGGAAATTGCAAAAATTGAACATTTAAATGAAACAAGAGCGGTTTGGTTTTTCGCGAATGTCTCAAAAATTGAAGATATGCAAAATCGGAAAACAGATCCTAAGAGAAAATGAAATTTCAGGAAGAAAAATCCCCCTACCGGGCCTGTACCACCAAATTTTATGATCTTAACGAAATTCAAAAAAATCTAAATGTTTGTATAGAGACTGGAATTTCTTTTTCGACGATGTGCCACAGGGGGGGACTATTAAAAGCCGCACTGTATACAAGCCGTATAAAAGCTTTATAAGGTGATGGATGAAACAGTTTTTTAGGACAAAGACAATTGCTTTATAAAATAATATAATTTTTTTTATAATTTACCTATAAGGGCGTCGCTTGATCGGTTATAAACAGTTTAAAGGACAAAATAGTAGTTTTTGAAACAAAATCATTAAATCAGAATTTTCAACGTTTCAATTTAAATACGATTTGTTTGCTTTATTATTTCCTATCCAAGTAGCAGAATGACTGCTTTTTGAGGCTAAAATATTTATAAATATCTCATAATGCCGAAATAGGGACTGAATTTTGATTTAAGATAGTTTCAAAACGCATTATGAGACCGCTTTTGAACCGTTTTAAAAGAGCGTTTTAAGTGCTTTTTAATGATTATATGGTTTCTGTATAACACCTTCAATTTAGGCGTAAAAACCTGTTTTATAACAGTTATATACAAGCTGTATACAAGCTTTATGATGATGATGATTAATAAAACAATTTTTTTGGGTAAAGACACTTGCTTTGTAAAATAAAAGTTTTACATTAAACTTTGATTTGGAGTTCATTAATAACTCACATTTGCTGTGATATGACAAGAAATGAACAAAACCAAAGGCTATGGAAATATATCATGTATCATGATCACCCCGAAAGCAGACTCGAAAAAACAATATTGAATGAATATTGACTGAATTTTAAAAATTGTTTTATAATGCCATTCGAAATACCTCTATAAAATCATAAGATATAATATGTTAGAAATCCTTTAAAAATTACGTTTTTTTCCTCAAAAACCATTCATCACATTTTCTCCAACATCTCTGTAATGATTTTTACGAAGACAGAACGGACATGCGATATTTTTTTTCCTTAATTTCGAGTTATAATTCGAAATTAGTGTTAATTTTGTATTGCAACTCGAAATTAGCTACAATAGAACAGTAGCGTAGAATAAGTAGTATAGAAATAATGTACTGTAGAAAATTGCGGTTTAACCAAAAAATTTAAATTATTCCACCATGCAGAATTTTCAAACGATAGCGCTGCTGTAAACTCGAAATAGGGCACTAATTTTGAGTTGTAATCCGAAATTTAGATCTGTTTTGCGTATTTGAGCGCAAAACATTTTCTTTCAACTCATTTCGTTTCGTAAAATCGAAACTACTGTTATTGTACGTTTTGTTTTTCTAATTATTCAATGATTTATAGAATATTAGGTTTATATCACTAAGAAGGAGTAGTAATAATGATAATTAGAGAAAGCTTCTGGATGTTACCATTTGAATCTAGAGCAGTTTGATAATATAATTTTATTGAAAAAAAAAATATTTCGGCATCTATTCATAAACTTATATCACAAAATTGAATTGAATTATTTTAACAATAATCTGATGAATCGAGACTGCATATCGTCTTGTGGAAAAGATTTCTGCTTGTCCTAGAATAAGAAAAAACCTAAACAACCAGGTAGAGGTATTAAAAAAAAGTATTTATGTTAATTTTCTAGGAAAAATTGCAAAAGTTCCATACAACATTTTATATACAAAACTTCTCATCATTTTATTACAATTCGACCACTAACAACGTAGGGCTATTTTTTTCAACACCACTTCAATTAATTTCATAGCAGTACATTCAATATTCAGATATTTCCAATAATCGACGTAATCCAACGAACCGATGGAACAACTTCAACCTATGTTAATCATTCGAAATCTCGGCCTATTCAGAGCAGACCAGAATGTAACTCCCGCGGGTGTTCACACGAAAAATCAATTCTGTCGGCCGTATAAATCAACCGTCAGGCATCATTTCGCATTAACCGCCATGTTTGAAACTGCCGGCGTTAACTAAGCGTAATTAGCGAATACCTGACTAAGGGCTCAGCCCTGCAGGTGATACTAAACTTTATACAAACAGCGGGAGTTCGAATTTGAGAACGGTTCGCATAAATATGCGTTAGGGTAACCGCCACGAAACTATTAGGAGAAACCTCAACGGGTATGCTATCCTTGGGAAATTCAGTGTTTTTTTCACTTTGCGGAAGAGATTTGTAGGGTTGGATGGAGTGGTGCAAGTCACCCCTAAGTGAAAAGTAATGTCGTGCACGAATTTCATTATCGATACCTTAACGTATGACCGTGGATGTGAAAACTGAAATATATTTCATACCCGGAAATTATTGCACCTGACAAATTTGCTGGAAAAACATAGCGGACCAAATTGCACTTTTCCAGTTAACACAAACATCAACGAGATGTTGCTTTCTTGATTATTTTGTTCAGTAGTTTATTCAGTTGTAATAAATCAAACAAACCTCCATTTTCACAACTAGTCGTGGGTAATCAGCAAGTAATTCTTCCTGATACAAAAATGAAATACCTGGGTGTTATTATAGATTCACATCTAAAATGCAATAAGCTAGGGTACATCATCTACAAATTCAAATTCTTGAAGAAATTATTGAGCCCTTATCATTTAAAGATTTTGTACAACGCACTTGTAGAAAGTCACTTACGCTATGGAATAGCTTGCTGGGGAGGAGCCTTCAGAACACACCTTCATCCTCTTGAGATGTTACAAAATAGATTTCTGAAATTAATTTTTTCGAAACCCAAACGGTACTCAACAGAAAAACTGTTTTCTGAAGCTACTGTCTTTGACATTCGTCAACTCTTTTATTATAACACCATCATAACCTATTATAAAAAAAAGAGTTATATCTTGCCATCTCACAGTTATAATACACGGAAAAAAGATCACCACGTCATCCCACTAGCACAAAAATCTCTCATCCAACATTCTTATACGTACTTAGCCCCTAAATTATTCAACACTATTCCTCATACAATTAGAAGTATTAATAATTTTCATATTTTCAAAAAATCACTGAAAAAATTTACATCCAGTCAATCCAGACAAACAATTGCTGATTTCGTTGACAAGAAGTGATTTTGAACCACTCCAGCAGTGGAAGAAGTACATGTGTGTATTTCTATCTATTTATTTATTTCTTTTATTCATTCTATTACATGTTTCACTTTTTATAAATTATAATATACATTTAATTATATTATATAAACAATTTTATTGTATCTTATCGAATTTGATGTATTATTTTTGGTATTTTATCTGATTTCACATTCTATAGTTTATAGTTTATATTTTTATTTTTACATATATATTTAAACATTTTTACATTTACAAATTTACAAGTTTATACAATGTTACGTTTTGATTTCCGAAATTTTTAAATTTTTAAATTTTAAATTTTTAATTTTGAATTTTGAATTTTGAATTTTGAATTTTTAATTTTTAATTTTTAATTTTGAATTTTGAATTTTGAATTTTGAATTTTGAATTTTTAATTTTTAATTTTTAATTTTTAATTTTTAATTTTTAATTTTTAATTTTTAATTTTTAATTTTTAATTTTTAATTTTTAATTTTTAATTTTTAATTTTTAATTTTTAATTTTTAATTTTTAATTTTTAATTTTTAATTTTTAATTTTTAATTTTTAATTTTTAATTTTTAATTTTTAATTTTTAATTTTTAATTTTTAATTTTTAATTTTTAATTTTTAATTTTTAATTTTTAATTTTTAATTTTTAATTTTTAATTTTTAATTTTTAATTTTTAATTTTTAATTTTTAATTTTTAATTTTTAATTTTTAATTTTTAATTTTTAATTTTTAATTTTTAATTTTTAATTTTTAATTTTTAATTTTTAATTTTTAATTTTCAATTTTTAATTTTTAATTTTTAATTTTTAATTTTTAATTTTTAATTTTTAATTTTTAATTTTTAATTTTTAATTTTTAATTTTTAATTTTTAATTTTTAAATTTTTATTTTTAATTTTTAAATTTTTATTTTGTCGTTTTTACTTTCATGTTTACATACTTTAAATTTAACCTTTACACTTTCATAAGTATTTTACATTTTCATTAAGTCCTGTACAAATCATTCATTCAATCTTATCTATGTTTTGGGAAACAGGTGCTTTGCACTTATCCCTGAATTACTTTATTCACTCTAGCATGTATCAATTTGAATTGTATTATTTATTCTGAATTCTGAATAAAGTTATATTATTATTATTATTATTATTGTGGTAACAGAATGAGTTACATTTAAACATCACTGTTACCACTTAGTGATGCCAAATGTTATGAACTGTTCACAATTTTCTTCCCGTTAGTGTCGCTTTGAGGCACAATTTCAAATCTCATTAACATGAATTTTTGATTCGTTGCGATTTTATCGGTGTAGAAGGAATTAGATTTGTAGCAAAATTGAGCATGTCATCATTGACACTACGCAAAATGGCCAGAGTTGTTTGTCGAGTCGAGTATCATCATTCCCGTTATGCCTGATATTATCTGCCAAAATTCAAGAACACGAATTTCTACCAACTTTTCCTTGCCTCTCACTGTGTTCTCTGAACAACACAGGAATTTTCTCTTCACGTTGTAACCGAACGTACCCCTGCCTTCTCTTTACGACTGAAATACTGCACTGTTGATCGTAATGTCAATCTGCTTCTCTGCTATGGTGTCAGCTTCCTGGACCATAAAGTAGGTACAGAGCCTGGTATGAAAGAAACCCTTCTAGTTTATTTTTGGGCACGCAGTCTTGAGAAGTCAGCGCTGAGATCCCCTCGCACCGTAGAATTCCACAGTTATGTCTCTGTCTTTCCGTGTCATCAACCATAACCTCGAAACCCTTTCGCTTCAAGACATTGTTTCCGGACGTTGTATTGTTTTTTGCTTTGGTTTTTTCAGGATAGAAAGTTGTCAGCTGAAGTGGATGAAATGCGGAATAATCAACATATCAACCAATTTTAAGCATTAACCTTCTGGTATTATATTTCATCATTCCAATAATTTCATTTGGAACTAGGAAAGTTCGAAACGATCTGATTCTGAAGAGAAAACTCAGGAAAATATCGGGAATTTTACTATTGATTAAGAATTAACATCTCCAAGAGTCTGAATTGAGATTTGTCGCCAATTGTGTCAATTGTGGCATCCAGTATCCAGTAGGTTTGATCGCGATAAGATCTTTCTGGTTGTACGCCATCTGAGAACCAACCCGATACCGTCCTCCCCATCTTTTTGAATTATTTATGCAAACCAAAATAGTTTGTTTCATTTTTAAAACCTCTTTTAGACTTGCGAAAGTGAGGGAGGATCCGTATCCATTTTGGTATGAGTGTGAGATTGCAGTAAATGTAAACATACTAAGTTCAACCATCTCACAATTTGGCATCAGATAGAACAACAACACGATTGAATTTTTCTGCAATATAGATTTCACAACCCTTAAAAACTGGAGACGTTATCATAAAACAGTACCTAGCGATTATAGATATTTCCCCGTTTACAACCTCTGAATTTGAAATACTGGGTTTAAGAATTCCAAACGGAGTTGATAAAAAATAGTAAGAGACTTCAAGATACTTGGCTCCATATCCTTATGAACCTGTGCTTCGTTGATCTGGTGATGTTTCGTCCGATCTTGTAGGTGACTCCATCTTTTGGTCAGGACCGGTAGGAAGAAAGGATTTGGGTCCAACTTCAGTTGTTGTCAGATGGAAGGTCCCAGAAGAACTGGCTTCTCATGAATTTCGGCTGGGTCTTTATAGGAAAAAAGGATGTTTCCATAGTAACCGCCTTGTCATGTAGAATTCGATGTTCGAACCAGGAATCTGAAGCTTGAAGAAAAGGATTTTGAGATAACTAGTCTTCCATTATGGACAGCCCCTTCACGCTAGTTAGGACAATTAACTCACAAAACCTCCGAAAGTTGGACAAACCCGGGTTGTTGACAGGTGATGCTTCAGTACAAGTCTTCTGAAAAAGCCCCTGTGTGACCATTTTTGCCCGAAGGAGTTATTGATTCTAGTGTCTGTTTGAGAGAAAAACTGTATACTCCAATTCCAGCATAGCACTTTGTATGCCAAGCTGATCAGAATTATTGTCCCATGTCTCTGCGAAGTTGAGTTCTTGTATCAACAGTATTTATTGTCCCATCATGATAAGTTTCATTCATGAATCTGAAGATAAAAACTGAAGAAATTAAACGATGAACTGTGAAAGCTCTATTCGATTCCTCATTAACTGCAATCTCTTGTATTGCATGTATATTACTGACACGTTTCAATGAAAAATGTATTGACAATCTGCTTATGACTAACTGATCAAAAGTCATCATGGAAGCTCGCAAATTTTTTATGAGGAGGTACATGTTTCTAACATTTTTTTTTATCCAACCCCAGTAAAACGAAATTCCATACGATCTATCATTAGTTGCATCACCTCCATTAGTTACATCACAGCTTCCATCGTGTAACGCGATATTTTTTCGTAAAAGCTCTATTATCTGAATATTAGTTACAAAACACTTTTATGGAAGGACATGTGTCAGTTTAAAAGATACTCTCTTGCAGTGGCACTCGATGGGATTGACATGATCCCTTTTTTTATTTTGTTTACACGTATTTTATCATGACAAGGACCTGCTGTGACGGTCTGAAATGTTGACTTCGATCTGAACAATCTTTCATAGTGCAAAGTTTATATCTCTATTTTAATGAATAATAATAAATAATAAAAGAATGATGGAATGAAACTACTAGGAATATTCAAAATTAGAGTATTACCCGGCGCTTTTAATTCTGGAATTATAGTTACTCGTATCAATGTGTCCATCATTTTCTCTACTTCTCGATTTCAAAAAAAATCATCTTGCAAAATACAAAAATGATACCAGCCAAGCCTCCTTGATTTTCATGATGTTTTCTGATACGTTTTATAAACACATGATTGAAAAGTAATCCTTTCTTAAATATCCCTCGAATATGGAAAATTATAATCTCCGTGTTCGATTAAACAATAGGCGATGGCTCAATTCGAGTTGATCATCATATTTGTGTGTATTTTGCGGTTGGATTAATCTCCTTCTATAGTCGCACTCGTAATCCTTTGTTACCGCAGGTGATTGAAATGCGGTACGGCCGCATATTGATTATAATCAAAATGTTGAATAGCAGCCGTGGCAAGAACACAAATACATTATGTTATTATGTTTCATTCTCTTCCGGCTCAGATACTCTTCGTTCGGAACTCCTTCATAGTAAAATATTGAATAGATTTTATCCAAAATCACATTTTGATAGTTTCCAGCCAACCATCGTGTGACATCAAGAATTATGTGATGTAACAATGTTGCACCAATGCGAAGTTCAGTCTTTATGTATATTCGACGTATATTTGATGTTACAGTCACAAAAACACATCACAAACAGGAAAAAATGTGATTTGGCAGACCACACCTATCCGACATCAACAAATCTACCAAGTCGCGATATCACATTTAGACATGTATGGGACAAAAATTATAGGACACACACAACTGTGGTGTACGAACTTGTCGCTAAGTTAGCAGCCTCTGTTTGACAAGAGGATGTTGCGGGTTGTTTCATAAGCGAACATAACTTTGGATTAGCCTTTTGGCATTTAAATTTCGTGAAAGAATAATAGTGTTTGTCGTTTAAAAGGATTTCAATGAGTTTTGCAATGTTTCATCATGGAATTGTTAATTGTACTTGGTTTAATGCTCGTACATAACACGTGAGTTTTTATATTTCAATTTATTTTTACCGAATACACACTGGTGTTAGCTGTTCTTTTATAAAGATGCAAATCGTCAGGTGTTGTACGCAAATTTCTGTCAGGAGTTTGGATGAATGTAAGTAGATGAAAATTGTTTTCGAGGTTCAAACAAAGTGGTTGTATTGAATAGGTAGTACAGACAACAACAAATACTGATGTAAATTTTCAAACATAAAAATTAAATGTGTAGCCAGGGAACAAGATTCGTAACATACACAACGGACCTCACATTGAATGTTCCTCATTTCAGTGAAAGTCATACTTGAAAGAATATATTTTACTATGACACAAAAAAATAGTTATTTCCTTTCTTTACCTATTACCTGTTTTTTTTAATTTTTAGAAATATCGCTTACTACCCAACTCAATGTCTAATGGGCAACTTAATGTTTGTAATATTCAACTACTGTTACCGTTGCTATTATTGCATGTATACGTTACTGCAATCTGTAAACTTTGAATTTCAATAAACTTCGAAAATTTGAAATTCTAGTGGTACAGCAATGTGACGTCCTCAAGGTCCAAAACTTGATAACATGTTAATTAACCATCCCTGAACAACATCAAAAAGTTTCATCAACTTCCGACCTTTTTCTATCTGAAATTACACTGGACTGGACTGGACTATTATGTATGTTTTAGTTTCCCTTTTCCTTAAAACCTCCGAGTAAGTATAATAATCGTGCTTTGAAATTTATTTTCAAGTTTTCCGTATAGAATCTAAACCAGGTTTTCTGTACATTAGAGCTTCTTTTGTCGTTGTAAACTAGTATTATTTAATAAATCTCTATATAATTCCCTTCATTTCAACATACCCTGAATAGAGCACTGTCTGTTTGAATTGAGTACATAAGTTTATACAGGTGTTATAAACAAGGATTTTCCAATTCAAAAATACGTTGGTTATGATGATAGGTATCATACAAACAGTTTTCTCCTTTAGATTTGATGACATAAATCATTAAGACTTGTGATGTTATGGGTTGTTATAACCGATCCGATCCAGACCAGCACGTGAAATTTCCAAATTTCCTTCTATACAAACAAGGCAGAGACAGGTAGGAACTGCTGGAGTACAGAGAGATACTAGTAAGATCGTTCCGAATATCCGGACCTTGTACCTACCCAAAATACGTAGAACAAAAAAAAAACACTGGGAATTTACAGTTAACATTGAAGTTAACACTGATGGACGTTATGAAAGACGGAAAGTGTTGTATTACTAGTAGATATTTATTGTCAAAGATCGCAAAACTAACAGCGAAGTTATTAGTAACATTATACGATTTCTCATCTGAAACGAGAGTATTTCAAAATAACATCAAACAATAGGATCACTAAATTTAGTAAACTTCAAAAAAATCAAAATTAACCACTGCAAAAAACAATTTTCTTTTCAAACTCAAATTCTTTGTTTGTAACCCCATCAGCTGATCACCGCCATGTTGTGACGTCAGCTGACAGTGCTCTATTGATTGGACCAATCGTAATGAAATCTTTCAACCCCCAAAAATTGTTTGGTTGACTATTACTAACCTGATCAGGTGATGAATTTGGGGTATTTCCGGTGGAACGATTATGAAAGTGGAGTATGAAATATTGAAAATGTTTCCAATTCTTGTATCCAATACCCCTGCCAAGTTTGAATAATTCATTCAAAACTTTGGAAACCATATCTTGTCTAAGGAAAACGGACACCCGGAAGGTATATTCAAATTCCTATGATTGACACCTTCGCTTTCGAAGCATATACCCCTATTATGATTATTATTCTCTAAAATTATTCCCGATATTGGTGACACTGAGGTGAATTCGCGTTGATCTCGAGCATCGGTATATTTGAAGGGAATTACGATATTCAACCCCGTCTCCTTCACTTCTCGAAGTAAATACCATTGTTCAAAAGTTTCCATTATTGCTTATTAACGGTATTAACATTTCTGTAACTATTGAAAGCTGTTATTGACTCGACACCCCAATTATTCATATTTTCATTAATCCAGGCCCCCATGTAGAACCAGCCAGTTTGCATAATACTTTCATTGTACATGTTATTTTAATGAGGTGGCATGTTCAGGTAACTCCTAACAGGTTCATTATACGAAACTGGGGACTTTGATGTAATGATCATACATTTGTTGATCAGTGGTTGTGTAACGTATTTGTCACGCTTTGATGCATTCCACCAATAATCAGAAGGGGGAATTCATGTTAGCATGATACTGATAATATTTCAATTGGGAATCGATATGTTTCTAGATAGAAATCAGTGATGTAACAATGTTTCCATCGTCGGGATCTAGAATAAAATAACGTATCATAACTTTTCACAGATAACAGGAGAGGCACACAGTAGTGCGTCTCTCTTATTCATGTGGTATTATCATATCATTGCGTTCCTTGTTGCTCGCGTAGATTTCTGTCTATACCCCAGATGAACAGTTTTCGATACTGTATGATGTATTCACATAAGCACCTGTAAAATGTTTTATCATTCCCATTATTATATATTTCAACCACTTCAAATCACATTCGAAATCACCAATTGCACAATTCCTGCGGAATCGTGACGGTTTGCCACCCTTCATGCCTACCCTATATACTTTAAAACTAACACAAATATGTGTCCCTAAATCCCCACTCTTTCCGCCATTGTCACGTACAGATTATCACGTGGATGCAGCTTCGCCAAATATCACGCGTTGGGTCATATATTTGATTAGTAAGTGTAATCGATAGAGAATTTGTGCCGATGTGGGCGTGAAATTATTTTCAAGTCGTCCTCCATCGAGAGAGAGTGTTTGGAGAGTGTTGGGGTGTTCACACATTTGCCAACAATACCTGTTTGTCTACTGACAAAGCATCTACCCATTTGGAATAGCCATTGGTAGCTTGTTATGTGGAACAATGCACAGGATTAAGTGTTCTGGCTATGTTCATGTCATTTTTTGCAAGAATTATATCTTCAATAAAACTATATCAAATGATTCTCACATGGGAGGATCACAAATTCACGACAATTGTTTCGCTGCGTACAAAAGCTCAAGTGAAGAAGATATTGTCTGTATTATAACAGAGCTAGTCCCTGGCCAATATTTTAATCGATATGAACAGTCAGCGCCATCTGTTAAAGAGTAGCGGAGTCAATAAGCCTTTCGAGAACAGGTGGAGGATTCTGGAGAAGACGGGAAAGTATCTATGCAACTATATAAGAACGGTCACTCGCTGCCAGAGGAGGTATTGAAGCATGGAAGATGTTAACAGTCGAAATAGATATAGTCCAGTGAATGTTGTTACCTATAATTAATGCTGTATATAAATTATTCAAGTATTGAATAAAGAGTTTTAAAGTGAAATAGTGAAAGGTTTTCACAATATACTAAATTTCATATTTACTGTGTTCCCGTGAATTCTCATTGTGAATTGATTTGTTTTTCAGAAAAATATCTTAACTAAAGATTTAAAGACTTCAAACTTTTCTTGTTTTTCTTGCTCATCCTTATACCATGCTGGATAATGGATTTTTAGGTAGGTAGCTTGTCCGGGAGAAAATTATTTGATAGAGAAAGGTTTCAATTATAATATTTTCCTCGAACATATTCTGAAGTGCTGATTCCGAATCTTTGACCAAAAATGTAGAAAACTGATCAGAAATATTTTTGGCGGCAAAAAAACTTCTAAAACTGATTTGGACCAACTCGAGAAGGGTTAGAGATAGAGAAATTCTGCAAATGCCAATCGATTCAGGATGGCCAAATTAGTATATTCTGAGAATTTGAACGAAAAAAATCAACGGACAAAAAAGTGGAATAAATCATTACACATAATTTTTTGAACTTTTTTATTTTTCGTTTTTAGAATTTCAAATTTTTGTCCTCGAACGTGTTTAGATGTGCTGATTCCCAATAATTGAACAAAAATGTCGAAAAATTATCAGGAATATTTTTGGCGGCAAAAAAAACATCTGAAAACTGATTTAGAGCTGACCAACTCGAGAACGGTTAGAGATAGACAAATTCTGCGTTTAGATTGGTCGAATTAGTATATATTGTGAATTTCGAGTCAATCGAAATAAATTAAAAATTACTCGCAAAAAGTTGCAAGGGGTTTACCCTAAATATCATAAAAAATTAAAAACCGTCACATCGACTTGAAATTTGCACTTTATACGTAAAATTTCATGCTCATTCCGAAAATGTATGATTTTTATGTGCTCAGGTATAAGATTTAGCCGGAAAAGGTTGATTAATGTAGAAAATCAAATTTTCTGAGATATTTTATTTTTGATTTTTCGAATTCGAAATTTATGTCCTCAAACATATTTTGACGTAATGATTCCGAATTTTTGAACGAAAATGTCGAAAAATCATCAGAAATATTTTTGGCGGCAAAAAATCCATCTAAAAACTGATTTAGAGCTGACCAACTCAAGAACGGTTAGGGATAGACAAATTCTGCGAACGCCAATCGATTCAAAATGGTCAAATTAGTATATATTGTGAATTTCGAGTCAATCGAAATAAATTTAAAATTACTCGAAAAAAGTTGCAAGGGGTTCACCTCTAAATATCATAAAAAATTATAAACCGTCACATCGACTTGAAATTTGCTCTATATACGTAAAATATTATGCTTATTCTGAAAATGTATGATATTATGTGCTCAGATATAAGATTTAGCCGGAAAAGAGTGACTAAAGTAGAAAATCAAATTTTCTGAGACTTTTTATTTTTGAAATTTCGAATTCGATATTTATGTCCTCAAACATATTTTGCCGTGCTGATACCGAATCTTTGAACGAAAATGTCGAAAACTCATCAGAAATATGTTTGGCAGCAAAAAATCCATCTAAAAACTGATTTAGAGCTGACCAACTCCAGAGGTGTTAGCCAATCGATTCAGAATGGCCAAATTAGTATATACTGAGAATTTGAACAAAAAATCACCGAACAAAAAAATCGAATATATCATCATAAGTACATAATTTTCTGAACTTTTTTATTTTTCATTTTTCGAAATTCAAGTTTATGTCTTCGAACTTACTTCGACGTGCTCTTTCCGATTCTTCAAACGAAAATAAATATCGAAAACTCATCAGAAATATTTGGTCTTCACTTTGGGAGGTGATATTTACTGATGAGGTAAGTATTTCTCTTCTACAATTATCACTATTCTTGTCATTGATATGATCAGTGAAAATAAGATGAATTATTGATGGTATAAAATTGTTATATGATGAAATGCGAGCCTGGAGTAATACACAAAACATTTCTGTTCCATTAAATTCATGATTAGTTGTTCTCACAACTCTCTCAACTACTGCTCGTTTTTCTAAGGAATCATTTTTCAATTTTGTCGTATCTTTCGAAGCCATCTGTCGACGCTAAGAAACAACCTTCTCATTGTCGTACATCTGCCGTGTGGTGACCAAAGATAAGTTTAGCAATAACTCTTCCCCTTGTCGTAAAAGTGATGGATACTTTTAATTTTGGGCTTGTTTTTGATGATCTTTGTTCTTCCATTTCCAACGAGAAATATATACTGTGCGAATACAATATTGGAAACTGTTTGTTCATTACAAAAAGGACTTAATCATTATTATTATTCCCAAAAAAATTACGAGAAGTCTTCGGTCATGAACCTGTCTAATTAATCTCAATCTTATGTCATCAAATCGGTGGTCGTGGTTCCAAGCATGTTGAGCCACACTCGACTTTTCTGGTCTCGAAAATCGGATATGAGCAATGTGCTCTCGGAACCGTACTTTCATGGCCCTACGGGTCTGGCCCACATACTTCTTCTTGCAGTCCTGAAGGGTTCTGAAAATGCTGTTGAACCCACAATATGAAGATGGTATACATATAAATTGAAGATTGGAGAGTACAACCAGTCCAAAACAAAAAAAAAAAAGAGGAAAAATCATACCCCGCAACTTTGCACTTAGCGTAATGTTACCTGTTATCTCGATATGGTTTCTGGCATCAGAGAACAGCTGGTAACCTGCTTGCTTATATGTCCTAAATATCTGGCAACAATTTATCACCAGGAACTCCTTGACAAGGTACCATCTTATGGTTTGCCCCCTCAGTTGTTTCCTTTGCTATCTAGCTTCCTCTCAGACCGATCTCTCTACGTAGTGGTCGATGGAGCATCATCCGAACTCCTTCAATATATGCTGGTGTTCCGCAGGGATCCATTATAGCACCAACAATTGTATTTCTTCACATTAATGAGTTGTTGTTGGGAGCTACCTCATGTCCACTGTACAGCTTTGCGGATGATAGTACCCTCCTCACCGCTTTCTCTTTCAAAGCTCCGATATCATCCAGTGAAATCAGAAATCAACGGGAAATAATAAATACGCACTCAGCAAGAACATAAGGATGGAGATCCAACAATTTGGTAGATTTTTTCAATGCTTGGTATCACCATCAGATATAGCTTTGACAAAACTTTCAAGACAAGTATAACGGACAAAACGGATGAAGGTGCAGGAGCCGGCATTTACGGAACCAAGCCGAAGATGAAAATCTCAGTGAGCTTGGGCAAACATGCGACGACATTTCAAGCGGAAATCGTTGCAGTACACCATTGTGCACAAGAGCTAATAAGGGACGATTTTTCACGAAAAAACATTGCCATATACTCAGATAGCCAAGCTGCGATAAAAGCAGTCAACTCAATGCAAGTTACCTCAAAACTTGTTTGGGACTGCATAGAAGCCCTAAAAGAGCTGTGCAGTCAGAACAGACTGACACTAGCCTGGGTACCAGCACACACAGGTTATAGAGGCAATGAAGAGGCCGATACACTAGCCCGAGAAGGAGCAAGTAAGGCCCTGAATGACCCAGAACCGTATTGCGGTATAGCAAAAGCTGTACTAAAAACGAACACCAAATCATGGATTCAACAGAAGTCTCAAGAATGGTGGAACAATGCACCAGGGATGAGACAGGCCAAAGAGTTTATCAAACAACCGCAGCCAACATTCACAGACTATCTACTAAGCCAGAAGAGGAACACTACTAGAATAGTAGTAGGACTTCTCACAGGGCACTGTAGGCATATGAGTACAATAGGCCTGGCAGAAGAAATGCTATGCAGGTTCTGTCAGGAAGAAGAGGAAACATCAGAACACATACTATGCCACTGCGAGGGCTTGTCAAGGCAAAGGTTTCTAACGCTGGGAGAAGAAAAACCAAGAACTCCCAGATTCATGGGAGTTCTAAAAACTAGCCTGTGGAGTCTCGTAAAGAAGACAGGGCTAGACAAATAACTCTAAATGATCTCGAGGACAAACACAATAGATCTGAAAAGGTCGCGGTGTAGAGGCTTGTAGCACGAAAGTCCCTAATATATAATCTAAATCTATCTATCACCATCAGCAATACCCTATCATGGAAAAACCATGTGAGGTCCTTTACCAAATGTACCTATCAATTTTTTTTTTCTGTTGCGTGCTAAGAAGTATTTGAACTTCCTATCAACTGATTATGACTTATAAGGCACAAATCCGACCAGTTTCCATATATGGAGTGCAGCACCCAGACACATTGAAACTTTTAAATTTTGTCCAACCTCGTGCATAGCATCACACGTTAAAAGATAAGGTTTGCATCTTCCCTAGGTCACCCAAGTCTTTCGAAGACTTTTGAGGGCTGCTCGTGAGAGGGCGGCCGGTTGATAGAAATGACAATTTTAACAACAGAAAAGAAAAAGAATAACAAAGGTCTGGCACAACAGCACAAAGACCCACGAGTCACCCACGCAGAAAGTGCTTGCTGAAACAGCGTGTATTCCTTCAATAATATATATTGTTTTTTTGCAATCACTATCAGTTTCCTTTATACCTACATTCATTCACAAACATATAATACAATAATACAGAAGATATCGGGTTTTTATTTCATTGTTTCTGGTTCCAGTTATCCCTTGATATGAAATATTTCCAATGTTTGGAGTAACACATTAAAAGGTGACGCCATCGCCAAAGTCTCTTTTCTGGGATGTCTGCAATGATGGAAGGAACTTATTTTAAACAAATATTCTTTTTTAATATTGATTCTTGTGAAATGACATTACCATTCCTTCGGCATCATCTTCAGTATTCCTGCACCTGTCCAACGTACACCCTAGCCGTTTTTCCCGTAATTTCTCCCCACCCAATATTCTCAACTTCCGCCAGCTTCATTGCATTCAACACGTCCCGTCGATGAAACGAATCCTTGGATATCGCGACAAAAATAGTCCCCATTTTGATTCATTCCACGATTCTTAGTTATCTTGTCGCTGGTGGTTTCCCGTCGATTTCGAAAAGTATACATGTACCTGATTCCAGACACCTTCACCAAACGTCACGTACCGAATACGAGGACAATTTGCCTTCGCCAAATATCACGTTCTGCGGCCGTATAGTTGATTTGGTTAGGCTGAGCGGATGCTGGAAGGAATCGTGATGTAAAAATGAATTTAATGATGTTAAGTATAAGGACGAGCTGTGATTCTTGTCCTCCAGAATATTTGGTAGGCCGTTTCGACTGATATATCCAAAAAGTAGATTCTTGATTATCGGAAAGCACTATTCATTGTGGTGCTTGGTATTCGAATAGTAGGAATATACGAAATGAATCAAAAAACCTTTACTGATATCCTTATTTTTCTCACCGTTGTGCATTTTTTTAAATCGGATATGTCCACGGAGACATGAGATGAAGGTTGCAGCTTGAGGCTTCGTCTTGATGTCAAAAATGTCAAGAATATACACAGACTTAGTCAAATAGCGGCTGGCGCCATCTAGGTGAAGTATAGCGAAATGATAGCAGCTGCGTGAGTGATCCCTGCACCACCTGTTAACGAGGAGCAGTGGCTCAAGTCTGTTCACCCAGAAGCAAATGGAACAGTGTAGAAATCTCTCGTTACATCGAGAAGAAATGTTGTCAACTATAAGAGGTCTTGCGTGTCGCTGAGGGAAAGTATTGAAGACTGGAAGAGCGGTTTCTCCCTCGTTGTTGATAATGTCAAAAATTTAACTCGGTATTTTTGTTAGTCTGATTATTGACTTGTTTTGTGCTGGCTATTCGTCTGAAATAAGCAAAATGTAGTCATCAACTTGGATTGCAAATTTAATTCACACTCTGAAATGTGAATAAGAGTGATGAATTCAATGAAACTTAATAAAAAAAAAGTAGAATGCCGTTGTGGTGAGAAAAAGAGAGAATATGGTAATATATGCGTATTTGTTACATTTCCCTGTTTATATCTGTCCCACATGATGTCGCTCATAATATGATGTTTTGTTTAATTTGCTTGACAACAGTTTTGGACATTTATTTCTGAATTTCTTTCATATGTCCTCTGGAAACTTTCGAAATAATGCACTTGTCTATCATTTCGAAATGAAAATGTGTAGAAAAAAATGCATTTTAACGAGCTAATGATTTATAAATTTATACGAGCATTCATTCATTGGGTAATTATTATTTCTGAACTCGGTGAAATCATCCAATCCATAATTCTCTGGAAAATAAATTCACCCATTTCCGTTCATATTTCCAAAGATGAATTCTTGGAATCTGGACCTGGCAGTTGATTATGATGGAAATATATTTAATGGAAAAGGCTCCCTGAGAGCATTTCCGGTCCTTAGTTAAATAGCATTTAGAGTACATCTCATTAGTAGTCTATGGAATTACAAACTTTGTAGAAACAATGCAGTACTAGAACAGAGCAATATTGCTGTAGTAGAAATTATTAAATTCCATCTACGTAATTGGTGTTTATTTTTGTAAAACTTTTTTCTCGGTGCAGCGATTTTATCCAGTGGCAGTGAAGCGAGGCCACAATTGCTTAAAGTTCATAAAATTCATGACGAATGTGGATTTTTCATGGTTATGTCTTGTTCGAGTGGTTGATGTTTCATAAACGGGGATTTATATCCATATTCAAATTGATTCCTAGTTGATTTTGCCGTGCATTTAACAGCCAATAAACTGGTCGAGTCTCTCGAAAAATTGGTCAGGCTTGAGTAGCTGGCTACAAAATTTATTTCCTCGATAATAAAAGTTGAAAGTTACGAGGAATATTGGTTATGTTCATTTCCAATATTAATTAGGAAATAATCATTAATTTATTCAGATTTATTTTGTCCCAGTCATATTGGTAAAATCCATAAGGATCTGAATTAGAACACTTACGTCAATGATTCAAATTTCAATTAATTTTAGGGGGTTAAACCTGACATGAAGATTCGTATCGTAGTTAGGAAACACGAGGGAATTACAAAGAAAAAAAAATCAGATTTTTTTTTTCGGAAAAACGCTCCCAAAGCAAAAGTCATAGAGGAAAACGGTGGCGGACTGAGTTCAAAGAATTTTTTGGATTGACGTGGCCGTTGCTTGATGGAAATCCATAGTTATGACACTAAGGTAAAAAACGATTAATATTTCCGAACTACATTCGCTTGAAAAAGATACTGTGTATCGAAACATGTCGCAAAGATAATAAATTTTGTGGAAATTTTAATCGTTTGTTATACCTTGGTGTCATAAGTTCAAAGAAGCCATACAGGAAGTTTGGAGAGAGTATCTGTCAGTAAAAATTTTGCCGATGATCATGTGTTCTGAAATCCTACTGCTACAGAGCACAAAAAGTTGAATGTTGGTTTATTTAATTTTTTAAAGAAAAGATTTCAAATTTTTATGTTTTAGGTTCAATCAATATTTTGCCTATTTACATTTGTTTGCATTGGTACTTATATTAAACCAGAAAATATTGATGAGCTTGCTTTATTTCATAAAAAATTTCCACATATCAACACATTCCACATACATTTTCCATCAGGAAACTATCACATTAACCCTACTGACAAAATACTTCTTTAACACAACTAAAACCATCGAATTCACAATTACTTTTTGGGAGGTAAATGTGACACACACACGAAAAATAAAAAACAGTTTTATATTAATATTTACATAATATATAAAACTTATTTTCGGTGAAATATAATTTGAATATACTAGCACTTACTCTTATTTAAATAAAATATTCAAATTCCAGTCTGAAACGACACAGTAGCTACAAAATTGAAAAAAATGTTTACTATGTCACAATTTGCCGAATGCACTGTACTCACTTGAAAATATTTTTATATTTTGTGCCCTCCACCATTCTCCCGTCCCATCTCACCCCCTCCATTCTCCCACATTCTCCGCTGTATTTATCCAATCTCTTTCCGTAATATCCCAGCCAGACTCCAAAACGACCTTGCCTCTATGTATTAAAAAGATCAGATAAATAAAACTCATCAAATTCATAGTTCCGAATCAGCATTAAACGTCCTTTCCGCGGACCGGGCTGTGCCAAATCTGAAATGAAAATCTGCGCGATATACGAGATGGGCCGACATCCAAACAATATGTTTTCTTATCAGTCTTTAACAAGTTTTCTGGTCTGTAATCGGCGAACTTGCTATCGTTCTGGGAGGCCGAACGAGTCGCGGACTTGTCAAGCTTTTTGTTTTATCTGCAAACGTCCTCGGAATATCTCTGCGAATTGCCGAACTTGGCCGTTTATTGGTCTTATCTCGAGTGGACACGCGGGATCGGGACAGGACCGGACTGACAAATTTCAGTGGGTAAGGCCTTGTTCAGAGTGGCACCGTTTTCGGCCGAATTTAATTTCGGCTGTGTACGGCAGATTACTCCGATCGTTTCATTTATGAGCACACACATTGACATGGTCACAGTAAAACCGATTCGTACCGGCGACTCCGCCCGAATTTTTATGGCATCGCACAAATTCAAATTTATTTGTTTTTTTCGGAAGTTTCGGTTCAATTTTGATATTTTGAAGAAATTTGCTTCCATTAAATATTAAAAATGGTGGATTGTGAACTTTTGATCAGTTTAGTTTTGGATAAAACTGCTTTACGGGATACACGGAATAAAAAAAAAAACCTTTCTTGTTGATCCAGTAATTCTGGAAAAAGCGTATGATATTCACCAACCCTCTTTTAGAAATGATAAAAGTCATTAATGTAGTAGCGTTTCTTTTTTCTTTTTTCTTTGGCGCTAGGCTAGTTTCTGTCAACAAATAGGTTCGTAAATTCATACCGATTATTCACTTTTCAATAAAAAGCACTATTATATGAAAAACCGAGTTGGGAATCCAATAACACTTTCCCGCTAGGCTAGTTTCTGTCAACTAATAGGTTCGTAAATTCATACCGATTATTCACTTTTCAATGAAAAGCACTATTAAATGAAAAACTGAGTTGGGAATCCAAATGGTTGAAGCCGTTTTTTGTAAAACTGCATTTTTTCACATTTTCTTGGATTGTCTGAGCTATGGTCCAAATTTCAACTATCTAGCTCATCGGGAAGTTGGTTTAAAATCAATTACGAAATTCCAGCGGGACGGTAATACAAGAAAGCGAGTTAATAAAAACATGATAACATCTCCTTTCTCATAGGATCAGAACAAACCTATCAAATTCTGTTTGGGGGCATTAGAAAGGACACGAAGAAATGGGTTGAGAACCATCGTTAATTATTGTCCTTAGGCAATGCTCAAGGGTAAATGATGAGGATCCAAGCGACTGGCTGTCCGGACACTTAGATACTTGGTTTGAACCGCAACTCCCGCAGGAAGTTGGTATGACTCCAGGATATTATTCATGTTATGAAGAGAATGAAACATACTCCCACAAAATGTTTAAATACGAAGTTCTTGCTTGCATGAGGTTGGACATCTTTACACACTTTGGTGTAGAAAGGTTTTACGCAGAACTACCTATTATATATTGGCTGATGATCTGTCGAGTAATAATAATAATAATGATGATGATAATTGATGGCATATTCTGAGCTGTGGAAACCATTTTTTTACCAATGATAGATCTTATTTTTCCAATGATGTATGCCGAGTTTTGGTATTTCAAACTTGCTATGTCAAAAAATGGAAGGTGAGCATTTTTGAGAAACACCACAACATTGAAGTCCGGCTCTGTCCTCATAGCCCACGTCGCCTTTTCACCATACCATACTTCTGTTTTCGAATTTTCCGTTTATCCGTGAGTGCCAATTTATATCCAATAACAAAAACTATTTGAGTTGGATGAGATGAGCAAGCTGTCAGCAAACGGAAGAGGTCAGATACTGCAATACTATACGATCTTGTTTACTACACGAAATTATCTTTGAATTGAATTGTCTTGTTTTATTGATATGGTGCACGACAGTGATTCCATTGTTATCTCGAGTACAAGAAATCAATAATAATTTTCCCGCAGTTGCTGTTTTATTCGTCTGTATTTTTAATTTTTCTTATCATGTTGTATTATTGGTAAAAACATTGCTAGCTCCGATTCAATATAAATCATCATATTTTGATTCAAAAATGTGAAGAAGCTTAAAAAATATCACTATATTTTTTTATCTATCTCTAGTTGTCATTGAAAATTCATTGAATAACTTAGATAGGGAGAATGTTATTAAAAAATATCACTCACAGAAATCGTTCATTTCATTGAAGTAAGGTTCGCTTCTCTCGCATTTTTCATTTTTCAATTTTCAACATGAATACCTTACAAGAGGTTATCTTGGACGATGGAAAATAGCGGCTAAAGTTTGTCTTTCAGCCGCAGATGATTCCACAACAGATTTTATGAATACCTTATTCATATTTTCGAACAAAAATCAATATGTAATATATTTATGCAAAACCAATAACGTGAGCCCAATAACGTGAAACGAATTCAAACCCTGAAATTAGCACGCCCTGAATTCTCATTCCAACGAACAGAGAAGCATAGTTACCAATTTCCTGGAGGTGTACAAACTTCTCAAAAAAAAACATCGTAAAAATCAGGCAGTCATCAATGATACCATGGGAAAGTCATCAAGCTAGAACCGATTAATCCAATATCCGTCTCTCAGTTTCAGCTATAACTCGATATATATTATTATGGGAAGTGAAATGAGAGATAATAATTCAGCTGAATTGTTGCTATGTGATACGCAATATCATTCAAAACATATTGATTTCAATGAAAGCAAATATGAATATCAAATATCCCATATGATACACAAATATTTGATTAATTTAATTTGATAATGATATATATCTATCCAAATCAGGTAACGATAACATGCGGATAGTCCCTGTGCACTTCAATAATAAACAATTTTTACAGGGATAACTGAATTTACTAAAATGATCCTTGAAATAAAAGAATTTATTCATTATAAAAATACACAAATAAAAAATGAAACGAAAGTAATACAAAATATAAAACAACAACAAAAATTAATTAGCGCTCTGGGGCGACTTGATTGATTCCAGTGGCGCATTTGCTTTTTCAGCTGCAGGAAAACCCGGAAAAACCTGCAGCACCACATCATCTGAAGATCCCGATCTGCCAATGTCCCTTCTCTTATAGAATAAAATTTAGGGCGTCTCCAGAGGCTCCAATAAATTCAAGACATCGTCAGAACTTTCAGTGACACAACTATCGTCAAACGTCAAACAGTCCATTTTGTCTTTGGCTAATGCGTAATAATGATCACATTCAACGACAGAACCACAGTGGACAATGACTGCATGAAGAATATAATAACGGTCCGCTAGATTAAGGTGTTCCTTGAAGTGCAATTTTGAGTGCTGAAAATATATAGGGTGCATAATTGATGACAGTTCGAGTACTGGGTATCGTCGACGACTATTGATGTCAGAATCGGTGACTCAAGCCCATGGCCAATATCACACACATCCCCCTCTATATCTTTGAAACTATCCATAGGATCACTTTGGGCGAATGGACACTTTTGATCAGAGTGTCGAGAAATATATCAAAATTTCAGCCAAATCTAGCGGGACCCGATTTACATTCATTTTGTGCGGGGTCCTTTATTTCTCGATCTATCAATTTCAGAAATAAAATTTTGACAAGGATACAACTCTATGGTTTTGGTACAAATGCATTTGCTGTGTAAAATATAATTATCAAATTATTATAACTATTTTTCTTGAAGGTCAACATGGTGGCTAGTCGGAGCAGGAAAAAAGAGCATTTCATTACGATTGGTAATTTAAATTTTTCATCAGAAAACTTAAAAACCTGTGACCAACGAATCCAATATAACAAAACCACGAACCAAAAACTCCGTGATTACCTTTTGCAGAAGTGAGGTAAGTTGAGATGTCGACGAATACATGTTCTTTGTTTCTTTTGCATACACCTTAATTATTTTGTTTGTTTTATCAGTTGTGTAGGTCACAGGTTACTCAATGCATTTAAATCTTATTTTAATTAAAATATTTTCAGAAAGATCCTGACTAATCTTTTTGAATAATGTTTGAAACTAACAGAGGGCAGTATCAACGCAACTGCAATAAAATGCACCATGCTGCTATTTGAAAAAATTAGTAATAAAAATTCTAAAATTAAATGGTACATAGCAGAAACATTTCGACCGAAAATAGAGTTCTCCAAGAATATTAGCAGTCGAATTAATGATTTGATCATTTCCATAGCTCTCTAGAATGAAAAATAAAAAGTTTGTGTCACAAAAAGGGACGAATGATGCATGGTTATATTTGGAATGTCAAATTAAGACAAAGAAAGTGAAAACATAGTGTCTCATTTGAAAATCTGAAGTTCAAATCACTTCAGGTGTGACCGGAAGTTGCATGAAGCTCACAGAAAATGCAGTTTAACGTCGAATAAAAATTGTATTCCACTATCTGCAAAACCAAAAAATTATAGGAGCGAGCCGCTTCTCGTGGACACATGGTATATAGTCTCAAAATGAGCCAGTTAATCTTAAAATTATTATTAATTATTTTAACTGACCTCAAATCAACAATTAACCTCAAAAAAAACTGAACGAAGTGTCAATGCGAAAGCGTAAAGATCATCACAAAAAAACTAACCAAACACAACACTTTTTCTACAAAATCGTTGGTCATAATAACCACCATCATTACCAATATTATCTAACTCAAGCATTGTTGACTCAACCTGTACATGCAGAAAATGCAGTTTGCTGCTCCTAGATATCCATGAATAATAGGCAGTCGAAGGGTGATTTATCCTAGCGAATATTCAACTATAGAGTTAGATAACGAAAACAAATTTCGAAACACGACACCTATTTGATTTTTATCGCAGTAAGCGGATTTCCACAAACAACGCGGATAAACCGGTGGACGAGGAATAAATGGTCTGTGAAATCCTGAAATTATTTTTGAAAGATTTATTGCTAATGTAGATGGAACTGTTCTGCACCGACTCGTGGACGGGGAAAAGAACGAGGGGCTTGATTGCTTTTTGTTCTGGTAGTTGTTTGGAGTTTGTGATGAAAAATATGGAATTTGGCGTGACCCTCACTTTACAGAAATTAGTTAGTTGGATGTTCGTCATAGAAATTTTCTCTCTCAGTGGATGAGGATGAATACATTTTCTGTTGATTTTTATTTGGTCCAAGTGCTTAGATTTTGACGATAATTATTTTCACGATCTTATTTTCGTTGATTATATAATGAGCAATTGATAACCAGAATCAAATGAGAGACTATATCTTTGATTAACAAACCAAAACGTATGAATAACAAAAAAAAATTATATCTCCAATATAAGGCAAAAACCATTTTTTTCCCACATGAAGGAAAATCCTGTATTGTTCAGAGAACCGTGTAAAAGTAGGTGGGAATTGGTGTTCTTCTTAAATTTCTGAATGTTGTATATCTCAGGAAATATTTTCCGATGCAATGAGTTCCAAAACTTTGCATTTTGTTGAAAGAACGAATCTTGGGATGTTCTATATGCCTCCAAAGTGACGGCATATGGATGTGAGGACTGAGCTCGTCGGGTCAGTCTTAATGGGACAGCTAACGGTCGAATGATTGAAGATATTTCAGAAAAACATCATTTATATATGAAAATACCCATAAATCAAAGACAGATCATCAACCTGTAAAGTGAGTGACCCTTCCAGCGAAGTATCACTAACGAGACGATGGCTCTTGTTGGATATAATCTGAAAGTTTCAATACATGTTTTGGTGCTGCACTATGGGAACAATATTCCACTTTTTGAGAGGCACATCAGTTGGCAACGGACCTTCCATTGTATTTGCCTGACAGGATATTGCTAATAGTAATACCAAACATTGAAATCAAAGATTTCATTGGTATTGGCTCCTTTCCTCCCTGAGGCAGATGGAACAATAGCAACGAACGCTCAGGAGAAAGTCAATATCTTTGCCAACATGTTCGTTTGCTCCATTAGAAAAACAACCTCAGATTACTGATCGCCAATGAAACGTCAGAAGCATTTTGCTGTGTCTGAACAACAGCTAGTGGATTCGTTGGAATTCGACCTATCAATCTCAAGGAATGTGCTCCCGAACCGACACCAGTTCTTTGCAAGTAATTCAACCTTTCCCATAATTTGGGGGTATGTCCCCAACTGGAAAGTAGTACAACCAGTCCCCAAAAAGGAAAAAAGAGTCTACCTGTCAACTATAGACCTATCGCACTCCTATCTGTTGTCTGCAAGGTCATGAAAAGAGCCATCAACATTGAGATCATGAGTATCTAGAACACTCAGAAATTAACAATTATCGACAATATGTTTTCCGGCATAAGAGATGAACTGGTGAGATATTCGGCGGCAACCTATCGAAGAAAATGGTGAAAGTCTGGCAGTTGCATTAGACAATCCAAGTACACAATAAGAAAATACTCAAGAACAATAAGTAGATACTTCTAATTATTAGCATTTCTTTATTAATGTACATTTCAGTATTTGATTAATGCTGATACTGATACTTATAAGCAAGCAATTATAATAAGTACACACTGATTTTTATTAATACCTACTGATTTTATTTTTGCAATCACGATATTCACAAAATATTCTGGCGAATTCGCCAAACATTCGAAATAATCGAAATCTGGAGAATTCACCAAATTTCAATTGTGCTTCGAAGATTGGGTGAAGGGACCAGAGCAAAATACCTTATAATCCGAAGAGAGGTTGACCTTCACCGTTCTGTTTATTCAATATACAGGATGACCCAGGGTTAAACCTCCAAACGTTCACTATCGGTTTTTTAGGTGAAAATAAGATGTTTTCTTCGTATAAGCAACTTGCTTCGTTTTCGAGATACAGGGCAGGGTGTCAAAGTTTTGAAAAAAAAAATCAGTTTTTTATTCATAACTCAGAAATATTTCGGCTGATTTTGATAAAACTTGGCATGCTTATTTGCGGTGATAAAAGGCTTATCTTATTGTTTTTATAATTTAAAAAAATACATATTTTTTTTTAAACTTTGACACATGAAGAAAATATCTTATTTTCACTTTCACTTTCGCATGTGCACACTCTCATGTGCCATTATAAAAACACTCATTTTACGCACTTAATACAAAAATAACTATTTTGTACAAGATTTCTTCTCGTCAATCGGCTCTATCAGAAGCAATCCCCAGATATTAGCGAACCAAGTCCCCCACCTCTCAACGTCTGATTCTATTTATGGACGAGAATTTGAACCATTCAAGTCCGTTATTATTGTTATTAAGAAGTTTTTCTGAGATTGACCAAATTATTATATTCGATTAGGAAGATGAAGAAGTCCTAAACTATTACAGCATAATTATTTCAATAAATAAAAAAATAATCAATAACCACGATAAAAACTTCAGACCTCACAAATTCCACTTATAATTTTCTCGACCATTTCCCCGGAGAAATGCGTATTTCTCCACCGACAACAGAAAAGCAATTAACAGGATTTGTTTGCTCGTAGAATTATTAGTTAACCCTCAGGAACAAGAATTGACCTCGAGTGGCAATAAATTATGCTAACAAATGGTCTGCAGTGCTTGCAAGAGCATCCACCTTATCGCAAGAATGGACCTGCTTGGCACTCAAGAGCTCGTTCTGGAATTTTTCGAGAAAAAGCTCTCGCGAATCTCTCAGCTTTCATTGCGTTAGGGTAATTCCGTTCGCAGTTATAGTTCTTCAAATTCAACGACTAGGTATAGAGGGAAAATGAAAAATATGTTTTTTGTTCGAGAAATTTTATGGACTGATGTAAAAAAAAAGAACGAAGAATATTGATCTAAACAAGAAAAAGTTAATGATACTACTTGGCGGAACATCATTAAACTAATAGGTGTATTCGTCAGTGAGTCTCAAATAGAAACAAACTACTGCCCACTATAACCTTTGAATTATGAATGCTCTTAGAATTTTATCCCTGAAATTATATTTCGATATAAATGTGAAACAGCACTGTTCTGGCTCCTTGGTACTTGCCACTCATAAACGAAGGCCATTTGACCTAATTGAATCAAAAATAATCTCAGCTATTATTGGTAATTTATGAGATGAAAATTGGACCATACGTCCAACGCCATCTCAAGGTTCCAGAGAGCACTAAATAATGAATTATCTGAACAATGGTGATCAAATATCAGACGCAAGAAGATACATATACCATCTTTCAGGAATCGACACTTATTTTTATTTGATTCAAGAACTCACCCATTGTCTAAAGCTGAGCTTGCTAAGAATAGATTAGACTTGATTTATTTAACTCTTTGTTACTCGATATTTCGGTTGGGGTCCTGCAAGGATCTATTCTGGGCTCAATACTGTTTCCAATTTATATAACAACTCGGAAGAGTTCATTGATGAAAACGAAGCTGATAGAGCTCTCGGGGAAATATCTTCATGGTTTTCTAGCAATCATATTTACTCAAATGATACCAAAACACATTTTATGAGATTTAGAACCAATCAAAGAACTTGCGATAATTTACGAATTGCTACTGACGTATCTCACCTGACTGATACACCCTGTGTTAAATTTCTTGGTCTGCACATAGATAGCTCTTTGAATTGGAAAACATATTGTGGGTCCTCGTGAATTTTATGATGAAGAATCTGAGAACAGTTCTGAACACAGAACAGATGCTCAATATTTACTATGGTCAAGTTGACCCACGATGAGGTATGGAATTAGTTTCTGGGGATGGTCTACTAACTCAGTTAATGTGTTTTTGTCTCAGAAGAGACTCATCAGAACAATAGCTAATGTTTCTAGTACCTTCAGCTACCGCAAGCTTTTTAATGACCTAGATATTCTGGCCCTAACTGCTGTATACATATTTGAAACATGTGCATATATTTTAACAAACCGTGATTATTTCATGAGAAACTCTGGAATTCACGATCTGAACACAAGAATCAAAAATAACTTCCATGTTCCCCTAGCAAAAACTTCCATTTCGTATAAGTGGTATTTTGAATCTGCATTCATTTTTCCAGTGGCCCTATATTTCACAGTTACCGCATCTACCTGGTTTTATTGAACCTCGTGGGAATTTATTCATTTTATTCCCATTTTGAATTCTAAGAATACATAAAAAATCCATATTTCTCTGATGTATTCGATTCCAGTAGTTTTAGTCTCCTTTCATCGAGTAACAGCTGAGTGGTTAGATAAAAAAGAGATATCTTGTTTTCACTAGTGGACTCCCAAGCACTGTAAAAGTTGTTTAACTCCTCTAGCAAATTCATGAGTATCACATAATCTGATATTGTCTCGCCTAGCAGAACGAGTTTCCGACGGATGTTTTCAAGTTTTGTCATGTTTGGGGGATTTTGTACAACTATAGAATTGGGACTGATTAAATGGAACCGTGCTTCTGTTCTCTGTTTCAATATTTGACACAGCTTGTCCCACATGCCTTTACTTGTTTCACAACTCATGATGTGAATAAGTTTTATCCCTTCCATCATGGAAACTATAATTTATTGAGCTCTGCTGTCTGCTTTCGTCCATTTTCTCAGGTTCTTTAGCATTATCAGGTTTAGTAAATGTTCTTGTTAATATTTCCATAACTGTCGTGCAATTCAGTATTGAACCTGCTGTAGAAGGAAACTAGATGGTGTTCATATTTTTGTACAGGTAAGGTAAATAGTTCTCTCAGTCACTTCGACGCTCACATGTAGTTTACTCACGAGCATCTCCACTTTGAGCGTAGCCACGAGCAAGTCGTATTTCGAGCGTAGCCACGTGCATGTCGTATTTTGTCGGTCTGTTCCATCACTGTCAAGCGAAAGCCTGTTTCTTATCTTCGAGTAACCTGTAGATAAGATAGTGTTAAAAAAACAGCGTGAATTCGTGTTTTCTGCGGGTCACCACGACATCCCCCTGAAAACCGCCACAGTGTAACTCCCACGGCAGAGGTTCATGTTGCCACCGCGACGTAATTCAACGATGGAACACTGATGAGTGCCTCCCTAGCGAACTCTACGATTGCATCGTGTGCTAATATATGAGGGTAATTACGGTATTCCCGATGATCCCCAGATGCATATAAGAAAAAATTTATATCATTGCGACCGGTATGTCCGTTTGGTGGAAATTATTCTCATTTGTATGTAGGAGAAGTAGTTTCACCATAATGGTTATCTCTGTGTTTTCGAATAAATCGCGCATATGTGCCGATACTGACAGCCTCGTTAGAGACGATGAAAAAATTCTCAAAATGTTCAATCATAAAATTCTTATCGAATTTAAATGTTCAAAAACTTTTTTCATAACTGTCAAAAAAGCACTTTATTGATTGTTTTCTTTCTAAAATATACAGTGTCCGCCATAAAGTTAGCTACATATGGAAAAAATTGTAATTGAAAGGAGGATATGGTTTTGATGTCTATGAAATTTTAATTTTGTTTTATCTAGAATGAGTTATCTTCTATGATATGTTCTCATCAAATATTTTCAACATTGCCACTTATTCCATTCATTCTATATTGAAACCCAGCATAAACACATTCACTTTGTTGCCAAAATGTCTATTTTATCATATTTTTCCCTACAAACACTGCTCTTAAAGAATTTATTTGAAGATGTTTCTAATGTCTGACAACTACAAAATCCGTTGCAACGTGACCTCAGATTTGGCGGATATTTAAAAATATTGTGTGTGGTGCCGAAAAATCATGGGTCAAATTGACAAGATACCAAAAAATTCTATTGAGATAATATGTTTGGAATGCAATGAGAACTTCATTTACCAATTTTAAACGAGATTGAAGAAAAATTGGCCAAAATAAGATGGTATTTTTTTGCATTCTTAATAACTTCTAAATATCGCTATTATTCGTTTATTCACAATCATTGTTTTTTTTGTGTTTTGGCATCGACTGCTATGGTCGTTAGCCTCAGCTGTTCTGCGTAGTCTTTGTTACTAACTCTTTACGCCACTCTAGGAGCAGCACTGCTAATTTTTGGCGCAACAGTGAATCATGGAGGATTATTCAGTTGGCAAGGAGTATTATAATTATTGTTATAAGGTATAATTTTTATGGTCATTGTTAATATGCGACATGCGATATGATTTTATGGTTTGAGAGCAACCATTTTGAAGAATTTTTTGACGTTTATAGTTGAGATGATATTTGGAGAGTGAGTTCAAATCCCACTGCTGAAACTTTTTTAATTTTTTCCCCTCAAGCATTCAGTTATTCATGTTTAATTTTTATTCTATCGAATTACCATACAGAGACTATTCGAATTTAAAAAACCATCAAAAACCGATTATTGATTTGGCGAGATTATGTTATATTTTATAGAGTATTTTGTTATTATATTTTGAACTAGATTTTCTATGATTTTAGCTAGTGTGGGTATTAGAGATATTGGTCGGAAGTTTGCTAGCTCATCCTGGTTTGGAAAGATTCTGATCTGGGAGATTTTTAAAGATTTTCATAGAAATTTATTCTATCCCATAGGTTTTCTTATTTTTAATTGATTTTTATTACTTCTTTCAATTCTCTAATATCAGTCTCATGGTAAATACACCTATAATCATCAGTCAATATCATTCTCAAATTATCGTACAGTCCGCTGAACGAAAACTCATCCATGAAGTTCAAAGGCCATAAATCAATCAGTCCCATGTTCCAGATTCTATGACAGCTAATACATAGAAAATAATCCACCATTCGATCATCTTGTGCCTCTAATACCCGAGAAATTCCCGAGTAATACCCAGTAATTCCCAAGTAATACCCCCCAAGTAATGCCCGTTCGAAAAGTAAGAAAAATATTAAATCGTGTCTTAATGTTAGGTTTATTGTCCAGTACAACTCGAAAGAACTTTCTGCTCTCTAATTTTTCAGACAATTCCAATTCCCATGTTTCAAAGAACTTTTTTTTTCGGACTGAAATTCCCCAGCGATTTCCCCCTTGTTGAGGACTCTCATGAATATCATATCACCAGTGCACGATTATTTCGTTTAACGCCCACTTGCGTTTTTTCAAACAATGGTCCCCATCTCCGAACAACTTCAAAGTTAGTCGACCGTCATCTCTTTCCCTGCTAGCAAACTCTCGAATACACAACGCAAAGAGATGAAGCGCCACAATATTTAACCCGAACACCCAAGTTGGAGACACGAAAACGCTCTATGTGTCTGCTACCTTTCAGTGACCACAATACAGTATGAATTTCAGTTGAGCTCGCCAACAATGCCCTCAAAGGGAATCTAACTTTGTACCGCAAGACGTTTGTATTGCATAGCAGGAACTCGGATGAATAATATCTTGTCATTAATATTTACATGTCGGAATTTGTAAAGTGGTTGTGTGGGAGAATGTTTTGTCTGTCGGGAACATCAATATGCGATTATTCAACGTAGGAAGGCCTCGGGCATTTGGGTTGCTAGGAACAGAATTTGATGATGTTGCTCCTTAGTTCTGCGTTGTGTTTCGTGGACACCCTTGTTGATGCTATTATCCCAGAACGTCAGTTGAATCCATTATTAGGATTGATCATTTTTCTCCGCGAGTTAAACTATATTATGAGATAATGCGGACGTATATTGCGCCCCCTCCCCTGTTTATTTTTTTTTTCAAATAGAAATATCGGTGAAAAACTGAATACAGCATGAGATTCAAACAGTATCAGTGATACATAACTGAAAAATGAGCGTCATTTTTTTAGCAAATAACTCTATATATATTATTCCGATTCATTCAGGTGATTGAAGATCAAAGATTCACTACTTGACGATTTTCTAACTACTCAACTTGACTTGACTTGACTTGAAATCAAGACAAGCTCAAGTCAAGTATTTATTTTTGAAATTCAAGTCGAGTCAAGTAGTTACACTTCAGGTAATTGTAAATCAAGCTACTTACTTGATTCTTCTTGAAAAACTAGAACCTTTTTTGTATTAATCTGATTAACTATCAAACCACAATAACAATAAAAATATATGGAGGCAAAATAAACAAAACTATTTTTAGTAAAATACAGTACTATAATATTCATGTTATAATGTCCCAGTCTTGAATGGCAAAGTGAGATATATTTTTGAAATGCCCTGTATGAAAATGTAGAGTATGTGCCACAATTTCTACTAGATTACTTGAATCCTATAGGTTTTTGTAGATGTTCAAAATTTTATAAAACACCAGCCACAAATAAAAAAATATTAAAGAAAATAAGATGTGGACATTTTTTTGATCCACCGTGAAGATTATTCAATTGTGTTACAAGCTAATACATAGTTACAGCTAAAATCTAATTATTGTTTTAGCTTCTCAAGCCAATTCGAAACTGAAATTGTGCTACTCCCATTCGAACCTGTAGAGATATTTGCTCTGGAATTAGGTGGGCTGAATCATTTTTTTTCTTAGACTCTAGTGTGTTTGGCTTAGTGAACATATTCCGCAGTTTTTCATTTTCAAAACCACCGTACATAGGGTACATTTGCCTTGTTTGTCAATATTTTTATTACTCTTAGAATCTTGCTCGACTATGAAATGATCCGTAATTTTTTTAGTTTTATTCGATACACTTATATTAACTTCAACTCATTTGGCCTTTGATGACGCCGACTCTGCACTTTCTACTTCTGTTTCGATGTCATCAAATTCTGATACATTTTCATCTACGATATATTCTGAGCCGCTGCTTTGAAAAGGTTCCGATTCCATTACGGACAAATTACTTAAATCAGACAAGCAATTATTCTCTAGCCACCACTTTTTATTCTTGATCAACGCTACTCTACTGTTCAACAGCACGTCGTCATCGAGCAATCGAGGGCCTGCTTGCTTTAACCTCGGTGAATCCCCTATTTTAACGCTTTGGTACGCATTACACGGATCGTTATCAAGTAATATCAAGTAGTTTGATTTAACTTGATATCAAGTCAAGTAGTTCACACCGTAAATCGAGTCAAGTCAAATATCAAATTTTCAGAAGCTTGAGTTTTGATGTCAAGTCAAATATTTAAAAAAAAATTCAAGCTATTTGTCTTGATGAATCCCTGTTTAGGATTTGATAGTCGTCGTGCCATATATATCGTCGTGCCATATCCAGAATAAACCGTTCACAGAGGATTTCATCAATTCGATCATTTCGAGTCCTTATGCAAAAAAACAAATCCCCCACTGCTCCTTCTATCGAAGGTAATATGTTTTCCTCTGTTCCACCCCAAATTCATGCTATCATTCAGCCGAAGAATTGTCACATGAAATCTAATAACTCCGGAAGATCCGATTGCCAACAAATCAAATCCGAACACGAACGGCACTATGAAGCAGAAAGCGCACCTTTGTCTGTGATTTTCTATACCTCGGTCGAGCCGATTTGTACGGCCGTTTGCGTTTGACGATCTATTGTGCTCCTCTTGAGAGTCCAATCCAATATTTTACAAGGTTCCATTCTATTTTCGGAAGAAAATTCCATCAACGGCAATCCTATCTCGTCAGATGGCGGCTTCGGATCATTTGAAATAAATTATTTTTTATGTTCTGTTCTAAAGGTGGCGTTCTTGCTAGGTTGTTTTTAGGATGAAGCTTCTTTTGGTCGGAAATTGGATTTGCTCGGTCAAGTGTTATGGGGTGCTCGAAAAAGTGTAGAACTCAACAATGGAAGAAAGAGACAATTCGGTGAATGGATTGAACCGTTCTACTTATGCCATCAGCAGAAAATCCAATAATTTAAAAAGTTTTTCAAATACTCAGGTGCGATTCTCAAATTACCTTGGGCCTCGATTCTATAATGTCATGTACGCAATTAAAGAAAATATTGGGTCTCACACACTGGAAAGAGAATGTAACATCATATTCAGTCAACTAAATATATTTGTAGTTCTTTGAGAAGGAAAACACAACTGCATCCCTGTCCATTATACTTGTTTTTGTCAAAGCTATATCTGGGAAGTATGCCATCTGATGGTATTCTTGTAACCGGGTGGTTTTTCAACTACTCGTATAGGTTTTTGTAGTCTCTCCCGTGCATATTGCTCATGGGTGCTTGTCCTCCAAGCAGCCTGCTCGTGACTGACCTGGCTTCGCCTTGTATGCATATGTGTAGGGGAGACAGGTTGAGCAAAACCTCTAAGGTTGCTGTTGGGGTGGTTCTCATGGCCCCGGTGGTACTCAGACATGCTTGTCTTTGCAGTCCTCCGAGCCATCGAACCATTTCTACCTGCTTGGTCTTTGGCCACCATACCACCGAACCATACGTTGTCATGAGTCTGATAACTCTGGCTTAGTCATTTTTGGTTGTAGCCCCCTATTTTTCTCGCACATTCTCCTGCACAGATTTAAGGCTACTGTACTTTTTTCTATAACTTTTTGTAGGTGTTGGTTCCAAGTTGACTTATGGTCGAAGATTACTTCTAAGTATTTTGTCTCTAAGGGCAAATGGAATTTCTCTCCCGTCCAGTACAGGTGACCTACGTCCATCCAGTACTTTTTTTTGTGACTATGGTTTTATGAGGGTTCATTGTCAGCTCCTCCTCTTTACTCCACCTGTCGATTATATCTAGGGCTGACTGTGAAAGCTCCGAGACTGTCCTTGTGAATTTACCTTTTGCAATAATCGCGGGGTCATCGGCATATCCTAGGCAATGAAAGCCTCTGGAAGAGGCCTTTCAATTAATTCGTCCATTGGAATGGCCCAAAGTAGTGGCGATAGCACCCCTCCCTGCGGACATCCCCTGGTTGCTCTAGGTGTTAGTGTTATTCCGCCGATTGCTGGTGATGTCATGGCTATCTCTTTGTCTCTCAAAGATTCCATTAGTAGCCTGTTGAGGTCGTCCAGTGCTGAGTCTGTTGACTTGCCTGGTTGTAGTACCTCATCTCCTTTGTATCTATCTATCAGCTTTTCCAACGTTTTGAGCAAAAAATACATTAGACCTATGGGACGATATGCCTTGAGTGTCTTGTCCCCTATTCTCCCTACCGTTGGGAGATATATGACTTTCACCTCTTGTCACATCAAAATACATAGTGAATGGATGTAATCAAAACTACCCCAAAACTTTCTTGGTAGAAATACAATTTGATCAGATTGTTAATCAATTATATTTTCCAAGTTTCCCTTGAAAGATTTCTGACAACTGCGATCATTTCGCAATTTCAAACAACAGTAATCAAAAATCAACTAGCGAATTTTCGTCGAAGCTTGACGGAACAATCATAAAATTCCTTTTTCGTCGCCGTCATTAATCACCATCCCGTGGAAACCATTCCCAATTTATTTCTTCTGTACTTCATTCCGACCAGCTTCGGGCTGTAAAATCTCGGTAATCATTCCCCAGATAGTTATGACTCAACTAGAGTGCAATCGGAGAGGGCTGTGAGTGGACGGCATCGTAAAACAAAGATTCCTGCTGCCGCAGGCTCGTTTCCAGCCCCACGCTCTTTCGGAACTCTAGGACGCTTCGAGGTATCGGAAATAACAAGTGGAGATAATATTGACTGTGATTCTTTTGTCATACGCCGGCAAATGACACTCTTTTGGTGTGAAGAGGCGGCTGAGATGATGGTGTAACTTGCTGATATACCTCTCTCGAATGTAGGGCAGTAAAGCGGGGAAGTTCAAGGATGTTCAGCGTGGAAAGGACGTAGCAGTAGAAACATGCAATCCTGGGGAATTGTTTGAAATTATGCTTGTAATCTCTCTAGAGCTTCGGTTATTTAAAAAAAATCATATATCGTATGGTCTCAGCACTTTCTGGTTATCAATCCAAAATCGTTGGAGATTCAGTAGGACAATTCAACTCCAATATGGATCTATCAAATTGAAAATATTCACTTTTTGTTCATGAAATATTCGTTTTTTTTTGGATTGACGTGGCCGTTACCTGATGGAAATCCATAGTTAAGACACTAAGGTAAAAAACGATTAAAATTTCCACAAAATTTATTGTCTTTGCGACATGTTTCGATACACAGTATCTTTTTCAAGCGAATGTACTACATTCGCATGTCGCAAAGACAATAAATTTTGTGGATATTTTAATCGTTTTTTACCTTAGTGTCATGAAATATTCGGACAGAAATATTTCCTCTTACAGATTACAGTGTTTAAAGTTGTAAGTATTGCATAATGAAACAGGTGGAATGTATTTTTTATATATTTGCAGATTATATACAGGTTGTTCCAAATTAAGTCGGCACCATTGCCAACGTTATTATTGATGCTGCGAATTCGGTTATATGGGTAAACTAGTAGCATTTTTAATGGTTTTTTTGATGCCGAAAACTTTTTTCTCAAAACGACCTAACGAATCACCATCTGGAGTCTCGTACCGTAGTTAGGAAACACCAGGAAAAAACATACAAAAAAAAATCATTTTTTTTTTTGAAAAACGCCTCAGAAACAAAAAAAGTCACGAAAACGATGGCAGAGTTGATCCAGAGAATCCTACAGAAAGTTTGGAGAGAGTATCTAGCAGTAAAATTTTTGCAGTTGGGCACTCTAACTGTTTCATCCTCTTGATATTTTCTGGTGTTGAACTTACAAATTGCCCTTCTCCTTATGTCGTCGCTCGGCCTTCGTACTTAGCAAAATCTAAATTTTCATGGATGATATTCCTTCTTGAGCAAACTGAAATTTGCGATAGAGTTCAGAATTCCAATAACTTTTTCAATGTTTCCGATCTTCAATAATGGCATAAGTTATTTTTCAAAACCCACTATGTTCATGGCATGATTTCTTACTAATGATTTTAAGCAGTGTCTAGTTCATATAATAATGGTGATCTTCATTAATCTTTTTATACAATAAATGTTGAATTGAGAACTACCCCAACAGCCGCTTTAGAGGTCCTGCTCAACCTACCTCCACTACACATATACATCCAAGCCGAAGCCAGGTCTGTCACGAGCAGGTTGCTTAGAGGACAAGCACCCATTAGCAATATGCACGGGAGAGACTACAACAAGCTATATACTATAACGATCCGGTTACAAGAATGCCATCAGATGGCATTCTTCCCAGATATAGCTTTGACAAAACCTTCAAGACAAGTGTAACGGACAGGGATGCGTGGAAGGGGGGGCCTCCCATCAATGCGGAAATCGCTGTCTACACGGACGGCTCCAAAACGGATGAAGGTGCAGGAGCCGGCATTTACGGAACCAAGCCGAAGATGAAAATCTAACTGAGCTTGGGCAAACATGCGACGATATTTCAAGCGGAAATCGTTGCAATACACCATTGTGCACAAGAGCTAATAAGGCACGATTTTTCACGAAGAAACATTGTCATATACTCAGATAGCCAAGCTGCGATAAAAGCAGTCAACTCAATGCAAGTTACCTCAAAACTTGTTTTGGGACTGCATAGAAGCCCTAAAAGAGCTGGGCAGTCAGAACAGACTGACACTAGCCTGGGTACCAGCACATACAGGTTATAGAGGCAATAAAGAGGCCGATACACTAGCCCGAGAAGGAGCAAGTAATGCCCTGAATGGCCCAGAACCGTATTGCGGTATAGCAAAAGCTGTACTAAAAACAAACACCAAATCATGGATTCAACAGAAGTCTCAAGAATGGTGAAACAATGCACCAGGGATGAGACAGGCCAAAGAGTTTATCAAACAACCGCAGCCAACATTCACACACTATCTACTAAGCCAGAAGAGGAACACTACTAGAATAGTAGTAGGACTTCTCACAGGGCACTGTAGGCTCAACAAACATATGAGTACAATAGGCCTGGCAGAAGAAATGCTATGCAGTTTCTGTCAGGAAGAAGAGGAAACATCAGTACACATACTACGCCACTGCGAGGGCTTGTCAAGGCAAAGGTTTCTAACACTGGGAGAAGAAAAACCAAGAGCTCCCAGATTCATGGGAGTTCTAAAAACTAGCCTGTGGAGTCTCGTAAAGAAGACAGGGCTAGACAAAGAGCTCTAAATGATCTCGAGGACAAACACAATAGATCTGAAAAGGTCGCGGTGTAGAGGCTTGTAGCACGAAAGTCCCTAATATATAATCTATAATCTAATACAATAAATGTTTGAGACATGTCAGAAAAATACACAATATAGCAAGATGTGGTAAGATATCTCTAGCAAACTAGAGTATTTGCATAATATCTTCCTTCTTCTTCTTCTTCGTCCAGAAAACTTTCCACAACCTTTGTAATTGTTATGTGTTTTCACAATCAAATATTCTGTTAGTCACTGTGTGTTCAACAGTTCATACTACTCTCTATTATTCAACCATTCAACTTATACACAGGACCACGTACACCACCTTGTGGCACCCCATTTCAGTTCCCCTCCGTCGTTTATTTCAATATTGTATCAGATTATTATGAGGCGCTGATAGGGTTGGAATAATTCACCATCGACTAAATTGCCTCCCGCGATTTCTCTCCAACGTATAGTTCGGTGCAAACTCCTGCTGACATCGTCCCGTTAACATGCTGCGAAATTGTTAATTTCAACGTCCTGATTTAAGATGCTTAATAGGAATTTGCCCGATACCCTCCGAGACTACACACAAAACTAATTATCCTTATCGCCCCCTAAGTACATAATAACGCCGACAGGCGCGCATAATAGGACAGGCAGTGCGTCTTTGTCTTTCTAATATCCTGTCGGTGACTCGGTCGACAGCCATTTCGGGCCCCGTTCTTACCAGGTTGCGTTATCGTATTACTTAATTCCAGGTGATTAGAGATTAGAGACATGCCTGAAATCTCACAAGTGTCTCAGACAGAGTTCGGGATCGATGGGGTGATGGGATATACAGAGCGATGTATCCATTAGAAGAAGTGGAAATGAGAAATATTGGTCAAGTTATTCTTGGACAATGTCTTCCGCATTTAAGAAACATGTTTCGTGATGTTACCGTTTTGAGTGCCTAATAAGTGAGATTTCGTACTGGATAACTACCATTATTAGTTCAAGCCAAAATCAAGTCACAAGAATACATTTTGACAGTTCAAAAAGTTCATGTGACACAATAACTATGAATATTTCCCTCACCATGATATGGATCAATAAAAAACCACCATTTTTTTGAATAAATGTTGTTTAGATAAGTGTTGAACTGCTGGTAAATTTTGTCCTTCAGCAGTGCTGATAGCAAAATATGTAAATTATACATTCATTTCCAACAGAAACGGAAAGGAGGTAAATTAGATCTGTGCAGACAGTTTTAATGCCATCTGTTCCTCGTCCGTATTTTCACAACTCGCATCCTACTATGGCTGGCTATTTGGCCATTCTGATCCCGCCCTATAAAATGTGGTATAAGCAGCTCCATCTTTCGAGTAGAGGTAACAGCACTCCGGTAGATGTCTCTGGTAAGAGATACATTCATTTCATGTATTCGGACATTTAGAGCTTCGTGTTCACGACTGTGAGTTCATTCAAAAAGAAACGAAAACGGTTTATCAGCTAGAACATTTCACATACGAGGGAAACAATAAGTAGATAAATTCATTCTCGGTGATCCGATTGTGATAAAATATTCGCAATTGAAGTCATCTTGACATATATAGTTTTTCCTGTGATAATGATCTTTCTGAAATAATTTTGAAATATTCTGGCCTAATATGATAATAAGAATCTATTCGATGGCTAAATTACCATAGCAGTCGATGCCAAAACACGAAAGAAAAAACAAATGTAATGTTTTCGAATATGTTGGTAATATTGTAAGGAATATTTGTTTTACAATATTCCATTTGGTTTCGTAATGTTCTTACTTTTGGATCTCATGAAATCTCATAGGATTCGCATACGATTGGATACGGAATTCTAAATACAGATTGGATCGTCAAATCTTGAACCCAATTTTTTATACGATGCCGAATAGGATTGTAAATTGTGTGGTTTATCCTCTGTCAAAACATTATTGTGATTGAAATTGGAATGCCTCATCGAATCGTGTATGGTCTCTTTGCACCACCACTGCCTTAAACAAACTCTTATATTGTTCTTATCGAAACTTGTGAATTCTCAGTTATTTGGAATTGTATAAAAACTTATAGGAATCGCATAAATTTAGATAAGGATCCTGATTCCACTGTTTCCACAAGATACCCAATAAAATTGAATACGGAATTCCTGATACAGACCATCCTGAATCCACTTTCTTCATAGGATACCCAATAAGATTTTGAATTGTGAATTCCCACACATTTCTCATACGTTGACAAGCTTGTGAATCTGCATATAATATTGTTGTGATCGAAAATCACACCTACGCCTACATAAGACTAACCTAATGGACCAGACTGCTGTGCTCATACAAAAAGTCCTACTTTACGAACTTGTACAATAAAGAGCTATTTTCACTTGTTGAAATACAATTACGGTTCATCCCATATATGGTTTTCTCCTTTCTCAGCCTGGATATCAAAACCAATAACGAGAGATATAAAGAGGATTATTCATTATAGCTGTCATATTATTCTGTTTGTAGCGCTGTGGTTCTCAACATTCTAGGGCAGCGCCTTCAAATATTTTCACCAGCTGTAAATAATTATTCAACATCGTGGTGAGCAAGAGCTTACACTGCGAATTTCAAACAGGTCAGACACGAAAAAAATTCCAACTTGATTGAATTTGGAGGTAACAACAGCACGTACTGAAAGTTAATATTTTCCCTCAAAGAAGCGGTAGAAGAAAATAAATTAGATATTGATTGACAGCAATCAAATTGGATTACGTTTCTGTTCGGGCTGGATTGTTATTTTGAATATGGTTGCAAACACGATAGATTCTTGGGGTTGATAATCGATAGTGATCCAAATTTTGCTGCTGTATTCAATTATTTGAAATTGGAGGGTTTGCAAATGATTTCATGGGTCAACCAGAAAAAGAATGTTTTCGATACAAAAATTTCCTAGAAGAAATTTTAATTTATCCCGGTTCATATACAGTGACCTCTAAAAAGTATGTAACATATGGGAAAAAACTTTATTATTAGAGTATTTGAAAAAGATTCTGGGAAAAAGTTTGTGCATTTCCGATATCCTAAAAATTGATTTTGACACATGTCACGTGATCGGTGGTATGACGTGAAAAAAAAAACCTTAAAACGGAAAAAAGTGGGGTAAAATGGCAAGATATCGAAAACATTATTTGAAAAAGTTGCTTAGAATTTAATTTTATACATGTATACAAAGTTTGACGAGATAATGAGGGAAAATTGAAAATCAAATTTTTCCACATATTTTCCTAGCTGTATAAAAATATCGAATTATCATCTTATGAATAGCTTGACCTCACTGAAAGATTTGTATTTCAATGATAATGACAAAACTCTCTCATTTTCTCCACACCAATGAGCACTGAATAAAATAAAACCCTGACTTTTACATTGGTTCATATATAACAGTTATATTAGAATTTCATGACCATTGTGATGACATGACTCTCCAGAAACATAGTGTTTTCCAGATTATAACAAGTTTCGATTTTAATCGTGCCACAGCGTTTCACTTCGCATGCAATGTTAAAAACTCTAAGCCTCTTTAATTTGACGCACTTATTTTAAGATTAAGAAACATTTTGTAGGTTCAATGATTCTCTATGAAATTTTTTTCACTATTTCTTGTTAAAAAAATTCCACCAAGCAATTTTGCTGGGGCGAAAACCGGGGTTTTCATTAACGAACTATCTCATAAAACTTAGCATAGGCCATTTGCGCCTTTTATATTGTGGGTGAAAAAACTTCTATAGCTTGGTCTAATATGCTTAGACAGCTGGGAAAAAATTGACTGAATATTATATTCACTTTATGATTTTTAAATATATTCCAAATCTGACCCCTGTATTTTTTAAGGGAAAAAATTCATTGAATTTCGTTTCGTTTACTTTATATCACTACTTTTGTTTGTATCTTATAGAAAATAAATATACATTTTAGCAATTTTCTATAATTCTTTTATAGAGTACTGTGATCGCCGCGCGACAACTAAATTCGGAGCACTACTACCTGAGGGTTAAGTTAGTACTTTATATTGTACCCCATACAATAAATTACAAATGAAGCAATCATATAGCAAAATTTTCGAATTTTATCCAAATTGCTATATACTCCTTAAAAAAAATCATAACCTCTCCTCTCTCTATCTCTCTCTATATATCTCTCTATCTCTCTGTCTATCTCTCTATCTCTCTCTTTCTCTATGTCTCTCGCTATCTCTCTCTCTATATCTCTCTGTCTCTCTATCTCTCTATCTCTCTATCTCTCTATCTCTCTATCTCTCTATCTCTCTATCTCTCTATCTCTCTATCTCTCTATCTCTCTCTCTCTATCTCTCTATCTCTCTATCTCTCTATCTCTCTCTCTATCTCTCTCTCTCTCTCTCTCTCTCTCTCTCTCTCTCTCTCTCTCTCTCTCTATCTCTCTATCTCTCTATCTCTCTATCTCTCTATCTCTCTATCTCTCTATCTCTCTATCTCTCTATCTCTCTATCTCTCTATCTCTCTCTCTATCTCTCTATCTCTCTATCTCTCTATCTCTCTATCTCTCTATCTCTCTATCTCTCTCTCTCTCTCTCTCTCTCTCTATCTCTCTATCTCTCTATCTCTCTATCTCTCTATCTCTCTATCTCTCTATCTCTCTATCTCTCTATCTCTCTATCTCTCTATCTCCCTATCTCCCTATCTCCCTATCTCTCTATCTCTCTATCTTTCTATCTCTCTATCTCTCTATCTCTCTATCTCTCTATCTCTCTATCTCTCTATCTCTCTATCTCTCTATCTCTCTATCTCTCTATCTCTCTATCTCTCTATCTCTCTATATCTCTATCTCTCTATCTCTCTATCTCTCTATCTCTCTATCTCTCTATCTCTCTATCTCTCTATCTCTCTATCTCTCTATCTCTCTATCTCTCTATCTCTCTATCTCTCTATCTCTCTATCTCTCTATCTCTCTATCTCTCTATCTCTCTATCTCTCTATCTCTCTATCTCTCTATCTCTCTATCTCTCTATCTCTCTATCTCTCTATCTCTCTATCTCTCTATCTCTCTATCTCTCTATCTCTCTATCTCTCTATCTCTCTATCTCTCTATCTCTCTATCTCTCTATCTCTCTATCTCTCTATCTCTCTATCTCTCTATCTCTCTATCTCTCTATCTCTCTAACTCTCTATCTCTCTATCTCTCTATCTCTCTATCTCTCTATCTCTCTATCTATCTCTCTTCCTTTCTCTGAAATGTTATCAATTGTCCATTCGCGGTTTCATTGACATTGATCCGTCGAATTCAGGATTCGAACCCTTTATTGTCACTTTGCCAATTGGGCACACTTCTCTTCCCAGGATTACACAGTTTTCTTGAAATTATATGTATATCTTTACGGTTTTATACCATCCAATATGATTATACAATTTGTTGGCTGAAAAGCTTCATATTTGTACTCGTTTCTTTCATATCTTCATTCGCAGTAATTGTTCGTAATACACTCCTGATATAGCAGTCCAACGAACGAATTTTCAATGAATCCTCAAAAACCCAATGACGTACTTGGCATATTCCCAAATTTCCTACAGGTAATCTATGCTGGCATGGATATAGTAGGGCAACAAGGCATTATTGTAAACAGTTATCGGTCGCAAGTCAGATTATAGTCCCGAACAATGAGAGGCAATATTATCATCTACCGCCCTATTATCATCTATCAACATCCACCTTTACTACACGTCTATGAATATATATGGCTTATTACCCTGAGAGAATACGGATATCTACGCAAAAAAATTTATCGGGAGGTCATAAATTGGCCATAGAACCCACAAATGTGAAGTCAATTGGTTACAAGTAACTTCTTTGGACGGCCTGGAAAACTCCTACGTGGTATGAGGGATAAAGGAAAGAGCATTTCTCATAACATATTCCGGGCAGAAACGTGTACAAAGCCATTTGTGCCTTATATGATTTTTTTTTAAATTTTTCTCAGTGTACATTTGTGGATGTGGACAACTTCTCACCCGTAAAAAAAACCCGAGTACCAAATTTCGTGCAAATAACTTATTTTTTAAAAAAGTAATTTTTAAAAATCGTACAAAAAAATTCAATTTCAACACCCTGTATGTCCGAAACGAAGCATTTCCGGACACAAGTTTATTTAGACTTTTTTCCTAAAATTGTCTCAGAAATACGTCACTTGAATATTTTAACGTACTTATGTTACACCCTGTATACTCGAACATCGTTTCCCGAGCAGTCAAGAAACTTCCGAAGTCCCAGAGATTAAACTAATACTACTCGGCCTAGATATCCAGTGGCTCTTCGCCCGAATCAAATGGCCGTAAGACAGTTAATGACTATCGATTCAAGTGTGTATTCGAATGAGGACTTCTGACCATAATCTACGTCTGTAGAGTATTAGGTTTTCATCTGGAACTGGAATGTTTTGAGTTCGACGTTCAATTTCACTTGTATGGGCTTATGGTTGATAGGAACAGGCAAGAGAGCCAAAAGTCTGGCTATTATGAAGGATCACGAGTCACAATCTTGGAAACATATCGTGCTTGTAATAATCCTGGAAAATTTTGTGAGTCATATTCACCATGTACAGTGGGGAAACGATGGTAAAAACTCAGAAGCCGTGATTGGTAGAGGTTGGATGACAGATTTTTGATACCAAATCTGAAATCTCGAGTCTCTAAAACTAATGAGGGTATTGACAAGGAAGGTGGAGGGTTGTTCAAAATAATCTTAGATAATATCAACGATATATTCACTTATAATCTCCCTAGTGCTTGAATTATTGCCGGAAATTTTTCGAGTAGGTACATGAATTTTTTGAAAATTACCCGAGTCGCGCAGCGATAAATTTCCAGCAATTAATTCAAGCACGCGGGGGATTCGGTAAGAAAATTTCACACCAAAATATATTAAATTAATGGTGAATTCAACTGACTTGTAGATCAGTGGGCCATGAATGGTTTTTGTTGATATAATGACAGTTACGCGTTGGTATTAGTGGCGGTGTTTGTATGTGAGAAAGGAAAATTCATTTTGCGACATTTTCCACCTAAAATTGCATTGCACATCACGCAGAACCAAAATAGTTTTGACTGCTCCATGCGGATTGTCTATTGGGAAGTGATGTGGAAAGGAATTGTTGCAAATTTCAGCCGAGTATTCACGAAAAGATAAGTTGAATAAAATTGTTTCAAATATTAAGTTCATGTAGTCAAGCATAGGTAGATTTGATTGATTTACATTTTTTACCGATGGACCTATTCATCGTTGAAATGCAAGTTCTCAAAATATTTTCAGACACATTCGAAATATTTAGTGAATATATAATTATGAAATATTATCTCATTTCATATGAAAAATAACATTCCATTTGTACATAAATGCAAAATGTTAACTATCACATGTCAAATATTTGACAGAAAAATTTCCACTTTTTAATTTCGCCTAGGGTTTCCAGGAGGATAAAAATTTCCGGAAATTTTTTGGGTTGCCATGGCAACTAAATAAAAACCAATTTTTTGATTGGCTGAAAGAGTGAGGTGGGAAATTTTCGGGATAATATAACAAGACCTCGTTTATAAGCGAATAAAATTTTCAATTTCAACAATTTTGTCTTAAAATTTATCGAGTTGAATTCAGTGATTTATGTTCTGAATAAAACCCGAGAGCTTTTTAGTTTTGAACATAAATTTTCTAATTTAACGAGATCAATTTTCTAAAACAAAAATGTTTGAGTTTGAGTTTGATACACGACGGTGAAATGTGTTGCATATATTCAGGCAACTGTCATGAAGGATCATGCAGTTTATTCGCAAAAGGGACGAAACGTTTATCAGCGAATACATTTTGACAGATGAAAATAATCGTTAAAAAAATCCACTAACAGTTCATGAAAATAGGCAATCAACAAGTGAAAATTATCCAGAGAAGTATATGAATACCGAGAACTCAGTAATAGTTATACAGATTCAGTCAAATGTATGGATGCGCCCGTTTTTCTCAGTAAATATCAAAACTATCGAAAAAAAAATTATTAAACGGGTGAAAGTAAGGGGTATTTCACTCTGCGCATTTTTTGATATGCTATAGGTGGAGGAATGACGTCATTGGCTTTTTTATGCACCAAATTGTACAAGAAAATCAAGGCATTTTATTATTTGAATCTAGTACAGTAACCACAGACAAATGTAAGCTACAAGTGAAGAATGAATCGTAGCACTTTGAAACTCAGCACATGACTTCATATAATGTTAGAAAAAGAATTGTTCACCAAAATATCAGGGGAAAAAATTCCACTTCCTACTGAAACGACCGAATTTAGAAAAATAACTGTATATTGACACTGTAGCTGCCTTCTCCTAGTCAATAAAAGTTGGTTATTCTTCCATAACCCAATCCCCGTCCCGGCACTGGCAGCTACCTAACTATTGAAATCCGGGGCACCAATAAATCCGCGGAGGAAGTTGAGGAAGCCGAGCTCGCTAGGATTGATGGCACGTGACACGGCGGGTGTTAAGTGGTCCAGAAAACCCTCGAAGTGGGCCTCGGGCTAGAGGAGCGCAAATGGACTCCAATCTGCCACCCAATCAACCGTCGGTTCTTAATCAGCAATCTTTTTTCGACGTGTTGCTGCCGCTCTGGCACACTATTTTGCTTCTCAGAAATAACGTCGAATCGCCCTGAGCGTACTCGATTACTGGGAACATTCCTACGATGGGACTTTTTTTACGATTGACGTGTTTGTAGAGATGATAGATTGAAAAATTGAGTGGGAAATTATTTCCGATAGACAGTGCACTACTGGTTGCTTTTTGACTTTATACAGAGTGGATCTCTGATATTATTTTAAATAGTCTTCCCAATTTTATTCAGAAACATGAAAGGACATTTTTTTCCGTTGTAATTTTCCGAATTCCTACGCATTCTCTATCTGGATTTTGGGGAGGCGGGGGTGTTACATTTTTTGAAAATGAATTTTTTTTACGGTCCAATACTATGATTTTTTTTTGTGTTATTCCCCGAGATTTTGTAACTCTTTTCAACAATAGTATTTTTTTAAGTTGAACTAATGTCGCCGATATTCAATGACGCTTTATAATGAAAATAATAGTTCCAATTCGAGTTCACTGCCAAAATCTATAACTTGATATCAACTCAACTTCACTATCTTCCGTTTCGTTTTTTAGAAACATCGGTAACTTCTGCGGAATTCAGGAGATCGAGAAGAGTCTGGAGAAAACGGACAACGTTCAGTCTGAAGAAATCGGTCATAAAACCCCCTCCTATACCAGTGGGGTCAACCAAAAGACCCCTCTCGAACACCTCCACTCGTTACTCGATACGGAGCCCTGCAAAAAGGCTCGCATAGGCAAGAGGAGTGGAGAAAACTTCCAAGGAGGCACTCACGTAGACCAAGCTAGCCATCATGGAGCAAAACCATCCCGGAGAGAAGCACTCAAAGAAGGTAAAATCCACTTCCTAGTACAAAAGCGTACTTCCCCGCTTCTACAACTGCGTTTTCGACGTACAGGGACTCAGGCAACTATTGCCGAACGCGTAAGATCCGATCACATGGGCAACCCCATGAGTCAGCCCATACTTTGAAGGATGGCACTTATCTGACGAGCCATCCCTATCAGATCAACGGCCTATAAGATTCCGCATTTGCGGAAGCACTGATGGTTTGACTTTCTAGCGAAACACGAGAGGAATCGATTGGGAAACATACAGAAGCTCTTTAGCGGCTAACCTCTAATCGAGAGGAAGGTATTGAGGGAATCGAGGAGGTAGCAATCTGTCTTCAGGATGCAATTTCCGGAAAACCCTGAAGAAAGGAATGAGATCCTTTTTTCATAAGGCATATAGAACACAGCAGTGGGGCGTATACCATGAAGCCATATCTCTGTACAGTAGAGCCATATAAAGAGAAAAAGGAAGGAAGGAAAGTCGAAAACATGGCTGAATGCTCATGGCTGAATGCTCACAGCTGAACAAGATCTTGTCGAAAGATTCGGTGAATCTTGTTGGCACTCTAATACGAGCCGATGGATCTTTCACCGAATCAGGGAGAGAATCTCTTGATAATTACATTCTTGACTAGAAAATGAATGACTTCGCTGAGAGCACATACATGCGAGGATAGACCTACAAATACATAGCTGAAGAGGTTATCTCTTACAGGAAGATGGAATTGGCTATACCAACCTTCAGCCAATTTTGGTGAAAGCCTACTCATTTTAGGAGAGACAAAATACTCACCTGGTGTTGGAACTAGACTCTAAGCTCACCTGGAATCTGGAAATAGTGCTTATAAGGGCAAGGACCTCACTGATTGCCAGGCGCTCCATTGGCAAAACTTGGGACGGGACCCTTTGGCTATACACAGCGATAGTGAGGCCATCAATAACGTATGGAGCCAAAGGTTGAACAAGTGATAACCAGATGGAGGCTGGCTAGTGACTGGCCTTACTCGGTGTCTGGTGCTATGGTTAGCATATCTACTATTCGCCAGGAGGAGATATTGAACCTTCCTCCTTCGCATTTGCATGATGTAGTAGTGGAGGTGAGGATAAAAGCCTAGGCCAATGGAGAGGCCACTACAGTAGGTACAGGAGGTCATAAGAATCAACACATCGAGATGCCGTCGGACAAACTTACTCCAACTTACTCCTACTATCATTCAAGATGGGAAAGTTACGTCAAAGTCCATACCAATGCTGTCAGAAGCTCAAATCTGGTATACGGATGGCTCTAAGCCTCGGAACTCAAGCATCTAGATTCGAACACAAGGTAATGACTATTTATTTTTGCACGAGAGAGATTCTAAGGAGAGGGCCCTAGAAATCAACCCATAGTCATTCCTTGCGACAGTCAGGCGGCAATGAAGGCCCTGCGATCATGCAGGTTATCTTCCAAACTGATTTAGGAGACTCACAAAAACCTTAGCGATCTAGGTGAAACTATGGATGATAGGTCACAGGGTCAACCAGAGAAATGAGAGCGTAGATGTCATAGTAAGAGCGGTAGCAACATAAACTCTTATGGGACCGGAATCAGTTTGCGAAATCCCGTTTGAGGACATTATTTTTTTTTAACGCCCTGCCTTCCTCGATATTAGATGAAGAACACATAGGAATTCGAGCAAATTCACAAAGTTCGTAGACTGAATGCGGCAAGAATAGTTCGGTTTGGGGACAGAATCCCATTGAATATCGGCAAACAACCACTGATCCAACCATAACAACCCGGATATCATTAACAGTGTGGAAAGTCCTCCATTGCCACTCATTCCCAAAAATCGAGTGACACAAACGTGTTTGAAGACCCGACAGAGTCCAATTTGCATTTGAATGGAGCACTTCGGATCCTTGTACACCGTCATTCCATGTTTGGAATGAAATCGTTGCGTATGGAATTATAGCATCCTGATGAACACGAACAACGTTTGAACGAATTGCGGACCAAACACTGGCTGCATAATATGGATAAGCATGCATGTGATGGATTTGGTTGACCGCAGTCGCGTATTTCATGCCTCTCTGACGGTATTCAGATAACTTCGGCGTGAAACTTCATGATTTCCGGATTTCGAGGACGCTGCGAGGGTACAGAGGGTAACAATAGTAAAAGTCATCTATTCCATTCCATAATAACACTGGAATTGGGTGGATTTTTGTACAGGATGATTCAAATTATTGGAACTTCGGAAACGGTAACAAACAGTGTTGGTCGAAGAAGTACATCAGTTAATTTGAATAGTGTTTTGAAATTCGAAACTTGAATGAAGAAGGAATTTATGGCGTCTTTCCTGAGATTGCGGAAGTTGAAGAGGAGATGAGCATCCTAAATCGTCCGTTCCACGGTTATACTTCCCCAGACAACAGGGAGGGCGGGAATTTTGAGTTTGGAGTGTCTACATAACAGAATGGTGCTGGATGGAGCCTGTAGAGTCATCTGGAGTTCAGATCCCCTTCTCTGCATTGTCCGCTACCATGAAAAAGCAGGGATTGTAGCATTTCTTTTCAAGGCAGCAATCCGGGCAGCTGATGAACTTGGTCTCGTATTCGACACTGAACGGGCGAACCTAAACTCTGTCACCGAGTTGGAACCCGTTCAGCAAAAAGCTCCCATCAAAGCTGCGGAGACTGAGGTCCTCCTGCAGCTGCACAAGGATAAGCAAATGAGGGATTCATAATGGTTTGCCAGAATAGTGTCTTCAACACCCTGGTCTATCGTAGCCGTGTGATGGGTATAGAGATCTCCGACACTAGATGCAGAGCATGTCGTGGGGAGAGAGAACCTTATGCATTTGCTCTCAGCATGTCCAGCATATGCGGACTCAGCCTATATCCACAGGCATAACGCGGCTCTACGAGTGTTGTACTACCATCCACGACACTCGTACGGTATAGACGAGACACCGGTGTTTCCTTATGCTCCAGGGGATATTGAGTCCGTTGTGGAGAATGAGAAGTGCCGAATAGATTGGAATTACTCATCTACTACTCTCCGGCAAAAATGTTCGAACAGTATTATAAAGACATCGGTAAGTGATTTATGCGTCGGTAAGTATTACCAACCGACGCCTTACGGCTAGCAACCAGTGAACAAAACTTACCGTTTTGACAACGGATACCCTAAGTAATCAAGAAAACTAGGGCAAAAACGGTTTTTTCTAGCTGGTAAATCTGGATAATTTTTCAATACGTCTGCTGAATGGAAAACAAACCCACATTCTGTCTGCAGTCCGCAGAAATTTCAAGAAATATTAACAGTGTAATTAGTGAACGCCTACAGCATCGCCCAGACCAGAATGAGTAATGTTAAGCTCTCGCGAAAAGTGGTTGATGAAAGTTTCCGGAAAAATTAAAATTTCTTGTCGAGAACTTGGTCGGCGGCAAAAAGCGCAATCCTGCAAAGTTGCTGGCTGTGAATTTGGTGGCGTACGGTGTTGTCAGATAAGAACAGTTAGGAATACGAAAATGCCATCCGTAATTGAAGTCAGTTTAACGGGGAAAATTCATTATTAGAATAAGCCTGTCTGATTTATGTTTTGAATATTCAATGGTTCAATAAAGTCTAAAACACCTAAAATATTGTGCTCTTCCTGGAGTCTGTGCCATCCAGGAGTCTTTCTTGTTTTTGAGTTCTGGGTGTTATCATTCATTGGGTTGGCTGGATAACTCTAAGGTCTGACTTGTCCTAGCACTGATGGGAGGGGTGAAACCCATGAAACATACTGTTTTGCAGGTGGTCAATGATTGCCTAAATCCAGTATTAACCTAATCATCGAGTCATTCTTTCACCTATTCTGACGTAGAAAAATAACACAATATTGAAAGGAATATCAGGGACAAAGGCATAATTCAATAGTGATCAATTTTCAATAGCAGAAATCCTAATTTTATAATTGAGATAGTGAATGTGATCTTTAAATTTCAGTTTTATCCGGAAGGAGATATAAGGATGTTGAATAGTCTTCAAATAATATTTCATGGAAGTGTGTTAGTGTCACACCAATCTTTAATTTCATTGGGTTTATATGTCATATTTATCGAATATTTCACTGTTTGGCTCTGCTACATGATGTTGATCATCCATCAGGGACATTGATATCAGTAACATACAAAAGGAACAATAAAGGTCTCAATACAGATTCTCGGAAAACTTCAACATTCACATTTATTTCTTGCCAGCGCGTTTTCCCCTGTTATTGCTATCATTCCAAAAACCAGCTACCCAAGCAGCAAACTCACTTCGAACCACTTTCTGAACTGAAAAAAAATTGCGCGTGACATGTATGAATTATTCTTTCAACGTCATCCAAATATATATTCATACACAACCGGATCTGTTATGATTTTTATCATTTTTGAAGATGGAGAAATTGACTTTGCGTATGATTTTTTTGCGAAAATTTCCTTTCTAATCTCTTCGATCCATTCTGGGACCTTTCCTTATCGATACTTCAAAGAACAGGCCAATTAGGACTTTTACATTGTTTGGATTCATTCAGAAAGGAAGAAACTTTGGATGGTGACGAGAAGCCGCCATGTGCGAAGTGCAAGATGAGAAGGAAGGGCATGAAATCTTTAGCAATTCAAAAATTCCCGAAAATTTTAGTATTCCATTTGAAACGTTGTTCTCTAACAGATAGATTTCAAGGAAAATTGAATGTCCTTTAGAGGGATTGGATATGAGTAATGATGCAGCAGACAATGTAGCTTCTTGTCGTTTTATTCTGTATGCATCATAGTGAGACTACCGATAGCGGACACTACACAGCCTACTGTAAACATCCATATGCGAGGACGTGGCATGAATATGATGATTCAAATGTGTCCCCAATTTCATCTAGATTCCTCGTGAGCAGTGAGGCCTATGTTCTATTCTATTTCATTTTATTTTTAGTAATCTATTGATTGAAATTTATTTTTATTTATTATATATTCTTTATCTCTTTATTATGTTTCAAAATTACTAATTTTCAGATCTTGTTCTGAATGTAGACTGAAGATCAATTTCAGAAAATTTCATACTACTTATACCATATAACCTCCAAATACACATGAACTCTAAACTTGGACGACATGACAAATATTTTACAGTGCCATTTCCTGACCAAAACAACACCTCGTTTCGCTGGGAAACAATAATTTCATTGAAGATTCTACGTCGGATAGATGGCGTTGTATATTTCTGATTCCTTAAACATTTGAGAAATACATTTTTCGACGTTGAAAGATGGTCGGACGAACAACTTCAACATTTTGGTAAACTACCCGACGACGGTATAACGTATTTCGCCGACCGTCAATGAACTGGATACCTGCCCAAAATTAGTTGTCAGATTTGGTGCAAATTACGTCGGTAATAGACAGATTCTTTCGGTGGCCATCAATGAATGACTGATATTTTTACCAAACTTCAGTGTTATGTAGCTCGATGGCAGTAGGTCAGTGGACAAACCTCTCAATCCGGCAACACCGCAGCGGTGCAACCCTTCCTCGGGGCGCAGTAATATAGAAGCGTCGAGCGATAGGCGGCGGTGAAACGTCGAGTAATGAGAATGAATACGTCACGTCAGGACGCGAACCAGAAGCAGTAAATAGCGGGCTCCAACTTACCAACTGAGCTGCTAGCTCACAGTCAGCGCAGGTCTACAAAATGGGGAAATATATTACTACAGATTGCTAGCTGCCGACTAAATTACGTTGCACCTTATAGGGGAATGTCGTCAATTGGCCCGGCTTGCTTTCGTATCTTGGCGAGGGGTGAAAATGATATTGTGCGTACCGTAAATCTTCGTTTCGTTGATGATGAAATGTAGGCAGATTAGGGAGAAGAAAGCAATGTACCGACCTACCTACACGTCACAACCAGCTGATACTTCGCCTCTTTCCATTAGGTAAAATTGTTATGTTTACCCCAATGGAAATAAAGACATATTACCAATATTATTATTATATGCAGCTGCGATAAAATCGCCTAAATATTTTTCTCTATCGGAGTTTCCTCATTTGTACTCGCTACATACTTATGACTACCCCCAGTGCCAGAGAGCGAGAGGACATGGATACGGCCATATATGCGGACGATGCTGCTATATGTGCACGGTCCTTCTCGCAGATCCAGATACTTCTGGATAATGGCATCATACAGTATCTGGCCGAGAACAAGATCGAAGTGAAATCGGCCAGAGACCATTAATTTCACTAAGAAGTATACACACTCCAAAGTGTATAGGAAACTAATAACCAATGGCGAGGCCATAAAGAACGTCAACACTACGAGATACCTTAGAGTACAGCTTGACAAGCGTCTGAATTTCTCGAGAAACATTACTCTGGATATTCAGAGGGCGGAAACGGCGCTGAAGCGCCCCTACCCCCTGATAGCCAGAGGCTCACAACTCAGTCAAAGCAATAAGCTGCAGATATACAAACAGGTCATCAGACCAGCTATGATATACGCTTGTCCAGTGTTCTGCAGCCTGAAGACCGCGCCCTTCGAGAGGTTGGATAGGATACAGAACAAAGTACTCCGTATCATCATTAATAGATACCTTCGGTTGGATACTCTTTTCAGTTCCGACATATATGAAAAACTTGTCTCACAAGTTTTATGAATACTTCATCCATAAACGTCCTCTCACCAGAGACATCACCAGAATCAAAGCATACGATGATGATGAGTCGGCTCGTAAACACGGAGGGCTCATCTATCAGGCGCTTGATACCTTTCAGGAACATAGGGAATAACCGGTTCCTTAGGGAACCTAGACGATTGTCCTAAACGCACAGTGCCTTGAACCGGTTTTTTGCTCCAGCCTTTTTCCGTATACACCATCGAACTAACTATCCTCACAAACTAATACGTGCATTATATACACTGAATATCAAAAACACAAAACTCATCAGCTTTGCAGAAGGCATTTGCTAAATAACCATGATATGTTGAAATGTCTGGCCCAGCGTTAACACCAGCGCGGGCGGACAACAGCACCCTCTTGCGGGGAACTGTTTGCTTGACAGGGTGTCCCGTTGGAGATATACGGCTTCCGGAGAGGACACTCTCCGTCTTCACAGGTGGCCAGGATTGCCTACGCGGTGGGGGGAGCCTCCCACAAAAACACAATACGCTTATAGTCTTGTTGGATATCGAAAAAGCCTTTGATACCGTTTGAACGAAAAGCATAATCATGGAGATGTTAAGAGCAGGCATGCCTGCCCATATGGTACGACTGGCAGATTCTTACCTCTACAGGGCTTTCCGGGTAAGAGTGAGCAACACCAGCTCAACGATGAAGCCGATCGAAGCCGAAGTACCCCAGGGGTAGAGTCTATCCCAAAACCAACATCAGCCTCCTCGGGGAGTTCAGGGTTCTGGCAACCGGATAGAGGAGTCCGACGAAAATTTGGTTGCTTTGGTAATTGACGAGAACAAATAACATGATAAAATTACCGTCATGTGACAAGCTACCAAGTTTGAGTGGAACAAAATTAAAGTTTATACGATGAAAACAAAACCTCGAGTAGTATTACCCCCAAAAATATGTATTGTTAGTAAAACTGGTGTCCTGCTTCCGAATCCGTTCAGCCTATAGTGTCCCCTAACATAATTTTTCGCAAAACTGGCTGGCTGGGTTCATCGCCCCTGGCGAGCAGTGTTTGTCACTCATATCAACTTTATGCAAGATTTAGACTACTAGCTGGTATATCTAATGTTCCTGGAATTTATAGAGTTCTACTTCAATAATTACGGAAAATACGAGGGTGTTTCCATGAGAATTGAGACAAATTCGGATTTTCCAGTACTGAAATTATTCCAGGAAAAAAGTGTATCTGTAGTGAGTTGGTGGTCCTGATCACGAATCTGAAATAATATCGAGCCTATTTTGCTCCCTAGTTGTTCCATCGCGAGTGGTGGGCAGTGCATCACTCAAGCCAACTCAATTGAAGTGGTAGGTGCATTTTGACCATTTTCATTGGTCCTAAGAGTTTCATCATTCTACCTCAATTATGAGGGAGGATACGGTGGTGTTTCCATGAGAAGTGAGACACACTGTATGTATTTTAGAATGTAATTAAAATACTAATATGATGAACTTTCTTTAAATCTGATCCTATGACTTTTGTTCGTCCTTGTGTGAATGGTATTAGCCCATATTACACGCAAAAGGCTACCATTTTTCATTACAAAAAAATCTTAGGCAATGTTGCGTATTTCCATCACTGGCCATAAATGGGTTGAGTCGAAAGAAAATGGTTCCCAATCTCAGCAAAGCCTAGACTCCCAACAACAAAACAACGAAAATTAATGCCGAACAATACTCGGAAAGAAGGAACTAGTCCAGTCCAGTTATCTCTCTGTGCCTTTGATTGATCGATTAGAAAAAGTAAACATCTATTTTCTCAGTGTGAAATTCGCTCTAGTTTAAACGATACAAATGGAAACCGCTCCTAGATATATCGAGCACATAGAATATGTTCAACCATCCATCCCTCTCAAACAATTTTCAGTCTTCACAACAAGGAAAACGGACAAGCTGACAGGTTGGCTTGTTGCAGAAGATGGAAAACTCTCAATTTGTCCACGTCAGGAGAACTTGATTAATTTTTGTCAACTATAATTCCAATAGCAACTACTCTCGAGAAGTGAGCAGGTGATGAACCTGAGAAATTGTCAGTTGATTTCACTGCGTTCCTCCCAACCATACATTCTCCGAGATAAAGTGGAATTTGAACGTCTACCTTGGTGTAATATAACGGACCATTTGTCATGATTTCAATAGTTTGTTTCAGTTAGTTGCATGGGGACTGTCCCGTATGATGGATCGAGGCAATCAGTCTGACAATATGAACAATATGTATAGTTCACACTTTGTCATTTTCAATATCTCGAACAATTGTTATATTTGTGAAAATTTCATTACTATTTATGAAATAATAAAGGAAGAGCTTTATATTAATTGTCATCTTAATTGTAGCATAGCATTAGCACTACTGCTCAATGTCCAGCGTGGTTTTGGCCGGGAAAGTAACTATCTTCTGTCAGATATTACAAAAAAATCAAATTTTTCATTTTTTAATTTTTATGGAGAATGTTCCCCTTTTCAACATCAATACCTCCCAAGAGGTTATCTTGAACGATGGAAAATAGCGACTGAAGTTTGTCTTTCAGCCGCAGATGATTCCACAACAGATTTTATGAATATCCTATTCATATTTTGGAACGAAAATCAAAATTCAGCCAATATGAGGTGCTACCTGCGACGGGTTAACTTGACTTAAACATCATGTTACTAAATTTAAATTCATGGTCACTGAGCCCCGCTCTCCCCTACCCCTTCACTGAATATTATAAAATGTCGAAATCGAAATGAACGGTAATCGTTTCATATTTCAAGCGACCAGACATAAATACAGCAAATTCGCCGACTCCATACAGAACAATTCCGTTGCTCCATGCATACAAAATAATACCAAAGCATAACATAACGAGTTGGCTTTGACAACCCGTGGCCCCGACTACAAAACCCCTGCCAGCATTACTTCCGAACACCACGAAGTTAATTAACTCATAGTCTGTCTCTCTTTAAACAAAAACGTGTCAAGCTATGAAATTATTATTTTCATAATAAACCGGTTGAATACTCGGAAAGTCACCCTAGGGATTGGAATAATGATACGTCTAGCCACGGGGTTAATTTCAGAGGTAGAATGAGGATCATGAGTATGGTCGATTCGGTCCAGTAGTATAAGAAAACTGTGGAAAGTTCAATTCCAATGAACCTCGGAAGTTGAGAGAAGCATTTTTTTATCCGCTGTCAAAACTTAAAGGAGCGTCCAATACAAGGTAATGATTCCCATTATTTAATTCAATTGTAACGACCGGAAAATAAAGCACATGCGGACGGCTCAACGGTTTATTCTATACTGTCTTTTACAATGCACCAAATCAGACTCCAGCAATGGATAATGCTTTAGTCGCTTTTTCATCTTATTACTCAAGTAACCCAGATAGCGAACCGGTACGTTGCCTATTCTATTAACTAACAGCTACAGGGTGTTTCCTCACAACACACAGTCAGATATTAGGATGATGACGATAAGAAAACGAATGGTAATACTGATATTATTAGAACTAGTAATGATAGCCATAATAATAGCGGTCCAACGGAAATGGTTATCACAGAGTATATGCTTGTTCTTCAGAGGAAATAGTTTCAGAGAAGGTGAGCAAGCTAAGTAAGACAACCCATGAGCGAAAGGAGAAAATGAAATGAGAGACCGAAGCGTTGAAGAATATTTAATTTTGAGAACACATATGATAAAACATCTTGTATTTGCGATTTCTTTCGGAATTCTTCAAAATTTTTCACACGAGTAATGTGGATAATTAATCATTTTTCATCATGACGAAGTGGAAAGAACATGTTGCCATTCGAGAAATAGCAGTTGTTGGATTATATGCGAGCTGCAATTACACGAGAAACCCAGTTTTCAACTGTATCGCACTTCGAAGCTTCCTCTGATAACTACTGATATCGTTTGTCAGTTGCGATGATTTAAGTTTGAATTTCATGGCCAACTTTTTTGACTGAACAATCAACTGTATCTCCGCCACTTTTCAACCGATTTTAAATTTTGAAGAACAGTGTTATCACAAATTGCATGCTTTTTCGGATAGTGAAAACATATGTACAGGGTGTCATTTGAAAATAATAGTTTGGGGTCACTTCCGGTTAAACCGGAAGTGGTAAATTTTCAGTAGAGGGGTCAAAATATCCGCATTCAAGTACTTTAGCAACATATCAAATTTGTAATCTGCATTTTCAAAACTATAGAAAAATTGGGGGGCGTACCTCACCTCGTGGTCACCCGGTATATACCCATTTATTGATGAAAGAAGATGAAGTTTCGTAAGTAATTCGGATCATAAATGATCATCAAGGTGCACGCCGTGTTACTGGACTCGGCTATCGTCTCGCCCGATAATATGCACAACAACTACCATAAGGATCGTTATCATGATCCTTATAACATGATAGATATTTATAATATAATACTAGCTTATGATGTTTATGATTCAAATTTCATAAAAAAGTTATATTCCGACAATTTCTTCAAAAAAAAGATTTCTTGTTGCATTACAGTAAGTATTTTGAGTTTTTGTGTCTATGTTTTTTTCATTATAGTCCTCATTACTCTAATGAATCAATATGGTACTCAGTCCTATGAAGTATGTGTCTTTATTTTTTTCATTATAGTATGTCATTTTGACACTAAGAATGAATTCCATAATAATGTCATGTCGGAATTTAATAGATATTTATGATATAAGGATCATAATGACGATCATTGTGGTACTAGCTGTGAAGATTATCAGCCGAGTCTGATAACACTGCTAGTACCATAATGATTCTTAATGATCGGAATTTCATACAAAATTCCATTTTCCGACGATTTTTTTAAAAACAGATTTCTTGTTGCATTTCAGTGAATATTTTGAGTTTTTGTGTCTATATTTCTGTCATTATAGTCCTCAGTACTCTAATGAATCATTATAGTACTCAGTCCTATAAAGTATGTCATTTTGACACTAAAAATGAAATCCTTAATAATGGCATTATGACGTACCACAACATAACAAAAAGAGTACCTACAAGTCCCAAAACGAACCTCTATGAAACAACGCAATCGTAACCACGCAACATATCTTCTCTTCTATTAATAATTAGAAGAATGTTGTGTTAATCAGGGACTTTTGTATCATTTTGTTATTATTCGATATAAATCGCTTATTCTTCATCATAAACAAACGAATAGGAGTCGAAAACTGGAAACAATTAGATTTCTAGGAAGTAATTGCAGTTTCAATAAACATAAAACTTTCAGGTGAAAACTTCCTTCAAACTTCCATTTCTTCCACTCTATTCCTCGTACACACTCGTTATAATAATTCTGAATAATGATCGATCCCCAACAAAGACCAAAGCACACAATACCAAAGTAACATTACCTGTTTCAAAGGTTTCAAAGGAGCTGACACCGTCATTTGTATAACAAGCAACCCTAACAATGGGAAGATATTTTTCGCTTCACCTTCGCTCTATTATTTTCACCCCAAATAGAATTCCGTCGACTCACTAGACATACATAAATTAAACTTTGTTATAAGATTCCCCGATGAATACTCGGTCCTATCGATGAGGAATGTATTAAGTTTGGCAAGACCCAATTCATCACGAAGTTCTGCGTGAGTGGTGTATAAACACCGAAATGAACCGAAAGGCATTATCTAGTGTCCGCAGGCAGTGCAATAGCGAATGGGACATATATCAAGGGATGTCAATTGTATCGTTTCGAACTGACATGGCCACATTGATATTTGTCCCTAGCGGATTCCAGAGCACATCTGATAGAGTCTGGTCCGGATGATGCAGTGTATTATAGGGCGCTTCCACTTTCCAGATCAGGCCAGACATCGGTGTCACATGTGCGACAATGGATGTTGTTATTTCCTAATTGAATTACTACAGTCTGTTTTTATTTTTTTTCCCGCTTTTTTGCGTTTCTTGTTTCGGCTATCTGTGGCTCTCTGTCTAAATCAGTAGCTAGCTGTCGGCATCTGAAATCGTATATCGTAGGCAGTGACTATCTGTGGCGATCTGTGCCTCTCTCTGTCGTAATCAGTAGCTATCTAACTGAATGTGGGGATTGCTGTGGCTAGCTGAGGGGATCTGAGGCGATCTGTGGTTAGTAATGACTAGCTTTATGGACCTGAAGCTTATTGTGATTAGCAGTTCTTAGCTGTGGAGATTTGAGGATATCTCTAGTCTGCGGGTCTCTATGGTCTCTATGGTGCTCTATGACTATTTGAGGCTATCTGACCCAACGAATACATGAAAAAAAGCTAGTATGTGAACACCCGAACACAAGATACTACGAACACAAGATACTACGAACACAAGATCACAAGAACATACGAACAAGCAAACATACGAATACAAGGACACAAAAATACACGAACAAATACGCGAAAACAAGAACATACGAACAAATGAACAGAAGGACAAATAAATACAGAAGCACATAAGCCATGAATATATCAACACTCGAACACCCGAAAACAAGAAACTACGAACACAAGGTCAGAATAACTCACGAACATACAAAAACACGAATACACGAACACGCGAACACACGGACACACAAACAAGCGTACACAAGAACACACAGAAATACATAGACATACGAACACAAGAACATACGAATACATAAACAAAAGGACAAACAAACACAAGAACACCCGAACATAAGAACACGCGAGCACAAAGAGTTAGATAATTGTCTCAATGAAGTGGAACCCAAATTTTAAGAAATTATTTGCACAGGTGATCCCAACAAATTGCTTGAATTGATAATAGATTAATTATAGGCTTGAGTGCTTTTACATATATGCATCTTTGGTATGGTGGACAAAGATAACACAAAAAATAGCTGCGGCTGAGTTGAGCAAGGTATAGAGACTTGCATGTCTTAGCATAACGGGAGCTATGAAAACAACACCAACATCAGCCACGGAAGTACTGTTGGACCTCCCACCGATTCACATAACAATCAAGGGAGAGGCAAGAATGGGACAAGATATGGTGAAGAGCTAGTGGGAGGCAACATTCTCGAAATGAAACCAACGGACCACATGACTCCCAGGTACTTTTTCAACATAAACTTCGAGGTTATTATACAAGATCGAAGGGAATGGACAGATGACAACATCAGCGACAAAGTATCTGGTACACGGACGGATCCGAAACCAGGGAAGGAACTGGTTCTGGAAAATACAGTGAGGGGAGAAACTCCCAAATGAGTGTCTCACTAGGAACAAACACCTCCATATTCTAAGCAGAGATGTACGCCATCTTGCAATGCGTGAAAATATGCACAGACAGCCAGGCGTTCCTGAAGGCCGTCATGAATCCGAAAGTGACATCAAGACTGTATGGGAATGCCGAGAAGAACACAGTGTTCTCACAGAACAAAACAACTTTGATGTGGGTTCCAGGACACTGTGGAATCGAGGGCAATGGAAAAGCTGATGAGCTAGCCAGAGTGGGCTCATCAACTCCATCCATAGGCCTCGGGAATAATAAATCCAACATTCGAGTATCATGCTCATCCATAGTACCAACAAAAATTAATAAATCATCTGTGTGCGTTAGTATACCTGTATACCTGAAATCATTATTGAAATTTTTTTATTGAAATATTCTGGCGCCCAAGATATTCCAAACGGTAATCTGGTCAACATGTACCTACCAAATGGGCTATTGAATGTAGTCAAAGGTTGAGAATTATTCTTCAATGGGATTTGGTAAAGCCCGTGAACTCATCACGCTTCAGATCAGCTATTGAGTCTTTGGGTTAAAAAAAAAAACAGCATCTAAAGCCCGGTCTGCTGAGCTGAACTTCGCATTTTCAAAAATTAAATTGTAAATATTATTGGAAATCCTTATAAAAAACGAAGTAATAAAGAGTATGATCATTATTATTTATATCTGTTAATTTAAGATACACTTCTAGATACACTAAGGAGAGATATTGGTTTTATTTTATATTTAAGTTTGATGCTCAATACAACAATATTATATCGGCGTGATATGAAGTCTTCACCGTGTTGCTCTAATTCAGTCTCAGCAAATGTTCTGCGTTTCATCAAATATCTTGTTTAAGTAATGCATCAGGATATTAAAAATATACAAATAAGGTTCCTGAGATTCGAAAGGTGAGGTATGCATTATTTACCACAAGTGTTATTTTGGTGAAAACATTAATTTGAAAAAACAATGATTATATAATAAATTGGCGTTATGTATGATCTATCCCGAATATTTTCACAACTACTCTTAATAGATAGCCGTACCACCAGAATATTTAAAACTTCGCAAATTGATTTTGACTTCACAAACAAACCAGCACGAAATTAACTACCGTCAGTTGTAGTTAATTGTCTTAATCCAAGAAAAAAATTACCAGTTCTTGGGAAAATGAAACATTCATTAGTTGTTTGAACACGATACATGAAACACTGTGTTTAGTGACGTTTCATGTGCGTGTCAAGCTGTTGATTATCATAAACTGAAATAAAGTGCGCAAGCATATCGGAAGAATGAATAGTTTATACTTTTTATTTCTGTTATAATTTCCTTTCGATTATGAAGCAGGTATGAGGTGATTTCCTTCGAAGATTGTATTGTTGGGATTGAAACATTATGGCACATTCAAGGTCTGAAAACTTAAATAATTTCCTTGAAATTTGCGTTTGATTATTTCATTCATTCGACCTAATTCAAAAATATGGCAATGGTGTGAGGATATTGACATATTTGTTTTCGCTCATTATGTATATAAGTTCAAAAGATAATCTCATAACTAATAAGAAGTTATATAATTCCGAACATTCTTATGTGGAAATATATCACGAAATATATTCCGATTGTCGTGAGAGAAGTATAGTGTACAATTTGCATGAAACTACTCATTTCTTACTCGTATGCCATTTCATGGTCATTGTACAGTACACTATAGACATATAGTTGCTCATACAGAAACTCTTGTACCGAATTTATGAATTATTATATCGTGATGAATGGGTATAACGTTGATTGACGGAAAATCTTCAACTGATATATAATTCTCATTTAGTTGAAAAAATCCGGATCGTTGGAGAGTTCGAATTATTCATAATCTTATTGTCATTATTTTTTAATGATCTTCCACCAAACGATATCGTCCCATTTCAATATTTAATGTTCACCGGTAATAAAATACCATGTTCCTATTTTTTATTGTGACGTTAAACTCTCCAAGCTATCCTCAGATTTAATACAACAGGTACGAGCGTATTTCAACCTTTGATTCGAAACACCTGGGATGCAAAACCTGGAAGTCTCCCTCTTTCTCTCTGTAAGTAAGTTCACTTCACTGATTCTACAGGGTTTCTGGAGGTGAAGTTTTGTAACCTATGATTCTAGTGTTCTGTTCAAAACACCAATCCTGTTTTTTTTATCCGAGGCAGTTTTCCTTTGTGCTATCTGTCCACTTACTAACATTCTAGCACACAAAAGAACCCCAATATATGGAAGAGAATAGACGAGGATACAAGGACATAACAATTATATTACAATTCACATGGATGCATAATTGCTTCGAGCAGGACCTGTGCATCTACCGGACGAACCCTCTATTCAACTCAAATAGAGGGAGAGCTGGGCAAGTGCGCCTATGGGAAGCAAGGTAAAAAAAAACACAGAGAGAGATCACTATGATGTCAGTCAAGGCTAACTTCATCATTGATACAACCGTGTTAGAATATTCATACCTCACCTTGTTATGAAATGAAAATACCTGCGAAATGTATAAGTTAGCAAGTGTTGTAGAATCAATATTCTAACCAGAGAGTAAGAATGTGTATGTTTCATCAATAGAAATGATTTCGAAATTACTACATTCTTCAATGTTTGTGAAGGGAGTAATATCGTTATTCTAATTATTGACATTACATATTGGTGGTGGGTTAACCTCTACTTCTACTTCACGGTTGAGCATCTCAATTTCATAAGACAGACACTTCAAATCATAGGCGGTTTTATGTGCTAGTGTGACAGATCCTAGTGCACCTTTCACATTTTTCGTATTCTGCGACCATAACGAGACACATTCGTTTAATACATATGTATATAGAAATAAAGCTAAGAAAATTTCCTACAAGTGGATGTCATTGTTTCCTGGCGTAACAGTTCGCTTGTTGATGTAATAGGCGGTTTTTATGTGCTAGTGTGACGGATCCTAGTGCACCTTTCATATTTTTCGCATTCTGCGACCATAACGAGACACATTCGTTAAATACATATGTATATAGAAAAAAAGCTAAGAAAATTTCCTACAAGTGAATGTTATTGTTTGTTGGCGTAACAGTTCGCTTGTAGGTGTTATAGGCGGTTTTATGTGATAGTATGACGGATCCTAGTGCACCTTTCAAATTTTTCGTATTTTGCGACCATAACGAGACTCATTCGTTAAATACATATGTATATAGAAAAAAAGCTAAGAAAATTTCCTACAAGAGTATATTATTGTTTGATAGCGTAACAGTTCGCTTGTAGGTGTTATAGGCGGTTTTATGTGCTAGTGTTCTATTAAAACTGTTTCAAGGAGAGTCCAGTAGATATTTTTTTTATTATTTCTACAGTTCTGTGGGGTGAATTGATGGAACTTTGTAAGATCCTTAACACTCCAACGTGTCTCAATTGATATCGTACAGACAGTACATACATTCAAAAATGTATACATTCAGGAAATGTAAAAATTAACTTCACATATCCTATATATTCCATATAAAGTTCTGATAGGTAATTTTCTCAATGCACCTTGAAAGCTGCAGAAAAACTTAATGATTTATTAGCCCATTTCATTACACCAAAAGCGCCCCCGACATAGAACTAAATGAATGTTTTCAGATTACCGCAGCATATCACAGAGTGCAACGTAAATTTTAGTAAAACAACTTTTATTCGTGCCAGCAACCATTTAACAAGCAACTAATGCACGATACATGTGTGCTTTTATCAGATCCATATAAATTCGATACGATTATACGTAACAATATTCCAAATTTTAAAATTGTTCTCTTCACGTGATGTTCTATTGTGTTATGAAAATTGTTAACATTCCTCTGTAACGAAGCATATTTTTTATACTCTGCCTGGGGTGATTTCCCCTATGTTTATTGTCCGCTTCACACATAAGGCCTTCAGCTGACGATGCTTCGTTGAACCACCCTGTAGTCTTCCAAGACATACTTACTTTATGGCTTCACCATCAGGGTATTTTCTTCAAATTTGTATTTACTATAGAGCTAAGAAAGATTGTTATCGAGTTCTGAAGTAATTATTCTTTAACCACACTTTCGGTTTGTTTACAATTTCAATTCAATTCCTTTCTATACGACTACGGTTTCATTGCTTCCTTGCTTTACTACAAATTGCCATCCTTCTGTTTTTCGGGGCTTGATTAGTTTTTGTGTAGTGTTAAAAATTTTAACTTTTGCATAGTTTTCCAGCTTCGGTTTTTATAGGTCATGTTTTTGATATCTTAAAAAGTTAGAGCAGACTTTTTTTCCGTTTTTCATTCATTTTGTTACGCCGCACTACGAAGGTCACCGCCTTATTATAAATACACCCACTCCTCTTCGGAAAGGATCAGTTACGTATTATTAGTCCACCCGTTGAGGAGTTGCTTATTATTAGTCCACCCGTTGATCAGTTGATTAATTCGTCCGCTCATTAGTTGATATATTATTAGTTCATCCGTTCATCAGTCCGAGTGTGAATAATTAGTGTTACTGGATCAGTGTTACCTATTATATACGTAAGAATTCCGAAACTTAGTCCCCTTGAAAGTCTGATCTCGTATACAGGTCATTATCAGTCTCCCTAAGGCGTTTGTTTGCCCGTCGGCAGGAAACTAATCGCGACAATACCCGAAAAACAGTGGAGAGATCATTTTGTGCGAATTTGTTGGTATCAGAGAATAGTGCTCGATTAGGGATTCCCAACCGATCTTCCATCGTGCTGTGCGACGCGCTACGCTAAGATACCAAAAGTACCAGAGGAATCTGTGCCTGGCTGGATTAGCGCTTCGCTTAAAGAAAAGACAACTTAGTCAAAGTGTTCCTAAGGCGTTTGTTTGCCCGTCGGCGGAACACTCGTGAATCCGTTAGATTGGGAAGTCCTGCCGTTTTATTGTAACCCTCTTTTTTCCTTAACAGGACAAAAAGGCCGGGCGTTACTATGGCGCGGCGGTTGTTGAGCTTACTCTGTTCTCTCTAACAAGAAACGACTCAAAACTCAACAAGTGCCTCGGGCGCCAGCTTATTTAAAGTGGTATGCTGCACTTCTCACTAATTCAATTCGGAGGGAGGCCCAGGGCAGCTTCGTAGATGGAGATACGGTATTCCAGGGGTCAAATAAGGTGTCTTAAGACCAAAAGCGGTCAAGTGGTTGCAGGCTTTAATTGCAACACTTGAATTTCATGAAATACCGGCTGCTTTGCTTACTTGCTTACTTTCAGATGTCTAGTAAACATATTAGTTGAAAATAAAAGAGGTGATACGGTAACAAAGGCAACATTTATTGTTGAAGAACCGAAGGACACATTCAATTCAAATGTTAGACATCTACGGAGACAGGTATGGATATTGATAACTTAAGTTTAACTAACGTAAAGAAAAGGGTTTTTCAAGGAGACAAGTTCTGTACGGTTGGCGGGTGTCTGCACTTTGCAGGTGTGACTTGCAGCGGTAATAGAATAGTTTCGGAGTTTTTATCAGTTTATCGTTTCCCTGTTTGGACTTTTGTGCTAATATTCATCAATGCAGAGACGGAAGTTTTCGTACCGTTCCATTTTTAGAAAGCTTTGATATTGTAATATACCAGATAACAAAATATACTGCCTTTGCGATGACGTCTATTTTCAGAGATGAGAGAAGGGCTTCCTGATGAAAGAAATAATATTGATCCCAGTTGATTCCAGGGGATCATTTTATTTAGTATCAATTGGTCCATTTCTCTGCGCCTCCAAAGATAAGCCATTGAGAGATAAGTGATACCTCACGATCTCGGTATAAATGAGAATCAATCCTGGTATTAATGTGGATAGGTGATAAGTGTTTCCTTACGATCCCGGTATAAATATGGATCGATCCCGGTATAGATATGGATGAATGAAAAGCGATAAAAGTGATAAGGGATAAGGGATACTTCACGATCCCCGTATGAATTTGGAAGATTCGAAATTGAAGATCGAGAGTGATTGTGAAGCTTTTATCACGAATTGAATAAGAAATACCCGAAAGTAGAGTCGAATTAAATCACAATTCTCCGACTGCGAAAAAAAGAACATTGTTCTGATTTCAATGAAACTAACAAGAAATAATGCAAATCCGGATAGAATAGAGAAGGAGATCATTGTTTCGAGAGTCATCGGCAACTGATCAGTGTATATCTCTGCGTCTCCAAAGATAAACCGTTGAGTGATAAGTGATGAGTGACAAGTATTTTCTTTCGATCCCGGTATAAATATGGATCGATCCCGGTATAGATATGGATGAATGAAAAGCGATAAAAGTAATAAGGGATAAGGGATACTTCACGATCCCCGTATAAATTTGGAGAATTCGAAATTGAAGATCGAGGGTGATCGTGAAGCCTTTATCACGAATTGAATAAGAAATACCCGAAAGTAGAGTCGAATTAAATCACAATTCTCCGACTGCGAAAAAAAGAACATTGATCTGATTTCAATGAAACTAACAAGAAATAATGCAAATCCGGATAGAATAGAGAAGGAGATCATTGTTTCGAGAGTCATCGGCAACTGATCAGTGTATATCTCTGCGTCTCCAAAGATAAACCGTTGAGTGATAAGTGATGAGTGACAAGTATTTTCTTTCGATCCCGGTATAAATATGGATCGATCCCGGTATAGATATGGATGAATGAAAAGCGATAAAAGTAATAAGGGATAAGGGATACTTCACGATCCCCGTATAAATTTGGAGAATTCGAAATTGAAGATCGAGGGTGATCGTGAAGCCTTTATCACGAATTGAATAAGAAATACCCGAAAGTAGAGTCGAATTAAATCACAATTCTCCGACTGCGAAAAAAAGAACATTGATCTGATTTCAATGAAACTAACAAGAAATAATGCAAATCCGGATAGAATAGAGAAGGAGATCATTGTTTCGAGAGTCATCGGCAACTGATCAGTGTATATCTCTGCGTCTCCAAAGATAAACCGTTGAGTGATAAGTGATGAGTGACAAGTATTTTCTTTCGATCCCGGTATAAATATGGATCGATCCCGGTATAGATATGGATGAATGAAAAGCGATAAAAGTAATAAGGGATAAGGGATACTTCACGATCCCCGTATAAATTTGGAGAATTCGAAATTGAAGATCGAGGGTGATCGTGAAGCCTTTATCACGAATTGAATAAGAAATACCCGAAAGTAGAGTCGAATTAAATCACAATTCTCCGACTGCGAAAAAAAGAACATTGATCTGATTTCAATGAAACTAACAAGAAATAATGCAAATCCGGATAGAATAGAGAAGGAGATCATTGTTTCGAGAGTCATCGGCAACTGATCAGTGTATATCTCTGCGTCTCCAAAGATAAACCGTTGAGTGATAAGTGATGAGTGACAAGTATTTTCTTTCGATCCCGGTATAAATATGGATCGATCCCGGTATAGATATGGATGAATGAAAAGCGATAAAAGTAATAAGGGATAAGGGATACTTCACGATCCCCGTATAAATTTGGAGAATTCGAAATTGAAGATCGAGGGTGATCGTGAAGCCTTTATCACGAATTGAATAAGAAATACCCGAAAGTAGAGTCGAATTAAATCACAATTCTCCGACTGCGAAAAAAAGAACATTGATCTGATTTCAATGAAACTAACAAGAAATAATGCAAATCCGGATAGAATAGAGAAGGAGATCATTGTTTCGAGAGTCATCGGCAACTGATCAGTGTATATCTCTGCGTCTCCAAAGATAAACCGTTGAGTGATAAGTGATGAGTGACAAGTATTTTCTTTCGATCCCGGTATAAATATGGATCGATCCCGGTATAGATATGGATGAATGAAAAGCGATAAAAGTAATAAGGGATAAGGGATACTTCACGATCCCCGTATAAATTTGGAGAATTCGAAATTGAAGATCGAGGGTGATCGTGAAGCCTTTATCACGAATTGAATAAGAAATACCCGAAAGTAGAGTCGAATTAAATCACAATTCTCCGACTGCGAAAAAAAGAACATTGATCTGATTTCAATGAAACTAACAAGAAATAATGCAAATCCGGATAGAATAGAGAAGGAGATCATTGTTTCGAGAGTCATCGGCAACTGATCAGTGTATATCTCTGCGTCTCCAAAGATAAACCGTTGAGTGATAAGTGATGAGTGACAAGTATTTTCTTTCGATCCCGGTATAAATATGGATCGATCCCGGTATAGATATGGATGAATGAAAAGCGATAAAAGTAATAAGGGATAAGGGATACTTCACGATCCCCGTATAAATTTGGAGAATTCGAAATTGAAGATCGAGGGTGATCGTGAAGCCTTTATCACGAATTGAATAAGAAATACCCGAAAGTAGAGTCGAATTAAATCACAATTCTCCGACTGCGAAAAAAAGAACATTGATCTGATTTCAATGAAACTAACAAGAAATAATGCAAATCCGGATAGAATAGAGAAGGAGATCATTGTTTCGAGAGTCATCGGCAACTGATCAGTGTATATCTCTGCGTCTCCAAAGATAAACCGTTGAGTGATAAGTGATGAGTGACAAGTATTTTCTTTCGATCCCGGTATAAATATGGATCGATCCCGGTATAGATATGGATGAATGAAAAGCGATAAAAGTAATAAGGGATAAGGGATACTTCACGATCCCCGTATAAATTTGGAGAATTCGAAATTGAAGATCGAGGGTGATCGTGAAGCCTTTATCACGAATTGAATAAGAAATACCCGAAAGTAGAGTCGAATTAAATCACAATTCTCCGACTGCGAAAAAAAGAACATTGATCTGATTTCAATGAAACTAACAAGAAATAATGCAAATCCGGATAGAATAGAGAAGGAGATCATTGTTTCGAGAGTCATCGGCAACTGATCAGTGTATATCTCTGCGTCTCCAAAGATAAACCGTTGAGTGATAAGTGATGAGTGACAAGTATTTTCTTTCGATCCCGGTATAAATATGGATCGATCCCGGTATAGATATGGATGAATGAAAAGCGATAAAAGTAATAAGGGATAAGGGATACTTCACGATCCCCGTATAAATTTGGAGAATTCGAAATTGAAGATCGAGGGTGATCGTGAAGCCTTTATCACGAATTGAATAAGAAATACCCGAAAGTAGAGTCGAATTAAATCACAATTCTCCGACTGCGAAAAAAAGAACATTGATCTGATTTCAATGAAACTAACAAGAAATAATGCAAATCCGGATAGAATAGAGAAGGAGATCATTGTTTCGAGAGTCATCGGCAACTGATCAGTGTATATCTCTGCGTCTCCAAAGATAAACCGTTGAGTGATAAGTGATGAGTGACAAGTATTTTCTTTCGATCCCGGTATAAATATGGATCGATCCCGGTATAGATATGGATGAATGAAAAGCGATAAAAGTAATAAGGGATAAGGGATACTTCACGATCCCCGTATAAATTTGGAGAATTCGAAATTGAAGATCGAGGGTGATCGTGAAGCCTTTATCACGAATTGAATAAGAAATACCCGAAAGTAGAGTCGAATTAAATCACAATTCTCCGACTGCGAAAAAAAGAACATTGATCTGATTTCAATGAAACTAACAAGAAATAATGCAAATCCGGATAGAATAGAGAAGGAGATCATTGTTTCGAGAGTCATCGGCAACTGATCAGTGTATATCTCTGCGTCTCCAAAGATAAGCCGTTGAGTGATAAGTGATGAGTGACAAGTATTTTCTTTCGATCCCGGTATAAATATGGATCGATCCCGGTATAGATATGGATGAATGAAAAGCGATAAAAGTGATAAGGGATAAGGGATACTTCACGATCCCCGTATGAATTTGGAAGATTCGAAATTGAAGATCGAGAGTGATTGTGAAGCTTTTATCACGAATTGAATAAGAAATACCCGAAAGTAGAGTCGAATTAAATCACAATTCTCCGACTGCGAAAAAAAGAACATTGTTCTGATTTCAATGAAACTAACAAGAAATAATGCAAATCCGGATAGAATAGAGAAGGAGATCATTGTTTCGAGAGTCATCGGCAACTGATCAGTGTATATCTCTGCGTCTCCAAAGATAAGCCGTTGAGTGATAAGTGATGAGTGACAAGTATTTTCTTTCCATCCCGGTATAAATATGGATCGATCCCGGTATAGATATGGATGAATGAAAAGCCATAAAAGTAATAAGGGATAAGGGATACTTCACGATCCCCGTATAAATTTGGAGAATTCGAAATTGAAGATCGAGGGTGATCGTGAAGCCTTTATCACGAATTGAATAAGAAATACCCGAAAGTAAAGTCGAATTAAATCACAATTCTCCGACTGCGAAAAAAAGAACATTGATCTGATTTCAATGAAACTAACAAGAAATAATGCAAATCCGGATAGAATAGAGAAGGAGATCATTGTTTCGAGAGTCATCGGCAACTCATCAGTGTATATCTCTGCGTCTCCGAAGATAAGCCGTTGAGTGATAAGTATTTCCTTTCGATCCCGGTAAAAATATGGATAAGTGATAAGCGATAGAAGTGAAAAGTGATAAGTTATACTTTTCGATCCCGGTATGAATATGGAGAAGTCAGAATTGATGATCGAGGGTGATCGTGAAGCCTTTATAACGAATTGAATAAGAAATACTCGAAAGCAGAGTCGAATTAAATCACAATTCTCCGACTGCGAAGACAAGAATATCGTTCTGATTTCAATAAGACTAACGAGAAGGAATGGCAAATCCGGACAGAATAGAGAAGAAGATCATTGTTCCGAGATTACGGAACAGAACAGCCAACTAATAATCCCTGCCAATGTCGGATTTGAGTCCTCGGCAACCGTTCAGTGCATTTCTCTGCGCCTCCGAAGATAAGCCTCTTACCGTTTTCCGACAAAGCCGAGAAGAACACAAAATTATTGGGATGTCGGGGAATCTCTGTAAGTTTCAATTCCGTTTGTCGAGCAGGCGAATTCGCATTTATTTTTAATTATGGTGAATTCACATACGAACGGGAAATTTTATTTTCAGGGGTAAAATAATGAGTACCCAGTATGATTTACGTTAATTATTCAGATTATTAATTAATGAGAAAATGTACAATATATATTTATTGAAATGGAATGATAACAATAATAATATTAGATAATTTAAGATGAAACTTAATATAATCTCCATGGTGCGATTTAGTTTTCTCCTGCTTATAAAAGAGTACCTAATTGTACCCTTGTGCTCAAAATGGATTTTGATGAAATCTGAAAAAGATAATCGTTATACTCGTGCCACGTACCTGTATATGGATGCTTACAGTGAGCAGTGTAGTGTCCGCTGTAGGTAGTCCCGCTATGATTTGACAATGAGTACAAGTTTTAGTGACAAGGAGCTACAAAGTCCGCTGTGTAGTTGCTCATACAGTATTAAAATGTTTGAAGGCGAGCGGTGCAAAGCTGAGTAATAACTGAAATTTGTTGACGAACAATATTATTTCAATAACCGAAAACTCTAAATGAACGGGTTATGTGGTAATTCCTGTATACAAGAACTTGGAGTAGAAGAACATTAAATAATTTTTGATTTATCAAATCCCGAAACTGCCAAAATTCAAAATGACTCATGAATTTTCCGAACGCAAACATATTGTGGAATACCAGCGCAAGAATGCATCATATTACGACTCAGATGAAAAGCATCGGGCATAAGTTTTCCGTTCAAGAGAGACATAACCGTCGCAGAATTCTAAAGTGAATTACCCGCATTACATCACTCTGCCACTTCGGCTAGTAACAACTAACTGAATTAAGTCTTTGAAGATTGTTGACATGCAGAGATGAGAGGTTACTTTCTGTAATTAAGTAGGAAATTTTCCCCGGAAGTAATTCAATTCAAATCTGTATCACTTGACTTTCATTTTGTTATCGTTCAACAAGTCGAAAGTTTGTGTAGAGGTTATTAAAAGTTTTTGACGTTACCATGAATTTAAATGTGGATGCAAATTACGGAGTGAACTATTTTTGTTCTAGAGAGACTCGGGAGAGAGCGGTTGCAGAAATGCTGATTAATGTTGTACAGGTTGTTTGAGTTCTTGCCTGTTCGAGTATTGGAAACATTATAACTAATGAAATGCAAATATAGTAATAACATCAATACTCATACAACAAAACGAGTACCACATTCGAATATGAGAGATTTGCCCATCCTAAAATACAGTTGAAATGAATTGATAATTTATGGAGACATAGGCCATGAGGAATTTTTTAGTTAAGTTTGCAAAAGTGAAGATGAAACAACATTCAAATAATCATTTTATATGAAAGGAAATTTTCGAAGAAATTGTAATGTATAATTAGATTTTTCAAATATGGAATTTCACAGTAGAAACATATATTCAGCCATTTGAGTTCTTGCAGTATTAAGACTGTCTTAAGATGGTTCATATACCGGGTGTCCGCGGAAGGTGGCTTGCCCCTACAACATTTTATTTTCGGAGATAATCAAATTAAATTTGAAAAATCATCTACGTACAACATGAAACTACTTTTGTTTTGACACGTGACTCAGACAATAGAATCCTTTGAAAAGGCTCATAACGCCAAGATACAATCGAAGATCGTAACGGGTCCTATTCGTTGTAATTATTTGCCAAAGTCGTGGAAAAAAATTTTCACTTCCAGTTCATTTCCTCTCCTAATCAAGAAACGAACGCTCAGAAAATAGACAATATTTTTGCCAACACGTTAGCTACGAGGGGATTCACTGTGGAGAAAACTCCAAAACATTTTCATTGACAGTCAAATGTCTGAGATTATCTTCCACCAATGAACAACTAGAAGGATTGTGCTGTGTCCCAACAGTGACGAAGCGGTGGAACTGACAGAATCCTGCTGATCGTTCTCAAGAAAAGTGCTCCTGAACTAACACCAGTCCTTTGCAAGTTTTTCATCCTTTTCTATAATTTGGTTCTCCCTCCGACTGGAAAATTGCAGGAGAACAACTGATCCCCCAAACAAGAGAAAAAGTCCCTATATAATTTTGATGAGATTTAAAATCACAGAGCATTATCAATTAATTAGCCTAATCTTCACGAATTATTCGATTTTGTTCCCATTTTCGAAATATTTGATCCATAATTTAGAAAAAAATCTTCAATGCGTCCCAAGGCACCTTGAAAACGCGTTTCTTGATGACAAGCGTGCAAATTAATAACGTGTCCTAAGGGTTGATTTTTTTAAATACAGCTGTATCCTAACTTGTAGTCCCAAATATTTGGCAGGATAGTTGTTCCGTGTTATCATTTTTTTTGTTTGTATTTGTCTAATTATATATTTTCTTCTGTGTTTCATATGCTGTGGAATATATGGAGCGCTCCCCGTACATGGGCCGAAGATGTGATCCTGCAAAACCCCCAGTCGAGACGCGAGACTTGATGGTACTCCGTTTTCGAAGAGAGACTCGAACAGATCGTGATAAAAGAGAAATTATTATTATTATTAGGTGGCCAGCTCGGGCAGTGTAATCAGTTATGTATCTACCATAGAAGTTGTATTGTACAGTTCCAGAACCATCATACTTTTTATCTCAAGGTAAGAACCACAGGATCGTGTATAGTTTCATCTCTTACTCAAATTCACTCCACAAGGAATTGTGGAATTTATAATAACCCACGAGCTACTAAAAAAAAATATTATTATTATTACTCAGTCCATTCGAAGTTGCCATTTCAATTGTCAATTTTTTAAAAAGTTTTTCAATTGCGGTCGATTAAATCTCAAAATTGTCCCAAGCCACCCAATTCTACGGTACAACAAACATTCCAGCAGTTTATAAGTTCCTTTCTTCAGGCGATTCAAGAGTATGATGCCCTTTTGATTTTGAATTTACTTATTCCATTCGCAATAAAACATGTTCAGGACTTTCCTCATAAACATCCCAGTAGTTCAGTTTCCCATAAAACATGTCTTATACACCTACTAGTGAACTGGAACCATGTGCAATTTTCTTATGATTCGTTAGTTAACCTTGTCACCAATATAATATCTGTTGTTTTGTCCATTTCGCCATTTATTTCCAAACTGCAAATAGTTCATGCCTTCAGTGCCTGGACTATCGATAATCAAATATATTCATCAACTTTCCATGAATTCTCTCTTCGGTAACGTTTCAATAACCCAACAAAAACTTCTCAAACACGTAGCTGACCTTTGTCACACCAAACTATTCCTGTGTTCCTTCGTCTTCAATGGATGTCTCGATTGGAACTGCTACTGCGGAGGAACGCAAAGTTACTTGGTAATTGAATTCATTAGAGACATTTTCCTACTGGTAATTGTGATTGGATTCGGATCTGAATTACATCGAAACCATCCGGTTATTGTTTATCCAGTTGAAACTTGGCGAGGAGGTCATTAAAAGTTCGAGAGCGCTCTGGCAAAACTGTGAGTATTGATGTGTTTTGAGTGAACCAATGAGGATCTGGCAAATTACTCATTGTGAATTACAAATTGTTGACAGAAGGATTGGCAATGTCGCTTGTTCTGCATGAGTTTTCCCCTCATGATGCAGTTTCAAGGCAGAAGTAATTTAAGGGTCCTCAGTTTTGATTAGAAACGAGTTGTGGTGTTGGCAACCAACGAAGAACACGATGAAACATCGATGAAAAACTATACAGGCAGTTCCTTCCACATTGCTATATTCTGAACCGAACTCTGGAAATAAAAAACTACAACTTCCTTACCCAAACGGTAATTCTATAAATGAAACTAAGTAAATAGATCTCTTCCATACACAATGAATTTTACAAAAATCTCAGAACATCAGCACAGGCAAGCGTAGGAGATCTAATTAGCACATTTGAAGATGGAGACGATCAGAAACTCTATTAAAATTTGTATTTTCTTTCAATTTCAAGTTTTCTGTATCAATAAAGTGTGATGAAAATGTTTTATCGAGTAATGATAACACCCCGAAGAACCAAGTAGACTGAATTCAGAGTGGACCAAACGACATTCAAAAATCAGAAATGAGCCTCTAGTGAAAATGTTTTCAACATTTTATGAAATATGAGTGATACTCATAACACTCTAGTTGATTCAAGTCGAAATGTATCAAAATGGGGATATTATGAATGACAACATTTTCATCCTTTTTTACTGACATTCAATAATATTGGGGTTAGTCCATTATTATGCTCATAGCCCCATTTTAATATCCCAAATATGCGACATTAACGACAACTCGCTCAACAACATTTCTGGATGTCTCCTGAATGGATCCTTTCAACCACGATTGTTGGTGCTGTATATATACGTATTTATATGTGTATAAATAAGCTTATGTATATACATCTCTTATTGAACCATAACCTATACTTTGTATTATTTATTTGAATCATTTTATTTTATATCATTTATATACTTTTCAACAATCATTTTTTCATTTATTCTGGCAATTGCACTAGTATCATATATTATATTATATTAATGCTTTTATTTTCTGTAATTGGGTGTAAAGTGAAGTGTTATCTATCTATCAATCTATCTGTGAAGAAATACAATAGAGGATGGTAAACAATTTGCAACATCAAACTGAAAAGCTCTCACTTAAACTTTGTTTAAATAAAAAAAACACACTCGGGATATTGCCAGTGGGACCTAGCAGTTCGAAATGTGCATAGGTGCATCAGAGTTTTGTCGCCGCTAACTAAACTGAGTTCATATATTCTTTAAATGTTATTTTCATTTCCAGTGCTATTCATTCCCTCAAATAATTAAATAAGGCACGCCACTGCCAAACGAACAGTCCAATTCCCTAGTAATTCTGCAACAATTTGTTCAGTTTCAGAAAAAATAAAAAAGGCTCAAGATATATATATAAATAACCGGAATTAATTTCTAGCCTAATGCCTTTTTTCAGAATGATAAGCCTACCCCTATCCCCATTACCACCCCATAAAAGTTAATATAGCGCCAGCGCTGATACTCGAAATGTATTTGGACTGCCAATTAAATGTGGAACTAACCCTCATGGTCATTACGTACACACATGTCATTTTCCCATGTCGCCATCTGTATGGTATTGAATTTTACCCCGACCCCGACAATATCGTAGGGTTTTAGATGAGAAGGAATTATTTGTCACGAGATATCGGAAAGCTAGGGGGCATTGATGGTAATTGAGTTGAGAGAAGTTCATTGGTGGCACTAGTGGCCTGAGGAACTCATGAATAATAAATTATACACCTCTTATGGAAAAACGGTATCCGTGAAATGTGATCAAATTGATACCGTTTTCTGTATCATGTTTAATTTTTCCCGTTTCATGTTTCCCATTTTATGTTTCCCGTTTCATGTTTCCCGTTTCATGTTTAATGTTTAATGTTTAATGTTTCATGTTTCATGTTTCATGTTTAATGTTTCATGTTTCATGTTTCATGTTTCATGTTTCATTTTTCATTTTTCATGTTTCATGTTTCATGTTTCATGTTTCATGTTTCATGTTTCATGTTTCATGTTTCATGTTTCATGTTTCATGTTTCATGTTTCATGTTTCATGTTTCATGTTTCATGTTTCATGATTCATGTTTCATGTTTCATATTTCATGTTTCATGTTTCATGTTTCATGTTTCATGTTTCATGTTTCATGTTTCATGTTTCATGTTTCATGTTTCATGTTTCATGTTTCATGTTTCATGTTTCATGTTTCATGTTTCATGTTTCATGTTTCATGTTTCATGTTTCATGTTTCATGTTTCATGTTTCATGTTTCATGTTTCATGTTTCATGTTTCATGTTTCATGTTTCATGTTTCATGTTTCATGTTTCATGTTTCATGTTTCATGTTTCATGTTTCATGTTTCATGTTTCATGTTTCATTTTTCATTTTTCATGTTTCATGTTTCATGTTTCATGTTTCATGTTTCATGTTTCATGTTTCATGTTTCATGTTTCATGTTTCATGTTTCATGTTTCATGTTTCATGTTTCATGTTTCATGTTTCATGTTTCATGTTTCATGTTTCATGTTTCATGTTTCATGTTTCATGTTTCATGTTTCATGTTTCATGTTTCATGTTTCATGTTTCATGTTTCATGTTTCATGTTTCATGTTTCATGTTTCATGTTTCATGTTTCATGTTTCATGTTTCATGTTTCATGGTTCATGTTGTCAACAAATTGAAGGATTTTTCTCAAAATACAAAATTAAATGTGGTCATCATATCATTGTGTTCTTTGCTGCTCGTATAGATTTCTGTCTATACCCCAGATAAATTGTTTTCGATACTGTATGTAGAAAACTGAGCTCCTAAAACACCAATCATTGAATACCAAATTATTCCAATAAATCTTCACATGCAACAATCTCACAACCAACGCAAAATATCAATTTTGAAATTTCATTTCATGGCGAAGTAGGTGGCGAATGCGTTGGCAGCAGATTTCAACATATAAATCAACAGATTTCAACTTATAAATCAACAATTAACCAAAAAAAACATTTTGTAGTGGACCGAACTGTGACTTCAAATCATTCCCAAATCCACTTAACATACATAAAACATTTTATCAAAATTGGTCTAGCCGTTCAGGAGGAGTTCAGGGCCGTATGGATGCACAGACGATTTTTATATAATATAAAGATGGCCACAACAAATATATTTATTTAACACACCAAGGTGAATTATAATAAATGAAAAAAATAATTAGTAGGCTGGCTCAGGCCCCCTCCCAGGCACGGCCCCCTCCCAGGCACGGGCCCCCTCCAAGGCACGGGCCCCCTCCCAGGCACTGCTTTAGCACTGATGATGATAACAAAATACAAGAGTTGTGATCATTAATGATAAAATGCCATCATTATTATTTTCACCATTGTCGTTAATATGAAACGAACTTCACCAAAGGGCCGCTTATGATCAGGTTTCACCCGAACCAGTGATAAGGATTCAAGCTTCCCCTTTCAGGGCCGAATGAGGTGACGTGATAATGACGGCGACGGAAAACAGGTGAAAGACTGATTGTCACAGAGCTCGAAGGCTGCTTTGAATCACGTATTTTATGATTACTATTTGCATTTTTATGGCCTCTAGGAATAATTTCTAATTAGTCTGTTTTAGTTATCGCGTCGACGCCTCGTGATACTTCACGGTTGTTTTATGTCTCGAATAAAGACGCCTACCTCATTCACACCCTCATGATCCGCGGTAGTTGAGCGAATACATTAAATAACTTCTTTTACTAGCCTAGTGCTACAGCGTTCGGCGTTTAAACAGATTCGGAGGTTTATTGCCCCATAAAAATGAATGAAAATATCAAGTAAGTATAATAACTGGCTCAGTCAGTTATTATATTTGAAAAACTGAAAACCTATCGTAAGAATAATAAAGTACCTGGTGGAAATAATCGACGAAAGTGTTTCTCTATCCATTTCATTGAAGTGATCATAAATTTCCACAAAATGAACAAGTGATCAATTACACAAATTCCACAAATCAAATGTTATGTTTCCTGTAATGGGGTATACCTGTTGGAAATGAAGAGCTATCTATCTCTATCTCTATCTATCTATCTATCTATCTATCATTTTTTTTGGTGGGAGGACAGTGCATAGGGCACCAGCCGCTCGGTCTTTACCGGTAGTGTCAGACTCCTGCTGACTAAAAAACCCATTTTTTCTGACCTACTCTCCACCCTGGAAACGCTTGTCGCATTATCTTCAGGAGTGAAGAGCATTGATCACTTTATGCTCGAATTACCTCTTGTCTTTCTTCTGATGAAGGTATGTACTATATTCCAAGTCTCTTTTCCACTCATCATAGTTTCCACTAGATTTTTCGGGTTGAGGCTGATCCCAATATCCTGTGCCATCTGATCTCTTTCTTCTCTCCATGAAAGTTTCTTCTTCCAATACCTCCCAGTTCCTTATGTCTTTATGAAGATTACGAGTCGAACATGTAATATTTATGAAGGACTCTGACTGTCCTCTCACAAACGTAGGCTTCTTAGCATCATTCAAAATGTCTAGGTCTAGTGCTGACATCCATTCTTTCCAGTACTCCCCTCTCTAGTCTTAGACGACTCTGATCTATCTATCTATCTATCTATCTAAAGCGACAAGAACTGAACTTGCAACTCAAACCATGTGAGTACTTCATTTTCCTTTACGATACATCCACATCTACCTAGAAGACTAACACGAAGTGCCCAAATGGTGACCAAACAGGGAAGCGACTGGGAGGGCATTATTGGGTTGAAAATTATCTTTGAGAATGAATTAGTAGGGGGTTTATGCCAATCCTGGACCTCCCCCCACCACTGACCTTGAGAGTGACCTTGGAGAATAGCCTTCAGAGGTTCACTTGCCCAGTGAATGACCTTGAAAGTTGGTGATCTTGAGAGTTGGCGACCTTGACGATTTGTGACCTTGAGGGTTGGTGACCTTGAGGGTTGGTGACCTTGAGGGTTGGTGACCTTGAGGGATGGTGACCTTGGTGCTTAGTGACCTTGGTGGTTAGTGACCTTGAGGGTTGGTGACCTTGATAGTTTCGATGACCCTGGGGAATGGTAACCTTGACATGTAACTAAAGGAAGCCATGAATACAAATGTCCTTGAGGGCAAGTGAACTTATCCCCTCTCTTCCACCTCAACCACTAATATAAAAAGAAACACGAGTTTCAGACCTCATGTTCCTTCTGAATAGCCGATAATCGAGCAAAATGTATACTTGCAATTGTGGAAAAAGTTTTACTCGCAGTGATAATCTACATCGCCATCAAGTGCAATCCTGTACAGCGGTGACAGGTGAGCCACCTAGTAAACGGTCTAAATTGAGCCCCATATCGCAAAACGATATGCAGTTCTGTGATTGTTGTAATAAACCAGTTCCAATGGGTCAGATGGTTTCACATCGAAGAACACTCGAACACAGATCTAATTCTTGCATTCAATTGGGTGAAGACGTGCAAATTATCAAAAGTGCTTTCAAATGTAGAATAGTTAGCTATAGGATTGGGAGCGGTAGTAACTATGTGGATTACAAAACATTTTTTGATGCATACAAACAGAAAATAATTTCATTATTGCAAGGTGTGTTGAAGATACATAGTGCGGTGAAAGTAAATATGGAACTATTCAGCTCACATATTCTGCAGACCCAGGAATTATCCGAGGTAAAGTGTTTCAATTCTCCGAACCAGATAGTTGACCAGTCCATGGATCTTAATGCTGTTTTGGATGAATTCATCGACACAATAACGGCACAAAGTACAGAATTCGAAGATCGTGACTCAGGTATATAAATTGCCCAAAAATCATTATTCATACCTTGAATGTAAAATCATTTCTATTGCAGGATGGAGCCTGAAGAAAATCATGTTCACAGAAATGAATGTGAACAAGTATAGCCCTCTTGGTGCGTGTTCCTATATAAAGCTGCCAAATTATATCGAGTCGAAAAAAGGTGTGGTGAATGTGCGAAATGAGGATAACTATTGTTTTGCATGGGCTGTGGTATCAGCACTTTACCCGGCGGATCGTAGGGTTTCCGAAGTGTCTTCTTATCCACCCTTTCAATCAGTGCTGAATGTATCAGGTATGGATTTTCCGATGAAATTAAGTGGAATTTCAAAATTCGAAGTTGCCAATGATTGCTCTATAAATGTATATGGGTTGGAAAAAAAATTTGAGGAATCTAAAATGAAATATGAAGTTTTAGGTCCACTACATTATTCACGACAACGACTCACCAGGCATGTTAATCTTTTACTTATCAGTGATGAAACGGGAAAAAATCATTATTGTTGGATTAAGGATTTGTCAAAATTAGTTTCTAGCCAAATTTCTGCCAATGGTCATAAAAAATATTTTTGTGATGGTTGTTTATTATATTTTGCTAACGGAAAATCATTGACCCAGCATCAATTAAATGACTGCAATCATGTGTGTACAACCACACCTTCTGAAAAATTGAAAATCGACAAGTTCGGTAAATACATTCCTGAAAATATATTGAAATTTGTGAATATCGAAAAGCAGATGAAAAATCCGTTTGTCGTTTATGCAGATTTTGAGTCAATTCTGAAACCAATTGATTCTTGTCAACCGAATCCAGATTGCTCTTACACCAACCGAACTCACATTCATGAACCATACTCGTTTGCATACTACATAAAATGTTCTTTCAATGAAAAATTCGACAAATTTGTTTCGTATCGAGGGGTCGATACTGCAAAAGTATTCGTCTCAAATATTCAAAACGATTTAAAGAATATATATCATAAACATCTAAAAAATGTTGTTCCAATGGGTCAATTATCTGAGACAGAAGAAAAAGAATTTTCTGATGCAAAGACTTGTGGCATATGTGATAATATATTCGAAGATGGTGATGTCAAAGTGAGAGATCATTGTCACCTGACCGGAAAAAAGAGATTTGGTGCAGCTCATTCTAAATGTAATTTGAATTTCAAACTTCCAAATTTTATACCAATTATTTGTCATAATATGAGCGGATATGATTGCCACTTATTCATCAAGGAATTATTCGACAAGGGCGATCGAGTTGATGTCATTCCACAAACCAAAGAAAAATACATTTCATTCACCAAACATCTTTTCACACACAGCTATTTGGGTAAAGATGGAAAATTGAAGAATAATTTCATGAAATTAAGGTTCATTGATAGCTATAAATTTCTTTCGGAGTCACTTCAGAATCTCGGTGCAAATTTAGTAGAAGATCAATTCATAGACACTAAAAAGTTTTTTCCGGATGACGAAAAGTTTCAGTTGATGAAACAGAAAGGTGTATTTCCATACAGTTTCGTAGATTGTATGGAAAAATTAGATATCACACATCTACCATCGAAAGAAGAATTTTATGATAACTTAAATGACGAACAAATTTCAGATGAATGCTATGATAGGGCACAACGGGTATGGAATTTATTTGAATGTCGAAGTTTGGGAGAATATTCAGATCTGTACTTGAAATCGGATGTTTTACTGTTAACTGATACATTCGAGAATTTTCGGAGAATTTGTTTGAACACTTATAAATTGGATCCTGCCCAATATTATACCGCCCCAGGTTTATCTTGGGACGCTATGTTGAGATACACAAAAGTTGAATTGGAGCTTTTGACTGATATTGACATGATACATTTTTTCAAGAAAGGTATACGTGGTGGAATAAGTCAATGTAGTGACCGAATGCATGTCGCAAACAATGAATATCTACCTAACTACGATGCCAAAAAAGACGTATCTTACATATCGTATTTGGATGCAACAAATTTGTATGGTCATAGCATGTCTCAACCTTTGCCCATTGGTGGATTCACCTGGTTGACACCCAGTGAAATACAGGATTTGGATGTGATGAGTATTTCTGCTGATTCTCCTTTTGGTTATGTTTTTGAAGTAGACATTCATTATCCAGAAGAATTACATGATTCTCATTCGGATTTACCTTTCCTAGTCGAAAGTATAATTCCACCAGGTTCAAAATCCAATATTTGCAAGTTGATACCGAACTTATCAGATAAAAAAAACTATATCGTTCATTATAGAACTCTTAAACAAGCTATAGAAAACGGATTGATGGTTATGAAAACACATAGGGTTTTGAAATTTCGGCAATCGTCATGGCTTAAGAAATATATCGATTTGAATACAAAAATGCGTAATAAAGCTTTGAATAAATTCGAAAAACAATTTTTCAAGTTAATGAACAATGCCGTGTATGGAAAAACTCTGGAAAATGTGGAAAATAGAAGGGAAATTAAACTGGTTACTCATTGGGAGAATATAAAAAGGTCATTGGGGGCTAATTGTCTGATTTCCAACCCAAATTTCAAAACATGTTCAATATTTACAGAAAATTTTGTCGCTATTCATATGGGAAAAGTAAGAGTGTGTTACGATAAACCACTTTATTTGGGATTTAGTATATTGGATTTATCAAAAACAGTAATGTACGATTTTTACTACAAATGCATAAAAAGTAATTTTGGAAATGACGCTTCACTACTGTACACAGATACAGATTCTTTTATATTGAAAATAGCAAATAAAAACTTTTACGAATTCATGATCGAAAATATAGAAAGATTCGATACCTCCAATTATAACATCGGAAACGATTTTGGCATTCCTGTTACAAAACCCATTCTGGGGAATATGAAAGATGAATTTCCCAATGACCCCATTATCAGTTTTTATGGTACTGGGGCCAAAGCTTACTTTGTTCAGTCCGTTAAAAATGAATTGAAGAAAGCCAAAGGCGTCAAAAAGTCAGTCATTATCAAACAATTGCACGAAAGTGACTATAAAAATATTGTTGAGAAGGGTGGTTCCATACTTAGAAAAATGAATAGTTTCAAAAGTGATACCCACGACATATTTACTGAAATGAAAAATAAAGTCGCTTTGTCACACCATGACGACAAGCGGTTCATTATACCCAATACCACAAAAACATTGCCGTGGGGCCACAACGATATTGAATTTTATCAAACGGACCCCGAACAAAATCTGTTATGGTGTTCAAACATTGTGGAATCTGCGATTCATAATAATTCACAACCTGTCAACAATTTGGATTTGCTGATTTCATTACTGGAAGCAGAATAAGTCGAAGTAAGCGAACGCAAATCCTTAATTATCATTCAACAAATTTTATATTATTCATCCGATAGCGTGAAAAGGGAATATTCATCTACAATTGGCTATGGAACTGTTTTCACGAATATTTGAACCAATAATTTGATACGTTTCATATCATATATTTGAATTCCTTTTTTTTATGCCAACCTATATTTTGACATAGAAGGTACTGAAAAACGGTTCCACTTATATGTTGGAGAATAATCCAGAAATATCTCATATCGAAAGAAAAAAAAAACACAATTTTCGAAGCATGAATATTCGATATTGAAATTACATTTCCGAATTGTTTCTACTCATATATGTTAATTTCATAGTGTAGCATAAAAATATTCAAAATATATTGTATAGCATCCACATATTGAATGAATAGATATTTTCAATTTTAACGTGTATGTATAGACTGAATAGACATAATAAATAACATTCTTTCGTCTCGTTGTAGTCAACGTTTTGAAAAAACTGTACCGATGTACATTCCTTAGGTCCTTATCGACCATACTGTGTTTGAGTGGTCTAGTCTTGAAGAATGCGAGTTTATGCCGCATTCCTTATTTTGTCTAGCAGCAGGTAGCGAGGCGTGGGTACCTGTACCGCATTCCTTTGCTTTGAACGATCAGGGTGTATGAAGGTGACCCAAAAGAATTTGGCCTTGTAGTGGTCTCTTTTCAATATCTCTACCTGTGCGCAGGCTCTGTACAATTTCGGAGTAGGGGATGTGCGAGGTTACTCAAACTAGAGGGTGGCATGATGCATCATTGTACCCTGTTCTTCCCACTGGTAAAGTTGTGAGTCGTGCTTTTATTGATATTGTGAAAGAGTGGTGTGATTGGATAACCGAAATGAAAGGTAATAAAAGTCCCAATTCTCAGGATAGTGGAAAGTCGGTTGTTAGTATGCTGGCAACGTTAGCATATCTTAGTACAATTAATATTGAAAAAAATAAAGACGCGGTTAACGAAAAGACTAGAGACGCGGTTGATGATAAAAATAAAGATTCGGTTGCTGGTTGTTCGACTCAAAAAATAAATATATTAAGTGATGTTAGGATACAGAAACCCGAACAAACAGCAACCGACCAATCGAAATATTTGGATTTTGAACAAATTCACAGCACAGACATACCGAGTTTCCATTATTCCAGCTTATCGGTGGCAGATATGCAAGAATTCGGAGATGTAGAAATGGAAAAATATTTCGCGGACATCAAGGGCTTCACTCCACCTCTGTTACCATATGCCCCCTTATGTGAAGACATAAGCAACGATGAAGCGGGTCCTTCATCGTTGAATAAGTCTTCCAAAAGGAAAGAATTGACACCGGTAAACTCCCCCAAAAAACAAAGGATGTCTACCACAAAAAGTGACGAAGTTGAGTCCAACGAATTTCCGTTGCTGAGAGGACTACTCACAAGACCTCTGGCATCGAAACAATCCGTCGGTAGTCCGATTCCAACGGTAGTTCTATCTTCCGAAGATAGTTCACCGTCACCGGTAATTTTGGGAAGAGAGGTAGTGCAATCATCGGCCCCGGCTAACTCTCCCAAAAAACAGGAATCTGCCTCAAAAAATGACGGAGCCGGTTCCAACGAATTTTCGGTGTCCAGTGGGTCACCTGCAAGTCCCGTCTCAGCAAAGCAATCCGTTGGTTTCACTTCTCCGAATCGATCGGTAGATCATTCTGAAGTGTTTTCTGGTAGAAGTTCATCGGTATCACCAATTTTGGGAAGTGGTAGAAGTGATGGCAGTGTTTGGTCACAAAATGCGGAAGAACAACATAAGAAAATTGTAGATGTTTTTTCGGATTTTGTTAACAAAAAAGCCCGAGCATATCTAGAACATCGAGAAGCTGCTGCAAAGGTCTCTGACGCTCAGAAATCGTTGCTGGCGTACGATACGGAGCTCGAAGAAATAAAAAATCGAAAGGAGGAGTTGAAACGACAATTGGAAGAGCTCGACGGACGCCAGCAACGAATTATGGGTGACAGTAATCAGCTTAGGCAAAGTTTCCCAACGCTGAAGGCCAAAGCAATTAAGTCGCAGCTCTCGCTCAATCGAGAGAGCAGACGACTTAAATTGTAGGATAGATTAAATTTTAAGTACATGTTAGTTGAGTGTGTTCGTATTTGTATTAGAGTGTAAATAAAGGTTTGTGTTTTTTAAAGTAGAAGGGGGGAGGGGGTATATATTCATATCGTATTTGTATACATAATTGGTTTTTAATTATTGTAATTATTAAAATGAATATTATCATTTAATAATATTTGAATGTGTATATTTAATAAGATAGATTAAGTTTAAGTACATGTTTGTATGTTAGTATGTTCGTATTTGTAATAAATCATAAATAAAAAAATAAAATGTTTTTTTGGAGGGGGGGAGGGGGGAGGGGGGTTAGTTGTTGGGGGGGAAAGACCCTCGTTCCGAGCAATTCGAGAAAAAAAAAACTGGATACGTGGGTGAACTCGGATGGCCTCACACTAGGGCAGGGGTGGGGTAGGGGCTAATTAGGGGGGGAGGGGAAATCAACTGCGCACAAGTCAGGTAACTGGTTTAGGTATGCGACCAAAACGGAACTTTTAGGAAAGTGACAGAGAAAAGTTATGCGCAGTGGGTGGCATTAACCATGCTACCATACATTCTCTGTCATATATGCACTGAAAATGTTCTCCAGACTAGAAAACTGGATGCGCATAGGTTTTTTATTGAATATATAGGTGCGCAGTTGGATTCACTACTTCCGTTATGTATTATATTACATGGCTGCTGATAAAAATATCACAATTTTCAAAGAAATATTCCCTCTCCAACCAACTAAAATACTCAAGAAAGATATGAAGTGTATATGAGAGCATTTTTAACAACAGGGGAGTGTTCGAAAAATGAATTTTCATTACTACGCATTTCTGTAAGCTCCCGTTTGCGCATTAAACCAAAATGGAGCTATTTCAAAATGTGGGGTAAAAATGTATGCGCAGTTGAAGGTTTTGGTTATATTTTGATACAATTCATATACATCACAACGAGTTTTGGTTAAATACCAACTGTAGCTAGAAATAATGGATGCGCACTAGTTTTTCATTAAACATTTTGATGCACAGATGGGCATGCTACTTTCATTTTAATATATTACATACACTTTTTTATTAGAAAATATATATCTCACTATTTGAAAGTATATTTTGAAGCTGAAATACACCCAGGAAAGCGAATATGTTTTATATGTGTGTCTGAAAATATGTTGCAATAGATGTAAGAAATTTCAGAGTATTTAAAAAAATCTCACATGTTTAGTTAGTGACATCAGACATTTCCAAACACAGTTTCTATGAAATGTACACGCTAGTAGTATTTATACCACTTGAATAATTTTTTTGAGCCATTATTCACTATAGAGCTATCGATCATCAAATGAATGAAACATATTTTCATTTAAAATATATATTTCAGTCTTTTTTTCCCTATTATTATGCTATACGTTATACAAATCTAATATAAACACCACGACTCAAAGTCTAAAAGTCCAATCGCATGCCTCTTCCATTCGGATAACCTCTTCCCCGCCATCTTCTTCAGACAATTGCGCCGGACACCACCAATGGCTTTGATCTGGTAAATTTTCCCAGTCCAATTCAATTGTTGAACAATCGCTGATGTCATCCGGCGGTTCGTATTCCTGAACAGAAACACGAGCAACACTTCCACACCGATGCACATCACTGGAACTGTCTGCAGGGCCATATTCCAGTATTCGGAAATTTGCAATCGCTCTGTAAAATTATATTTTTTTAAAACTTGTATTGCAAAACAGGCAAGTGTCAATTAGGCGCACTTGACAAACAGTCATTCCACAAGCCACACAGTCGTAATCGGGAATATTATTGAAGTCCGTTTTGTAATGCAGATCTACATTGTTATAATGTCCACTATAGACTAATTCACTGTACAGCATGAAGCACTTGTGGCATAGAACCTTACGATCCTCGGTGGTTGTTACCACCATCCAGCATGAAATTATCGAACAATACATATTTCTACCGACATCCCTCACACTGTTTATATTTTTGAACACGCACCTATATTCACCATCTACATCAGGACCATCTTCGTACATCCCTTCATCCTCGCTAGAACCATCATCATCGTTAGCGGCAACTGCAATAGCTCCTTCTGCCGCAACATCTGCTTCTTCAACAACTTCCACTGCTGCAACTTCTTCAGCTATATCGTCCACTGCTGCAACTTCTTCGGCTATGTCATCGTCCACTTCTGCATCTTCTTCGACATGATTTATATCGATAGCCACTAGGTCTCGTAACACACTCATTCTCTCATTTTGTTGAGCTGCCATTTCAATACGAACTACTCTGATATTTCAATGAAACTGATGCAGAGGTGGTATTCGTCCTCTCCTTATATGGTTTTTCCAATACTGTGAGGGGATGAAGGTCATTTCAAATTTGAAGGTCACCCGTTGCTCGAAGGTCGTTTGAGATCCGAAGGTCGTTTGGTGTTCGAAGGTCACTATATATTCGAAGGTCACTACATATTCGAAGGTCACTCCATATTCGAAGGTCACTACATATTCGAAGGTCACTCCATATTCGAAGGTCATTCAGTGCTCGAATGTCATTTGAAAGTCACTCAACATGAAGGTCACTGGACTTCAAGGCCTTCGGAGGATACCTAGGTGGAGGGTATATCGGATTGTATATAATGAGGGTCGCTGAATGAGGTGGATCATTCTATGCGATTCTTTATAGCACACAAGTTTCATCATTTCTAGATATGTCGACATCAAGAGAGTGAGATTCTAAGCCAAAAATTGCAGTGTATCCATTAGTGATTGATAAAAATTTGTCATGTCATAACTGTGACATTGCATGGCCACCGAGTTTTATCAATACCTGCACTGGATTGTGTCAAGAGTGTGAAAGAATAAACCCTCCGAAGACTCCAAAGAAAGTGACAAAACGGTTCGGTTTATGGACGGAATGCCGAAAGTGTGGTGAAAGAATGGACACCACAAACTTTGGTATTATTAGAGAAGACTGTAGGGATTGCAGAGCAGAGGAGACCTTGGATTTCCAGCGATGTACGAATTGTGACAGCTACCAAACAGACTGTTGGAAAAACCTATGCGAACAGTGTCGAATGGGGTTGACATTATGTGAATGTGTCGGGTTTTTTTTTCAAAGACAGAATAGACCATCTGCTCAAATGCTGGTGTTTGAACGAAGATCAGAGAGCCGAGCGGGAAGAGTTGAGGAAAACCCATGTGGTTCCAATAAGGAGATACATTTATGAAATGATTGAACATCAATAAACACTTTGTATGACTAACGAAAAATAAAAAATTGCACCAAGTATTGTTCATTTTTTATTCATTTATAGTAATGAGTGAAACATTATATCAACGATTTCACTATAAATATATAACTCATAAAATTCACATATCGAATTAATATCAGTTTATGGCTACTTGATGAAAAAATACAGATATTCAATTATACGATCGAACTTTCATCAATCCATGAGTTTTTGTCGTTGGGAAACCCATGCCATTTCACCATTACTTTCCCATGATTCCTCCTCAAAATTTTTTCCACCAAGTAAATGTCGGGCTGCTTCGTTTTACTCAACTCCATTTCATAAAACATAAAAACAGCCCTTTATTGGTTTCTTATCCATGTCTTCAAGCTCATAGGTTACAGGCATTGTACTATTTACCTTAACAATTTTAAAAAGTTCAGTTGTGAAATTTGCTGTATAACCTTTATCGAATATGCTCTTGTACTTGCTTATTCGAACTACGTCTCCTATTTTGAATTTACTTCTTTTATATTTCGCATGTATTTTGGCGTGTTTATACAAATTCAGTTTCGTGGATGATGTCACTTCAACGGGCTTCATTCCAATGCTGCTATGAATTTTATTGTTGTACTGATCCGTTATGTGCGGAAGAATTTTCAACCACTTGTGATGCCCTTGAACTGAAAACTCTTTATACAACCAACTTTTCAATGTCCTAATAACTCGTTCCGCAATTGCCGCTTTTTTAGTACTGAATGTCGAATAATGATTGATCAGATGTTTCGCCATCAACGAGGAAAATTTTGTATTATAAAATTCAGTGCCTTGGTCGGATTGCAAGTTCTTCGGTGTGTACTTTGCGTCTTTCAACACACTCTCCATTGCTGCGGTAACGGATTTTCCCGTTTTATTTTTCAGCGGTCTTGACCATACAAACTTTGAATAACAGTTTATTACGATGAGGATATATCTATAATCTTTATTTTCTTTTGCATACGGCTGCATCTCCATCAGATCTATCTGCCATAAATCTGAAAACCCTTTAATTATGGTCTTCCTTCGTGGAAAATTTCGTCGAGCTGGCTTATGCAGTTCCTCAACAACTTGCCTTTTAGCGGTACTCATTTCAACTCTCTATTACAGAAGTCGGTTCCCAGGAAGGCGGTAAAGCTAATTGCCCAGTCCTCCAGTGTTTAGGTGGAGCCTTGGTTGTTGACTGCTCTACTTTAACGATTCGCTTTTCTAAAGTATGGATTAACTGCTCCAGTTTGGAAATTTGCTCGATTGAGCTATCCGACTTCTTGCCGATAACAAATCTGAGTTCAGTAATTTTGGAATCAAAATATGCTCTCGCTTCACGAATTACTGATGATACTGATTCTTGCACAGCGGACAGGGTCAACTCCTTAGTCTCTTTTATGCGGTCATCAACATAGCCCTTAGTGGTAGCATCTTTCGTGTCGGAGGGTTCACCAATATTCCACAGACGTTTATTCTGAATATTATAATTTCCATCTGCTGTGAGGATGAATCCAACTCCTGATCTTCCAACAATCACCTTCACACCACCCCGTCTACGACCAAATTTGTCGATTGTGTTATTCATCGTTGGAATATCTTCAGAAGAATGAACATAATTCACACACTCAGGAAATAATATACATACACATTCAGTAGATTATACCCTCTTCGCGCAATTCTTCTATTATTGATAATATTTCATTATCATGCCCTGTATGTCCAGCCATTTTTGAACTCCAAAGGAGTCGAAGCCTGTCGATTAATTCATCCAAGCTATTCCAATAAATGTAACTTATGGGTTTGTTTCCACCAAATAGTTTTCGGGATGGTATTTTCATTATTCCAGCACCTCCTATAGAAAGGTTTTCCAATGTGTTGTCTACAGATAATAATGGCTTGATTATTTTTTGATATTTCTTCCATTTATTAGGCAATAAACCCTGTGCTTGGTCGTGATTTTTATACGCTGCTTTTGTTAATCTGAGTATGTCACCATATGTATTCAGTTCAGTAGCAGACATATTTCCCGGAGGTACTTTCATGAATATCAACTTGTATAAGTTGGATGTGCCTTGGTAAGTACCAATGGTCCTACCATCTTTACTGAATACAATTCTTCCTTCAATAAAGTCTACATTGGAATCGCCCATTTTTAGCTTATTCGTAATGGGGTCTAACCGGACACCGAATATCGTATCATATGAAGAATTTCCAGATAACAACTTTTGAATATGGCTGGAGACTTCCCCATTACTGTCCGCTACCTTTGGTGATTCGGGGTCTGTGGTTACCATTGAGGATGATGGTGTATGCATTATCGATGTTTCATCAGCATTAAATTTCACATCTTTGTCATCACTTTCCATAAAATTCAATTTTGGGAGCGGGGTACTACTCTCTATGGATTTGGTAAATTTTTTTGAGTGGCTCACCACCGGTAAAGGATTTATTTTGGATGTATTAGATGATATAGTTTTCAGTGGTTCGATTATTGGTTCATATATTTTTGAAAGCGCCACTTGGTCGCTTATGCGGTTATTTTTAATGTAATTAAATTTTTTTCGAACTGCCTCTGTTGACTCAATTAATTTCCGTTTCAAATCTATTTCATCGCTTTTTTGTTCGTCCATAGTATTGACGTTTTGAATGCTAACGTATCACTGACCTGTTCAACTTCAGATTGAGCCAAATATCTAAAAAACATCAGAGATATATGAAATTGTCAAACCCTTTACGGTAACGACCTTCTTGTAGTTCTCTATCTTTGTCGATAACTAGAAATCCATATTTGTCATTCCAACATTTTGCACACATATCTTGAAACTGCTTAAACGTCATATCTGGCGATACATGATCAGAAAAAATGTGGTTGAGATTCATGTCATCCTGTTTGAATGTTACAATGAAATTTGAATTATCTCTGATCAATTGCTTCGGAACACGGGAATATGTTTGGGCTAGATAAAAACAGTCAACATTTTTATGGCGCCCCATACTAAAATATGCTCTAATAACATCTTGCTTTTCACACATAACATCATCAAAGATGAATACCGAATCAGGTTCAGCCTCTGATGGTTCTACTATTCCAGACGTGACATTTCCAAAAGTATAAAATCCTAATCCTTCAATCGGCTTCAACACTCCTCGTAAATACTCATATTTGGGTTGATATAGAGATTTTGAATAAACATACACATTCGCGAATCGCAATCCCAGTGGGTGAGTTAGTAAAGAAATCATCACATTTGTCTTCCCACAATTCGAAGGTCCAATAATGAGACCCCTAATTGATAATGGGAGGAGAGATCCATGGCGTCGTTCACTGTGCCTCCCCAGTCCATCATTTACTTTTTCGTCAAAATTATCGATTTTAAACTCTTGTTTCTGTTTCACAATGCGCATTGTACGACAGCTAGAGACTATATAAGTGCAGTGCTTCGCTGGATCTTTTATTTAAATGACAAAACTCAATCAGAACGGTTGTAAACGTAAACAAGTGGGCGGTAGAGGTTTGGTTAATTCTCTAATCAATAAACTACCCATTGAGTTGCATCTACCTGGTGGTTATCAGTACTGTGGTCCTGGAACAAGATTACATAAGAGGTTGGCAAGAGGAGATCCCGGCATAAATAAACTAGATTTCGCATGCAAGGAGCACGATATTGCTTATTCACTGAATTCGGATCTCAACAGTAGGCACAAGGCAGACCAGAAGCTTGAAGAAGCTGCTTGGAGCAGATTCAAAGACAAAAACGCTTCTCTTGGAGAGAAAGGTTCTGCTTGGTTGGTTACAAATATAATGAAGGGAAAGCGTCGATTTGGTATGGGATGCGAGTCAACTAAACCGTGTAAACAGGGAAATATTCGAGCTATGAGAAAAATTAAGAAGAAAAAAGCAAAAAATATTAGAAAGGTAGTAGCCTTCGGTTCTGGCATTGTAAGAAAGGTGCGAAATGTTTTACGTGAAGCAGGAGGAGGTCAAATTGTTGCAAATAATTTGAGAAAAGCCACCCAAATCGCGCTGAAAGCAGCCCGTAAATACACAAAAGAGGCAGGAGGAAAAAATAAAATTCGTACACCTCGGGTGATACCAATTCCCAAAGTTGGTGGACTTCTACCACTCATACCAATATTTGCTGGGTTATCAGCACTTGGCACTCTTACTGGAGCAGCAGCAGGTATAACTAAAGCAGTACAAGCAGCAAGAGCTAGTAGAGACCAGTTGAATGAGTCAAACCGCCACAATAAGTACATGGAAGCTATTGCTCTCGGTAAAAGTGGCAAAGGGATGTATTTGAAACCATACCGCAAAGGTCTAGGATTATATTTAAAGCATCAGAATTCAAAAAACCTATGAGTATGCCACCCCGGAGAGCTCTTTCTGACATTGACATCAAATTAATCGCTAAGAAAATGAAAATTACAAATTTTCGCGGTGTATTTATGCGTGACGATCTTCCACTTTCAGGACCGCATCGATGTGAATCCGCAGTAGTTAATTTAGATAGCCGATACGGCCCAGGAACACACTGGGTGGCATATAAAAAAAATGGAGGATCAGTGCAATACTATGACAGCTTTGGTGATTCACCTCCCCCCAAAGAACTAATTCGTTATTTTCACAGTGGACCAAAACCAGCTAGTGAAATTTGCTATAACTATGAGCGACACCAGCGGTTCAATACAGTGTGGTGTGGTCATTTGTGTCTGCAGTTTCTATACGGTAAGCCACTATGGACAAAACCCCTATCCAGGATAAAGAAAGCATAAAGAGGATGGCGCATTCATTAAATGCATATTCTAGACTACGTAGTTTGAATAAAATGAGTAAACAACAACTTTCTGATATGCCCAAAGAAGTGTTGATTGGATGTGCTGCTGGGGAAATTGCGGCAGTGTGGGATAAACTACCACCACACCTTCAAAATGATATTGATGTCTTGAAGTATCAGTACTGCCAGGAGCATTATAATGATGTTGATACTTGCAGTTCATCTGATGTGAATGATGGACCAATACCCCGAAAAATATTTTGTTGCTACTGTAATGTGAAGGATGTAAATGTAGTAGCAAAAAATGATGTTGACACCCATTTAACATCACCACCAAAAAAGAGACGGATGCTGTATCATTTCTGTTTCCAGCAATAAAATGTCCTGGAATACTAACAATTGAACAGTCATGTCACGAACGTTCTCGCTATCAGGAGACTCAAGCGAGTTGAGCGCTAACTTTTACCCACCAGTCGAATTGGATACGAGTAGCAGTTATGGTTTGGGTTTACATGGTTTCTATTCCTACAATTCAATTTTCAATGTTACTGTGAAGAATAATGTGATCAGCTATTCAAAACGAATCAATTCTCCACCCATAACCATTAAAATTCCACCTGGCGCTTATGAAATTGATGAAATCAATAAAGTTATACAGCGATCCATTAGATCTAAAGAGAAACTGGCTGAAAATGTCACCGAAAAGAATATGGATGATGTGTTTCTCCTACATCCAAACAACAATACTCTGAAATGTGAAATGCGATCGAAATATTACATCAACCTCTTACATGAAAACTCTATCGCTGGTCTTTTAGGATTCGAGCCTAAGGTCTTTGGTATCGGTGAAACACATGAATCAACATTACCTGTGAATATCAATAATGTGAGAATAATCCGTGTGGATTGTAACGTCACTTCTGGAGCGTATTTGAATGGTGAGGAATGTCACAGCATTTTCGAATTCGATATTGATGTCGAGCCAGGATACAAACTCACAAAGGAACCACGAAATATAATTTATATGCCAATCAAGCCCGAAGGCCGTCAGTATCTCGACAACATTACTCTGCGCATTTTGGACGATCGTGGGCATCTGATCGAGTTCAATGGCGAAAGAATAATTATAAAATTGGAGTTGAAAAAATTGTAATATTGACCTCTGCCAAGAAAATACAATGGGGTTTTGTTATAATGTCCGGCGATTGAAACCGAAACGGTGTATGTACAATGGGGTTGAGGATCATGTTGATATAAAGAAGAGAAAAATCATAAGCCGATTCATTTCACGTGAGCCCGTTAAACAATCAAGATATACCATCAGCTCTAGTAATCTAAACTTTCTGAAATCAATTGGCTTGAAGATCAGGAATACCAAGAAGAAATAAAATATGGCCGCTTTCACTACAAGCGATATGTTAGAAGTTTTTGAAGAGCCAATTTTCGATCATTCCCTGATTAGTTTGCATGAGCATACATATAAGCCGTATGGATCACCATTATAAGAATTCGGACGAAATCAGAATTCCCATCAATTTTCAAGATCTAATTCTCGATATAGCAGATAGCTACATTTATATCGAGGGAAAATTCACACCTTCAGAGCCCAACAAACGATGTTATCTTTCCAATAATGCTCTGGCTTTCTTGTTTGATGAAATCCGCTACGAAATGGGTGGTGAACAAGTTGCAGTTGTACGAAAGCCAGGCATAACAACCACATTGAAAACTATGGTATCATTCGGAAAAACACATGAGAATAGTTTACTACCAATAGGTTGGGGTCTCAATCAGAATAAACAAGATATACTGGATCCTGCAAGTAATTTTTTCAGCGGCAAACTGCCCCTAAAATACATTATGGGATTCGCTGAAGATTACACCAAGGGTATTTTGAATGTTAAGCAGGAACTCATTCTGATTATAGCTCGATCCTTCAAAAATTCATTCATAGGCGAGGTCGATGCTGAACTAGAAATCACAAAAATAGAATGGAGAATCAGACATATTGTACCAGAAGATCGCCAGAAATTGAAGCTCTTGAACCGAATTAATAAAAATAGTAGTGCCAAAGTCAAAATGGCCTACCGTATGTGGGATCTTTATGAGTTACCATCACTTCGTGATACAGCTTCAGACATATGGGCTGTGAAAACTACCAATAGCCTCGAAAGGCCTCGATTCATCATTATCGGGTTCCAAGACACAGATCATTCCGAAAATATTTCAAAAGATGCGACGAAGTTTATTAATGCAAATATAAATAATATCCGTTTATATTTGAATTCTGAAGTATTTCCATACGAACGTTGGAATCTGGATTTCGATAAAAAATTGGACTCTTCAGCCTACTATGCTTACGAAAATTTCCAACGCAGTTACTACAACAAGCCTATGAGTGAACCAATGATGGATATTGGAAGCTTCCGGAATAATCCTCTTTTCGTCATCGATTGCTCCCATCAACCTGATGCCATGAAGTCATCCACCGTCGACATCAAAATTGAGTTCGAAACCCGAAAGACAAAATTTCCCGCCAACACGAAAGTATATGCACTTATACTACACGATGCCTATTTGAGCTATAGTGCACTCAATGGTTCAATTCAGATTGGATTATCATAATATTTTATTGATATGTATCTTATTTTTCATATTTTGAATGTATCATAATATAGTAGTAAATAAAAAAAAATACTTTCAATGTTGTTTTTATTTATAAAATGAATATTAATATATGCATACTAAAAATAATTTTCTATGTAGACTGCAAAACTTCACCACTTTCACACACATTCCCTTCTTCTCCATCTGAGCTATACTCGTCTTTTCTCAGTTGATATTTTTCTGTTATATCTCCTGGTAAATATGCAATCAGGTCTGATAAAAATCTTCTCATTTCCGCTTCAATCATCTGCTTGCAATACTCATCCAAACTAATGAGTCCATAGGAATATTTGTTACACAACTTTACACCAAAGTCATATTTATTGCTGAGCTCCAAAACTCGTCGGACCTCCTCAACATCAAAACAAATGTTCATATCATAATTTGCCGAATGTAGTGCATCCCAACTCAAATCATTCAATTCACAACGCAATCTTTCAATTGCAGAATCTATATCTACAGCCTCTGTCCACAACTCGCTGGAATATTGCATCCACATCTTTGTATGGAAGTTCTGAAAAATAAATAGTGACTATCAGTTTCAAATCACTATCACAAGCTAAACCATACTCACCTTACGTTTTGAGTAGGTGGATTAACAATATTTTATATTCTACCATGAATTTACATATTATAATTATACTTTTACTCTATCACATCGAACTTTACTAACGATCGGGTTTTCGCACCAGAAAATTCCTGAGAACTCTGCCCTATATATGTTATTACCACTTTGGACTTTGATGAATTTATCATTTGAATAATCTCATCTGTTAATTGCTCGGTGACTCGTTTCGGAAGCCATGATTTGAATTTGACATTATCTTCCAACAGAATTACCTGAATAGATTTACCATATCTTGAAGAATACATTGCCATTTTTTCAACTTTATAAGCTTTACCGATCGTTAGTGATGTTATAGGTCTTTGTTCTAGAGTTTCTATGTGTTGAATAGCAGAATTTATTTTTTCAAAATCAAATTTTAGGGTATCCATTTTCGAATATGTAGAAATTATGGTAGAAAACTATAAAATATTTTCACCTGAATTGCGATGTGTTCCTTTTGGTGCACTATAGTTCGATACCAACTCGGAAAAACTGATTATGAAGGCTCACTCTGGTACTATGGGCGGTGCAAACTGAATTCGTAAGTATCTACTCTCTAGCTTTTATAGCAATCGTTGAAGGGAAGGGGTATATTTGAGGTTGAAATGAATGAAGATAGAAAAATATTCAAGGTCACTTCAACCGAATATGTCAATGCTAAATTCATTTCAATACACCCTCTTACTCAATAGTCTTCAAAGATATCGGTCTACAGTGAAGGTCAACCAATTGAACAGTCATCCACTCTCAAGCTCAATTGATCTCAAGGTTACACACTTTCAAGGTGGCCCTACTCAAATTCATCCTTCAAAATCCATGGTCACCAACTTTCAAGGTCATCAACCCCCAATGTCAACTACCCTCAAGGTCACCAACCACTAACCAGATCATCCTCTGAAGGTCATTCCCCAAGGTCACTCTCAAGGTCAGTGGTGGGGGGAGGTCCAGGATTGGCATAAACCCCCTACTTGAATTGTATTGAAAATAGAATACAAGATTTAGTATATCGGGATAGTGCATAAAGCATAAATTTGAGAGTACAAGAAATATTCAATATCAGCACACATACGATATAAAAAATTATATTTATTATACCACAACATGAAGGCATACAATAAATTCGTATCGATCGCAGCTCGCATTTTCATCGTCGATTTATGGACGATAATTATATCAAAATGAATGCCAGACATGATATTGTCGTCTGTCTGACGACCTACGTGTCATTGCACGCGAACATTTCAGTTTCATAATTAATTAATTTTATATCTGCATGAAAATATCTTTCGGATATCAGTTAACAGTTTCCAAAGGCGTCAGTCACGTTAATGGGTGATGACTAGGTAAGCGAATCAATACGACAATATTCATCTGAGGGCCGAAAAGCATTATGCTTGCTTAATTCGAACAAGTGAGAAAACTATCGACACAAAAATAAGTATTTTATCAGTTACTATTTTAGTAATATTTCTCAGCTCGTACCTTTGGAAGACCAGCTGTTACTACTGACTAAATATGGAATATCAAGCCACTGCAAATTCATTCAGAGAATTGTAAAAAAGTACATTCATGACATCACAAGCAATGGGACAGGTTGGTAGAGATCAAATTTCATTTTGCTTGCTCCATTTGTTATTTGACTGAAATAAATACCCTATACTTTTCATGTGACACTGGACCCCAATGTTATTTTAACTTTTTATGTTTATTATTATATGATCGCCATCAGATGTTAGAAATATGTTCGGATATTTTCGAACCTGTTATTTTTCGATTTCTGATGTAACTTTCATGTTCTTCCCGGCGCACAATCGATGGTCTGGATGTTTCACCTGTCCCTGGACTGTCTGAAAAGATAAAATGGATTGGCCATAGGTATGATGTTAAAACAACCAATATATTGAGATCAATACTCACACATACAAAACCCAAAAATACTGATGAATATACCTTGTTCGTGTGGTGAGATTTATATAGGTGAAACATCAAGACCATTGATTGTGCGCCAGAACATAAAAGTGACATCAGAAATCGAAAAATAACAGGTTCGAAAATATCCGAATATATTCTAACATCTGATGGCGATCATATGATGGAATGAAATAATACCAAAATTTTATTGAGAGATTTAAATCAAGAAAAAAAAAGTTAAAGGAAACTGCGTGCATTATTTCATCGAACAACTGCTTTTCAACACATTCCATCGAAATGGACCGCAACTGGTAACCTCTCCTCAGAGATGAAATAAGAACTTATAGAATGGTGACTGATTAATACCGAACACCATATACATATATCGAGATACCAAATGTAAATCAAAAGAATGTATGTCAGATTTTATTTGACTCTGTCAAAGAAAGATTTTGTTATTTCCAAACCGCAATTCAAATAGTTTTCAGCGTCTTTCCAGCAAGTCTTGATAACGGAGGCCTCCGAAACGTCAAATTTTTTCCCAAAATAGGAGTATTCTTGGTTAATTTGATCCCATTTTTTTGAGATAGGCAAATTCAGTATAGGATACCTTACTGACAAATATATCATTAAGGACAGCAGTTTTGCGATCGCAGTAACTTATCGGGCAAATTAATTAATTTGCCCTTCCACACTTGTACAGATTTTTTTGGATTAACATTCTTTCATTTTCAGATTGTGGAAGGTTATAAACCCAAAAAATCATGTCAAGAATCAAATTTCCTCGACAAAATCAAACTTTCAATCAATATTTACTTCATTTATTCCAACAGAAGCTGCAAGCCTGTGATCGATTTCCATGGAGAGATGATTGATTTTACAACGTGTACTTTGAATATCTCGAAAAAAAAAATGGAAGTGGTTCATATCAGTCCAGTATTTCATTATATTTTATCGATGAAAATCCAGCGCAAAACAGTTTCATCGGGTTGGCAACAGCGGTAGTCCCAGTGACGGAGCTCGTCAGACATACGTCGTTGACTCGTCGGCAATTCGTTTCAAGACATTGTCTAACACAATATACCAATTAGGCACAATTGAGGATAACTAGTTTGATTAGAGTTATTAGCCTCCCAGATCCTCAACGGAGCCAAATGATGAGATGCGGTCCCCACGTATGACGCCGCAATCAGGCTCTGGAAACATCTGCCGCAGGAATGAGAAATACCGCAGGAATGAGTGCATGAAAAACCGAATTAGCTTCGTTGATGAATGGGATGAATTAACCAGTCGGTTGAAGAGTTGATTTACTGGAAGTATCTTTGACTTGGTACATGGAATTAGCACAAAGTTGTCACACACGAGTCAAAAGAATCAATTTGTTCATTATTCTTGATGCTATCATCAAGTTAAATTCTGTAGAGTGTGTAATGGAAATTTCTGTAACACAACTGTCATTTCATTGAATACCTCTCACGTCACGTCTTTCATATTAATGACAATTTATCATTTCTTCGAAGGCATTCGAGAATAACAATCACAAAAAAACTAATATTTCCCCACAAATGAAGCAGCGACTTACAGTAAAAATCAGTCGCAGCGCCACTCAGAGTTCAAGAATTTTTGCCGGAGAGTGTAAAAAAAATGAAATAGTAAAATCGACAATATTAGTTATTCAGTGCGTTATAATTCATTGGGCTGGGGCAGGACGAGTCTAAAGTTGTTTGACCTACCCTGTCGCTGACGAGCGGCAAGAACCACGAAACGCGTCAGCAGGTGGTCTTCCCCAGCCAGATGAAGGATAATCTGCTGTATAATTACTCTAAGCATTTTCAACTGAGTCTTCTTGGAAGAACGTTGCGCAAATATCTGTCAGATGTAATTCAATGTTCGTCGTGGTATTAGCCAGGGAAGTAGTTGTTTTCTGTCAGATGTTTGCCTCATATTTTGCACATTATCTAGAGAGTAATATGACATTATACTATTATTTATTTATAGCTGTTTACAAGAATCGCCATATTTTCAAAACCACATGGTCCTCAATATCGTTTTTGGAAAATCAACAAATCATTCCATCAATAATTGAGACTTAAGTGATGAACGTCATAGTAATAACTTAATGAAATATTACTAATGACCCACTGTGGACGATGCAATAACTCTTTTTCAAATAAAAAAAATACTAATAATATTAAAAATCTATTGGAAAGCTAGTCTGCAAATTTCCTATGTATCAAAAAGTGCTTCTTGATTCTGTATAAAAGTAACGAATATTATACGGTACAGTTAAATCAATCATAGCAGTTTTGAATCCTGAAAATCACCGCAAGTCCACAATTCAACTACTGTTTTCAAATCAATATCTTGTGGAATGCTGATTAAAAGTGATGCATCTTGCGTCTTCTCCTCTCCCGGATTAAACCTCCCATTTCGAATCAATTCCAAAGTAGATTGCACCACATTGTTACCGAAAGCTTAAAGTTTTAATAGACTTGTAAAGTAGGATGAATCGAAACTGCCAGGCCAGAAAGTCGCTTTTTCAATCTGGAAGAAGACGCATGTCCCAGTTTCGCTATAAATTGTCCCTCGCGAGTCAATACATCAACATATCAGCGTCAGTTTTAGTAGTTCCATACACAACAAAACATCTGCTGCCGCTGGAAGGCATGGCCGACTGGAGTTGTGCGCTGAAAACAACTGCCATGCGACATGGTCCGGTTCACAAGTGCTATTTTGTCAAAAAGCTGACTAGACCAGCGATAATTATGATTTTGGTCTTATTTGAATGCCATCACTTTTTACTTTTTAGTACAATGTTGGAAAAAAAGCGTGTTTTTCAGTTTTGTGAACTATAATTTTATTAATTTTTCAATGCCTCTGATAGTAAAAAAGTAAAAAATAAAGTTTCCCAATTTTTCAAACAGGGATATTTTCTAAATCCTCTCAATAATAGCTTCAAGAAGTGAAAAAATTCTAGGTTTTTAGTTATGAAATAATCAGGGTTTCCATCTTAACTTTCAACAGTTAAAAATTTACTGATCAGTGCTGGTCTTGATAGTCTTGGTTTTGGTCTTGGTCTCGGTCTCGGTCTCGGTCTCGGTCTCGGTCTCGGTCTCGTTCTCGTTCTCGGTCTCGGTCTTGGTCTTGGTCTTGATAGTCTTGGATTAAATGAGTCTAGAGTCTATGAGTTCCTAGCTTCAATTAATCTTCATTTGGTTCAATTGATATTGATACCGAAATATCATAAAGTATGACGGAAAAAACAAAGACCTAATCGAATGTCTACCTTAACCTATGTGTACGTGGGAAAAAAGTAAGTACTTACTTTCATGATTTCATGAAAAATTATATTTTATTACCTGTCAACAGGGATAAAATGTCAAACTTTTTTCCCGTCACAGAAAAAACATTTTTTATTCCTCAATATTCATTTTTATTCGATTAAAATATTTTTTCTAACATGCTTCTGATTCAGTCAACATACATAAGTGCGAAGGCCAATACCCGTTTTTAACCCAATTTTCACATCTTAATTGAAATTATAACACTATTCTCGGTACAGTTATCGATATTTCCTTTTTTTTTTTATTATATTACCTGTATCAAGTATCTTTTCTTAAATTTTTGAATATCTCATAAAGTTTCTGAAATATTTGCAAAAACCTGATCATTTCCCTCTTACTCACCAAATTGTTTATATATTTTGCAATTTCTGCTGGCTCCAATATTTCAGTTAATATTTTTTTATAGGTGCCATTCGATTCGAATGAATCCGAAATTATAATTTTTGGTACTCTAGTCAGCTTTCTGACAAAATCGCACTTTGAGTCAATACATCAACATATCAGCGTCAGTTTTAGTAGTATCACGCACAACAAAACATCTGCTGTCGCTGGAAGGCATGGCCGACTGGAGTGTTGCGCTGAAAAACAACTGCGATGCGACATGTTCCCCGACTCAATCTTCATGCAAATAACTGGAAGCGCAATGAAAGTTTCTAAAATCCGGAAGTTTTGTTGCAAAAAAAAACCGACGGCATTATGTGTTTTCCAGTCTGGTGCTATTTTTCACAATTTGCGTCGGTTCCCCGATTACGTTATGGAAATGTACCCTTCGAATCGCGTTTGGTATTGGTCAATTTTATTAATATGCAAACTAGAAGGGAAACAAAAACGAACGCGGTATCATGGCGACTGGCATTTCGTTCGAATATTCATTGCATATTAGATTCGAACGAAACACCAGAGTCGGAATCGCCCCACTAAGCTACAAGCCCATATTACATTTGGAAGGGGCCGAATAACCCAGCACGAAATATATTCAATGCTGCTATATGAAAATAATAATTAAAAAAACTGAAGAACACGCTTTACTCCCAAAAAAGACTAAAAAGTAAAAAATATTTACCCAAACGTAAAGCGTGGGAGTTTTCGTCCTATATTCTCATATTTTTCATTTCAATTTTATAATACTGAGCATTCAAGAGCTCAAGAGAACTTATATCAAACACCCCACGCTTTTTTTACAAGTGGAAGTGATACATTACAGATCATCTCACTCGCTCTCACACAAAATATTGCCATGCAATGGTTTCGTTGTCCCCAACTTTCAAGGTTTAATTTTTCCTCATAAATGGATGAAAAAATCTGGACGTGTTGGCAAAGATCTAATCTATGATCCCTTTTTCTCACTTTTTCGAAATTTAAATTGGTTCCATTCAAAAAAAAAAAAAAAAATGGAAAACCATCAAGAAACACGAATATTTTCAACTTTTTTCAAAAAAAACTAAATCAAATTTTGAAAAAGTGAGAAAAAGGGAACATAGATTAGATCATCTCTAACAAGTTCGAATTAAAATAACTTTAGTCACTATGCCGTCAATTCTGGGGGTGCATTTGACTATAATAATAATAATAATTTTTGATCTGAAGATGTGCTTTTCGGACAAAATATTCTTGTACGGCATTCCTCACGTTGGATAGATTATGAAAAAATAATAATAATAATTCAATCAAAATTTCCTGGTTCCGGTCCCATCATTTTGAAAATAAAAAAAATTCAGCATCGTTCAGCAAATTGTTATGATTTGGTAAGTTATGGAATGAAAATCTCCCAGAACCTACTGACATACAAAAATAGTCGGACCGGAAGCCAGGAAAATATTTCAATTACCAAATATAAAAAAAAAACTGGCTTCCGGTCTCATATTTTAATATGGCAGTAGGTCCTAGATTATTATTTCATAATCTAGGCAAGTTCGTCATAATAAATACGAACCTCTCGTAGATGAAGTTGAGCTACTGGAAGGAAATCCAGACTACTCTTATGACAAATTACCCAACATTTGGTTGAATATATCACGTATGTCTTTCCAGGGGAGTGTGATAATAGTTTGGTGATATTTTTGACGGATTTATAAATGCCTTGGAATGGACCCATCCTGGTCAGTTATGCCAGAAATCTGATACTTCTCTGGCTCTCCAGATATTCAGTGTTTATTTGGCAACATTCGAGGGAATCACAAGTGTAGGTTGTGGTCCAGTGGAACCTTTTGTTGCCACCTCTTTCGTGCGAAAGTCTACCGCTTTAATGCCTTCCATGCCAGATCAAATTCTTTCGACAGTACCTTTCCACATGAGCCAATGACGTGAATTTCCACCTGGGAATGAAGCTCTGAGTGAAGCTGCCAAGTACTAATTTGGAGCCAACATCAGCAACTTTAGGAGTCAATACCCATAGTCTACTCAACGTAGGCCAAGAGGACCCATTGATAATGGCCTATCAAATGTAGAACACTTATAAATGCTCTATAAACCTGTTGCGTTGATGATGATTCGTTTAAAATTCACTTCAATAATTGCATTCGTGACTGGAAATAACTAACGCCGACACCAATCTGAATCACCACTGAATATCAAGTGTCTCCATCAATTTCAGATTTCAGACCGAAACCAATTTCCTTGAATAAATTGTTAACCAAAGGAACTTCGAGTATTTCACGATCATTCGGCAATGCATAGCATGATTGAACTGGTAAAGCGCATCCCAGAACACCTGAGAATGTTCAGGTATTTGAGCTTGATGTGAACGCAATATGGGTGAGGAAATATCAAGAACGTCGTCAAATTCTGAAGATCGATTTCATGAAATATAATGAACTCGGAGTTTGAGTCGAAGAAGAAAGAATAAAATCAAATCAGGTGAACTTTATTCTCATGAAAACGGGCAAATTGCATTTGAAAATCATATGATGATGAAAGTTTCCAGAAAATTTGAGTAGAAAGATAGATAATCTATCGATCCATTCGACTCATTGAAAAGATCATTGAATATATAAAAAATTGAAAACGCATCAGTTAAATTGTTATTCAAATAAGGAAACAGCTCTGAAGTCGACAATAGGCTTGATCAGTCTAATTCAGTTTTTTGTTCGAAGTATATATTGAAGTGAATTCAATTCTAAATTCTAATTGCCATTCTTGAAATTGCCATGGTTGCTGATTCACTTGTTGAGGTGTGAGCCATTTCCAAGTGAATGGCCCTTACAGCAAGACATGTGAAAATCACACCCCAACTTTTTTCCTTTCTTCGTCCAATTTTGACAGAAACTGGACCAAAATAGTCCATCCCCATAAATGGTTTTATTTCTCTGTTTTGGTATCTGTCCCATCGAGGGTTGTATTGGTTTAGCTCTCTCATTTTTATATTTCGGCAGTTGGAAAATGCTGATTTTACTGCAGCTCGACCATTTATCACCCAATATTTCTGCCCTCGTTCAACACCGTTCCAACTCCCCTTGGTGAAATTTTTCATGGAAATATTTCATCAATAATTTGGAGTATTGATTTTCCGGGTATTTTGCATTCTCACTTAAACATTTTGCCAATACTAAAATACCATCTTTCAACTCTGAGCAGAGATTTCGTAGTCTACAATGAATGTCCATGTCTTTTCCTTTCTCCATATTATTGAAATCTTCCGAGAAGCTTTTATATTTTCTCCACTTCTTCAAGCTACCCTACTGAAAGTTCTTTCTGGAATTTATCACCACCCTCCTTCATTCTCTTGATCTCATACACCATGCTGAACATCTCATCGATATAAACCATGAAGAAAATTTTTTGACATAAGGCAGAAAACTTCTGTGCTCTGAAGTTATGAAATGATCTTGAATAAATTCAGCTTTCATTTCTGTGGTACAACTTTCTGTAGAATTCTTCATTTCTCTAGGCCAATTTTTTTCTGATTGTCGTAGGAACTCTGAACCAACAAACCATACATCTGAGATAATTTCTTTTCTTTCGTCACAGAATGGCCTTGTCGCTTCACAAGATCGTTATTTTCTCCGGATTCTTCAATCTTATGTAACAATCTGTGATGAAATAACCTACAACCATTCATTCCGCATTGTTTCTCTCTTCTACACTTCATTTTCTGATGGTTTTTCTCAAATAGGAAAAACAGAGTTTCTTTTCTGTTAGAGTTTTCTATCTTTCTTCAATGTCGTCTTTTGATAGCACTAGTAATGATTTCATGAAGTAATTTCATATCATTTCCAGAGCGTTTTCTATTTCCATCGTCTTTCTGGATGTTATTCACCCACTCTGCTACGGATTCAATTCTTTGCTGTTGATTTTCTTGAACGAGTTTATGGGTAAAACATTTGATCTCACTGAAACACTTTGTATTTCTTCTCCTGCATCTAGTTCGGCATTTCGAAGTTCTTGTTCTAGATTCGATAGTCGCATATTTTCTTCTATTCCTTTTTGCATGAATCCATAGTGTGGTCTCTGTCTCTTCTCCAATTCTTGCTTCTTTTTTTTCATTTTCCAAAGCTAATTTTCTTCTCTTCAAACTCACCAAATACCGTTGAGAGTTTGTCCTTCGTGTTGTATGCTTTGAGGTCAATGAAAGCACTAGATTGGGCCAAACAAAATCTGCAGAAAGGCTTTCATTAAGTCCTGCTCCGGTTCGTTTCGGCCCCTCATTTCCATCCTTCTCCATCTCGTGTAATGGTCGGAGTAACCAAATACTCACATCTTTTTCAAAATATTCAGTTTTTTATACTTCTTTTTTCAGTCAGACACATATATTATTATTTACTTTTTTTAATAAATAGTCCTTTAAAACGATAAAACAAAGTAGACAAAGTAAGTATCGATACCTACCATAAGTAGTTTATCTTCAAAAAGGGACAAAATAAAAACTCATTGTGCATCACTTTCCTCAATTTCACTTTATTTAGCACCCATGTTGATTTGTTTTTTAAATAGATTTAACGCCTCATGTAAAGACTTATGTTTTCTGTGGCTTTCAGGACATCACCAGATTCAATCGTAATCAAACTGATGGAAATAATGGCTGATGTACAATCCAATTCCTATCTGAATTGCTTCTTGACGTGTTTAACACCATCTTCCAAATGATTTTCTGAATGACTGGAAAGATCGGGATCGGCACCACCTGTAGCAAACCACAGTAGAAATAAACGAAATCGCGCTTGTGTGTGAAAATGCGAACATTCAGGAGATTTCAATTTGGATAAATACTATATCCCCAGCTTTTTCCTAGATCACATCATAAAATCGGAAATTTCATTCGATCCAACGCAGAGTTGGATCGTAACTTTCGTAATGAAGGCGATAAAGATATTGAAAAGTGCCAGTTTGTACTCAGGAAAATATGTTTAAAGAGTAGCGTATACAGGTCGCGGAGGGTAACACGTTAGTTCCACGATAAGTAAAGAAAAATGTCAATTATCCAACTGAGACTTATTTTGAATTATTGGTATTTACAACTTTATAGTGAAACTAACAAGAACAAAGTAAAAACATCAAAATGATTGATCGGTGCTCCGGGGCGGCTTAAATGGTATTGGTGGCGCATTCGCTTTCAGATCTGCAGGGAAAGCCGGAAAAACCTGCAACACCACATCATCTGAAGAGTTGGAATTCCTTGATAGAGAATTTCTAAAGAGGTCCGACGAATTGTGACAATCTGCTCTACGGTAAAATAGGATGTATGGTGTCTTCGAAGGCTCCAAAAGGTCCAGTTCCAAAAAAGGTATTCTATTTACGCAATTGTCATCAAATTTGTACCAGCCCGTTTTATCTTTGGCTAAGGTGTAATAGTGGCCAAAATCTGCTCCAGAACCAAAGTGAACAATGACTGCGTAAAGCTCGTAATTGCTGTCGGCTAGATTGGGGAGTTCTTCTAGCTTGATTCGTTGAAATAGTTTGATGCATCTTTGGGTTGCTGAGTCATAACTGAAGAGCTTCAGAGTTATGATCAGATTTGCAGGTGTTTCAACTATTATACATGTTATTTTATGACTGTTTGTTGATATGGCACAGCTTTGACAGTACAGTTGACTATCACCTGTTAGGTATTCTGGTCTCAGGTGATGAATGAGTAGATTCTGTATGGGCTGAATTTCTGAAACATTGGGAAACGCGAGCTCTAATTCAAAAAAGTCATTGAAGATCCTGCTATTCATTATTGGTTCCTCCATTGAATAGTATGTGGAATGGTGACGAGAAGCCGAAATGTACGAAGTGCACAATGAGTGAAGAAAGTACGCGAAATCCATATCAATTCATAAGTTCCCGAAAATTTTAATAATCCATTTAAAACGGTTTTCTTCGACAGAAAGATTGCAAAGATAGAATATTGCCATCGATTTTCCTGTAGAGGGATTGGACATGAGTAATTATGCTACAGACAATGTAGCCCCTTCTTGTTGCTATAGTCTGTATGCATTGTCTAATCATAGTGAATCTACCTACAGCGGACACTACACAGCCCTCTGCAAACATCCGTATGTGAGCACGTGGCATGAATATAATGATCCACTTGAAATAGTGTACAAGCCCAGGCTAATTTTGGGGGGGTCATTTGACCCAGCATGAATTATATTCGGAATTATAGTGCCACATAAAAAAACTCCTTTACGGGGGGGAGGGGGATTTTTCGACGAAAGATTCTTGTACGGCATTTCTCAAGATGATAGATCAATTAATAATAATCGAGTAGGACCTAATGCCGTACAAAAAAACGGTACTAGAAGCCAGGAAATTTTTAATTTCCGCAATTTTCTTTTATAAAATCATGAGATTCATTACTGTGCGGCATTTGTATAACTACATTTTGTTTTTCAATATAGATAGGAGTTTCTAACCTACCCCAAAAAATCCTAAGTTTGTATTTAAAAGAAATGAGTTTATGGGTGTTGAAAAATAGAGAAGAATCAAAATTGGAAAAATAGTTGAGCATGGAATGACATTGATTTCTCACGAGTATATAGATTGTTTCGATGTGATGGTACCATGTAAGATGATGATGTATTGGGACTATTACAGATCGCATGGAATTATTGTCATGTTTATACAACAAAATTAGTATGAGATGAGATGAGATGTGTTGTGGGTCTGCAAACTGTCACTACAACTACATTAATATATATTAAGAACAACACTGGTCCCTACACAGAGCCCTGAGGTACCCCGTTTAACTGACTGGGTGAAGAGTATTTGACAATTAGAAAAACACATTGCTGTCATTATCATTATGTCTAAGGTAGGATTTCATTAGTCCCAAGTTATCAAGTATGTAGTACGCTTGTTTATGCAACAACATATTAAGTCGCAGAATAGGCTACATTCTTTGTTATTATATCCATTTCTATGAATAATATCGATAGTAGAGGAAGGTTTTCTGAACCTATACTCAGCTTTGTTCAATATATTGAGAATATAGAAATGTTTTCCTATTCTAATTTTGAAGGCTTTTTCAAAAATTTTGCTAGATGTGGGAATTTTAGTAATTGATTTGAAATTATTGCAAATTTCTTGAGAACCTTTTTTCTGTAAGTAAGGAAATTATCGTGAATTTTTTCAAATCAGTTTGGAAACATACATTCTTCTAAGTACACATTTGAGAGTTTTGTCAGTGGAATAACTAAACTAAATTACCAGTATATTTTATAATTTGTCAGTTTATATAAATATCACAACAGTTCGTGTTTTTCACACTGAGGATGATGTCCAAAATAGAAATTTCCCGAAACACATTGTGATGTTCAATTTTGAAGGTGAACTTTTGCAGTGGGTCCATACGATTGAGATTATTTTGTGGTAATTCATTTCTGATTTCATAAGCACAAGACTCATTTTAATTTTCAACGCCCAAAAACTGTCATACCTCGCGACCGCAAGAACCTGTTTCCACCCCCGCCCCACCCCGAGCGTGTATAATTTCCCGGAAGCCAACGGATTGCTTCTTGACATGTCGTGTCCAGAAAATACTAAATGGGGTGTATAAAGGACTTTTCTCAATGGTTGCTCGGTAGCATTTTGACTCGCACCACCTGTAGTAAGGGTAGACTCGCGGAAACGATGCGCGCGTCTTTGCGGGGCGTGTGGAAACTGGAAGGGTCGATCGGCGAGTCGAGTTAGTCTTCGCGCAATGCTACCACGATCGAGTATATAACCGCGATTCTGCGGTGGGCGAACGCACAGTATCGTTCTGTCGTCCCCTATTTCGGATGATAGCCGTGACTCTACAGGTATCGCTCGCGACCGACATGGAAACGCGGGACCCTAATCGCGGCAGCAGGAATTAATAACGTCGAATCAAGTTGGCTGGTTAGTGCGGAAGTCGTTGAAAACAATAGAACAACTGACTACTATGAATTACCCACGCCAGAGTTAGGTATATTGTCGTTAACTCTGTTCTGGATAGCTACGAGCTGCTTTTACGACGAAAAACATATTTTTCTCATCTCTTTGGCGTAATGTGCGACTCGAGCAGGGCCGGTTTGGGTGAAATTTTTCTCTCTGACACTTCCTTGAAACGCAACAAGTCTGTGTAGTGTGATTAAGTCTCTGGCAAGGAGAGCATGTGTTAGCAGGCTCTCACGATGGATTATGTTAGCACGGTGTGCTGCAGCTTGGCTTTCCTGCTATATTATAACACGCTGGACGCCGGATTTGTCTATGATGACCGGTGAGTGGTCTGAATTGCGATAAACAGGGTCCTTTGTTTCACAACTAGCTTGTAGATTGAAATGCGGTATATTTTTCATTGGGTTAGACAAAACGTCTTCCAAGAATAATTTATAGTAACAAAAAAGTATTTTTTTTGTCTGGGTACATTGCCCTTGTTGAAGATTCATTGGTACCCAGATGTATGAAATGTTTTGCCTATAATCACCAAGAAATAAATTACAAAAATGGTATAACCAGTTGTAAACTGAGAAATAAAAAATTCATATGTTTTTGTACCAATTTATGATATAAAGTGGTATAAAGTGATATGAAGTGTTATAAAAACAAGAATTTTTATTTCTCTCCCCACCCAACCCACTGTGCAAAACCTCGTAGAATAAACGTAATTAAATAGAGTCACAAAGGTACATTATCACGATGTGAATCTTGTCCCAATAAACTCTCAAAGACAAATTCAAAGTTGTTATATCTGAATAAAAAAATATTGCAGGAGCGTTAAATAAGAGTCGTATTCAAAAAATGAGCTGGAACTGCTTTGTTTCAGCAGAAGTACTTTCAATACTTATGAATGAATGAAATCGTTACGTACATTGTGTTTCTAGTAGTAAAATCATTACATTCTCTGACGACAATGTGAATTATTGGCCGAGGCGTTAAGCATTGAAGTTTGAGAATGTGTTTTCACTACATACCTTGTATAAGTTTAATTATAGTACTAGCCCAAAATAATGTTTTGTCGCACAAAGAACAAAACGATGCTAGCAAGTTGGCCAGGCTCAAGCGCAATATTCATCTCAAAAAATCAGCCTCGTTCTTTTTATCCAATTGCAAGTATTTCTGGTCCTAAGAATTTTCATATTTATTTTGAATACTGTCAATATGGTTGATAAAACAATTCCAATATTCAAATTATTATACAAACTTCATCATTTTATGCCCTTACTTGCAGTACGCTCACATTTAACACACAATTTTTCAAGAAATTCTATGTAAACTATGACAAAGCGATAGATCAGGAGTGTGCAATGAGGAAACAACGACCATGACCTTTTTCTCTTATTATCATATCCCTATTTGATGAGATAGTTGAAGCAGTGTATCTCATTCAACATATATTCAGTGTGAATGTATAGCAGATGAGTAATAGGTAATTATCTCGTCATTCAACCTCGCTGGAAAAAGTAACAAGCTTTATAAAACGATCCGCTAGAATTATTAGAGTAGTTGTAACCATTTGTAGAATAATGGCCTCCTCTCAATTTGTCAAAATGACTATATCTTAGCTCACTGTCATTCAATATATGGATTAGACGAGGTGGTTCTATTTTTGGCCAACACGTACACCAGACTTGACCCATCTTGATTTTTAGGTTTGGGAGTGAATTACGAGAGTAGAGATGGAAAAACGGTTGATATCTTGTATGAGACATCAAGGTAGATATTTGGAGCAAAATATTCAAATACGTAGAATAATTTTTGATTGTTATATTTTCATGTATGCATATGGAAGATAGATTTTTTTGAGGATGATTTTGTTAACATAATATCTATTTACTCGTGAAATATTCTCTTCAGGTATCGCTCGCGACATGAAAAATCTACACCCTAATCACGACAGGATTTAATAACGTTGAATCCAGTTGGCTGAGCAGTGTGATTATCATGGAGGAAATCATTGAAAACAATAGAGCAACCAACTACTTTGATTGAACCACGCCCAGAGTTAGGAAGATTGTCATTGACTCTGTCTGGGCTGCTTCCACGGCGAAAAACATCTTTTCTTTTCCCTTTGGCGTGATATGCGAGTTGGACAGGGCCGGAGTTGGGGAAATTTCACTCTCTGACACTACCTTGAAACGCAACAAGTCTGTGTAGTGTGATCACTTCTCTGGCAAAGAGAGCATGTATTAGCAGGCTGTGACGATGGATTGTGTTAGCACGGTCTGCTGCAGCTTGGCTTTCCTGCTGTATTATAATAGGCTGGACGCCGGAATCGTCTATGATGACCGGTGGTCTGAATTGCGACAAATTGGCTTGATTTGAATAATTTCCGTTGTACTGTCGGGCGGACGATAATCTGTGGTCGGGGGTGACAGTGGGTCGTTCTCCTCGAGGATTTATCACGCCGGAAGTAATAATAATAGGTTTCCTTTGTTTCACGACTAACTTGTAGGATTGAAAGATGGGATCTATTTCGCTTCATGCGCATAAATTGAAAATATTGCAGTCCTGAAATCTTGCCCAGTACTCTTGTAATAATTTGATTGATATACGTACCTACCCATACTATTTATGCTTTATATATACAGTGCCTCCGTGAAGTGATAAGTGGATAAATTCGTTTAATTTCAATGAATGATTTTTGGGAAAAACGCTCAAACCCGTCAATTTTTATTTCAATTTTCGTATCTCTTCGATAAAGTTGTAGATTGAGGAGAAACTGTACATTGAAACTAAATTGATATGTAAGAGCCTCTACTGACAACAAACATAAATATTTTACTCGGAAAATTATAGACTACCTATATTAGCCAATAATGATATATTAGTCTGCCATACTGTAATTTTATTACCCTATTATTACGACGATAATGATCATCCCTAGTGTAGAGACAATCAGAATCATTATAATTGGCCTAACATAAAGTTTCAAACAGGTAGTTATGTAAATCACCGATGGCAACAACAACATGATGTGTGTTTGGTAAAATATCGAATTCACCATGAATGTTTCCAATGAAATGCGAATTATCCGGATAAATTCTCCACGAAACGTATGAACATACTTTATGAGAAATTGATGAATTTCGAATGATAAATGTATTTATGTATTTATATATCCACTAGTTCAATTGAGAGCAACCATAGCAGTGCGAAGGAATCGAAGAAAGTAATTGGTGCCAATTCCTTGATTTCCTGACATTATTCCTCTACGAGAAAACACGAACAATTTTCTTTATTTATTCTTTTAATTCAATATTTCCCCCTCATGTGTGAAATGTGTGAAAAAAAGAAAGGGTATTTCGACATCGTTAAAATTATCGTCTCTCCTGCACACTTATTGAACTTCTTCAAAATCGTCGCTTATACTTTCTACCTCAAATCATTATCATCTTCATCATTTTCAATAGGTATTAGAAACTTAGCAACGACAAGGAAACTATTATTTGATATATTTTCATCTATTCTTTGCGTTAGCGCCCGTGTCTAAAGTTTTACGTGAAAGACAGCACAAAAACGTCACCAAATGCAAAAAATACTGTGCATGCTAACTAAGCTGTCAGATTGTAATAATAATCTCTTTCTGAAGATATCTCTATTTATAGAGAACTGATGGCCTTCGCAGTAAAATGATATAAACTACATGAGTACGATGGCCCTTGCGTCGAAAAAAGTCCCTTCTGGCCCATTGAGGTACCAAAATCCCAAAATATATATAGTAATGTATATAAAAATGAGCACAAAAACTGGACGATGTTGTGAAGTATGGCGTGATTTTGACTGGGCATGCATTAAAAGGAAAAGACTTGAATATATAAGCAAACTGAGAGCAGATGGTGAGGTTGATCATTTCTCGAATAACTATCTCATAACTTCGTGCTGCTGCCGTCCCTTCTTCTGTTTTGGAAGCGTCTGTGTATACCGTGAATATCTCATGGTAAATTCAACACAGGGGCTACAATCCATATGGGAACAATATTCCAGGACAGGTTGGATCTGTGCCTTATGAATAATAGTTGACGGCACATACAATATCTGTTAGTACAAAATAGATACACCAGTTTTTGAGAAGCAATTATGGCAATGGATCTCACATGGTTTCCCCTGAAAGGGTTCCATTTTTGCCTGACAAGAAACTTTCCTAGCAGTCACTCATTGAAACAAACAGCCAACTCAATTTTATATGACCTAGTTTCTTTCAACAGTAAGAAAAAAAAGTTCATTCTTTGCTGCTTCATTTCCGTGAAAAATCATTTCAGTATCGATATATAGATTCCTTCCTGTCAGTCGCATTCCTCCATATCTCGAAAATCACTCATCTGTTGGAAGTAGAGTACAGCAATAAATATTGGCGACCCTCGTCACTTTAATATGCTCCTCAGACTTTTTATAGATACTTTCGAAGTGAAAACGGTTTCGTGGAATAGATAAGGGCCTCTCCAATTGGACATAACATATTTTATTGCCTTCAACATTTTTATTATTGAATTAGCAACTTTTATTTCGATGGAATTAGGGCCTCGTAAAATTATTATGCGGTGATATTGAAATGTATTAGAATATCTTTATGATGCAGTATTATAATGCGAAATTCCTGGTGATTTTCAGTTTTTGAGATATAAAAACGTGAAATACTTTTACGATATTAGAGTACGCTGGTTATGATAATATCAGAGCTAACAAGCAAAACTACTGAAAATAAAGTTTGCGGTAATACAGACATGGAATTAAAATAATAAAAACTGAAATGAAATTTCTGTGCATGAGTGAATGTTTTCATCGACATCATACTAATAATCATCTCTTCATTAACTAACATAAAAAGCTGAACTCAGAGTGTCGAAGTAGTAGTAGTAATCATGGGGAGGCCGCTGCCGCAGCCAAGCAAGTAGGCCCCAATGGACCCTGTCTGCCATCCCCCGCTCTCCAAATAATAACATTGCCTCTTCTAGTCTTCCTTTCCGAACCTTTTTGACTTTCTGTCTGCCTGCCTGTCCGTCCACTCTAATTCGATAATATCCTCTTGTTGGAGTTTTTCAACTCCAATCTTAGCCTCCCGTACGCCTCATACTCGCCAAGGAAGTGAGACGAAGTTTCTTCATCTTCTTCGCACATAATGACAGGTGTCTACCTAGTTTGTTATGGCGTGTTAGTATTCCTATAAGGAGGCGTAGTGTTTGGCAAGTTCTGCCTAAAAGCCACGCCAACCTTGACTTGCTGGAGCCGGCCACAAAGTCTTTCGACTGTCTGCAGCTGGCGGTGTTCCTCCAAAGTTTGTTTAGTTATCTTTCCACCCAATCAGCTAGGGCCGAAGAGATTTGACATCTTGCGATGCCCAGTACTGGCTCCGGTTCTGGCAAGTTCGTCTGCCACCTCGTTTCCCGGCATCCCCATGGACCAGCAGCCCATACTAACTCGACTTCCTTTGTTTCAGCTAATTTTTCGAGAGCAGCTCCGCATTCCTGTGCCACGACGGAACTTGGTTTAGGATGGTAGACGGCTTTGAGCGTTGCCTGACTATGCGAACAGATTTAAATTATTACGGTTGGAATGGCAAACACTTCAGTTTAGAAAACTGTTGTGTATCTTCCCCAAGCTTTCCCGTATATCTCTTCCAGCCAGGAATATGCCTACGCCCAAAGACTGTTTGTCGGTCAGACCGAACCGTCCGTGTAACATAATAGGCTTTCTGGTCGAAACTCCATTGTATTTCCTTCCCATTGTTACCAAATTTTCTATTCCATCGCAGTCTATCTTGTGCGCTTCTCACTCGGAGGGCGGAAATAGGAATCTCCTGCTCATCCCACTGCAATTTCCGCATGACCTATCATCTCTCCTTCGTTTATCCAGGCCTTTGAAACTCGCATCCCCAAATAGACTGCCATTGCCTCCTTCTTGATCCAGACTGGAAGGGGTGGTAGCCTCAACAATACCGCGGTTGGGGTCGTTCTCGTTATTAGTAAACAGGCTAACCTCTGGACCTTACTGAGTTTTCGACCTATTATGCAACTCTGTGCGCCTGGTCACCATACAGCTGACCCATATTGGATCTTTGGTCTTACGACCGCCGTGTATAGCCAGCGCATTATCTCTGGATTGGTTTTCCAATTTTTCCCTACAACTCTCCTCAGCTGCCACTGGATTGCTACTGACTTATGAATAATCCTATCGACATGTGGCCTCCATAAAAGTTTCGAGTCCAGAACCACCCCCAGGTATTTGCCCAGCTGAGCCAATTGCAGCTCTTGGGCGAACATGGTGGGTGGTCTAAACCCATCTTTTTTTCTGCGCTTGATGAACAGGATCATCTCTGTTTCCTTTCAGTTATCCTGAATGCGGCCTACATACGGTCGCAGATGACTCCAATGAATCGTTCGCTGACTAGGACAACTTCATCATCCGCGTATGATCGTGCCTCGAAGCTTAGGTCTGTGAGTAAACTCAGGAGTTCGTTTATGACCAAGTACCATAGGTGGGGAGAGAGGCAGCTTTACTGAGGGCAGCCCCTCCCTCACCTCGGCTTTCAGTCTGAGGTCCTCGCTGGATATTTCAACCTTCCTTTTCTTTAGTGACGATTCAACCCAGCTGACCATCGAGTCAGCTGTTCCTCGGACCATTAGCGCTGCTTGTATAGGCTTGTATAGTCTTTTCAACTCTTTGTACTACAGTGTGGAGGGCCGATTCTGTTAACCTCCCTTTTCTGTATGCTTGTAAGGTTGATGGGTCTAACTAACTGAGAGTGTAAGCCGCAGGTTCAAGAATTGAGGACCGGAAGCATATTGATTAAGTGCATCTGACTCGATATTGGGAGGCCCAGGTTCGATTTCTTGCTGGTCCACATTTTTATTTCAGTTTTTCAATGTTTAATTTTCATTTATTGGTGTTGTATACACTAGAGATTTGAGATACTTCCATAGGAGAAAATCTAGGCTATTTAGATCAGGGGACCTGGGGGGCCCTAACTGAGGTCCAGCTCGCCCTATCCACTTGTTGTCAAACACTTCATCTAAATATTGCCGATCCAAAACAGAATAATGTGCTGGGACGCGTGCATGTACCATATTTGATTTCTGAGCAAACGAGGTGAGTCTTCAAGTAATAAAGGCAATTCGTGTTGCAAAAAATGCCTGTATGAGTGACCATTAAGTCTCTACATGGGTGAACTCTAGGAATAATCCTTTCCTCGCGAATATCAGTTTTCCTGCCATACACAGTACACAATTTTTTTGATCAACATTTACTGTCTCTTATCGGAAAAAATAATTGAAATATTTCTTGTAAACGTATTCATTACGTATTTATTATAGAAGAAAATCAGAATTGGAACCAATGAAATCACCTTTACGTGAAAATTGGAACAATTATATCCAAAGAATTTTCCTTAACGTTTAGCGTTCATCGTATACAATACCCGGTATAATAAAAGCTCTCATGTGTTGCCTCAATGCTTTCTGTCTGAACTGCTAATTCAATTAGTTGGCGTTGGGAAGATAACTGCAACACAAAAACAATTAGGCGTGGTGGATGTTCATCAAAGCGAGTGAATTATTTCGTGCCATATATGAAATTGAATGGAACAATAGCAGCGTAGCAAAGTACTCGATTTGTGTTCATCACTCCTCTATTTCATTGGAAATTAAAAAAATTGTTCGTACATTCGTAAAAGAGTAGTCAAAACTCCATTCGTTTATGAAATCGATTGATGTTCGCATGCACCCGGCGAACAAATTTTCAACTATTTGCAAAAAGTTCAATCACTGTTGCACGAAAAAACAAGACTACTTCTTCAATAGAAATTGAAACAGTTTTTTTTATGCAACTCATCAGTGCTTACTCGTCAGGTGTACAAGAGCCAAAAGCATAAAAAAAAAGAAAAAGAAAAACAATTGCCCGAAAACAATTTCCCCAAAGACAATTCCCCGAAAAAAGTTGCCCGAATGGACAATTTTCCGAAACACATCGAATGTACAATTGCCCTAATAGACAATTGCCCGAAAGGAGAATTGACCGGAAAATGTATTTTAGTGCAACTTTATAAAGTTATAACAAACATTTCCGTCATGTATTAAATTTCCTCGTACTCAATTGTCTACGTAAGCTTAGTTCGTTCTGATTAGATCAGACTGAATTAGCTCTCCTTACAGAATGTATGTACGAGATTTCCACGTGCTCAAATGTCTACGTTGGGTTAGTTCGTTCTGGTTAGATCAGACTCAATAATTTCTCATCAGAAAATGTATGTAAAAAAATCCGTTTTTTCTGTTTTCTGGGAATTTTTTTCGGATTTTTCCTGTTTCTTTCCGGGGTACTAGTTTCTTAGTTTCATTTCATCGGAAACAATATGAGCAGCAATAAGTATTTAGATATATTCTTAGGCCAATTTTCTTTTTAGTTAATTTTTCTTCGGGCAATTGTACATTCGATCTATGGGAAAGAAATTTGAAAATTATGTTAATATATCAACCCACCTTTTCAATTAAAGAATTTTCATCAAAATTCTGACTACACCACTGGATTTAGAGTACTTCCAGATACATTTGGTCAGAATTTCATCGAAATCTGTTCACAAATATAAAAGTTATAAAATAATAAAATTTTAAATTAGTGGAATTTTAGGAAAATTTTATTTTATTATTTCATAATTTTTTTATTTATGAACAGATTGAAATTCTGACCAAATATATTTCGAAATATTTTGAATCCAGTGGTGTTGTCAGAATTTTGATAAAAGTTCTCAGATTGAAGTAGTGGGTTGATTTATTGACAAAATTTTCAAATTTTATACCCATATAACTTTTTTATTGATGGACTCATTCATACGAAATTTTTAACCACTTGAAAATGTCGTGAATCCAGTGGCGTCGCCAAGTTCTATTTAAACAAATCGCTAATATGTTTTTCGGATTTTTGACCTTAAAAAAAATTCGAAGTAGCCTTGAAATTTTCATTTTTATTTCTAATTCATGGCACTCAATTAGAACTATTAATGCTCTATCTATTGAAAAAAAAAACTTCCGAATCGGATAATAAATAACAATTTTAGAGAGGTGGCCCGCTTTCTAATGGGTCACTCTGTATATATACATTTTACTTTTTAAAATCAATGTTTTATCATTTTTCGCCACATGACAATAGTACGGATGTAGATATATTTTCAGTATTTTAATTAGAAGTCATATCAGGGATCATTTCTGCTGCAAGTAGTTAAAGCTATTAAATCTAATCTAATTTACTCTCAAGAGACCTTCCCCCTCACCCCCGTCTCTTCTTTCTTCATTTTAAACTGTGATCATGACGGCATTGAGTTGCAAACAATTATGCGGAAGCCTGTTTCCATTCTATTCTCTGATAGAGTAGGAACAATTTATTCCTCGTATAGCAATATTTCGTACAAACATATCCACCATACATTGTGGAGTTCTAGTCAAACAACATCCTTGGCCAACCGGAATATTTTCCATTGTACGCCGAGAATTCCAAAATCAACAATGAACGCGAACGTTGGCATAGATTTCCCGCAACCCTTTTCCAATATTGTATATCCGCCCTTCCGTATCTTCATAATATTTCAGTCGTATTTCAGATAGCTAATAGATAGTCGAGTGAAATGTGTTTATCTTGGGCAATACATCATTGATGACGCTTCTGGAAAATTTGAATGGGAAAACGAGAAACGCGTTTCGAAAGTTTGTCAATTTTATTCGGTATCTGTCAAGCCGAACGAATGATTGATTCTTGGGGTGCGTTTCCGTTGTCTGCTGTAAGGGGTACATTTGCATGTGGAAAATAATTGCTATAATCGATATGCCTGATGAGTGCCGATGAGGGCAGTATATAACGATTATATGATAATGAATAATTCATTCACCTAAACATGCAACGTTCGTCGAAAGAGGGATGATTCGAAGTGAGAAATGGAATTTTTCATAGATATACCAATAGCGATATATTCGTGGAGCATACTCCATATGACCCACCCTTTGAATCGAGTTAACATTGGGACAGTATTGTTACAATATTGTGAAAATATTGGCAAAATATTGAAATAATAATATTGGCGAGAAAAAAAATCTGAACATTCGGCGATATTGGTCCAATATTTGAAAAATTAAATTGGTGTAATATTCTCGAAACAATATTGGGGTCAAAATTCAATTAACCCCTCCGTTGATTGACTTGTTAACGCATTATTCAATATATGTTACTATAATTCAGCTGGGGGGTTTCTCACCCAAGTTTGATCATAATTCATTTCAATATAGTTTATTGAATATTCGACCAATATTCAGATTTCAATGATAGTGATAATAAATGTATTTCGTAATATTCTATCAATATGATCTTTCAAATATTGGCATGAGGTTTTCGTAACAATCTCAATCAATATAGGGTCAATAATTTTCCGAATATGGATTCAATAATATTCCACCAATGTGCTGTAAAACTTGGACATACATTATTTTTTATCTCTCTAAATCGATATGAGACTAATATTGATGAGAACAAAAAGTATTTTACCCCTTCACCACACAAGTAATTTAATTCCTAGATGCGCATTTCGATAACAAAGTTACCTTCATCTGATGAAGGAAAATAATAATCGAGTGCGTCAGATTTTCTAAAGGGGTGTTAAGTGCACAAAAAAAAAGCTCTCATTCAATAATCTGACGATTTCTATGTGACGCAAACTCGCAGCCATTATTATAATGTGAAAAAAAATTCGCCATTTCTTAATACTGAAGCGCGTCAGATTAAGATATATATAGTTCACCTTTATGTTCTAAACGTGCTGTCTCATAATCTGTCGATTATTCAGAGGGATTCACCTAATCTGCCAAAATTTTTTTTTAAATTTTTTTAAAATCATTGAACTTATTTAATTGAAAAACTCAGTAATTAGCATGCAAATAAATGAGTGTATGTTTTTTAAGTAGAATACTTGTATTTATGAAAAAATAAAAAAATAAATACTCAAAAAAATTATTTTTTATAATTAATTGATTAATTAATCATCAGTAGAATCATCTTCCTCTTCTGGCTCGATTTCATCCTCAGATTGCATATCTGTAACAAAAAATCATTAAAATATTTAACAATATTTCTTTCATGAATAACGTGTTTAATTAGTTATTGGAGAAAAGAAATACCGGATTCTGGAGTATCCTCACGGATATCAGGTCCGCTCCGACGATATTCTGAATATTTAAACATTTTTTAAATCTTTTTAATGTAAATATAATTGTTTTTGTAAAGTAGTTTCACCACAAAATACACACTTCAAATTAATATCAGTCATAATAAATATTTATAAACTTTTATTCACATAACTAATATTGAAATAACAAAATAAGCCGAAACTTTGAAAACACGTTGTCAATAATATGTCACGAACGGGTCTCTGTGATCAGCTGTGATGGCGTCATGGCAACAGAAACCAGAGTGGGGACGCAGTGAGAGAGTTAAAGATAGAGAAAGAGTGAGAGAGGAATAGAACCACGGAGAGGGAAATATAGGCATCAGCAGCTGCGCGCATTAAACTTTATCGACGAATTTTTGTTATTTCGGCTTGAGGAAATCAGCAGATTATATATTTTTTGTTATCCTTGAATAATTTCCTTCAAAATGACGTTTTTTTACAACTTTGCTGCCCTCCCCTTTCTTTACGTCACCCTCAAATTGTCAGCTTAGTGGAATATACACTCTAAGGGCCACATAGTTTTTTTTTTAATTTTTCCGACTTTAAACTTGGAAATTCCGACTTTCACGGAGTTTTATTTTTCCGACTTCAAAGTCGGAATTTTGGAGTTTTGGCTCGATATTCCAGTTCTTTTGCTTCATGCAAGTCACACATTGTTGATCTTCTTCAGTGTGACAAAAGCTATTTTTGTTTACTGAGTGTTAACAATCCAATTGAACGATAATCGTTTCGGACCGATGGTTTCCTCTTCTTACTCCGATATACACCTACGACGTAGGCTTATTATGGCATATACCTATTTAATTTATTTGATACTTTCCGGCAAAAATTCTAGAACTCTGTTCACTTCCTGGACTCTTTGCTACCGGGGAGTGCTTTTTGGATCTTCCCGCGGGTGGCGCTGCGACTGACTTTACTGTAAGTCGCTGCTTCATTTATGAGGAAATATTAGTTTTACAGTGGATTATAATTCATTGGGTTGGGGCAGGACGGCTCTAATGTTGTTTCGAGGTGAGAACCTCGAAAGGCATCTGCAGGTGATCTTCCCCAGCCAAATGAAGGATAATTTACTGTTTAATTACATTAAGCATGGTATTAACTAGGGGAGTAGTTGTTTTCGGAATGATGAGTTGATTCTAACAGGGAACAGATGGCTTCAGAGCTGTCTGTGTTGACCCTTGCATTGATAAGATAAACTAATCTGCACGTGGTGTCCCCGTATGAATCAAAACAAAATTCTGGTAGTTCGTTGCTGGAAGCACTTGTAATTTTCTTTTCTGCAGTGAGGGACATTGCATAAGTCTATGTTGTAATGCAATACCCGTCGATGTTTTAGCCAGGGGAGTAGTTATTTTTGACAGGTATTGGCCATAAAGTCGGAAAAATTAAATTCCGACTATAAAGTCGGAAATTCTGTTTTCATCGCGCTACCTTTCGTATTAGCCTCGTATAACGCCGCTCTCCAACTTCCAATATAACGCCGTTCCTTCGTCGCACCATACTGTTTCTGGCGTTTCCGCTTTCTCGCCTTCTCAACAAATAAAACGACTAGCCGAATTTCATTATATAAAGAGCGAAATTATACTAAATAAATAAGAATGTGTGGTTCGGTTGCAATTTCGCTTGTTTGCTCTTGTAGATTTCTCAGATATATTTGAAGACAGGCATTCAAAGTATACCATAAAGAGGTCACTCACGTGCTGAGGATCTCGATGGATGCGGAACACGTCGCCAGTGTTTATTATTTTCAGATGGATTCGGATTGAGTAATGGCCCTATAAATGGACGGATTCATTCATACGAGCTTTGAAAAATAAGCAAATAAGTAAGATATACAAGAGTTTATTCTGTGGAAAGAAATTGATTTCGATGAACAAGAACATACAGGCATGTTAACACTCTCTTCTTGTGATGCCTGAATAATAAATAGTAGTAATAGTATTGCCCTTCCGTTTAACTCGTTGAGCGGCGTTACAATCTACGAAATCCATTGATACATACAATGAAAAGAATATTTTTATGGTCAGGTTAGCACCTAAAATAGTAATTTATGTAAAAGTGAGTAAAGTGATACTTTTCTACGAGTAGGAAAAAAAACACTTTTTTTATACAGTATTTTTTCTACAACTGTCAAAAAAATAACCAATTCATATTTTTTTGCAAATATGAAATGAATTTGGCATATTTTTATTGATTCATTATTCGAACTAAGTTCGAAGAGTATGCCGGAGAGTTGAGTTTCAAACAAATGAAACGAATAATTTCGACAGAATCGAAATCCCTTTCTCTTCACACTATCCCGCAAAATGAAAAATTTGAAGCGAATATTAAAATAACATATTCATCGAGGTCAATGCCTTTATTATTAATGTTGACTTGACTTTCGAATAACTAGTCCATCGAAGTAACTTTTCATTTTCTTAGATTTGTATTCAAAATAAATAAATAATCCTCGTGAAGCAACGAATACCTTTTTCTTTCTTTCAACTATGTCAAGGAAATCTCATATTTGCACTATCCACGATTTTCTCCGTTCAATCCTCATCACTTTTTTTTCTACTTGAATTAAATTTATACTTATCAAGAATTCGTTATCTGGATAGATGCTCAATTTCACAAATTTCATTAATTATTGTTATCAACTAGTTTCTGACCGCCAAACAGCCATAGCTACCTTGGTATACCTTGTGTAGATTAGGTTCAATAGTTCTTCAGAGGTATATGCTATTATTTTGAATATATTGATCGCGATAGTTTAGAATTTTGATAATACTTATTCAATAGTAAGAATGCTAAGAATATTATTAGTGAAACATTTGTATATCAGATATATACAGTGAGGGGCAATATTATGGAATAAATTCAGTTTTACGAGAATAGGCAACTTTTGAGACAAATCCCGAAACACGTCGATTTTTATTTCCAAATTATGATTTTGTGGCAGATATGTCATACTAGTGACGTCATCCATCTTTGCGTGATGACGTAATCGATGATTTTTTTAAATGAGAATAGGGGTCGTGTGATAGCTCATTTAAAAGGTTATTCAATTCTCTATTCAGTGATATGAACATCAACATAATTATTTATACAGGGTGGCCAAAAAAATATTTAATTTGTAAATGAAATTAATTTTCACAAAAAGAAGTATTATAATTTATTAAATACAAAATTACATTGTACTACTGTCGGAAAACAGAAAAAAAAATTATTTGACAAATAAAAATTGCTTTTCGCTTAAATTAAATGTTCAAATTGCCACCCACCGGCCTCTTGGCAGTAATGGAACCGACGAATACATTCTTCTTGAACATTGTGGATCATTTCTGGAGGTATATTACGAATTTCCAATCTAATTCTATTTCTTAAATCTTGTAAATTCTGTGGTCTATCGATGTAAACTTTTGATTTTAAGTAACCCCATAGGAAAAAATCAAGTGGTGTAAGATCTGGAGATCTTGCGGGCCACTCTATTGTTCCTCGTCGACCAATCCATCTCCTAGGGAAACATCTGTTTAAAAAATCACGAACAGGACGTGCAAAGTGCGGAGGTGCACCGTCTTGCTGAAACCATATGTTTTCATTTGGCGAATTACGATCATTTTCATTTGGAAACATGTCTGTAAGGGCGGGTATAAGTTCATTTTGTAAAAAATCAAGATATCTTTGCCCCGTAAGAGACACATCGAAGAAAAAAGGACCTATAATTCTATCCTCGACTATCCCTGCCCACACGTTTAGTTTTTGAGGGTGCTGAGTGTGTACCGCAGTCATCCAATGGGGATTATCTTGACTCCAATATCTGCAGTTTTGCCGATTCACTGTTCCATTTAAACAGAAGGTTGCTTCATCAGAAAAAAGGATTTCACGAATGAAGCGTGGATTTTGATTACATAAATCTTGCATTACTTCACAAAACTGCATTCGGCGATCTGGATCATCCTCATTGATTTCGTGGACATTATGAATTTTATACGGATGATATTTCTCTTTTTTCAGCACACGTAAAACAGACCTTTTAGAAATGTTTGTATCAGCTGCAATTTGCCTAGAATTAATTTGAGGATTCTCTGCCACACTTAATAATACAGACAGTTTCACATCCTCATTCATTGGTGGACGACCAGCATTTGCAATATGTTTCACGTGTCCAGTTTCTCTAAATTTCTTCTCAATTTTACTAACAGTGGATTGTGTGATAGGCGTATTAGGATATTTTATGGTAAATAAATTACATACTTCTTGTTGTGTTCTGGTTCTATCTCCATATCCAACCATAATTAATACTTTGATTCTTTGTGTTTCAGTTAATGGGGCCATTATTTATTTATTTCATGAAATAAACTAGTCCTTATGAGAAAATGTCAAGAACTGACTTACATTTGACCCAAGCCAACTCGATTTGTAAAAACTATACTTTTTGCTATCTTTTTAGTTCTCATTATTTATTTGCCTAATATCGGAATTTATTTTTGTTTCTTCATAGTAGTAGAAAGCACAGCAGTTCTAAACATTTATTTATAAACTGTTTCAAGTGTTTCAATAGTAGACAAAATCAATGAGGATGATCCAGATCGCCGATAGACCACACATTTCCAAGATTTGACAAATAGCATTACATTGGAAATTCGTAATTCAACTCCAGAAATGATCCACAATGTTCAAGAAGAATGTATTCGTCCGTTCAATTACTGCCAAGAGGCAGGTGGGTGGCAATTTGAACATTTAATTTCAGCGAAAAGCAATTTTTATTTGTCAACTAATTTGTTTTTCTGTTTTCCGACAGTAGTACAATGTAATTTTGTATTAAATAAATGATAATACTTCTTTTTGTGACAATTAATTTCATTTACAAATTAAATATTTTTTTGGCCACCCTGTATAAATAATTATGTAAATGTTCATATCACTGCATAGAGAATTGAATAACCTTTCAAATGAGCTATCACACGACCCCTATTCTCATTTAAAAAAATCATCGATTACGTCATCACGCAACGATGGATGACGTCACTAGTATGACATATCTGCCACAAAATCATAATTTGGAAATAAAAATCGACGTGTTTCGGGATTTGTCTCAAAAGTTGCCTATTCTCGTAAAAATGAATTTATTCCATAATATTGCCCCTCACTGTATAGGTTATTAGTTGCCAAAGAAAATGAGAACTAGCGTTATGACTGGATTTCGTTATTATTCGGATCTGTCACTGTTGTTGCATAAAACTGTCAGCCGTTGAAAAAAGTGTACTTTTTTACGCTTTCCCGTTTAATAATGAAATCGTATGTCGATAGTGAAATATTGTAATACTTTACGTAAACAAACCACACAAAAAAGTGGACTTTTTTTGACAGTTGTAGAAAAAAATTATTATGTAGGCATTTTCATTTAAGAAACGATTAGCATTTGTTCCGTAAAATGTGAACATCGTGGAAGCAGCGAAATGGAAGGAGATATTCCAAATTTATTAGGGGTACACATTATTCAAAGCTAAATTCAGTGTACAAAAGATGTTTGATTAATTGCAAGTGAAATGTTCGTCTGTGACAGGAAATGTCTTCAAAATAAAGAGTTAAAATTTTTCCGCAGTACATTGGTTATTGTTATTTTACATAAAAGACTAATTGAAACCAACCAACGCTTACGTCTGCCTGAATTAATATTGCAGCAACTGAATAGTTTACAAACTTTGGAAAACGGATGGTTCTAGACATGATGAAAATACAGCAAACGAAATTGTTGTGCGGAATTGCAATAACCGCGTTAGGTATTTACGTCGGACTAACTGGATTAATCTGTATTGTTCATTTATTGCAAGCAGTTGTAGGGGAGGTAAATCTTGAACGTTCGGTTTTTCAGATCCGATTGATTTTTTTGGTCGGAGAATTTTGACGGACGAATGCAATTGATTTAGATGTGTGGTTATGTTTATATTACATCTGTGGTTTGTAATATAATAGTTTGATGTTGAAACTTTAAATTGAAATGACATCGGCCGCCGGCATAATTTTGCAAGCGGGAAAATGTCGGTAAAGATCAAAAAGATTTTAGCTGGCTACGCGGGAATGCTCTGTCTGAACCAGTTCGAACATCTATTCAAGCCAATTTTGAATATTTGTATCGAATTGTACGTCGTTTACGTGATATTTTTGTATTTTATTTGCGTTTTTCCGCTATTTCGGTTTATATTTTGTTTTTCACAACGGACTAAGAGACTTCAAAATGGATAAGCAAGATACAGATATGGAAAATACCCAAGATGATGGCCTTATTTCCAAATCCTGCGCTTCCTCTTATTTTTTTTTTCTTGGTAATACTTTTTAGAGCAATATACCCTAACAACAAAATTTCGTCGTCGTCAAATATTTTCGGATGATGAACAAGACCTCCCTGCAGGCCGACATATCTGCCCAGTTTGATGCAATCGAATTTAAGTCCGCGGCGAAGCCACCGCAAGCCGCCTCAAGCCACCGCAACCGCCGCAAGCCACCGCAAACCGCCGCAAGCCAACGCAAGCCGCCGCAAGCCACCGCAAGCCGCGGCATTTTGTGCCAGCGGCAAGGAAATGCCACAAGGCTAGCCCAGTTTGGTGGGGTCCCGCCTTGGGGTCCCGCCTTTAAGAATAACCATATGCTCTCATTGATCATTATATTCATAACTGCCAAAATAGAGAGCATACGTAATAAAATCTTTACATATTTTAGCATCAGGTTGATGGCCTAAACAGTTTGCACACAATCTGTTGTCAGATGTGCTAGATATCTATTTTGAATATAACAAATACATTCTTAATTAATTATATTATTGTTCCCAAAAGGCTGACATTCTCCATGGAAAACACCCCAAGAGAACCATAACGTAGATGCAAGACCATCTTGATTTGCTTGCGAATAACACCGAAACGTATCTCGAAAGTTGTTGACGATTTCTCGTTCACTGAAGTCGGTTTCGCCAGTGCTTATGCACAACATTCATTTACGCTACGCAATCGATAAAGCCCGAGGGAAACATTAATAGGGCATTCGGAGAACAAAAGTCGGGACAAAGGCAGGCTCTGCGACGACAATTGTACCGATGTTCATAACAAAATGTTGATAGGACAATAAAAGCCTCCCCCAAGACAAATACGAAGAATACGTGTTATGATTTGGAAAACGAACCATCCCTGCGATTTCATCCGGCCGGATCGGACGAGGACAAGGGCGTAACATAAGGGTTGATGCAACAATTTGAATGCCTTTCGATTCTTGTTCGAAAATATGAATGGGATATTCATGAAATCTGTTGTGGAATCATCTGCGGCTGAAAGAAAACTTTAGTCTATATTTTCCATCGTTCAAGATAACCTCTTGGGAGGTATTCATGTTGAAAAAAGGAACATTCTCCATGAAAATTGAAAAATTAAAAATATGATTTATTTGTGATATCTAACAGAAAATAACTACTTCTCCGGATAAAGCAACGCTGGATATTAAATTACATATGATAGGTATGGTGAAAAGAAATGAAAACAACTATCTGAATAAAAATGCGAATTTTCACGTTCAGATTTTTTCTTTTCAGTTAGAATAACTTTCAAAGTGTTAACGGAGAAGAAATATTTCTATCATTTCCATCCTTGATGTGTATAATCGCTTCTGAAGAGGTTGCTTCCTTGCAAAAATGTCTTTCATGTCCATTATGCCGATGTGTAGGACATAACCGTTGCGAGTGTAGACCACCTTGCAAGAAAGTCTTTCATGTCCATTATGTCCAGGTGTACGACATAACAGTCGCAAGTGTGGATCACCTTGCAAGAAACTTTTTTCACGTCCATTATGTTTATGTGTATGATATAACAGTTGCAAGTGTGGACCTCCTTGCAAAAAAGTCTTTCATGTCCATTATGTCTATGCGTACAACATAACAGTCGCAAGTGTGGATCGCCTTGCAAGAAACTCTTTTCATGTCCATTATGTTCATGTGTATGACATAACAGTTGCAAGTGTGGACCTCCTTGCAAGGAAGTCTTTCATGTCCATTTTGTCGATGGTGTCAAAAAAATAGCAAACTAGAGACGCCCCTGTTTGAAATCACCGACGATCATGTATACAGACCTTGTTATTACCGGGACACCCCTTTATGACATCCTTTCATACTGGGTATTTCGGCTTTGATAAGCTAAAAGAGAAACGGTCTCGAGACTCGGGACCTTTGTATAATGATAATCTCAGCCTGCCGAGTTTGCCGTGCCTCATCTCGTCAGTGAATGTAATCTAACTTTTTGCGTTTTCTCAAGGACGCGGCGTGAGCGGAATAGATTAGAGACCGTCTGAAACGGAGGACGGGAGATTTATCCTGTAGTACAGTCGCTGAAGTCAAATATTTATTACATCTGTCTAAGAAATCGGCACATACATTTTCTTTCATAAACTTGTCTGTAAAGATCCATACTTACCTCATAAATTCAGAAAAATCCGTTATGGGGTGAAAAAACCTTCCCTCTTGTCAAAAAGCATGTTTTCACCCATAACAAAAAAAAGTTTTATCAAATGAGAAATGAGTTTCCTTGTAATTTTGTTCTATAAGTAATAGATTACGAGAAAATCGATGTCAAATTTTTTTTGAATTTTCCATTATGGATTTGCGCGAAGTTTTTCATTTAAATTTTTTTGTGCGCGGCCAATCAATAAAATCAAATTGCTTAAAAACTAAGCAAGCTAGGATGAAAAATCGAATTGGGTTTTGAAGATGATAAAATAAACTTGCAGTCCTTGCCATTTTGAATGGTCATAGGAATGTATGTATAACTATACCGGGTGACCCGGAACCAATTTATACCCCTGTATCTTCGTTGTTATTTTCAAAAAAAAAGAACACAAAAACAAATAGTTCTTTTTATGTTTTGTATTTTTTGTCAACGCAACTGAAATGTGAATTATTTCAATAATAAAACATAATTAAAACGACATTTCCTGATGTATGAAATAATCAGAGAAACTAAATTCAATTGGTCTACGGAAATAACATTCAAAATCGTTGGAAAAGATCGATTTGCAGTCTGAAACTCGAACGGCGCGTACGGAATACTTCTACTTAATTCACGTGACTGACCGGCGTTGTTCTACTGAACATATGACATTCTTTTTGATTGTTTTATAGACAATTACGCACCAAATTTCAAAGTTTAGTAAAAAAGTTGCACTTTATTTATTCTTTCTACTAGCGTGCGAAAAAATCAACTTTTCAGCACTCATTTTAGTTTTGAAACAGTCACTTTTCCGTACTCTTTTTAGTGTAGAAAAAACATTATAGTGCGGAAAAGTAGATTTGTTTAGTTTTTGCGGATTAAACTGACATTTATATATTGCGTCGCAGAAGGTTAAAAAATAAAGCTTACCAAGTATGGTTGTATAGTTTAATATATGTTTAATAATAAATGTTCTTTATGTTAACTTTTAGATATTTTTTCCGCTAGTAGAAAAAATAGTGTACCTAACACGAGCGTAAAGTGTATTTTTCGCACGCGATTTCTCTGCAATCGCGTGAGGAAAAGTATCCCTTTCCGCACTTGTTAGGTAAACTACTATTTCATATATCTATTCGGTCTGACTGACCAGCCCTGTTATACTGTATAGCTAACTTTTATTTATATGCATTATATAAGTGCAATGAATACTGTGCTTTAGCTGGTAAATAAGACGATTCGCTTGACTGACCACAGTGTGTTTGTGTACACGACGACCACAGCTAATTAACCAAAAACCAGCTTTAGTAAATTCAGAGAAAATTTTCGGCTCTGGCGGTTCGTCTAGAAATATCCATGCAGAATTTCTGGTTGAGTAGAAAATTTCTACACCGACTGTACTATGTCCTTTGCAGGAGATTTAGCTTCGGACGGATGTATTTCGCGCGGATGGTCTTTTTGCAGGAAGCGTCGGTGTTCATCGCAACTGCACAAATATTTGTATTGGAATTTGTGCAATATCTCCCAGATATGAGCTCGCGCTGAGAAATGCAGGCGATATTGAAAAATGGTGAATAGAAAATTGAACATTGAAAGTTTCTGGTGGTGAAAAACTAGGTACATCAAAATGTCCTCGATCATAATCCAATATAGTAAGGTGAGGTAGTGTTGGGTGATAAGGCCTACTTAACTTAAGTAGTTTTAGTTTTTTTTTTAATTTATACAGGGTGTAATGGTGTATAAGGCCATTTCATAACGAATGACAGGTGAGAAAAAATCGAAAAAAATTTGTGAAAAGTTCAAATCGTATTCTGATGTATCTCCTACATTCAAATATTTTTCATTGCCTTTTTTTGATCATAACTTGTGCAATGACATTTCAAAATTCATACAAGAAACCATTCCTGATACTAAAATCTCTTTCAAATCTTGCAACAAGTTGAGTAACTCAATTGTAAATACCAAAGATAAAATCAACAAATTAAAGATAAGTGGTGTTAAGCTTAACTGTTCTGATTGCTCTGCTTCTTACATAGGGCGAACTTGCAGGCCTCTCATAACTCGGATAAACGAACACTTGAAAAAACCTGACAAGTGAGTATTTGGTAATCATTTAGAATTCAACAATCATAATTTTAGCTCAGATAGTAATACAAAAATTTTACATCAAATTGATAATAAGAATTACCTGAGATTGGATTTGTTCGAAGAACTGGAAATTTCGAAAGAACGTTTCAGTGCTTGAACTCTCAAATAAACTTGGACAGAGATTCACTCCCCCTTCACAAAAGGATTATCCATTAAAAATTAATTCACACTTTCCTTTCATGAAAATTTCAAAATTCAAACATTTCAGTTTATTACTACCTTGAGTTGGTGTCAAAATATTTTCATTCATTGACTTTGACAGACAGGTAATTGGCTGTCTTTCCATAAATAACCTTGACATATCCACATGACCTCTGATTTTTAACAATCGAGCATAAATGTTACTAATTATATTCAAGATGTTTTCAATAATTGTGAAACTTCCTGTTACCTGACTTGTAAGTACTCAACAATATAATATTTGTAATATTTTTCCAAATTCCATAAACTAACTTTTTTTAAATCATTTCAATTGAAGCATTCCTCATACAATCAGAGTATTAACTTTAAGGGAGAACGAAGATGACGAAAGTCGAAAGCGCTTTGTAATTTTAGAAATTATACACTTTCATACAAAAATTTGTCTTATTTATTATTATTATTATTATTATTATTATTTCCCTATTCACCCGGCATACAAATTGTCTCAGATTTCTCAAGAAAAAAGTGCTGTACACATCACAACTGGATAATCACTAAAAAAAAATTGCATAATTCATCAAACGTTACTTTTATATATGTTTACCAGAATCATCCTTCCATTCACTAAAAAAGCATCTTCGCAGATTAATTTCAATTCGTCGCGGATCCGTATATTTGCCTCACAGTCACGTTGGGATCTCTCCTACTATTCTTTCAAAATTGAAGAAGAGGAATAAGTGGGCCAGCCCCTGCGGGGATCGAAATGGAGTAATCAAAAACAAGGAGCCCGGATGATATTCAGTTCATGCATTTTTCAGTGTGAACTGAGAAAGAAGAGTAGCACCAGAGAGAAAGGTGAATTCATCAGAGCGCTAGAGATGATGGAGTAATAATTTAATAGTCTACAAAGAAAAGTCGCTTGTGATATTTTAAGGCCAGATGTGCGAAATAGTAAAGGAATATGAGCGGATATTTGTCAGAGGTATATCATGTGACAGTTGGTGTCGCAACTTAATCTTGATGGATAATGGGAAAAAGGAAATAGTGCCAGTATACGATTCAATTCTGGTGTTAATTAAAAAACTAGACTGTTTGAAAACTTAAAATTCATAGTGCAGTATTGAAAATTAATGCTAGGAATTTCATTAGCTTTTCAGCCAAATAAATCCATGAACTTGGTAGTTCTCTTGAATATTGTTAACATGAAGTTAGGTCCCCTTCAACCTGAAGTCATCCATGTACGGAATGTTTCTTTTTTGACTCCTACCCAATAGCGTACTCTACCCTACATGTCTGTGGGCAACCTGGAAGTTTGCTGTCGTAATATGTAATGCCCCAACTGCTGCTCCGATCTGAAATAGATATGGGTCTAGCTGTGTAAATTCTGAATGACCTTGTCTGTAACATTGCTGTTCATCATTGAATATCTACATATGAAAACCACAATCATCGAAGAATGATTTCGGGCCAGGTTATCTGAAAGATCCTTAGAAAAATAGGTATTATATCATTCACTATTTTCATATATAGCAGTATATTATTATGGGTCCAACGATAGATCTTAGTACCTAGAGATAATGATAATGTTAATGTATAATACCGCTAGACAAGCCTTTGCTTACTGCTATTTCTTCCATTGTTACCTTTTCTTTTTCAATACTCTGCACTACACAAACGTTAGAAGACGATACAACAGAAAATTCAGAGCAACACGTTTGTGTTGTCCACAAAACTGAGGTCTAACTGAAACTTCCCCATTTTTGGTGGCCTTGTTTTGAGATTACTCGACTGCTATTGGTTCCTTGTTGAATGACTTTGGCAACCAGTTGTATAACTAATAATGGTCTAGAATAGTAATACTGACAGAGCATAAGAGATTAGGCCGATACACTTGCTGCCAATTGAAGACAAAGAAGAATATTCGTCTCATATCCTTTGTGAGTTTGAGCCGTATGGTAGGTTGTTTTTAAATCTTTGGAGTTGAACAACTTCAACAAGAAGAAGTTATTGACCTGAAGGTAACACACTGACCTTCATGAGAAGATCACGGAAAGGAAGAGCAGGAGAAGTTATGTAAACATGCAGAAAACAGGGAATAGCAAAAAAGGGTCCGTTATTGACAGGCTGCGGCAGCGGCATGCAAACAATTACCTTCACCTCTGTTGAAATTGAGATGAACAGATGTGTATATTTCTGTCTTTCAATAGTAGGCCCTCCTACAAATATCTTCAGCTTAGTCTGTATTTTCTCTTATTCAAAACTTCAAAAAGTTCCATTTTCACCGCTGGCAACCACACGCTGGATTCATCTTTTTCTTTGAACAAATTTAATCAAATTCTGTTATATTCTTCCCCTATATCCCGAGGAAACTTCCGCAAAGTACAAAAACAAAATTACTTTGAATGATCACAGACAAGAAGTCAAATGAGCACAACCATTCCATGTTAGCTACCTTTCAACTTGTTTCCTCGGAAAATATCTCTGAAGTTATTCTCTACGTGGCACAGGAAATGAATGAGATGAATACGCGGGGTTTCTTTCAATTAGAGTTGAATTTTTGATATAACGAGAACAAGTAAGCCGCCTTAGTTCAAAATAAAGAGGAAGTAATTGATGTGCTGATTTGGAATATGAATTGAAAGAAAATGACCGGAGATTAACAGAATGATAATCAAAATAGCCTACCGTTCAATGAACTACAGAGTTGAATCTGAAACATTATAGTCCAAGAGATGTAGTCAAAATGTTACTGAAACCTGATTCGATAGAAATAATTTTTTGGTACACGGGCAGTTTTTGAACAGTACTTGAAAACAATTGTTCTGCATGCGAGCACCTGTGGAAAGTGTCGAAAATTCGCGGTGGCAATGCTAACTTAGTGGGTGAAACAGGCGTCGAGTGAAAGTGACGTATTTTTCATGTTTTGGGTAGCTCCTATTTCTTCAACTCGGGATATCAAAAGGTTTACCCCGACGCTGGAATAAAATCTGCGTATCTCCATTGTTTTTGGTGAAAAATTAATGAACTGAAAGGTGTTCTGAAGGAAAGTCCTTCAACAATTGTCACATAGCTTGCGAGTGCCGGCAGAAGTGGTTGCATTTGATATTTGACGGTGAAATAAGGATCTTTGATAAATAAACAATGTGAGTTTACTAATTTTTACATTTTGATATTGACTATGTTCGACAAGTTTAGTTTGCTTGAAGATGCAAAGTCAAATGTGAGCAAATCAGATATAACATTCATAAAAAATGTATCTTGGGCCTACCTTAATCAAGTTTTTCTGTACTCGTTGTTTTCTAGATTCCTACTTCGTTACCACAGGTTTTTAGATACATGTTCTGGAATACATGGTGTTTGCCATAAAATGACCAGTACGCTACAGAAAAGACCATTTATAGCACCTTCGAAAACCAAATACAACCACTTCTACTGACACTCGCCAGTTATACGATAATAATTGTTGACGAATTTTCCTTCAAAACATCTTTAGGTTATAAAATTTCGACTAAAAATAAGAGAGATACAGAGATTTTAGTCGAGCGATTAATTTCTCTCTTAGTTCATTTAATTCGCCACTCAGATTTTTTCCATCAATAAACTCATTATCTTGATTTTGAATAATTACTTGTTATATAATACATAAATTTCTGGAAAATACTTCATTTTCAACTTAACTGTGTTATAATGGTGAAAAAATGTAATAACTTTTTATTCCTCAAAATCACTTCGTCCAAAGTTCGGGTAACTGAGTGTGGTATCAATGAACATCATCATGGTGGAAATCCAAACGGTGTCGTCACACGTTCAGAATCTCTCGCCAGGATAAAGTTCATTCCCACAAAATCAGGTCAGGGAAATATATCAGCGTCAACGTATATATCAGCTCTTCTGCACATCAGGGACGTTTTAAGCATCATATCTCATTCGTGCAGAATGCAATTCGGAACTTCTGGCAAACAACGATTCAAGTGAACTGATAGGGAGCATGCTCAGATATTAGAAAGTTGAAATTCATAAAGTTGAATGTTGAAAAAATAATAGTTGAAGTGCAATTATGGACGGCAACGTTAACGGTACGTCTTTTCCACCCTTGACGGCATGCCCGAACTCCGTTCTGATCTTCTGCTCTCTCCTCTCTTTATCTCTCCTCTCCTTCTCGGCTCCCTCCATATCTTCGGGATTTTTCGATTGTTGGTTTCACAACACTTTCCGTGGTACTTGTGATATTTTTGTGTTTCACCACACTTTCCGATTCTGGGCCTTTGACTACAGTTTCCATTTCTGTTTGAAAGTTTGATGCAGTGCCCGTGTTCATATCACTTTCCTTATTTGTGGCTATCACCACAATTTGTGTCGGACTTGGAGAATTCTTATTGAAATTGTGGTTCACCACACTTTCGAATCTTGGGATTTTGACAAAGTCTGCATTCCCCACACTTTCAAATTTTTTGGTAGATTTTTCGGACAAGTCCCGATTCACCACCCTTTCCATTTCTTTTGCATTTCTTTTTTTTGAGCAGCTTATGGTCCACAACACTTTCCGTTGGACATTTTTGCAGCAAAGTAGGATTTCGCTACCCTTTCCAAATTTTGCTGGAGATCTGACTTATTCACCGCACTTTTTGTTTCGTGATTATGTATTTTCGGCTATCAGAAATATTCACCAAAAGATTCTATTTCTTGAAATTCGACTTCGCCAATCCAAGACATTTTTTCAATATTATCGATCGGAAGCGGGTTCGTGTCATATTCCCTTACATAGGAGCAGCCTGTATGGCTGTTCGAAATATTTGGCTCATCTTCTGCACTTAGTATTTGACCTGCTACGATGGTGTTCGCACTGAACCACCAGACTTCGAAAAATGGAAAGTGTGGTGAATTTCATTATTTTCCCCTACATATAGAACTTTCGTTCGTGCAACTGCCGTCGCTTGCGGAAAAGTACTACTTTCCGCCCTTGTTAGGTATAAATCTATTACAACAATACTATGTTGTATTATTACTACTTTTTCAGCATGTGTTAAATTTTCAACAGAATTACATAGCTGAAACACTGAAACGTAGCTTTTGTTCGTCTCTGTCAGTCCAACAAAGATCGACACTGTTGGCACCCAGTTCTCACTTTATTCGATGCGTTTTAGATCGAAAAAAGCGACACTCTTAAATTTGTATGTAAATTTGAAACACTTTGTTTAAGAAAACCTTTTAGGGTGTTCGAGGGCCAGAGTATGCCGCTCTTTGTGCAATCGCGCCCCCATGTAATCTGCTGCGGCCCTGATCAGATAGCCTCATTGAATATCAAGCGAGCAATCAATACTAACGACGATAAGTTCGGTTTATGGAAAGAACATTACTGGAAATCGCATCCGATATTGGTTTCTCTATTACCGTAATGCATGCCAATGTTCGACTGCGGCTATACAATGTTTCCTTATTGAATTCGCTTTTATTATCGGATTAAATGGATCTGATTGGATTGAATTGTTTATGGGTCGTTAAACAAAACAAGTGTCTCTTATCGACCTAACTTGGAAGGATTTTGCGCGATTTGAGTCTATGAATATATTCTTCTGTATTTTTATACATTTCGAAAAACAAATTTTCCTTAAAAATCATGTTGCATAGAACTATACACAGTTGAAGGAGTCTCATGATTTTGTTGATTCATTGAATGGTTTAACCTTTAAAATCTATGAGAGAACTTATGTTTGACGATGGAAGTGAATTTTGCGAATGAATTACATAGTAACGTTCATTTCAGCTTGAGGAATATCATTAAAATAATCCCAATTTTCTAAACTGAAAAATGCCGCACGGTATTTCGGTACCTATGGGATATATTTTACAGATATGTTGTAGAAATATTTTGATGAGTCGTCATATTCCAACATGATACCTATGAGATTCAAGATGGAGCTGTATCTGCATGTACAATCTGCCAGGAAACAAATTCGGGGCTCTTAATCAGGATGTCCTCTGCAGCTCGCGAAATATAGTACTGATGACTGGAGACTTCCGCTAGAGTTCCACAAGGATCTGTACAAAGCCCAGTTCTATTCAGTGATATAACCTGTATCAACATAAGTGATGCCGTACGCTCTATGCTGATGACAATAGGCTTTTGTGGAATAACCGATATGTAGATTGCTTGAATAAATTCGATGATCTTCTAAGAAATAAAAATTGGGGCCACTGTAAGCATCTGTCACGGATTCTTTCGAAAGTGAATCTGATGTTGTTGAAATATTGTGGATAACCTGGTTCTGGGAACGTAGAATACTAGAAGTGCATCTGACTCTAAGTTTATTGGGCTGCATACTGGAAGAAAAATAAAATTTGATCATCCACGTGATGAGCTTGAAGAAGAGACCACCAACGGTTGCTACACTGTCAGAGTAGTTGCTATCGAGTTGGGTGTCACTGTCACTGAAATGGTATATTCTTCAGGGAAGCACACCTGATTTTTATCCCATGCTGATGATGTTGAAATATTCGGTGGATAACCTGGTTGTGGGAACGTAGAATATTAGAAGTGCATCTGACTCTAAGTTTATTGGGCTGCATACTGGAAAAAAAATAAAATTTGATCATCCACGTGATGAGCTTGAAGAAGAGATTACCAACGGTTGCTACACTGTCAGAGTAGTTGCTATCGAGTTGGGTGTCACTGTCACTGAAATGGTATATTCTTCTGGGAAGCACACCTGATTTTTATCCCATGCTGATGATGTTGAAATATTCGGTGGATAACCTGGTTGTGGGAACGTAGAATATTAGAAGTGCATCTGACTCTAAGTTTATTAGGCTGCATACTGAAAGGAAAATGAAAATGAAATTTGATCATCATGTAATGAGCTTGAAGAAAATATTACCAACGGGATGCTACACTGTCAGAGTAGTTGCTATCGAGTTGGGTGTCACTGTCACTGAAATGGTATATTCTTCTGGGAAGCACACCTGATTTTTATCCCATGCTGATGACGTTGAAATATTCGGTGGATAACCTGGTTGTGGGAACGTAGAATATTAGAAGTGCATCTGACTCTAAGTTTATTAGGCTGCATACTGAAAGGAAAATGAAAATGAAATTTGATCATCATGTAATGAGCTTGAAGAAAATATTACCAACGGGATGCTACACTGTCAGAGTAGTTGCTATCGAGTTGGGTGTCACTGTCACTGAAATGGTATATTCTTCTGGGAAGCACACCTGATTTTTATCCCATGCTGATGACGTTGAAATATTCGGTGGATAACCTGGTTGTGGGAACGTAGAATATTAGAAGTGCATCTGACTCTAAGTTTATTAGGCTGCATACTGAAAGGAAAATGAAAATGAAATTTGATCATCATGTAATGAGCTTGAAGAAAATATTATCAACGGGATGCTACATTGTCAGAGTAGTTGCTATCGAGTTGGGTGTCACTGTCACTGAAATGGTATATTCTTCTGGGAAGCACACCTGATTTTTATCCCATGCTGATGACGTTGAAATATTCGGTGGATAACCTGGTTGTGGGAACGTAGAATATTAGAAGTGCATCTGACTCTAAGTTTATTAGGCTGCATACTGAAAGGAAAATGAAAATGAAATTTGATCATCATGTAATGAGCTTGAAGAAAATATTACCAACGGGATGCTACACTGTCAGAGTAGTTGCTATCGAGTTGGGTGTCACTGTCACTGAAATGGTATATTCTTCTGGGAAGCACACCTGATTTTTATCCCATGCTGATGACGTTGAAATATTCGGTGGATAACCTGGTTGTGGGAACGTAGAATATTAGAAGTGCATCTGACTCTAAGTTTATTAGGCTGCATACTGAAAGGAAAATGAAAATGAAATTTGATCATCATGTAATGAGCTTGAAGAAAATATTACCAACGGGATGCTACACTGTCAGAGTAGTTGCTATCGAGTTGGGTGTCACTGTCACTGAAATGGTATATTCTTCTGGGAAGCACACCTGATTTTTATCCCATGCTGATGACGTTGAAATATTCGGTGGATAACCTGGTTGTGGGAACGTAGAATATTAGAAGTGCATCTGACTCTAAGTTTATTAGGCTGCATACTGAAAGGAAAATGAAAATGAAATTTGATCATCATGTAATGAGCTTGAAGAAAATATTATCAACGGGATGCTACATTGTCAGAGTAGTTGCTATCGAGTTGGGTGTCACTGTCACTGAAATGGTATATTCTTCTGGGAAGCACACCTGATTTTTATCCTATGCAGATGATGATGAAATATTCGGTGGATAACCTGGTTGTGGGAACGTAGAATATTAGAAGTGCATCTGACTCTAAGTTTATTAGGCTGCATACTGAAAGGAAAATGAAAATGAAATTTGATCATCATGTAATGAGCTTGAAGAAAATATTACCAACGGGATGCTACATTGTCAGCGTAGTTCTATTGTCTACTGTCTACTGTCTACTGTCTACTACAGATCAGTCTGAGTATTCCTTTTATATTCATGAAGAGAAAAGAACATTGGACTGAAGTGCCTTTTCGTAAGACAAAAATGAGTCGGTAACCAAAATAAAAAAAAAACTTTCACTGTCCTTCACAATCAGTAATCCGATAACAACTCTCAATTTCATTTCTCCAACCATAAATTGAACTTTCTTTGAGTTCAACCTCTCTTATATATTTCCGTTATCTTTTTCGTCTCCAATTTGTTACAAACTCCATCTAACTTGTAACTCCTTGGCACAAAGAAGTATCCGTGTTATTTTTATCTATCTTATCCCAGCAAGCAGATTCTCCAATTAAATGCTGCGTTATTGGAAATTATACCCAAAGTCTTATTTGATCCTCCTATAAATTTCATTCAAACCGAGAATGTCGTTATCAGCATTTGTAATTACTTGATAATACCTTCATATTTCTCCTTATCTTTGTTAGTTACAAACTTTTACATTCGATCGGTATAACAGCAACGGCTGGCCCATGGATTTGTTAATCTTGAGGAATTATAGCAAGGAAGAGGGGTTAATTACCCATTCCGGTTATACTTTCTTAACTCGAAACGATAAATTGTTTTAATGAATTGTATTTTTATAATCATATGTAAACAGTCATTTAGTATTAATGAAAGTAATATGTTTCTATTATTGATTTTAACCATTCTATAGTTATAGATTTTTATATGTTGATATACAGAGTGGGCCATTGAAAACGAAACAGCGGCTCTGTAGGTCGACAGAACCGAGTTATATAAAAACGCTCGGACACGTCAACCACATTTTCGAGGGGGACATCGTTCGCGATGAAATTCACCCGAAATACATTCCATCCCTCGGAGCTGTGACTGCCACCCCTAAATTTTTAAATGGCAACATATGGCAAGTGATACCTCATTTGAAAGGTATTTTCCTTCTTAATATCAAACAACAAAAATAAATTAATTCCATCGATTCGTTTTCGAGATATAGGAACTTGAAGTTGGGAAATCACTTTTTATTCACTCAATCAATAAAAACAATATCTGATAAAGCAACTGTCGCAATAATTATTATTGTCAATGAATTAAATGTTCAAACTGTCTACCACCCATTTCCATACAATAGTACAAGTTCTGCTCAAAATGAGACCTCACATTTCGTAGCATTTCCGGCGTTATTCGACGGCATTCTTCAATAATTCTACGTCGTAATTGTTCCAGAGATTCTGGTTCGGTTGCATAGATTTTGTTTTTCAAGTGACCCCACAGGAAAAAGTCGAGTGGGGTTAAATCTGGAGATCTGGCTGGCCACTCTATAGCGCCTCTTCTTCCAATCCAACTTCCAGGAAACATTCTATCCAAAAACGCCTTAACAGGCTGTGCATAATGTGGAGGTGCCCCGTCTTGTTGAAATTTCAAGTGGTCTTCATGGTAACGATTGTCATTTTCAATGATGTCTACTAATTGTGGATTAACAAATTCATTCAATAATTCCAAATAAGTTTCTCCTGTCAGGTTACCGTCGAGAAATACTGGTCCAATCAAACAGTCCCCAAAAATACCGGCCCAGACATTGAGTTTTTCGGGAGTTTGAGTATGGACTTCGTGGAAAACATGTGGATTGGCATCTGACCAATAACGACAATTATGACGATTCACAGTCGAATTCAAAAAGAATATAGACTCATCAGAAAAGCAGATGTTGAAAAGAAAATTCTCATCAGCATCTATTTTCGTAGTCATAATTTCACAAAATTCCTGTCGCCTATCAAAATCATCTTCATTCAATTGGTGTACCAAACGTATTTTGTAGGGGTGAAGTTTATGATGTTTCAGGATTCGGCGGATACTGGTTCTACTAATATTGGTAACACTTGCCAATTTCCTTGTGCTCAATGTTGGGTCTGCATGAACTTGTCCTAAAAGTGCAACTTCAACAGGTTCATTTCTCACAGAAAATTCACGTTCTGGGTCTCGTTTCTTGTTGGCTACTGATCCAGTTTGACGAAACTTTTGCACTAATTCTAGAACGTATTTTCTAGCAACAAGTTTATCTGGATGCGTTTCATTGAACAAATTAGCTGTCCGGTTACCGCACTCATCATTCTTGAAAAAAATTGTTATTATTTCAACTCTTTCCGCGATCGTATACACCATTATTGAGGAAATATTCAGCAGCTGTAATTCACTCTAATGTCGTTCAATCAACGATCAGTTTGACATTACCAGACGTCCAAAATTGCGATTTGGCGAAAAAAATTATCGCATACATGTTTTTGTTGTACGCGCATTGGAGTCGAATTCGAGAAAACGTCTTTTTATCGATTCTCAAGAATTTTAACATTTTTTCGATCAAGTAATGCTGAAATAAGAATTTGAAACGGAATTGCATGTTATTTGTTGGTAAATAGTTAGATCATTTAATTCCTTGACAATGATAATTATCTTTAAACAGTTGCATTGTTAGATCTTATTTTTATTGATTGAGTGAAAAAAAGTGATTTTCCAACTTCAAGTTCCTATATCTCGGAAACGAATCGATAGAATCAATTTATTTTTGTTGTTTGAAATTAAGAAGGAAAATACCTTTCAAATGAGGTATCACTTGTCATATGTTGCCATTTAAAAATTTAGGGGTGGCGGTCACACCTCCGAGGGATGGAATGTATTTCGGGTGAATTTCATCGTGAACGATGTCCCCCTCGAAAATGTTGTTGACGTGTCCGAGCGTTTTTATATAACTCGGTTCTGCCGACCTACAGAGCCGCTGTTTCGTTTTCAATAGCCCACTCTGTATAGTTTTGTTGTTTATAATCCCTGTATCATCATCAGATAGATGATGATGTTTTTATGTTATTTATTCCTCTCCCAATCTTCTTCTGCATTATTGTATGATATGTATATCCAAGAGGTGAAAAAAATATTATTATTATTGTCACGCACGCGATTATTTGAATGAAAATAGTCAGAAAGAAATCTTGTGGACCTCATGCCAAGATCCATAGGGGCAATTTTGAAAAATCTAAATAATCTAAAATTAGATTTTTGCAAATTGCATGAAGTTCCGGATCGTGTACAAGGTTGAAAATTTGTGAATGCATCAGGATAGATGTTTTCGAAATTTGCAACAAAACCTCAAAACTTTTGGAATTATTTCGAGACCAGCTTGATCAAAAAAATGACCGCGAAGTAAAAAATATATGTTTCGGTCAACGTAAAAGGTTGCAAATTTGTACAAATTTAAAAATTAAAGATCGATAAGAAAAATGTTATATGCCATTTTGACAATGTTCGGAAAAGGTTGCAAACTGAGATTTATTGCTTTCTTGATGTATTATTCACTTGACCAAAGTTTGAAACCTTTTGGAATTATTGTCAATTGATTGTCAATTCTTGCTGGCCTATTATTCCCACAGAGCGTTAATATTTGTAAAATACGTCACAACGGAAAATATTTTCAAATGAATTATTACGTTCGTACCTACAAACATATTCGTGGTTTTATTTTCAGTTTTCGATAAATTATTTTAGGCTTATTTATGAACCAAAAACTCATATTTGTAATCAAAACAGACCGTCAATGCTGGACGCCGCTAATTAAAGTTCTTTTGTCGAAATAATTCGTATCGGCGAAATGTAAATGAATGAAACCCAACGTCACCTCAAAAATAATGTTCGATATTTGCTTTAGAAAATACGGTTCTGAAAATCTCGAAACTATTGTGCCATGCTTTAATTAATTGGAAAGAACTACAAAAAAATGACGGCAAAAGGAGTATTGTTTGATCAAATTGATCTGAAAGTGTTGCATTTAGCATAAAGCACTAGCTATTTCATGAACATATCGAATGGAAACGGGTTCTTAAGTTTTTCATTCATTCCATATTCTTCACAATACCTTTCAATACTAAACTCATCATTGAGGATTTGGTTGTATGATGAATATTATGAACAATATTATGTCAGAATTTTTTTTGATACAGAGAATATTCCCATTTCTAATATTTATAATAATAATTATAAATAAAATACTTATTATAATTATTATGATTATTATGATTAAAATAATTTCAGTAAAAATTAGTTATGAACTAATATACAATTTTTATCGTGAAAGATGTAGACCAAGTTTCGCGGCTATTTACTCCAAAGACTTTGACGTTGTGACTTGTGACCCCTTTTACCTTATAGTGTATAAAAAAAAATTGTCAACCGGTATTTCCCTGGTTTTAGCCAAATTATTGCTAGAAGCTACTAACTGAACCACTTCGAACAAAAATTAAATATCTAACGACAGGTCAATTAGTTTCTTGTCAGCTTTTTCCTGGTTATTTGAACTGATATCACTGAAAATCATGAATATTTTCAAGGCACATGATTCGTTCAATGATTTTCAGCAGAGGTTTCTCAAAGAAAAAGTATTTTATAATTGAACAAAGCTCTTGTGTATAAGATATTTTCCTTGATCTCATAAAAATATTTGACAGTATACACTCCACTTCGAAAACTAAAGAGCGATATCGTCCCTTTTTCTCAGGGTTTCTAGCTCTTTGGTCAGAATTGGGCCATGTGTTCTGCCTTCTTCTGGTTAGAGAGCAACTTTTAGAGATCCGAGTGAACCTATCAGAAGTACGGAATCATTCTGGCACACAGTCCGATTCTCGAACGAATTTGCACAACAAGGAGAAGCCAAAACATCCCGTATACTCACTGAGAGATTCATTGAGACCACGGACCACATCCAGTTACTTTCCCTGATTAAAAGCAACCGAATATATTCCTGCAAAATATCTAGCTACGTCGGTGATCCGATATAAGCTTCCTTTTGGCCTTTTATGAACATTACCTATGACGGAGCTTCCGTGTCCCCATTTGGAGCAGCAGTAACAGGAATTAGAACGACCAAAACCGGAGTGGAGAAACATAACAATTACTAGCAGGATGAGATAGCGACCGTTGAATCAATTTGAGCTGTTGAAATCTTTCGAAGACCCAATTTCAACATGCATGACTTGTTAATATGTTTTTGTTTATCTCCACTTCAAAGTCCCGAAGATGAGGCAATAGAAAATTCGAAACGTCGACTACTTCAAATCATTGGTTCCATCAAAACTTTGACCGAACTCCTGACAATAATTATAACATAACAAATACTGCCTTATTTTCTCTGCAATTTGTGGGTCGACGAAATTTGTTTCATTCATCAGTTTGAATTAATAAATATGTCGTAGGGTATAATTCAAGGGGTCGTTGGCTTATGAGGAGAAATTCAATTCAATAACAGTCTGAGAAAGTGGTTAAGTGTTTGTTTAATTAGGGATCAACTGGCAGCTTTTATTGGAGGATTGATAATTGCTGTCACTGAAACACACCAGAACAATAAATAACCTCGTTGTTGGTTTCTTAGCTGCTGGTATGTTATGTTTATCACTAAAAATCACTACTTCTAGGTAATTTATTTATGTTCCATGTATTTATCAATTCTACAGATTTGATATTTCCACGTCAGATATAATGGGAGTTACATAGGTGTTTTTTTGAGTAGTGAAGCACAATGTATATCGAGCAAGAAAAAACTCCCCTTGTAGTCCATCAGGACAAACAAATATTAAATAATCCATTACGAAATTGAATTGTACGCCTACGAGAGAGAACTTGGAAATTATTTAAAAACGAATGAATTGGATAGGACAGAGAGTGTCAGAGTGTTTATCAAACATAAATAAATTTTTGATTTCATTGATTCCATATTCAGTCTGGTGTTGAAAAATAATATCAATGATTTTTATTTTCGAAGCCACTTATCTAGATTAAACTCTTTAATGAAAATGAGAATCGAACGAGAAAAAGAATATATGATGTTTTTCGAATAAAGCTCTTCAATTGAATGGATTCATTCATTGGTTCCATTAGACAACAAAGAGTTGTAACTTTTAGCTGCAAGATCAGTATTTATGATAAACTTTGATTAGAATTTCTTCAATCATTTTCGCCTTAGTGTTTATTGAATATTTGGTCAGTATTCATAATTCAAAAATGGTAGCACAATTTCTTTATTATATTGTGTTGAGTGTATTATTTCAATATTGGCGTGAAGATTTCGTTACAGTGGTAATCAATAGAGGTTGATATGATTTGTAGAATATTATTGAAATGATATTCAAATAATTTGCTATCAAACTTGGAGACAAAATATTGTTTTTCTACATTCATGAAAGAAGCAAAACTTTATTGAACCAGTTTTAGTGGAAAAAGAAGTTATTTACTGCAATAGTACAACAGATTTCATGACTGTCAATTACAGTGTTCTGTTCCAAATTGAAAGAAAAATGTACATTACAACTATTTACTAATCCATTTCTATTTTTGTTACAGGCGCGCGATTCTCAGCAACCCAGACCTTCTCTCGAAAACACCCTGGACTCGAATCCTGGAAAACGATTTCTGGGGCACCCCTCTGAGCGACAGCGGCTCTCACGGATCGTACCGCCCCTTGTGCGTCCTGACCTTTCGCCTGAACTACCTCTTGGGCGGCTTCCAACCATGGGGATACCATTTGGTGAACGTGCTTCTGCACTGCTTGGCTACAGCTCTGCTAATACGCTTGGCAAAACTCATCCTACCGAAGACCAAATCGAAAATTGGGGCGGCAGTCACTGGACTGGTATTCGCCACTCACCCCATACACACGGAAACAGTGGCGGGGGTCGTGGGGCGGGCCGACTTGGCAGCGTGTAACTTTTACTTTCTATCTCTTCTGGCGTATATCGCGCATGTGAAGTACAGAGACGCGCTGTACTGTCCCGTTTACCGTAAGAAACACGCGGCGGTCAAAACCGACACCAAGAGGTACCATAGGTTCGTTTTCGCGCTACAAAAAAACGTGACCAGTTGCAACTGGCCCAAGAGACATTTGAGAGACTTTGACCATGCGGAAAGAGAAGTTTCTACCATGAGTATTGTGATGAAGACTGCTGGGAAGGGGCAGGAAACCAATACGTGTTTGTGTTGTTGGAAGAATAATATGAAGCTGTGGATATATTTCGCGCTGTGTTTGCTGCTAGCTGTTGCTGCGATGTTAAGCAAAGAAACTGGTATAACTGTGTTGGGGATTTGCTTTGTCTATGATATGGTGTATTCATCTTCCAGTCACAAGGTAAGGAACATACTACAGTCTTTTTTCTTTCGTTATCTTGAAATAATAGTCTCACTGGTAATAGCAATTGATATGAATTATTCATACGGTGTCCTTCAAAAAGTTGGTATAATAATATATGTGCACAACTTTGACCACTCGTTTTTTCTGAATTCTAGTAGGGCGTTGAGTTATGCTTCAAAAAATATAAAAAATAATTTACTCGGAGGAGGTCACGTGAGTTTCGCAATCTGGAACCTGAAAAATCCATTCGAAAATTGATGAAAATGTGCGTAGTCAAGGTCTATTAGCTATATTTGAGATTATTGAATTATGCTAATTATAATAATTCTTATCAACCGTTTTCTGATATTTCTAGCTTATATCGTCCGAGGAATATTGTAACGTGTTGTTGCCAGTTTATTTGAGAGATTACTTTTTGAATATCGTCTGACACCTGGAAGCATTGTCTGTCACCGTTTCCTCAATAGAGGTTTTTTGGAGGCAAATACGAACCATCTGTAATTTGACCAGTGTCAATAATTTTTTGAACAAAAAAATTTTGAGCAGTATGTAGAGGGTCGGAAAATTTTGGGTGATTTGAAGGTAAATCAAGGGGGGTAGGGGTAGCTAAATATACTTTTGAGGGTTGGATCTTGGTTATTTACTCTCGCAAAAAAAGTTTTTTTTGTATTTTAATTTTTATCTTCCCCAAAAAAGTTATTTTTATCATGAAACTTGAGGAAAACGTGTGTTTTGAATAAGCTGTAATTTTTTCAGAACAAAATATTAATTTTTCGATGGTACCTGTACGAGTTTAAATTTGAAAAAAAAGCATAATTTTCAATCAAAAAAATTCACGAAAAAATGTTCAATTTTTCAAGAATGATCCCCAGTGATTTCTTACGAAATGCGGTTGGTTCCTCAGAAAACGTGATTGAACACCAACATCAAATTTCAGGCTCACGCTTACCCGCCGATGGAAGTTCTAGTGGGGCCAAATATTTGCTTTGTCATAATTTAGCTGAAAATTACTAGAGAAGACAAAAGAATAGTGTTCATCGTGTCTGAAGACTTCTACCTCATCATGCAAATAACATGTATTTGAGTGCCTAAAATTTGTTTTGTCTCACTTCACGGAGACGAGGATCAAAAAATCATGAACATTTAGTAAATATGGAATAATAATACCAAAGCAACAACCCCCTGCGCCAGTTGTCCCAAAAACTGCCGGCAGACTATTAATATTCAACCTATTTATGACCTAATATAAAAATATCAGCCCTCATAATTTTATTGCATTTTTGGTCCCTCAGCTCTTCGACTAGTATAAATACGTGTTCGCAAATTCATAGTTCAGATTCCAGTAACGTTATTATTAATCTTCATCAATATAAATTAGGTTAGAAGCTGAAATGTTCTACGAAATCTGACGAACAACTCTTTATAAAACAATGTTGAAAAGTTTCATATTTTTTTCCGAGAACGTTCCTAATAATCATTTATAGAACAAGTATCTCCTCAGTAGCTTGAATATCATAGGGATATGGGACACCTTTACTGAAACAAAAGTGTTTTCAGAGAGTTTCACAAAACAGTAATGAGATGATATAGTACCAAAAGTTGTACAGCAAGATTGTTAGTTGGTTCTCCGTTTGTTTAGGTTCAACGAATTATCTTCTGAAATAACTTTAGTCGTTCCCATAATACCCCTTTACAATCCTTCTCAAGTAGCAAAAATTCACAGAAATGCATGCACGAAAACCATTAATTGATTACTCATCAAATCAATATATTTATGTGAAAATTAGAAGTTCTGTTTATTCCTGGTTCCAATTCGGATAACATCGTGTATAGAAACCTTGAAACAATGTTTTCTCTTGAGGCTGCATTCATTATAAATTAATTTAAGGTTTATCCCAGAGCGCCACGATTCATTCGGCTGAACCGGTTCAGTGTGAATTTGGGTCACATATTGATTTTCAATTAGGGTATTCCAAATAATAGATGTTTTACTTTCGGTGAAGAGATTATCGTTATTGATACAATTTATTATATAGTAATTTTTGTTCAAAAATATGAATAGGATATTCATAAAATCTGTTACCGCTCATGACGTTTTCAAAACAACTCTGATGAAATTCACATTGATTGATATAACAGAATAAAAATAATATTCCTTATCTTTATCACCAGGACAATAAATCATTTCAACATATAGTCCAGTAACGAACCAAAAATTTATATGAAATAAGCCAATTTCACTTGAGACTACAGAACAAACAAACAAACAAACTGATTCTGAGAGATAGCGCACCTCTATTTTGAATAGAAATAATCCGACCCAAACCAATAGAATTTAGGGGGCTATTGAAGAACTGAGTGTGATTTTTTCAAATAAAAATTATTTGTGTAGTATTTTTGGTTTCACCGGAAATGATCCTAATTTTTATTTTTCAAAGAAACAACTTGTATATTTTCTCATTCTTGAAATCTAAAGCAAATCCTGATTATGATGAGATACATTTTTCATTCAGGTTTTTTTTTTTATTATAAAATATTATTTGATGATGGTGATTTTCCACATGTGAAAAATTTCTTTTCCAGTGCCATGTTATCCTAGAAAATAAAATTTGAATTTTGATCACGATACTTTTACACCAACCCGAGTGTGCAAAATCACTTATTATCGGTTATCTATATTTTCCAAATGGCATTTCCATTGCGCACCCTGTATAACAATTAATAACAAAGTTGAATCCTTACTTATGTGGTCGACAGATTCATCTGCCTGAAAATGTCATTGACGCTATGAGAGAAAATAATATAACAACGATTCCAGAGGTTGGGCTGTTTGAAGAAAAAGCGGATGTGCCTACCAAATGACCTTATCAGTGTCACTCACAAACTTCTTTCATTTTAGTCCGATTCATTTTGATTTATTTCTTTGCCAGAAGGCACCTACAACAACGACAGTTACCATTGAAACAAACGGCACGTAAAAAAAGTCCGTATGTCTATAAGATATTCTAATCTATTCAATCGTTCACCCTAAAGCCAGACCGAGCTCCGACATTTCACAAACCCTTTCACAACGATATACCATATTTCGTATAAATGGCGACTCGCAAAAAGAATAAACTGTATAAATCTAGAATGTCATGATAGAGGCCAGAATTGAAAAAAGCAACCCCTTGAAATAAAAAGAGTTTCTCGGAATGACAACTCTGTGTTCAGCCAGGTGGTATTGAGCTAGGTCATCAATAAATATGCCAAAACAAGAAAATCGTTGGCGATCGCTTCTTTCAAACGTGTTCGGTATATTTTCTTTTGATCGTGAAGCTAGTGTTCAAGGCATTGGAGGGTAAAATGTTCAGATGTATTTTGATGTGGAATCGTATCTATAATAACAGGACTTTATTCATCATCTAAAATGTTGTACAAATAAGACGATGATGAAGTCCTGCTATTATAATATAATATATTCCACGGTATATTCCATATGAAATATATTACATTTTCATGATCTGGTGGCAGCAATAATTCCAAAATTATTTGAAGAGAGAGCGAGTACGGAATATGAGTAAATCATTTCACGATTCAAGATGGGAATTTATGGTTGGGATTCATTAGTATTGATTTTGTTAATTCGGTTCTTTACATTTCTGATTTGATGAATCTATATGCACCAATCCTTGCCTCTTCGATGAGTGTTATTTCTAGTTTAGAATACTTTTCATAGCAACGCCAGCGGTTAGAATTCTGTTTAAAGTCCTCATGATACACAGGGAGATGAAATTCTATATTTTGCAGAGGATTTCTATTTCATTTCAGGCATTAGGAACGTGAGAAATATGCGTTTCTGCACATGGCTAACGACGATTTGCTTTTGTTGATTACATATTACGTTGCAGGGCATATCTCAGGATGATAGGGTGAACATTTTTTGAATTAATATATTTTCATCAAGTCTTTGGGTTCAATATTTTTCACTTTTTTTCGGATTTTCTCTATTCAGTTCTCGCAATTTTTTTCGAAGAGGAGTAAGGTTCAAGCCCCCGCCGATACCCACACTATTGTACACCACCCTGTTATATAATTTTCTCATAGTCTTCACACGTCATTCTTTATGACACGATCGTTTGGCACTTTTAGCATTCTTCACTTCAAAGTGTTCCCAACTGAATGGCGACAAATTATTCGAAATAATTGAACATCAAACAGTTTTTTAAATTTGGCCGTGATATAAAAGCGCTAGCACCCATAATTCTCCTCATACTTCCTCAATGTCTAATGAAAATACCAGCGATTTTATTTTCATTTTCCATGATTTTTCCATAAACTGCATTATTCATTAGTTTACAGAAATATTTTTCGGATTTGTTATAAGATCAATTTAGCATTACACTATTCAAATATAAATATATGGGGCTTCATACAACATGATTCATTAAAATGAAACTATTAGAAACTGTAGGTTTTTGTAAAAAACAATATACTTTTTTCATCGTTCAGATTTGGGAATATTTTATTTTGCATGTGATGGTACCAAACAATCGACTCGAAAGGAACATCAGCATGTTCATCGTGTAGTAATTAGGTATATGTCTACCTCAAAGACATATCCATATATCATTCGCATCCATCCGCAACCATATCCATTACATCAACATTGGGAATTTCTTTAGGTGCTTACCATGGAAATTCAGCTGTGGGTAAGGGTTGTGAAATACTGTGACCATATACATTTGTTGCATATCGACATGTAATAATTTAAGATAGTTCATTCGGTTTATAATCTGGTATTTTATCTTTCTTTGCTATATGCTTTCTCCCACTGGTCTGACTGATTCCTTCTATACCTTTAAAAAAGAAAGTGTATCATATCAATGTCTGTTGACACTCATTTGGCTTCTCTACTTCGTTTAGTTTTCCCATAAAGTAATTTTTTATATTCTGTATCAACGAATTCCTTAACGACGTTCCTTTCATCGAGCAGTGTAGCGGAAAAAGTCGAGAAATATATGTTCAGCTCTCGGAATCAATAACTTCGAAATAGAAAGAACGAAATATTCTACGTAATTTTTCGATTTGTTCGGGCAGTTTTTGCCGAGATTGGATTCCGCCTAATTTATGTTGACAGCTATTGCATGCCCGTAAGTTTAACAAGAATTTGAGTGTTTTTTATAGGAGTCGGTTGCGTTTTCAGCAGAAACATAATTTAATAACTCTTTAACATGCCAAGCGGGGTGTCCCGGAAATGGAGACACGATTTTTTTCTTCTATAAAACTCGGCCATAAACATAACTCGTGCGCGGAAACGTCGAAGAAATGGTGTTTTGAAGTATACAGCGAATCTGGATTTAATGGTTCGAAAAAAACGTTTTCAGGTTATAACTCTGCATACCAACGTTAGTTGTCAGAATTGTACGGAAATGATATACATAGTCGTGGTTTGTTTCGCAAGTTTCTCATCACATGAAGTCATCCAAATATCACTACTTAGTGTTCTATTCGAATTGCTCCACTAATTTCTTCGTCCATCCTCAAATTGTATATCCAACATTTATTGCTGTTTTTTCGAAATCTCATGTTCAAGTTCTGTGTTTTCCCATCTTCTGATCTCCTGAAGTATAATATACACTGTGCATATAGCAGTTTTTTATGAGTATTTTCCATAATAGTCTACGCATGGAGGAATAGAAGTGGAAAGAACACAGAGCTCAGTGCTCAGATGCCTGAAAGATTATTTTCACTTCAAGTGACTATTGACTAATTACCCGAACAAACAATCGAAGTGAATCCAATAAAATTAGGTTCACCTGGAACAGGTAACTACCGTGTAGTTTATAATCAATTATTATCACTAACTCCCTGATGAGTTCTTGTATAGATGAAATGCCCCAAGTGGAAAAACCTGTGATTGCATAGATCCCCTCGATTAAAAATATTGGGTGAACTGTGCGCTGTGTAACATAAATATCTGCCGAATGCCTGCCTATAAAGAATGAAGCACGTCAAGCATTTAGGTGAAAATGTAGTGCGAACGAATCGATCTGAACGCTGAAAGCAACTAGGTTTATGTGCAGTCATAAAACGTGCAGCAGAAATCGAATTGGATGTTGCTGATATACTTTGACGGTTGATTCTCAAATAGAGATTAGCTCACCAGAATTCAAATATGAAGGAACAAGAATTCATAGGAAATTATATATAATAAAAGTGACAGTGAAGCCACGCTTGAACTAGGAAAGTAGTTGTTTTTTGTTATCAGGGAGATTGGAATAATCAGGAAGCAGACTATTTAGAAGCAATTTCATACAGAAACAATGGAAATATTCCGTTAACTTGCTGTCGTCCCCCACGAACGGCAGCCCTCAGAAGTCGAAACTTGTGCGAGCTAACGATCAACGAGGTCTTACCTTTTACCGTGCGATTCCTAGCATGACCCGAATAAATAGATCTCGAAAGGAGGTCGTCCGTAAGTCTCCATCCAAACCATAACTCCGCATCACGTTGCTTGGCTTTGATATCGATGACCAACGCGCGAGCTGTCCTCTCGGAAAAGACCTAAGCTGAAAAGAAAACTGAAATTGAACATCCTGTTCATACTTTCAAACAAAGATCAAAATACAGTGGAAGCATTTGCAAATTTTATTCACTATTGAATATGTATAAGGTAAATTTTGTCCCAACGAACGCTAAAGGTGCACCAGTCTGAGACAGTAATTGAAGTCGTTACTTCTCTCATCATTCAAACAATAATTTGTCTTCTTCCTATAAACTTCTTCTGTAGTGTTTTGGTTGGTTTCCGGGTTTTGCCGTGGTCTTCTTTGTTTAAAACCTCCAAACGTTTCAACAGAAGCTGCGGCAGTCATCTTCAGTGGTGTGGTTGAAGTACTCTTCTTGACGTATCAACTGAAACTGAAGCTCTCGTCTCTGGGATGTCAGTTATAGTGCATTATCCGTGATGGTGGGTTCGCGCGTACTTTCCGCGCGATTCGGGTGACATGGCTTCGTTTCGGCGCCTTTCAATGCTGAGTGCCAGATCTTTGGTAGATATGTTCTCTCTTCCTTTCTGTTGAAGTTCTCTTGGTGTTTGTGTATTTTTATCGCTTCTTAATACATTCTTGTTGAGTAATGATTCGACGTTGCTAGTCTCTTGGTGTTTTCGAAGAGGATCTTGTATTCTCCGTTAGACAATGCATGTTCAGCGACTGCGGACTTCTCGGTCTGTCCCAATCGACTACTCCGCTTGTGCTCTAGGCGGGTACCAATGCTCCTTTTCGTCTGACCGATGAAAACTTTACCATAGTTACATGGAATCCTGTAAACTCCCGCTGATTTGAGCTGATCTACTCTTAAAACGAATTCTCAAAACTTGATTAATGATCAAATAATCTGACTAACCATTTCAAATTCGTTTTACAGGTATACTAGATAAATTTATTTCAGTAACCAAAAAATAACAGTTGTTATAACCAAAAAATAACAGTTGTTATAACCAAAAAATAACAGTTGTTAAATATGATGAAAGGTCAGGTAATAAATGTTCCTTCAAATTAACGGTTTGTAGTATTTAAGAATCACATCGCATAATTGTAACTCATAATACTTCTGCTTGAAAAGGCCATTTTATATGATGAAATAAATATATGTCGCGGTTTTTTTGACCAAAAATTCGATCAAGTCAATGTTGAAGTTTTATTATAAAAGTTTGCATGTTTCTTCATCAAGTATCGGCTACAACGATAAAAAAAAGTAACTGACTTCATTTATCCGCTGTTCGTAACAAATTTGCCTTTGGCGCCCCATTCGCGATAATGGAATTGTCGAAAAAGTTTACTACATTAATAAAACACCAAAATGGAGGTTTAATAATTTTCGTATACTTCGTTCACAATACCGCTGAATACTTAGAGGTTCTGATTCACAAATCCCAAAAACTTCAAACTCCCACCGAACTATACATAAATCAGCAGACTTTGAAGTTTTTCCGAAAAGTTTATACATTTCTAGAATTATATAATAGCAAACTCAGAGGTGCAAGGCACTCGGTCCAACGTTAAACCAATCAATTCTCCAAGGAATCGGGACTTTCCCAACTCCGCTTACTTGTGCATAAAAAGTGAATTTTCCAGTATTTCCTCAAACTATAAATTGAAATTTCATGCCACAGATACGGTGTAATTATCAAACTTGACGTTGAAGAGAACAGATTGTTTTTCCAAGTTTTAAGGAAGTTTTTCCGAAGCCTTAACGATGAGCCGTATAAATTGATTTCCTGTAATCTGTTTCGAACACACCATAATGGATGTAAGGGTAGATGAACGCGAATTAATTTCTTTCTCATATTCATTGATCCACTACCTATCAGGGTGGCTCATTTATTTTTGTTATTTTGTTTCAATATGACGAATTTCTGTAAATGTCAAAATGACAGTCATATTTGCACAGGTGTGAATAAGAGAGTACATATTGATACTATAGACCGGGAGATGATGACAGATTTTGGATACGATTTTAATCAGCGTGCCTTTTAGAGGACAGTATTGTCCAAATATCCTCATGGTGACAAGGCATGAATCGAATAATCATTATAGATTCTTCATATTGATTAAAATTCTCGTGTATTCATCATGCATCACCTCAAATATAGAAGGTGAAGCTGGAATAATATACACATTCAATCATAATAAAATAATAACTGGCATATTCAACTAAAGGTGTTTTTGTACAACTGACATTAAAAATGACGTTTTTAATTCATTGACACATAAACTAAAAACTGACGTTTTCACAAAATCACTTTTAACACTAGTGTTAAAAGTACTTTTAACACTAGTGTTAAAAGTAAAATGACAGATGAGATGATGGATACTCAGTAATATAGATCTCTCTAATAGAAACACTTCAATCAGATATTATAATCAGAACACCTACTCAAGAGGAATCGTTTATAAAAGTTCACACATGTATTTGGTCGTTTGCGCAATTGATAATACTAATTCCTTTTGAAGTTACAAACGAAGTAGTATTCAGTCCAACTGTAGAATGTCCTTCATCACTGACAAATAATGACATTCATAAATAAAGTGCGTTAGGGTTTATTATATTTGGAGTATCTGTCAGTCAGCCTTGTAATCCAAAGATCGTGTGTTCGAATCCTTATGGATCTTATTTTTTTTTGTTTTTTTCTTACTAGCAGTAACTGTTGAACAAAAAATTTTGTATGATACATTTGTTAAAAGTGATTTTATTTTGCTCGTGGGGTTGCTCCACTCGCTAACGCTCGTTTCGCAATATTCCCCACTCACAAAATAAAATGCCACTTTTAACACTTGTATCATAAATAACTATTATGTTGTGCAATGTGTACATCAGTTTATATTTTCATCTTTAATCTGTAACTGTGGTCAGTGAACTGATAATGTGAGCGGTGAACCGCGTTTAATCCAAATATTAGAAGGAAATATTCATATTCCCATATTACCTCCAACGCAACGGGGAAGTAGTTGTTTTCTGGTAGATATTACAAATAAATCACATTTCTCAATTTTGAAATTTTCATGGAGAGTGTTTCCTTTTCAACATGAATACCTCCCAAGAGGTTATCTTGAACGATTGAAAATAGCGACTAAAATTTGTTTTTCAGCCGCAGATGATTCCACACCAGATTTTATGAATATCCTATTCATATTTTCGAACAAAAATTAGTATATTGTAATTCTCATTTGTATGCATACAACTCATTCACCAAAAATCAAATGAAAAGCCAGTTCCTGATAATCAATTCATTATGCATTCGACATCAGACCAATATGAGAAAGGGCATTTTTATAAAAACTCTTTTCAAAATATTTTCCGTAATATCTAATTGAAACGCAGTCATGAACGGAAACATCCGAGATTTTTCATCAGACCCGGATGCAAAGGAAAATAGCATTCGACCGAATATGAATGATATTGCAATATACGACGATGAGAATAGAGGAAAATCGAGGAAAATCTCTATATTACACGAATAAAATTTATTAAACGGTACAATAAAACTTTTCCGTATCTGGCGATATGAGTTTCCAATCAAATTCGGCCGGATGATATCCGCTGGCCGTTGGGAGAAAAATAATAAGAGATTTGGAAGAGATATTTTATTTCCTGAATATACATGGTTGAATATAGCGCTTAATTGAAAATGTCGAGGTGATAGACTGCCAGTGAGAGATGAGAAATATTTCGATTGACATGACCGATAACGGGTTGCAAATAGGAGAATATTAACTGATAGGTTAGGTTTGAACGTAAATGGGCTCCCATCAGGCCCCCCACTGCGGCCCAGGGCTCACCCTATGGTTATATTTCTCCCAGTTCTCTCACTTAACGATATTGAGGAATACATTAAGGGTGAACAATTTAGCAGGCCTTATTGCCTATTGTTTTGCCAAATATTGAAAATCTGGTTCTGGCCGCTGCAGGCCATGCACATGAAATGTGTTTATACTCTAATTCAAGAATAACGTAGAGTAAATTTCCATGAGAACCTAGGCATAATACAAAGGAATCTACTCCACGGTATTCTGGAAATGGACTAAAGCCGTTTTGTCATACTCCGTGCATAGACGGGACTTTGAGCTGTTATATAGCAAAGTGGTCAAGGTGTTAGGAGCTTTAGTTCTCACCCAGGCTAAAGTGGATGGGAGTCCAATTTTTAAGCTGTAGGCACCGGGTCTCGCTTGATCGGACAAGCTCTTTGAGGGTTTTTTTACGAAAACCTGGGAGATTCGTAATAACAAAAAAATTATGCCTTCCAGCATACTGTCTGTATGTTGCCCATCTTGCCTCTTTCTCGAGAACTATATGGAGAGGCAGTAATCCGAGAAGGACTCCCATTGAAACCGTTAGCGTGGAGCAAATGGCACCAGTAATCTCCAGGCACGCTTGTCTCTGTAGTCCGTTGAATTTAGATTTTTCATTAGACTCGAAGGCAAAGGAAAATAGCATTCCACCGAATATGAATGATATTGCAAAATACGACGATGAGAATACAAAAAATTCGAGGAAAATCTCTATATTACGTGAATAACATTTATTAAAAGGGACGATAAAACTTTTCGTATCTGGCAATATGAGTTCTCAATCAGATTCGCCGGGCCGGCTAGGATGACATCCGCTGGCCGTTGGGAGAAAAATAATAAGAGATTTGAAAGAGATATTTTATTTCATGAACACACATGGTTGAATATAGAGCCTAATTGAAAATGTCGACGTCTGATAATAGACTGCCAGGATATGAGAAATATTTTGGTTGACATATAAATTGATTTCGGAGAACCAATTTGTGTGGAGGGTAACTCGATGAAAGACACAACTGTCGAATTGATAAAAATTGTGTTCGGAGTGGTAGATTGCAAAAAATCAGCTATTTGGGTCTTCACCGATTCGGCGATGGGGTTCCGTAGGGAACTGTTTTAGGGCCTATTTTATTTATACTCCGTACCATCGAAATGTTCAACTCACCAATTTATTTTTTTGTTGGTTATTTTTTAAAGATCAAAACTGCTCGACTCAAAAAAATTCATAATGCGCTACCAATACTATTCAATTGTTTCATCTTTCAGTATATAGACGAAACAGTATAAATACTCACCACTTATCAGTTTTATGAGCCAAATCAGCGAAATCGAAATTAAACATGAAAACCAAACAACGAGGCTAATGGAAACAAAAACCGTTAAATATCTCGGCGTCACACTGGATAGTCACGTGGAACCTTCATGTTTATATTATTATTATTATTATTATTATCAATACAAAGGAAGGACAGATGTTTTCACCAGATATTTCTTGGATTTTATTCCCACCAAAGGTTCCAAATATTCATTTTCGATTTTTTGACATTTCATAGCTAGTAAGATAAAAAATAATCAGGAAACAAGTATAATGTTTTGAATATGGAAGAGAGTTATACATCTTAAAACGCTGACCCTACGAAACCAAATCTTTATGAAGATTATCCCAATATTCATTGGGACTCCATTTTCCGCAACGAAATCCTGTTGCTGAAATCCAGTTGGGACGAGAAAATTAAATGCCGCGTAAGCATCACCAAAGCCTCAATATTATACGAGATTTAATATAATCGATATAAATCATTCGATAAGGCGCGGTAAGCTGATGTATCGAAGACAAACAAGCTCGACGAAATTTCTAGAACAAACATTCACGACCCCCGCTAAACCGTGAGGTTGCTGTAGATGTGGTTAACCCAAATTGGTGTACACACTGTACAGGGAGCTTCATTATGAGGACAGTATGTGATTGGCAGAAATACATAAAAATGGAACTAGTGCGGTATTAGTTGATAATAGGAGGAGAATGAATATTGAGTAGGCTGAATTTGTATTTTCCATTCGGCATGTTTGAGAATATCCAAGCAACAGAAAAACACTGAATGAAGACATGAGATAAGTCCAGGTGCGAATGATAATACTCGTCAAAAACATTTTCTTGAAGAAAACAAACTGATACAACAATGATCAGAGATGAAAATATATATTGCAGAAACAGTTTCCACAGGATATACTAGCGTTTTCAAATTTGACACTCACCACTTGTCAGTCAATATTCGTAGCAAGAAAATCTACCATTTTTCATGATAAGTATTGAAAGTGATTCTGCGTAGTAGAAAAAAAAATTTGTAAAATTACGAATGTTGACCACATATTATCATAACCAACGTGATATTATGTGAAAATATGTCACACTACAAGAAATGAAAAAATTCGAAAAAAAAAATTGTAGAAAGTTTGAATTGTGTTGGAAAATTCGTCGAAATTTTGGGAACCGCTGTCCACCGAACGCCAGCAGAGCTGCAATGATACTGGAACTCCAGGATGAAAAAACTGTGTAATTTCGAACAGCGGTTTCCAAGATTTTTTGAATTTTCCAACAAAATTTAAAATTTCCACAATTTTTTTCACACCTGCCATTCGTCGTAAAATGGCATTATACACCCCTCCTTCACGGGAGTGCAAGAGGCTGGATTATACACCCTGTATTCCTGAAATTTTGAAAATTGAATATGCTCACTAGACGGTACTTTTTTACATTTTTGGAAAAAAAATCAACTCGTGGTTTTTCCGGAAATGACATCAACTTCTGAATTTCAAAATGGACACCTTTTATATTATTACATGATCGATTATGGATGATTATGAGGAATCCAGCGATACCAGGTTTGTTGATGTTATTTTCAATAACTACGAAGATATCGCCATTTATTTTAATCATAAGCTCAATGAGTGGGGGAGAGATTTGGATATACCCACCAGAAAAAGTTTCTCTCTCTCACTCATTGAGCTTAAAAATCAAACGAGTGGCAATATCTCCGTAGCCATTCTAAATAACACCATCAAACCTGATATCGTTGGATTCCTCATGATCATCCCTGACCGATCATGTAATAATATACAGGGTTTCCTATTTGAAAATCGAAAGTTGATGTCTTGTCCAGAAAAATCGAAAGTGGTTAATTATCAATAGTGTCGTCAAAAAATGACTTTTGAAATACTATAGTGGCGTCAAAAAATGCGTTCTGAAATACTATAGAAGCATACCAAATTTGTAATCTGTATCTTCAAAACTATAGAAACATTAGTAGGGGGCGTACCTTACCTTGTCGTCACCCGGTATATACAGCTACTACATACAGCTACTACATACAGCTATTCTGTCTTATTAGTCATTTTGTAGCATTATTATAAAAACTTGTTTATTAAAAACCTTGTTTTTTCATATATAAGATGGACAAAAACAATCGTAGGAAAACTCTTACGGAAAATGTCTTTTCCGTCCTTAACGGTTTGCCCGAACTCCGCTCCGCGTAGTTCGTGCAACTGCCGTCGCGTGCGGAAAAGTACTACTTTCCACACTTGTTAGGTAAATAACTATTTCCGCACTAAAAAGAGTGCGGAAAAGTGGATTTTTCCGCACGCTATAACTATATCACAGTTGATGAAAAAGACTGAGAGAAACAAGAATTTCATTCTGTTGAAATTTTTAATTACAAATATGCTTGGAATCAGTTGGCTGTTAAATTACCGTTCACAAATGAATATATCTGAAATGCTGGAATTAACAGTTCAGAAATGTATGAACGCATGCTCCATTACTTTGTAATTAAAACGATGCTGCAGTAATTAGGTGATCTATCAAAGGATGCAGACTCAAAGTCGGGATATTATTTTTCTTCTCTTAATTCAATCTTGGCGGAGGCATATTTCTAATACCAGTGAAACATTTCTGAAAATAATATGGAGTTATGGATATTACGTTCAGAAGCGTCAATTTTTCATGCTTGCTGAAAACATTAATAGAAACCAGCTCCATCAATAATGATAATCATGCGATAATTTCATCAATATCTCGAATAGAAACTGCTTGTAAATAGTAGCGGGAGAAAATTCACTTCACATTCATGAAATTTTCAGCAATTTCTCTCACGAAAAAGTCATTGATCTTGGTTTCTGTAATAAAGCGGCTCGCAAAATAGCATGCTGTCTCAAGCTACGCCTGTATTGCATTTACAGAGGCGTAGCGTAGAATGTTTACTCAGACAGCATTACTCCAGAGAATTTGGAAGCGTTTGTTTTTAGTATAGTTCTCTCACAGCACGTATAATGAGTTGAACAACGATGAAATTCACAATGCGCTTATGAAGTTTCGAAACCTGAAAAATACGACTTTTTGCAATTGCATATTGCAATGAAAATGGACTTCAACTCTTTGTAGATAATTTATTTATCACAAACAATACAAGAATATGCTAATTTATATTTTGCAAACTGATGTGACTGATTCACTAACTGATTACTACACTGTCGCGTGTTTTTTATATGTTGAGTCGCAAACTCGCAAAGTCACTGCCAACATGCTTCTCATGACCTTCAATCCAGCCCATCATGCCCAGATTTTGGGATAACCAGGTGCATAAGATTTTGGTCCAGCATCGTATCTTTTCATCTGGGGATTTCAGAAATTACAGAAGAAAGTCGTAACAAAGAAGTTGATAGATTGAACAATTTAATAATGCCATAGCTGCCATTCGTTCAGGTGCTAAAGTACGTCCGCGGCTAGAAATTTTGGTATTTCGGATTCCACATTGCGAGATAATTTAAAACACAATGCAACGACAATAATTTGTATTTCATTATATTCAGTTCACTGAATCATAGTTACTCTCAGCATTTTATTTCACTAACTTTTACCCAGCCTTTTCATGTTTCATGAGGGAATTATTGGAAAATAATAAATGGTGTCGCCCACTTCCATGAAACTCGATCCCTATGAATTAATAATTGAGTTCATAATTTGAATTTCAAATTTTTGGGGCAATGGCGAAGAGTAATTATCAGCTTATTCGATACCTACCGACAGAACTGATAGATTATGTTTCGGTATTCATATTTTCGAGAGTGTCGTTATTCATGATATAAGCAGGATGGGATTTTTCAGTTTTGTTTGTGGAAAAGAATAAAAAGAAAATAACTCCTCCCTCAAACTCGTAGAAAAATAACTGGTGATACCGTGAAAAGACAAGTATGATGGAGTTCCACAAGAGTCAATATTCAAGTTTTGTATGTGGTAGATTGCGGACAAACTTTGTTATACCGATAAAAACTACCAAACCATATCAGATCTTGGGAACATATGTATTTACCGGTTCTCACTAGATCAGAAAATGATTGAGATGCATGGAAGGATTTTCCTCAACAAATTGTACTTCAAAAAAGTTCATAATTAGTGAAACATATATAATTAGTAAAGACAAATTACAAAAAAAATCAGCAAACAAACAAAAAGTAGTATGGACATCATAACAAAATATTAGAGGCGAGGTCAGAGACGTTGCAATTAAAAAAATTATTAAAAGAATAAAAAGAATTTTTAATTAAAATATCTTTCAGGACATTTTAACACTTGTGACTATTTGATATTTTTTCAAGTCAATTGGCAGTTTATTATATAATTTAATTCTATAGTTTTGTTGAGTTTAACAAACATACTTTTATTGAGATCTGTAAGGCTGAAAAATATCATTTCGGTTTTAACTTCATTCAATACAAGCCCTTTACATTTGCAGAAATTTATCATTTGGTTAACCGCACTAGATAGTATATCCAGACTGCCATTAGAAGTCGTAACCATTGCATCGTCAGCGAACGCTGCCACATAATGATCAGGAAATTCCTGCATGAGGTTATCAAAACAAATTATGAATAGGAGAGGTCCTGGTATGCTTCCCTGTGGGAGGCCACTAGTTGTTGAAATGAAACTTGACTGAACCGAAATGTCATTAGTTTTCAAGTTGGTGTAATATTGATATTGATTATACGCAAAATGGATATGAAAACCCCTGTATACGAAACATATAATAAGAATCTCACAGTATCATGATAACACCCCAACAGTCTCACACTGAACTCCACCAATTCCCACACCGCATCCTTCCTCCATCTCCCTCTTCCTGCTTTTTGACTCACCCTTTGGAACGTGCTAATGTGTCACGTACACCCCACTCTCTTCGACCTTGACGGGAAATCGTTGTCTCGGCCAAGATTGGAAAAGTTCTGGACAAATATATATCGAGCGTTGGCCATTCTATATTCTATTAACCGATTCACTGGAAGGGTTCGTAACCTCGAAATTGAGCCACAATAGGCCATTGGCCGCAGTGGAGGGCCTGATATGGGCTCACTCACATTTAAACCTAACCTTTAAACCTAACCTCGAAATTTTCATTGGCAGTTGGGAACAGGTCTAATATTTGTCCGCCAAAGCAGCAGCAGGTGTCTTGTACTCGTGTTCAATATAATTTGAAGTCATTCTAAAATTAATGAAATGATCCCAAACGACCGTTTTGTAACTCCACCTATTTCAGCAATTTCAATTGAGGTTGGGGGAAGGTCAAAACAACAAAAGCCTCTAGGAATCTATTACCAGCGTGTCAGCTTTTCAGGTCAGCCTCAATGGAATAGCCAGAATTCAATAATAATGAAGTATACTTCATTGTTATGATATGATTGGTTTTCAGGTAAGATTTGTTCAATCAAAAACCAAATATCATAAATAAAATTGATGATAGTTATTTATGGTACTAGTGTGTTATGTTGAAAATAAGTCACGCGGCGAGAAAGATTTATACCAGACCGAGTGGTATACATTTTCAAGTGACTTAGGCAACATAACACTCGAGTGGCATGGAATGTTTCATCCAACACATGACGGTTATGACTGTCATTATCAAATTTCAGACAAGTAAACTATCAAATAACACACTATAGTGAGTTATAATCCCTAACTCACTAGTGACATCAATAATGACATTCATAACTGTCATGTGTTGGATAAAAATGGTTATAGCTACTTTACCTGGACCACAACATATTTATCCTTACAAATTTTTAAAATAGAAACTAGCAAAGTCAACAGAAAGGGTAGCAGGGAGTTTTATCCTAACACCAAACCGCTATTTTGAACACCTCGATACGTGTTTCAATCACCAAGTGATCATCTTCAAGAGGAATGCGAATTTTCCCTTTAAGATTTTTTTTTTCAGTTAGAGTCTTTTCACCATATCTATCAGATGTAGGGCAATGTCCAGCGTGGCTTTAGCCGGGGAAGTAGTTGTTTTCTGTTAGATGTTACAATTAAATCACATTTTTATTCTTCAGTTTTCATGGAGAATGTTTCCCTTTTCCACATGAATACCTCCCAAGAGGATATCTTGAACGGTGGAAAATAGCGACTAAAGTTTGTCTTTCAGACGCAGATGATTCCACAACAAATTTTATGATTATTTCAGTCATATTTTCGAACGGAAATGAAAATTCACAAATATTGTTATCGGATTATCGACAATTTCAATAACATCCTCCTTGATTATACATGCGGAATCAGAGATGAAAACCCAATGAATAAACAGTTCCAATTGTTTAATTTGATTACCTACGTTGTAGATTGTTTCATTTGTTTATTTTATTCCAGAATCGAAAATAGTTGATTCGGATAGCGTGAAGCAAATGAATTTAAAATATTTGTTGTTTCGATAATTGAAAATATGAAGTTTCAATCAGTCATTGTTTCAACAACTGATAACTCATGAATCACTACCAATGATGAAGAATCCCCAGTGTTTCGTTACTTATCCAAAAGCATAGCTCGAACGGTAAAGCGCGGGGGTCATCGATATCTAAAGCCAAGAAGTGCATGGCGAGGTTGTGGTTTGGACGGTGACTTACGGACGACCTCTTTTCGAGATCTATTCCCCTCGGATCTTGCTAGGAATCGCACATTCAGAGTTAAGACCTCGGTGATCCTTAGTTCGCACAAGTTTCGACTTTTGAGAGTTGCCGTTCGTACGTGGACGACAGTAGGTTAACAGAAAATATCTTTTTCTCCTACCCCCACAAAAAGTACACACTTTCCTCCCTCAAACCAGGGAGGAAACTCATACTCAAACTCATACAAACGTAATTTCGTAATTTTCGTAATTTCTAGAACATCTTATATATCCTGTATTCTGGTAAAAATCAAACATTAATGTAACTTCTACTTTAGTTTTTTAATAGCTATTTGTGTATTTAGAGCGCAAAGTGATTGATTGTCGCCCGACAAAAAGAATAATCTTTGGAGAACGACAATGACACTTTGTGCTCGAAATACACACATTACTTTTTCTACAAGCGCAGCTCTTAGAAAAAAAATGATCGACACTTCATTCAAATAGGCACATAACATTACTTATGAGAAAATGACTCAATAGCAATCCGAAATGTATAAGCTATCTAAATGTCCAATAAGTCAAATCACTAACAAGAAAAAATGGACTTCCAAAAAAAGTTGCAATTGCTAGGAGCTGAATTACAAGCCCATTGCAACATCGCAGATTATCAGATGGACTGTATTGTCTATACTTTCCATCATGCAAGTATAGGTCCGTTTTAAACAAAAGTAGTTAAGATGCGTTTTAGATTAAAAAAAAAATGTTCATTAAGTGGGTGGGAGGAAAAAACACATGTATTACATGGGAGTAAAGTGCCTTTTTCTCACTTGGATGTTCCTGCGAGAGGAAAAGTGGCACTTTCCTCTCTAGTAATACAAATAGCTATTTCAATCGGTCTACTTCCTTTATCGATAAAGCCCATGAAATGGGCATATTTCCATGTGGTCGTAGAAAGAATACATTTTCATTCTTTAAAATCATAGCGTCCCACCAAGTATGCACAATCCAATTTGTTGAAATGTTGATCTATTTCACAAGCTGAAAATCAAAACCTGAGACTAACACCTTTGTCCGCACTCAGGAAAGCACTTTTAATTCTTGTACGTGAGACACAGCGCCATTGACTCCAGAGAGAATTGAGCATCCGATATTTATAATGCATCACTACGATAACGTATTCCTTCCACTAGAAAAAGAAGATACAATGCTATTTCCTTTCCATCTCTAGTATGACGGTTCAGACTACTCTACATACAAAGCCGCCAGAATTTCGCATTTCATTAGCACATTTTTCATCGAAGGAGATCGATGAGGTCAGAAAATCTCATCGTCCGACTTGGGGTTGTTGCGAAGAATCGCTTTCCATTGAAGGAATGCATCATTGAACATTTCCCATCGAAGACTCCGCATCTTATGGGTTCATGGGTCTCGGTGAAATTGGTTGGAACTATAGTATGAGGTAATATTCTATCACCTTATCAAAAATGTCCATTGGCTAAACACGATCATATGACTAGTTAACGAGATATTGGGTGTTGAAGTTGAAAGTGGCCATGTTTATTTAATCATTTTATAGGTACCCAATCAGAATATTCAATAATTTCTCTTCTGGTGGTCTTCATATTATCAGGAACAATATTCTGATTCTTGAATGAGACCTGTTATTCATTTATCCACAGAGGAATCATCAAATAGAAATGAGCTCAATCGAAAAAGATAATCTTTAAGGCTTTTGAAATAATTCTTCAGTAAACATGTATCAGAATATAATGAACAATCTTTCATCGAAAATGACTTCCAAACTCATACTGGATGATTAATTTTTTTACCAAGAATGGCTGCTTATTTTTGACTCATCCTGAATGTTTGGAATACGAATACGATTAAATTGAAGACTTATTCTGAATCTATATCAATTTTGAGAAATCTACCGGTTGACTCAATGGAAATGAACAAAATAAAATGCTGAAATATGATTTTTTAATTCTTCGATTTTCAGGTATTTTATTGAGTGGTGATTTTCAAATGGACTTCCAAAATTGTATTTGCCTTTAATGGCTACTTTTCAACTTATCAGGCACCAAATTTCCCACGTACTTAGTTTTTTAGAATACTACCTAAACAAAAGGAATTTTTTTCAACCTTCTATACATGTTAAAAACACTCTTTCTGAATTCGAGAAGTAGAATTTCATAATCAGGAACTGAAGAACAAGCAACCATATTGTTTTTTCAAAATCTGGCAACAAAAAAAAAATGTTTTCATAGTTAGTTACTGAAGCAACTCAATGGAGATTTTTTTGATTTTTTTAGACAAAGGCTCTGTGAACAGACTTCAAAAATATTTAATGGGATCATTCGGCAAATTTTAAAAAGGGACACCAGACTACTTTCTTCCCATGAATGAAATATATATGATTGTATCAATACTATTACTTCTGTAAAACCAACCTTCAACATTATTTCTGATGTTGAAAGTGTTTAATTGTGTGCAGCAGTTGCAGAAAATCAATCAATAGGGTATAAAATGGGCGATTCTGTGACAAAATAGTATATTATGATACAAGTTTTATAAGACACCATTTTGTCACACGCTTTGTTGCAAGAGAACAAGTGCGAAATGTGTCTTATAAAATGTGTTTCATCAGATCATTGATAACGGAGAGAGCTAGGAAAAATCGAAAAAACTTGGATCGTTTTGTTTATTTCTTGATTCCATTACTTTTGCGTTAAATTAGAGAATAATATGTACTTTATGTGTGCACAAAACAGGCGCTGTCGGACTTTTTTGGCATAATTGCATCTGCGCTCTTCCGTTTATTTACATTCACTGCGTTTTACCGCACCGCCACCTCACCGCCACCACACCGCCACCGCACCCACCGCCACCGCACCGCCACCGCACCGCCACCGCACCGCCACCGCACCGCCACCGCACCGCCATCGCACCGCCACCGCACCGCCACCGCACCGCCACCGCAATGCCACCGCACCCACCGCCACCGCACCGCACCGCCACCGCACCGCCACCGCACCGCCACCGCACCGCCACCGCACCGCCACCGCACCGCCACCGCACCGCCACCGCACCGCCACCGCACCGCCACCGCACCGCCACCGCACCGTCATCGCACCGCCACCGCACCGCCACCGCAATGCCAACGCATCCACCGCCGCCGCACCGCCACCGCACCGCCACCGAGAAAACTAGGAAAAACCGAAAAAAACTTGGATCGTTTTGTTTATTTCTTGATTCCATTACTTTTGCGTTAAATTAGAGAATAATATGTACTATATGTGTGCACAAAACAGGCGCTGTCGGACTTTTTTGGCATAATTGCATCTGCGCTCTTCCGTTTATTTACATTCACTGCGTTTTACCGCACCGCCACCTCACCGCCACCACACCGCCACCGCAACGCCACCGCACCCACCGCCACCGCACCGCCACCGCACCGCCACCGCACCGCCACCGCACCGCCATCGCACCGCCACCGCACCGCCATCGCACCGCCACCGCACCGCCACCGCATCCACCGCCACCGCACCGCCACCGCACCGCCACCGAGAAAACTAGGAAAAACCGAAAAAAACTTGGATCGTTTTGTTTATTTCTTGATTCCATTACTTTTGCGTTAAATTAGAGAATAATATGTACTATATGTGTGCACAAAACAGGCGCTGTCGGACTTTTTTGGCATAATTGCATCTGTGCTCTTCCGTTTATTTACATTCACTGCGTTTTACCGCACCGCCACCTCACCGCCACCGCAACGCCACCGCACCCACCGCCACCGCACCGCCACCGCACCGCCACCACACCGCCACCGCACCGCCACCGCACCGCCACCGCACCGCCACCGCACCGCCATCGCACCGCCACCGCACCGCCACCGCACCGCCATCGCACCGCCACCGCACCGCCATCGCACCGCCACCGCACCGCCACCGCATCCACCGCCACCGCCACCGAGAAAACTAGGAAAAACCGAAAAAAACTTGGATCGTTTTGTTTATTTCTTGATTCCATTACTTTTGCGTTAAATTAGAGAATAATATGTACTTTATGTGTGCACAAAACAGGCGCTGTCGGACTTTTTTGGCATAATTGCATCTGCGCTCTTCCGTTTATTTACATTCTCTGCGTTTTACCGCACCGCCACCTCACCGCCACCACACCGCCACCGCAACGCCACCGCACCCACCGCCACCGCACCGCCACCGCACCGCCACCGCAATGCCAACGCATCCACCGCCACCGCACCGCCACCGCACCGCCACCGAGAAAACTAGGAAAAACCGAAAAAAACTTGGATCGTTTTGTTTATTTCTTGATTCCATTACTTTTGCGTTAAATTAGAGAATAATATGTACTATATGTGTGCACAAAACAGGCGCTGTCGGACTTTTTTGGCATAATTGCATCTGCGCTCTTTCGTTTATTTACATTCACTGCGTTTTACCGCACCGCCACCTCACCGCCACCACACCGCCACCGCAACGCCACCGCACCCACCGCCACCGCACCGCCACCGCACCGCCACCGCACCGCCATCGCACCGCCATCGCACCGCCACCGCACCGCCACCGAGAAAACTAGGAAAAACCGAAAAAAACTTGGATCGTTTTGTTTATTTCTTGATTCCATTACTTTTGCGTTAAATTAGAGAATAATATGTACTATATGTGTGCACAAAACAGGCGCTGTCGGACTTTTTTGGCATAATTGCATCTGCGCTCTTCCGTTTATTTACATTCTCTGCGTTTTACCGCACCGCCACCTCACCGCCACCACACCGCCACCGCAACGCCACCGCACCCACCGCCACCGCACCGCCACCGCACCGCCACCGCACCGCCACCGCACCGCCATCGCACCGCCACCGCACCGCCACCGCACCGCCACCGCAATGCCAACGCATCCACCGCCACCGCACCGCCACCGCACCGCCACCGAGAAAACTAGGAAAAACCGAAAAAAACTTGGATCGTTTTGTTTATTTCTTGATTCCATTACTTTTGCGTTAAATTAGAGAATAATATGTACTTTATGTGTGCACAAAACAGGCGCTGTCGGACTTTTTTGGCATAATTGCATCTGCGCTCTTCCGTTTATTTACATTCTCTGCGTTTTACCGCACCGCCACCTCACCGCCACCACACCGCCACCGCAACGCCACCGCACCCACCGCCACCACACCGCCACCGCACCGCCACCGCACCGCCACCGCACCGCCATCGCACCGCCACCGCACCACCACCGCACCGCCACCGCTACCGCTCTGGTCTGCGCTCCGCTTCAACTGAATCCCCAATTTTAAATTTTTATCTTGAAAAAATTAGAAAAAAATGTCTTTGTCTTTGTCACGGTGTATTCTGATCATAAGATACATATTTCAGTTGAAACATAGACAGGTGTTCTGATGCAGAGGTAATTCAATTGTGTTTCCACATATATTTATTATGAAATACCTAATGAAACTAAACTTCCTCAATATTCCCTACGCGAATTTGTATTGATCCCAGTTGGCTTTATTGTTTCATTGGGAGCAACTCAAGTTATATTAAACCCGACTTGTGAACATCAATTAGATCTCCCTCAAATTCTTGATCAAAATGAACACGTCGGAAAGGTAAAGCGAGTGTATCATCATTATCAACCCCACACGCGAGCCCTGGAAAAATAAAAACAACAGGGAATTTTATTCTTACCCTTATTAATCGGAATTTCAGTTAGCCGGTAGTAACAGTAAATAACAATTCGATTCGGATGCTGATGATCTGCCTCCAGGAACTGATATAGATTAGAATTATTAATTAAAATCATGGTAATCGATTTGGTTGCGTAGGTTGAATAAGCAAATAGAATACTGTTGGACCAAGCATATAGGGTGTCCCGAGAGTTAAAATCATTCCTTGTAGGTCTGATAGACCAGCATTTGACTGGGACAATAATTATATCAAAATATGACTTCTTTCCAAAAAAAATGTTTGAGATCTACAGGGTGACTAGAATGAAATTTGCCTTGGATTATTCAGAGATGTACTACGTAAAGCCACCTTCATCATCACAAAACCCTTAAGTTTATTTGATTTTCCCGATGAAAGAAAATTTAAGGTTAACTACCATACAGGGTTTTAACGAAATTGGGGCATCTAAGAAAATTGGTTGTTATATGGAACATAATGTATCAATAAATGGCAAAAATTTTCATTTCTGAAGCAGTCAAAATGCTCGAAATTTTTTATGAAATTTCATGAAATCGCTTTCAGTTACCTACCTTTGTTTGGGGGGCACTGACCGCTGGCAGTGTTTTAGAGCAGTTTGCGCAGGCTGTAGACCTCTGATCAGTAATGACCAAAAAAGTCTTGAAAAACTTTAAAATTTAATATCTCAAGCTCATTGGGAGATCGGAAGAATTGGAGAGCAGGCATTTCAGAAGCAATTTCAGTCAGCAAAAATGGAAATGGTGGAAATATGTCTTCTGCGGTAAAACTTTTGAAGTCATTTTTGTCATAAACCCGTCATGGTTATTGTATTTCAAAAAATCAGTTGTGTAATCATCTGCGACTGAAAAAGACAAATTTCAGATGCAGATTGTATTTTAAAAATATATGTTTTACTTTTTTATTTATTCAAAACTTTTATCGCTTTCATCAAATTTTTCTGATAGATATATGCATAAAAATTCTGTATTTTTCACTTTGTTTAATAGGTTTTCCAGTCCTCTCTCTTCATTACTATTTTTCGCAATTTTTCCGAAAACATTGGAGAAATCGAAATCGCTGATATTACTTTTTTCTTAAAACTTCGGTACGGTACGGTTCCTTCAGCATTCGAATTGAATTGTTGCAGAATGCTCAGGATTTAGTCCCGTTTGAGGTAATGTATGAGTATAACCATTGCAATAGGAACTCTTCAGTCGGTGTCAGCAGTTTGTTTTTGATCCGCAGATGATTCCACAACTGATTTTATGAACATCCTGTTCACATTTTCAAACAAAATTCAAAATTGTTCTATCAAGTTAGGAAATTCCTTTCCTTCTAGATCGAAATTTAGAAGGATATGGAAACTGCGAGCATGGATATTTTGTGAAGAATTATTTTCTAATGCAACAGCTTTTAAGTTTGTGTAGAGAAAGATTTGTTTTGATATCACATCATGATGGTTTTTCTCGCGCTCGCCTATCGGCTCGCGCTCCGGAACTTTCCACTCGCATCGAATCGAATTTTCATTCTTAACGTGTGAATCACTGCAATTTTTTTCCGAAAGTACGTTATTGTCGATTTTGTTCCTAATAATATCGGTCTGCCTCGAGTCTGATAGGAAAACATCCCAATACCTGCGAATACAAATTTCATTCGATATTGCCAATCACCCTGTCATACAGCCCAAGAGGTCAGTGATTCAATAAAATCCCAAAAATCATCCAGCCATGCCTTTGAAACCGACCATGTAATTACATTCGTTGACAATTTATGCTTCCTGCGAGTCCCCAAATTCCAGGCGATCGTGTTGATGCTCGAGACGCTTTCTGAGCATCCCCACCGACCAAGAAATTGATTTCACACGTTGACCCCTCACCAGTTAATATCGAGTTGGCGGTGCCTGCACAGCCTCCGCTCGCTGTTTAAATAGGGTCGTATTTCACGGACATCTGATAACGTCACAAATCGAATTTCCTTCGTTCTTAACCTAATGAGTTATAGTAATTTGATGCAGGCGGAAATGTGTGCTGGAGGCGATGTGTGGCACTCAAAGTGAGTTTTGGGACAGGGAATAGAAAGGAAAATCTTGACACGCCAGGGTGTTACACAAAGCTTCATTTCAATTCTCATCCCACTTAACCAAATTCGGCTTAGCAAATCAAGGACGGCATGGATTTGAGGCAGAAAATGGTCAAGCACTACGCCTTTTTGTAGTTATACTGACAGGCAGAGCTGTGCCGAGCACTGAAAAAAAGTGCTTCAAGCACTCTGCAGCCTCAAAAAGTGCTTCGAAACATTAAAGACCAAGCACTTTTATCTATAAAATGCTCGCGATTACTAAGCACTTTCAAAAAGTAATCCCAATCAGAGAGCACTAAACAATTCTCAGAATGTTAGATACTTGAAAAAACTCAAGTTAGTGAAACTCAATCCCATACAGCACATGTACGTCTATTGCATGTTCATCGGACGTACAAAATGGATATTATGGACGTCCATTGTACGTCCCCATACGTCCAGAAAATGACCGAACCTTACTGAATTTAATATCCTATATATGTACATTCAGGATATGCAATGGACGTTCATACAGGATGTCCAATGGACGTGCATGAAGGACGTCCACTGGATGTAAGGAAACGTATCAAATTCACGTCCATTGGACGTACAACATGGATCTCAAATAGTGTGGATGCAATTTATAATGATTGATAATAACTAATTATGGGATAACTGACAAAATTCGAGATTTCCAACAAACAATATTTTTGAATGATATATCAAGCTGAATTACTTTATCTTCAAATTATATCGAAAATTAATAAAAACACGTCACTTTCAACCAATATCAAAACATGTCAACATCAAAACTGAAGTGCTCGCGAGCACTTTTCTATTAAGCCCTAAGCCTATTCCGTCGATTTTTTTCGTCCAAATTCTCAGTACATACTAATTTGACCATTCTGAATCGATTGGCGTTCGCAGAATTTGTCTATCTCTAATCGTTCTCGAGTTGGTCAGTTCTGAATCAGTTAAGATTTTTTTAATTTTCTCTAGTTTTCATTGAAAATTCATAAAATAAATTTTATAGGGAGAATGTTATTATAAAATATCAGTCACAGAAATCGTTCATTTGATTGAAACAAGGTTCGCTTCACTCGCATTAAAAAAAAAATCAAGTATCTGAATCAGTTTTCAAAAAATTATCTATCATAATATACTCGGCTTTTTTGTCCGCTGAGTTCTTTCTTTCAGACTCTCAATATATACTAATTTGGCTATTTTGAATTGATTGGCGTTCGCAGAATTCGTCTATCTTTAACCGTTCTCGAGTTGGTCAGCTCTGAATCAGTTTTCAAAAAATTATCTATTACGATATACTCGACTTTTTTGTTCGCTGATTTTTTTTTTCAGACTCTCAGTATATACTAATTTGGCCATTCTGAATTGATTGGCGTTCGCAGAATTTGTCTATCTCTAACCGTTCTCGAGTTGGTCAGCTCTGAATCAGTTTTCAAAAAATTATCCATCATGATATACTCGACTTTTTTGTCCGTCGATTTTTTTAGTTCAAATCCTCAGTATATACTAATTCGGCCATTCTGAATCGATTGGCGCTCGCAGAATTTGTCTATCTCTAACCGTTCTCGAGTTCATTGGACGTACAAAATGGATATTATGGACGTCCATTGTACGTCCCGGTAAGTACAATGATACGTCCAGAAAATGACCAAACCTCACTGGATTCAATATCCTATATGTGTACATACAGGATGTCCAATGGACGTGCATAAAGGACGTCCACTGGATGTACGGAAACGTATCAAATTCACGTCCATTGGACGTACAACATGGATCTTAAATAGTGTTTATTTAATTTATAATGATTGATAATAACTGATTATAGGATAACTGACAAAATTCGAGATTTGACAATATTTTTGAATGATATATCAAGATGAATTATTTTATCTTCAAATTATATCGAAAAACTGAAGTGCTCGCGAGCACTTTTCGGGATTACTAAGCCCTAAGCCTTTTTGTTAAATGCTTTGGAGCGCTAAGCACTGAGCACTGAATTAGAAAAGTGCTCGGGAGCACAGTGCTTAGAAGCACAATAGTGCTTCGAGTGCTTTCACGAGCACTAAGCACTGTACTTCGGGACAGCGGGCTTATGAGTGAAGAATCACCAACGAGACGAATGGCTCTCAATGTGTGTTTGGGTTCTACACTTCATATATTATGGAAACAGTATTTTAGACGGAAAATGGAATAATTGGCGCGAAATAGAAAACCAAGTTTTTAAGAGGCACTCTTGGCAATGGACCTCACATGGTTCTTCCATGAAAGGGTTCTGTTGATGATAATACCGAGCTTTATTCCCTTTGCTCTACAAACTCTACTTTTGGGGGTTTTCTACAAAAACCTGGGATATTCGTAATAACAAAAAAAAATTAAATGGATGGATAGATGGATTTTTATGGTACAGATACTCCTGACATAGTTACGCTGGCCACTGTGAGATCGGTTGTTGAAGCCAATTCTAGAATTTTTGCTATGTTCGTATTTCTTTCACTCACGATCCTTTCCCGTTCATATCTGCACTCACTGGCTGATTTTGGAGCTTTGGTAGAGAAAGCGGTATGAAGGGTACTATCATCGGCAGAACTGTTCACTGGATATGAGGTAGCTTTCAACAAATCAGTGATGTGAGGAAGGAACAGTGGTGGTGCTAGAATGGATCCTTGTGGGACACCAGCATTTATTGGAAGAGTATCAGATGATACTCCATCATCGACCACGTCGAGAGATCGGTCTGAGAGGAATCTAGATAGCAAGAAACGGAACTGGGGAGGCACGCCATAAGATAGAAGTTTGGTTATGAGTCATTGGTGCCGAACGCGATCAAATGCCTTGGAAATATCTGGTGCAACGGCCGGACTTGTACCATATATTTCGATATATTGCTCACAAATATGTGAGACATGAGCAGGTCACCGGTTGATCTCTGATGCCAAAAACCATATTGTAAATCAATGATAATTCCAGAGTTTTCTAGATATCTCATGAGCTCGATGTTGATTACTTTTCCCATGACCTTCGAGGTAACAGATAGTAGTGCGATATATCTGTAGTTGCTGGGTAGGGTCTTTTCCACGATTTTGGAGGACTGATTCTCTTGCAATTTCCAAATTGAAAAGGAGGTTGAATAACTCACAAAGAACTGGTCTTAGTTCGGGAGCACATTTTTTGAGATCTATCAGCGGAATTTCTTCAGATCCACCAGCTTTGTTGGTGTCAAGACCCATCAAAATGCGTCCCACGCTGGCGAAAGATGTAGTTCAATGTCCAGCGTGGCATGTGCCGGGGAAGTAGTTGTTTTCTGTTAGATATTACAAATAAATCACTTTTTTCATTTTTCAATTTTCATGGAGAATGTTCCCCTTTTCAACATGAATGCCTTCCAAGAGGTTATCTTGAACGATGAAAAATTGCGACTAAAGTTTGTCTTTCAGTCGCAGATGATTCCACTACAGATTTTATGAAAGTCCTATTCATATTTTCGAACTAAAATGATTTCAGACATATGACTGTCAATGGAAATGATGTTCTGGGGTTGTTTTTCCGATGAATTCAGCGTAGAATTTGCATAAGAAATTCATAAGGGAATAACTCATTTGCATAGATTTCAAAGTTCCCTATTGAGACAGTCGAACTCAAATCACCCTGTATTAGACTCCTGACATTTTTCCATCTGGGCCGACAGCCTCCAAACCCGGCGATCGTTACTCTGCCGTTGCTGTCGTCCTGCCATGCCATTATTCTTTCCTGCAGCGTCAAATAATTTGTTCTCTCGAGCGTTCGCCTTCCTGCATAGAAAACGATCCGGTTGTGGGAGTCGTTCTCGAATTCGTCTCCGGTTCTTCGCACCATTACGCTATACGAACACCAGCCAATAAATTCGAGCGGAGCAGCGCCACCCCGTCTGATAAACATGTAAATACACGACTGGGTGTCGAGTGCCGAGCGCAGACACTTCACATTTATTCCTGCACCAAATTACGATTAGTCGTTAGCTGAAGAACGAAGGAAATTCGATTCGCAACGGTGTCGAATGCACGTGAAGTACGAGTTTATTTAATTCAATGCCCTCTTCTGTGTTTACTAGTATCGTTTAGTGTAAAGTGCTACATCCTACTATTCTTATTATATAATACTCTCCTACTAATCCTATTGATCCTACTGATACTCTATACATATATGTATATATGTGTATATATACTTATATGCCAACAAACGAGTAACGTCCAGAATCTACGATTATGAACTCGCAGTCCGACAAGCATCTTCCACCTCCGAAATTTGCGAAGATTGTCGAAAAACAGGACACAAACTAGACTTCAAGAACACGTAAACAATTGCCATCGAGAAAACTCTGCAAACCAGAATCATCCGCGAAGCCCTTTTGACGAGAAGCGTTCCACTTGCTTCAATACCCACGACGACGGACGTAGACTTCCCAATACCTGGAAGCTTATCATTGCTCGCAGCCCCTCATTCCGCGCCAACCCAGTTCTCGGACACAGCCTGTCTTGCACCAACCCAGTTTACACGGTCTTTGTAACCCCCGAATCTTCAGTTCTGCCAAAGTAGTAGGTAGATTGAGACCTCAGAGAGATCCAGTGACGAGACTTGGGGAGAAGGCAGATTGAGACCTCGACGTCAAGTCACAAAATCCTAAACGGTTCTCAAGGAAGATAGTGTTTTCATAGGTGATACAACAAGTATATTGGTGGTTATCGAAATAAAAATTCCTTCGACTTTGAAAAACAAATTATGTTGCTTGGCAACCACTCGAGCTCGAAGCGCGAGTGTGGTTTCCTATAGCAACATCATTTGTTTCGAAAAAGAAAAGGAATTTATGATAATCCTCCAATACACGAGTAGTATTTGTTAAGACTATTCCATGAATGAAATTGTAATAATTTGTATTCATTCATCAATAATATTAATATTGAATGTACACAGTGCTGTTGTATAAGTATTTCAACATTATTCATATCGTTTTCGCCCTTTCTTGTACTACTAGATAGAGCCTACTACTCAATTCAACGAACATCAATCTTACATTCAAGTTCTAAAACTATGCAACTAACAAAACACAAATGGATGGTGATATGTATTAACGAGTCGAATAATTGAGGTATCACAGTCATTGGAATCGCAAAGCGTTTTTCTGCAATAAGCAAAAATAATTCAATCCGCAATTATAAAGGGGACCCATCAACTGACGATAGTAGTGAGCCATACTCCACCATTCCACGATCTGCTTGACTATTTTGATATTTTTCACGAAACTGGCTGACTATGGTTTGACCCATCATTGCATAACATCATCCAAATATCCATTCAGTTTGCACCAGAGCGCGTCTTCCGTCGTACGTTTACAAACTCTCAATATTAGGTTATGTCTTTGGTTCTCAATAGAATTCAAGTATAATGTGAACAAAAGGGGACCTAGCATACTTCCCTGTGGAACACCTCTTTGATCCTTGAAACGTTCTCTTTGGTTGCGGTGTTCAAGGTAATCATTCAACCAATCCAACACTTTACCACCAATACCGTACTGCCTTAGTTTAGATAACATTATTATTCTGTCAATTGTTTCAGAAGCCCTCTTGAGGTCAAGAAATACAGCTAGAACAAATTTATTTTCATCTAGAAAGTTTAAATATAGCATATAGTGAGTTGGAATGCTGACTCACAAGAATACAAATTTTAATATTTTTCACGGAAATAGACAAAAAATCTTCCTAAGTAAAATGGAAAATTACTTAATGTGTCACGGCTGAGCCACCCTATAGATTGTTTTAAAAAGTAAAAAAGGTACTTTTTGAGTGAACCTGTTTAATTGAAATCCCAAACTTGTGTGGATCCCTTATAAATTTACCCACACTATATGAAAACAATCAAATCAAATGACATTATGAAGTTATGGTTGAGCAAACATCATCAATACATACATCATCGCATACATCATCGCATGATTTTTTAAAAGCTGACATTTTCTTGCGCAAATATGCATGCAATTGTCGCCCGTGGATATAACTCGTAGCAAAGTCAATTCCAGTTGAATTGCTATTTGATCAATTACTGTGACAGCTGGTGAACTGTTTTTGACTTTGAAGAATTTCCTTGCAGTTCAAGGTGATAGTCGTTATAAATATCCCAATGCTTGCAGAACTTACTTTCAAATAATCAATCACACGAGTATTTGTCGTGGCAGAGTTTCACTTCATATATTATGGATAGAACATGGATTCAGATGATCAGATATTAATCACCTCGCCTATCAAACATAACATAATGATTATGCCAGTCGCAGGCGTTCGAAGACATATCTGTCTGTAGTTAACGACATGAAAAAATAATCTCCAGGATTAATGAGCTGGCTGCAGTTCAATTTTCGTCAGTGCCAGTGCAATTATGTCGTGGCAATATGGCGTATGAGTTGAGTCAGCTGGAAGTGTTGTTTTACAGAGCTATCAAGAATTATTATGTTCTGTTGTATAAGGATATTATTAGGCAACTACAGATCATTAGGTGGTATGAATAATAGCTAGCAAATGCTAATTCTATAAGTCTCTCGCATAACTAAAACAATTCAAGTTATCTGAGTGAAAGCATTTGCTCTAGGTTCATCCATTAGATCCATTGTATGTCACTATTCAATTTCTTGAAGGCCATCCAAAGCTAGATCTACATGAAGTTTATGAAAAATTTGGAACGCCCTAGATCGAAGTATATCAAGACAAAGATGGCGTTTCCGGTTTTTCGACAGTCCCAGTCTTGACATGTGGGGATTCAGACAGTGGGCAGTAAGTAGGCCTTTAAGACAACATAAGTCATTTTTACTGGAGTCTTACAATAGTTTGGTGAAATTATTTCAAATGCATTAATGGACCAATTCTGGTAAGTTATGCCAGAGGTCTGATACTCTTCTTGCAGTCCAGGTATTCAGTGTTTTTTCAGCAACACTTGGAGTATTGCAGGTTCTAGTCCGATGAACCCTTGTACGGCCCCCTTTCACGAGAGAATCTGCTGCTTCATTGCCCTCCATGTGAGAGAGGCCAGAAATCCAGACCAGGGACGAATTGTTTAATATTCCTTTTGAGGAGATATTTTTCGACAGTTCCTATTAACTTGGACGTTGATCAGTACAAGCCAAGTACCTTCAAAGTCGCTTGACTGTCCGAAAAATCTTTATTGATTTGTGTGTGACGATGGCTACCTCTACATGAGTCAATGACGTGAACTTTCGTCTGGAATCTAGTCGCATAAGACCCTAGGCAGGTTATTATCTCTCGCCTAGATCCATTATGGTATACCCCATCACCTGTGAGTCAAGAGTTGTCTGCAATTAGTAGTTCCTCCTCTTGGTGGACCCATCCGACTCCATCTGGAATAAGGATAGTATAAGGCCATTGTTGAATGTTGGAGGTCATTCCCAGAATGCTACGACTACGCTTCATATGAGCCTGTTTGTGGGCAACTAGCAATATTCACAATTCTGCATGGATGCTTTGGATTTGGGGGGAACCTTTTCCAAGAGAGCTTTCCATGTGAGCTTTCAATACAGGATTATACCTAGAGGTGTTGCTTCCGCTGCAAATGGAATGACTCCATCATTGACAGATAGTGGAGATTGATCTTCCAATTTCCGTTTTCTAGGGTAGGGTACCATTAGAATCTTGCTAGGCTCGAGAATCATCTATTTCCTTTAGCCTCAAAAATGGTTTTTGGAGTATAGTAGAAGCTACACTTCTTGACGTTATCTCTGTTCCTCTTCAGTAGAGCTCCTTCAAAAATATTGATTTGGTTGTCCATAAGGAGTGATCACAGAAGTTCTTCTGTTTATGAATTTATAAGCATGGCGTAGATCCAGTCGGTGAAGGTTGGTTCCATGCCTTTTCCTGCCAAAGCAGATTCAATTGAAACTGGTAGTTCACTATCAAAAACTCCTTCGATATCGAGAAATATGTCCACCGCAATCCTTGTTATCAAGACACTGGGTGATTTCTGCAACGAGGTTGCGTAATGCTGAATCTGTTGATTTTCTGGTTCGAGAGGCATAGAGTTGGTTGGTCGAGGAGGACGTCTGAAGAGCCACCGTCCTGATAAGTCCGTCTAGCAACCTCTTAAGTGCGTTCAGAAAGATCGAAGTGAGAAATGAGACAAACACTGCTATATATAATTCATCTAGGAATATATCCTCTGGTAATATGATTCTTATATCATTTTAATAGTATTTCAACCAGTGTGGAAAGCAGGTTATTAGATAACAGATGGAAGAATCAAAACCCTGGAAACATAGATGAAACTATGAATCTCCTATAATAATGCCAAATTCCAATCCTTGCTTGCTCAACTTTCATATCATAGAAACTAAAGGGGATTGAATTCAACAACATTTCCGCTATAATATCACAGTAACAAAGGCAGCATTTCTGCACTAGCCGGGAGAAGTGGAGAGAACTCTAAATTACAAGGAATTACAAGATGGAAGTTAGTAGCTTTTCTCTATTAACGAAGCCACTAAATGGTAAGGATAAGATCCAAATTGGTTGAGCTGGATCAAGTGGATGTTTGAACTCGGTGGTTTATCAAGATATTATAGTTATATTCGGTATACTCGTATTTCTGAATCATAAGATTCAAGCAACTTTACAAAATTTTCAATCTTCAACAAACATAAATTGAAAATAATCTTATCAATATATTACGTTGTTCACAATTTCTGGTGTAGAAATTGGCACATCTCGACACTGTGATAACTTGAGAAGGTTGCATGCAAAAGAACATTCATTTCCACAAAAAAATATCGATGAAAGCCCATTCCATCTGCTGGAATATCTTGTAACTGAATAAGAGGAGTTATTGTGCTATTCAATGAAGTGGGACATGAACAAGTATTGTACCTGAAAGACCTGTTCTCAGTTTCGCTTGACTACATACCTATATTTTTGCTTCTGACTTCCGTACGTACTATGAGTGACTTGTGTCACTTGTCTCTCAGAATGTAACAATTGCTGAGTACACTCTGAGTAAAAACAACTCAACCCACAGAGCTATGACTATGTGAATCAATTTACTACCAAAATTATTCTTAACCTATTTGAAATTGATTTAATTATCAGGAATATTTTTTGAACAGATATTATTTCTCTTAAGTTTAACATTTCCGTATTCCTCAACATGAATCATTTTTTTATTTGGATTGAAGGGATTCAAATGGACGGCTTGTTTATTGGATATGAATGTTCCAAATATATCGATTGAATGAAACTATTCATTTCTCTGCGAGTGGTAGGTAATGACATGGTTAAACATATATACAATGTGACCACTCAAGACCGGAGCTCACTTATTAAATCTACATTTTTCAACCGATTGGAATGATTTTTTTTCATAAGGTAGACATTCAAAAAGTCTACTAGGACACCAAATTTCATGAATGAATCTCCATTTCCAGGGGCAACTAATCTAATTTTTCAAGGTAAAAAATCTAAAAATACTACTAGCAATTTTTCTAGAAAAAATCTGACTACACCACTGGATTCGCGACATTTTCAAATGAATTAATTGTGAATTAATTTGAAATGCGTCAATCAATAAAAAAGTTATGAGAGAATGAAATTTGAAAAATATTCCGTTTAATCAACCTTCTAATTCAATTTAAAATAATAACATAATGAAATTTGAAATTTTACATCATAATTTTTTATTTTTTTTATTTATCAACAGATTTCTATAAAATTACAGTTAGTGATATTTCGAGACCTGAATCCAGTGGTGTAGTCAAAGTTCTAATAAAAGTTTATAAATTAAATTGGTGAGCATATTTTTCAAATTCCGTTCCCTTATAACTTTTGTATTGATTGATGCATTCCAACGTAATTCACATTTGAACCATTTGAAAATTTCCTAAATCCAGTGGTGTAGTTAAAATTTTTCTAAGAAAATCACTGGTAATTTTTTTATATTTTTGACCTGGAAAAGAGTAGTAGGCCCTAGAAATGGAGATTTATTAATAAAATATGGTGTCCTAGTAGACTTTTTGAATGTCTATCTGATGAAAAAAAAAATCCAATCGGTTGGAAAATGTAGATTTTATTAGGGTGCTTCGGTTTTGAGTGGGTTCATTAACAACATCGCCAAATGGTGATATTGTTCTAATTTCTCCGAAATACCACGCTACTTCTTTGTCTTGACATGATTAATGTTCATGATAGGTAGTTGCTAAATAAAAAAGAAAACCTATTTTCTTTGAAATGGCAGCTCATTCCGTCCCAAAGGTATCTTTCCCGGGGAATACTCGCAATTCCTCAGTCAATTCACAAAGTGAAATATCCCGAGATCCCAACACGGCATCCGAATAAATTAGAAAGAACACGTCAAAGTGCCTTGAAATATGATAAATTCATGTAAATCTAGATATGCCTTGAAGAAAACGTGGCGGAGCACTCTGAAATAAAATATCCTACAGTTCAGCAGGAAATCTCAAAGTCAAATGTTATGTTGAAACTTTACTGCTGCTCGTGTCAAAAAACAATATACGTTTCACACCTCTCAATTCCTCCCGTGCAGCCATTTCCTCGAATATGCGAATGAACTGGTGAGATTGCCGTTTCATATCCGCCTTGGAGAGCTATCGCGATAGCGAATGAAATCCAGTGAGCTTTTTTGAAAACGATATTCGAGTTATAAAAGTCGTGCCAGACTATCGAAAAGATATTGCGCTACCTTGGATTCATAAGGTTTTATGTTACGCATTATTGATTTTGAAGACAAAGGAGAATTGAATTTTGACAATAGAGATACTAGCGCATCCGGCAGAAGTTGTCCTACCCCATCATCGTGATGTGAATATTTTTTATCCACAATATATGAAACATATAAAGGACCACCAGTAAAATAATGAAATAACTTTATTTCTCTATAATCCGATTGGGTTTTTAGACGAGGATCGATTGAAGCACCACCAAACTTGGTATGCTAGTAGTTGGAACCATGATAAACACGAAAAAAATTGTTTACCAAAATTCCAGGGGTGGATATTTTGTTTTTCGTTTAAAAATAAATAAATAGATTTTTGCTGTAATCTTAGAAAGTATATGATTTATCGAAAAAACAACTAAACAAGGTCAAAAATTATTCAATTTTCCACAAAAATGATACCTAGTAATTCCATATGGAATGCGCTCGTTTTCTCAGAAAACGTGTTTGAACGCCGATATCGAAGTCCAGGTTCACGCTTATCCGCCGCTGAAGGTTCTGGCGGAGCCGAATTTTTGATTGGTCATAACTCTTCTGAAAATGGTCGAAGGAGGAAAAACAAAAGTTCATATCGTTTCAGAAGACTCTCACCTTCTCATGCGACTATAATTCGCGAGTATTGATTGAAAGTTTGATTTTGTGGAGGAAATCCGATTCTTGACATGATTTTTTGGGTTTATGACCTTCCACAATCTGAAAATGTTAATCCAAAGAAATCTGTACAAGTGTAGAAGGGCAAATTAATTAATTTGCCCGATAAGTTACTGCGTTCACAAGACTGATGTCTTGAAAGAAATTAATTTTTGTCAGTAACGTACCCTACACTGAATTTGCCTATCTGAAAAAATGAGATCGGAGCTGTATCTGCCTCCGTTATCAAAACTTCTTGAAAAGACGCTGAAAAAACTGAATTTAAATTGCGGTTTTGGATGAAATTATTTCGCTATTTCTATGAAAGAATATTAAGGAATACCATGGAATGAAGAGAAAATATACCGTCACCATCTTGAAACATAGTTGAACTAGGTAAACAAGTCAATATTCCAGAAACACCGGCAACTTCCAAACACAACACCGTATTTGATGTTTGTGGAGAATAACAAGTGTATATATTCACGGCTTTGCCTGGGCGGACCATCTGCATTCCCGCAGGCCGGAGCAGGTAAGATTTCAATCCCTCTATCCCAGTAAATGAGATTCATATCTTCACGCAAAACCCACAAACTGACCGCAGACCCTCGACCCGCTAAAGGTTGCTGCATTAACCTTTTTTTAACGCATTTTCATCAGGTTAGCGGGCAAAAAAGGATTGCCGGTGTTCATATAAATTCAAATTGTCTGGACGTTATCGTAACTCGTTCCGGTTGACGATTCCGGGAATTTTTGTTTTAGGAGATGCAGGATAAAAAGGTATATACCATTTCATTATTGTAGTCTGAAACGGAAACATACATAAATATCAATAATAATGTATCTATTTTCATTTTCATTCTCATCAGTTATTATTTGCAGAAGTTGAGTGATGTTTGATAGTTGCATCTGAATTTGTACATGATTAAGATGTTTGCATGTTGGAGGAAATTATGTTACTATCAGAAAAGAGTGTGCCTAGAGTTGCACATATGCTACGTCATTTATGGGTTCTGAATCATTTTCATTCTGGCGGAAATATGGCGCCACAATATCTTAATACAAACAAACTCTCCCTTAAAATTGGTGATTTGTTAGCTATTGTTTTCAAAATTAGGAAAATGTGGACGGAGTAAGTGAAAGAACTATGTGCTTCCAGAAGATTGAGGACTAATAGGAATGGGACATTAATTGATCTACGATCGCAAACCTGATAAGATATGAGGAATTAATAACAGGCACCCATTCTTCTTTACTTAGTGAAGGTGAAGCTCTTACCGGAGGACAAGAAGGTGGAAGCCATTGTAAGCTATTACATCCAAAGAATTTCTGTGCAGAGTTTCTACAAGGATTTCTCCGCTATTGCTAGTTGCATGGAAAATGTGAATTGAAACATTTGGACCACCTATAGATCGATTTCTGAGTACTTGCCCTCATCAGTATAGGGTAGATCCCTGCAGAAAATATTCACATCATATACGTCTATCATATCAGCCTTTAGGGAAAAAAAAGATGATCCAGCCCCGAACCAGTGAAAATAGGCGTTGGTTGGAGTATTTATTCCAACATAGGTCATTTTTAATGCTTTCAGTGACTCCTGGTTATTGTTATTTGCAAAATTTTGTTCAAAATTGTTTTTTTTTTCGTTAACCAGCTCTTGTCCCCCTACAAACGGCAGCCCTCAGAAGTTAAAACTTGTGCGAGCCAAGGATTAACGAGGTGTTACCTTATAACGTGCAATTCCTGGCATTATTTTGGGCCATCAGAAAAAATATTCTGCCATCGCCCGAATTTGAACCCAGGCGATCAACATTGTTTTTTTTCGGCAATGTTCTTGAGAGGCCATGAGCGCCATCACATTTGGGACGTTTTCGAGAATAAAAGAGTCGATAACTCAAAAACGGTTCGTCGTATCGTTTTCGAACAAGGACAGGCATCTAGACGTTTCACGTCTATGTAGTCATTTCTGCTGCAGTGATATTTCTCTTGCTTTAAAATTTGAAGCAATCTTTATCCAATCGAAATTTGGATGATTGGAGCAGAATTTTTGAGGATGCCACTGTCTGTTCTTCCAGCTTCCACCCATTGCAGAACGATGGGTTAGTATTGGTTTTCTTTTTCACCGTGTACTTAACGAAATCTCTCATGCTATCTATCTGGAATTGTTTCTCACTGTGGTTTCATCTCAATCTCAGCCATAGTTTTGGTGCATGTTGTGCATCTCTGATCACCAATATCTCAAACCAATCTATGTACAGGATGGCGATAACTCCCGGAAAAGAGTATATCATAGGCAGTCCATCGTCGGGAAAAGAATCGGTTCTTTTTTGGGCCTCTCTTCCTGGAAGTATGAAGCACCAAAGTTGTTTCGATATTGCTTGAATGAGAAGATTAGTCCTTCCATTAAGCTGGATGTCCATCTCCGGTTTCCTGATCATTATGTTGAGGGATTCTTCCGTAGGAACATCAGCATGAAGGCTCTCCACATCAAAGATGATCAGATGATCGGTAGGTGCCAGTTCATCGTCTTCAATTGTGTCCATGAATTGCTGGAAATTTTCAACGAATGAAGTGCTAGCTGCCTGTGAGGGTTGTGGTATCGGTAGGAGGTATTTTGTTGAGTTAGCTGGTGATGTATCTCAATGACATATGGAGTATGTGGGGTTTTGAAAGACAAAAGAGATGAGGTTGTTACGATATCTGTTTCACTTGCCTGCAGTGGAAATTTCGTGACTCGAATCGCCCTTGCATTTGCCTGATGGTGGGAAAAGTAGTGACAATGGGTCTTCCTCTACAACAGACTCAATATCTATCGGAGCATAAGACGAAATATGTGTCTTGTCTATACACTACGGGTGTCGTAGATGGTTTAGTATCATCCTTATTACATATTCCTTTGCTCGATGGACATTCGTTCTTGATTTTTTTTAATCATCTTTTGTCAGCATTGTTTCTTCTGTTAATTACCGTAATTACCAGTCGTACAGATTTCAGAAATCACCTCATCTTTTGTTTCTGTCAGCAGTCGGACGACATCCTAATCCTTTGATTCATTACCTATTCACTTACAGACCCTCCTTTTCCAAGGTTCACCCTAACAGAGTTACTTATTATTCAGATTTGATATTTCCACAAAGAAATGGGGTATAAATAATTTGTCGGATGTTTTTCGTATGCACAAAGAGCCTTCTTATCATGAAGGGGCTTCATCTCGGAGCATTAGGGCCCATGTAGAATGGCAAAATGTGGCGCAAAAAGCTCGTTATCCATCTTGGATCTTTTACGTCTGACGTGACGTAGAGATCGCTGACTTTCGACGAAATATAAGTCGGCAGGACCCCATTAGGTAGATATTGTGCATTCGGGGGCTTTCAAGGATTTGTATCCAGCGGGTTTAGGAAATCATATTGGCGACGACTGGGATATATCACTGGTTAATGGCAGAGTGAACCACTGAAGCGGCTAACGAAATATACGACCTGAGAGTGAACATTTCGAATATTTGATAACCCCTGGCAAATCATTCATAAAGGTGTTTTCATTACGTCATGCCATGATGAAGAAAATTCGTGAATATATTTGAAAAGATTCATAATGTTCTTAGACGGTACAATCCTGTATAAACAACATGATACACCCTGTGAGAGACCTCATATTGAATCTCTGAATATTGTTGTAAAGCTACAGATTTTTTTTTGACGGTACTATTATATTTTCCAGCAGATTTGCAGTCGAGCTGCAAAAAATCAGTTTTCCATATTTACCATTTTGCATCTTGCTTGAACAAAAAAGCGAATAATAATTGAACATAACTATTTATTTTGTTACGAACCACACTGGGAATACGATTGGCCTATAATTAACAATAAAATGAAGGTAGGTACTGAATAAATTTTGAATGCTCCAAATGTTTCAATGAACATTTTCATGCAACTAGCAATTGCGGAGACATTCTTGTAGGACTCTGCACGGAAATTCATTAGATGTAATTCAACGTTCGTCGTGGTATTAGCCAGGAAAGTAGTTGTTTTCTGATGGATTTTCGAGCCAGTTATTCCTATTTTATAGGATTATGGCAATAAGCGTGGTCCTGGCATTGCAGGACATCTTGTTTCTCTCTTGACAAGCTTACTGTGAACAGTGCAATGCAGATTTCTTTAATTTTGAATGCGACGTTTTCACCCGTCCAGGAGTTATTAGTTTGTGCAGATCATTGGCCTCAGACTGTCAAACGTGTTGTTGAATAAAACGAATCAGACCATAAATATTATAAACTAGACTGCCAATAGAACTGTATCGACTAATGAGTGGAAAATTTGGTCAGCAGAATAATTTTATCAGGCGAGCTAACCAAGCTTATTCGACCACAGCTCCTGTGGATTCACAAGCTCTGAGAACGTTTCTAATATTTTAAAATATTTCCGATTATTTTCACTCTCCTAACGATTTTCAGACTATGATTTCCAGCAAGTAGATTATACTCATCAAAAAGATTTCAGATTTCTTTAGAGCTTCCCACTTTACTTTCACACTGAATTAGATACACACCGAAGTGAAGGAAATACAACATCCGTAATCGATTACTAACGACAGCTAGCGGTAAAATGCTCAGCTCATTTGCTGATATATCCGGTACATTTCGAAAAACGTCACTAAGTATGATATCCAGGGCATCAGTGGAAGCCACCCTCCATTACTCAATATTCTCAGGTATTACCTAATGTGGAGTTTTACCGTTTTACCATATTTTCTCGTTGATAAATATGGCCATACAGGGTCGTTCATAACTGAAAGAATAAAAATCCATGATTGTTAAGATCGTTCAAGGTTCGGTGAAGGTTACATCGTTGGTTCCTAGAGTCGATACTATGCAAAATCTCAATCAATTTGAGTAACTCTAAAATCACGAGAAACTTGGTCGGTTTGAGAAACCCATTAGCAGATGTCGCTTGAGTCTGCTGGTTTATGCGACATCGAAACACATTACCATAATTAGCAGATGTACCAAGAATAAAAGATTTTTGGCATATTCCACTTCTTTGTTTTAATCATTTGGATAGGATTAAAAAAAAAATCCTAGTGGAGCAACAAAAATTTTATCAAAATACTTATACTTTCCTCATTTTATGTATCGGAATGATTTTATCAAGTTTAAGATTATCTGGAAAAACTTAATAACAAAACGATAATTATCTAAGTAGGCAATTGACGATACACACAAGAATTTTGTTGTCTACAAAATTAGAAATTTCAGTTCTTACAAGAACATTATAATAGTTCGTCTTTTGTTCAATGGCAAAGAAGACATTGTTTGTTTTAATTTTACCTTCATATCTGATTAATTTTCATTTAGTATATGTTTTATCTCTGTTGGTCAGTATTTAGATTGATGCTTGTTGAAAATATTTATTAAACATAATAGGAAGATTTTAAGCTGTATGAAATAATTTCGAAAAGTGAAAATATTTGTGTTTATTCTCAATAACGATAAAATATAACGACTGGTAGATATTAGGGAGTTTTTAGGCAACTTAAAATAACGAGTTTTGTCGTTATCGTTATTTAAGCGACTGCGCAGTAAGGGAAATGAGGGGAGGCAAAACGAATGGCGATAACGTCCAACGTTATTAACGACGGATTGGAATAACGAGATTTGTGGTTATCGTTATAAGAGAACGGTTATTTTGGATCACGAAAAACAAGTTTACCACCATTTTCCTTACCAACATTTGTATACAAATCTTGCATTATCCGTAATATTCCTGCCTCCATCTTATGATAATTACAATATTTTCATCTATTTTGAGGGAGTATATCATAAAAATGACCTTTTACTAATGTCAAAACTCATAGGTTATGTTTAGTTTCTTTACGGATTTTAACGTTATCTTCCTCTACGTTCCAAAAACTCTTTGAAATCAACCAGTCGTTATCCTTTTCGTTAATGAGAATAACCACAGAAGTTGTTATTTTCGAACGTTCAAGATTAGCAGGTATAGCGTGAATTGCGTCATTTTGTTGATATCTCATTTTCCATGCGGTTGAAAATATTGAAACATCATAAGAATGGTACTACAAATATAGGATTATCACAAAACATAATTTTGAGGTATATTATTAAGTGGAATTACTATTTCAAGTTGCCTTAAAACTCTCCATTGCCGGTAATAAATGGATCCTTTTTCATGTTATTCTTAGCTTTTCATGGTTAATTTTGACATTCTTCTGTGTCTATCAGAAAGTTCAGGGACTACAGATTAGCAAGCCTTATTATTATTCGAGTTAAATATTCATGAATAGCATGACAAGAACGAGAGCTCTGAAGATGACTGCAGTCGAAAGGTTGGGAATTCTCTTCTGAAGACTATCACGGAAATACCCGGAAAACGACCAAAACATTCACGCCAGCTGTGAAATCCTACATTCCTACATCGCTATCCACTCCTTGGACATCGCAAGTTGGGTAGTCCAAAACTGTTTTGTGAAAATGATGGTTCTGATCGTAGAGGTTTTCAGAGAAATGATGAACACTTCGCTTGAAAAATTTTTCTGGATTGCCGTTATACGGTAGAAATCTTAGCTGGACGAAGGCAAAAGTCCGTTCTCAGCAGTTCACGTCGGCTACTCAAATACTTGATTCTGAAACCCAATACTGAATCACGGTAACATGAATTTCTCAAATTCGATGAGGTATTCATCATAATTAATCCTCTGTGATTCACCCCGTATTCTGCGGAAACTTCCAGGTAATAAAATTTCGAACTCCACCCCGATATCCGTCGTCTCCAATGTGCGTCCTCATCAAACTCATTAATTTCCAATCAATTTAAAGAAATCGCTACATCCAGGTTCGATTCCATCTCGGCATTTGTATCAGACGAATCTATACAGCTGTATAAGTAATTCTCCTGATGTTCAGCTGTCTTCCGACCAAAGAAAGACATATTGAACGACCGAAATAAAGTAAGAAAAGCAATTCGAACGGTCTGGAGCAGTTTGGAATTGATTTCTGGAAAGCGGCGTGTCTGTGTAATGGAAGCGGGGGACCAGTCAAAATGACCTCGTATATTCCGGGGAATGATTTTGCACTGACTCGATTGAATAGCGCTCCGACGGTAAGGAGCAGGAGAATGCTCCGGGGAAATTAGGCAGAGTAACCGAATCATTGGAAAATGTCATTAAATTGCTATTTTTCTTTCGTATTTCACGTTCTACTGGCAGTAAGAATTATTACCTGGAAACTTCATAATGACTCTACCATTAAATACTCAACTACTCTTTTTATACTGAGGTGAATACCACCCCTTCACTGAGAGCATATGAGCATTATCTCTTATGGTCTATTATAAGTCTCACATAGTATTATAAACTTTACCCCCTTCAATGTCCGTCTGACTGTTGCCTCTGGTGACACAGGCTTTTTGGCCCACAGAATAGTACCAACTATGGTTATTTTGTGCTCTCTGCGAGTGTGGACAAGTCTTTCTTTGGGTTAAAATTCTTTAGTTCTGAATCGTCATAGTTGCCTGTCCAAAGTTCACCTATTTTTTGCGGTCTACAGCTTCGCATCTGCGCGGTATGTCTGTTATTGTTGCCAGATCTCCAATGCACAATGTGCATGTAAGGTCACTATGAAGTCTCATCTTATTGGAGTGCCCTGACGCAATGTATTATTTTCCCAACAAGTTTTTTTGGCTGAGGTGGCTGAACTCTTTCCTAAAGGAATGACAAATTCCACAAATCAACATAAGACTACGCTGATTCTCTGATACCTCAAGGCTACTATCAGAATCTCCACCTCTATGTAGGTCCATCAGGCTGTGGCCTCCTGTGACACTTGAGCCTATTGGCCAATTGTATCGGGCCTATATTATGAACTGTGACTAGTGCTTTCTTGCCTTGTACAAGACCTGTATAGTTATGGGTAGTCATATAGCTGCTCGGAATATGCCTGTCTTTTGCGGTCTAGTTCCCAGAACAGCATGATATATGTGTCACTGTTTCTGGATCCTTACCGCAGGTCAGGTCTCTATCATACAGTCCCAGTTTGTAGAGGTGCTACTTCACTGGCGGAGTTCTGTAACGGTTCTGAGCTGGCTCCTGTTCCTCGCTTACAGACAGGCTCTTCTTTCCCGTGTTTGTTTCCTGGGATGCTTCCCAAGTAGGTTTCGAAATTGTCCCCACTCGCAGACGCTCTCACTCTAGAAGTAGTAGTGGTATTCCTACTATGTGCTCTCGCGGGTTCGTCTGCTATCTCATCCTCTGCAATTCCTTGGTGTCCTAGGACCCATATCAATATGACCTAATTCCGGTCTGCCAGCGTTCTAAGTGATTCTTTGCTATCCCACATCAATCTGCGCGTCACTTCATTATTGTATAAGGCCTTGAATGCTGCTAGACGATCTGTCAGGATAATGATATGCGCGTTTCCAACGTTTCTCGTATTGTTCTTTTACCTCCGCTTGAAGGAAAGGGCCCAGTGACTTGCTGATGTCAGTACTCGGATTCTTCAAGAACACTCCTGAGCACTCTTCATTTTCAGTATTCGATCCATCTGTTTACCGAATTTTTTCCTATAGAATTTTTCGGAACTACAAGCTATCCCACTCAGTTCTCTCTGGTAACAGCAACTTGAATTGGTTATTGAAGCATTACTTACTCAGAATGTGATCCATTCTCGTTCCCAGTGCGTCCCCAATCACAATTCTGGCGGTGCCCATGTGCCAATGTGCAAATTGTGTGTGTTCTGCAGTCTGGAGGCACCAAGCCTTGCCTACCCCAGTACAACTGAGTGAAGAGAGGCAGTCTCAGGACTGTTTTTTCCATGGCTGCAGTTGGTGTTGATTTAATTGTCCCTGTGATTCTAAGAGATATAATGTGGTGTCAGCCTCCATTTTTTTCCAAAACAGCGTCTGGCCATTTGAAATGAGGTCACCTATCCTTTGGTTATTTTTTCCATATGTTGTTTCCAGGTCAGATTGAAGTTGAGATTCTGTAGGTTCCACTGGAATATCTGTGGGGAATCACTATACCTTTTCTTTGTGCGGCAAACACTCTTTCCGATTGGTGAGTATGGCGTTGATAACTGTATGATAGTGTGAGATGAAGCTGCTGATCCAAACACTGCTCAACTCAAAATAAATAGCGTGGAATTGAAAGTGAATCGCATATGGTCGGAATTCGACGAAAAAGATTTCGTAGAAGCACATCGCGGCCATCGCGATTACGCAGATTACCATCACAACTTTGCTTCTTCTGGCCGGAAGAAACCACTACTTAATTATACTGCGTGGGGCTATTTTGGTGTAAGATTGTTCGGAAAGAGCTAAATACATGAAATCGTACACTGTCGATGTGAAACTTGATATACAGTCCAAACATGGATTCCCCGCTGATACGCTAGCTTATTGCATCATAATTCATGATTGCGTCATGAATTATTTGACAATGAGTAAAGTAGTTCGAAATTCATCGTGACTAATATATTTGGCAAAACTGAACGGTTATATTGAAGATGTCGAGAAATAAGCTTGTAGCTGTAGATATTTAAGTTTTCACTATGAGTGGTGAGTTCTACCGGAAAGAAATAACCATCACTGATGGCATGAGAACCAGTCACCTTCTACTGAAATTTTCATGACCATATATCACTCTTTCTCATTGTGAGAGAAAACAAGACACCTATATCGACAAACACATTTATGGTATCCTATATTCTGTTTGTGGTTGGTTTCTTCCATTTAATCTACATATTGGCAAAAATGTCCGCCTTGAATACAATCGCATTGGACAATATTAGCAAATATTCCTAAAAGAAATCGTAGAGATTATTCGTTTGAAATTTAAGGCATAAGCTAATTAGAATATTCATTTCATTCGCTAAAAAACTCGAACTTTCATCGTGGTACTAACTCTGTTGGGCTGAAAGAAAGTATAATTGAACACCGAAAAATCAATGCAAAAAGCAATACGACTGCGGGCGGAAAGTAATAAACGACTATAAATCTTTGGCTGTGTTGCAGAGAATTGCTCTTGGAATTTCATTCCAGGACGAATTATATATATGTTCTGGATGTAATATATGGTTGATAGTTGGGAATACATGGGTTCCGACTGATATACAGTGAGATTCAAAAAGTTTGCACCATATGGAAAATTGTTTATTTTCTATTTGTCAGAAAATTTCATTTCTGATAAAAATTGGTTACTTGCAGAAAAAATTAATTTGAATCGTCAAAATTTCAAATTTTCAAACGGTGTACGATGGAGAACAGAAAATTTATTTCCCTCAATTATCAAAAGACTTGTTGATAATTAAAAACAGTATTCATTACCAAAATGACAGGCAACATTTTTTTTTTGAATTTTGTTATGGTCTCCATGTGGATCACGATTAGTAGTTGTGGAGTAATGATTAGGTTCCCGAAGGAATGACCTGATGCTTTTTTTGCAAAATATGTATGAGCTAGCGAAGTGGTCGAGGTGTTAAGAGCATTTGCTTTCACCCAGGCGACTCGAGTTCAATTCCATATGTTATTTATCGAATGAAGTAAGTATTCACTCAAAATACAACAATTGATTTTACTATGAAATCCCATCATTTGAATGTGTATTCATAAGGGGAACTAGGATCCTGTGATATCTACACAAATTCTGCGCAATGATCTGAAAGTCCTATATCGACGACCGAGTTTTATGTTCATCTTGAATTCGAATGATACTTGAGAAACTCCCAAGTTGAAACGAAACTCATTAATCGTCCCAAAAAAATGCAGTGAATTCATTCAATTAACGACTGGTGATTTAAAATTTAAAACCTCATCAGAATGTCTACGAAACTTCATGGATCAACTGAGAGGATCACGGAAATGACTGAGGTTTTTTACTGATTGATAAAGTTTGGTGGATGATAGTTATTGATTGGAAATGAACTTCTTCGAAGCTTTTGTCTGAAATTAAATAGAAATGGATTAACTCGATTTGATGAATCTCTATTTTATAATGCGACGAAATCCGATTGGAAGAAATGAATAATTCAGCGAAGTTATTTGAAGACATTTTAAATATTACGTCAAATGATATTTCACATAAAAATCTACTGAGAAATGTTTTCTGAATTGCTATTCGCAGATCGTATTTCGAATAGAAAATTTATCTCTTTCGAAAGTGTCATAAAATGTTATCGGGGATAAAATATTTTTTACGATCCAAAAAGGTGTAAATTCGGGACTGAAAACTCACTTGTCGATGTTATGAAATCTGTGTTCTGATGGTATATACCCCCAAATTGTAATGCTGCTGCAGTTGATATCAAAGATGCAAAATGAGCGAAGTTCGGTCTGCAGTGGTCTGATAGGTATATAAGCCAAACTTGTTCCATGAACTTTTCAACCCGTTGGTTGAAAAAGAAAATTTGTATTATTTTTATCTATTTGGTCGAACACTAACTAACTTAAGTCTGAAATCATCATTTCGATTTACTGGTCAATAATATTTCGTCTTATATGTTCTTTGAATTCTTAAATTTCAGTATCATTACTACCCACTCGAAAACTAGTGTAATGGTAGCTTCTGATCGAAAAAAGTCAGGTACGAAATCTTGGGAAAGTTCCATATTGGTTTCTCGACTCATTCAAAAATAGTTATTAAAATACTCATCACTGAAAGAACGTTTTTGAAACGTGTTGTATACTATTGAAGAGGCATGATATACATTAAATATTGTATAAGCATTATCATCAGAATTTTTCGCAGGTGTCAGACAAAATATCAGAATACTCAAGAATCAAAATCACTCCCTCAAACCATAAACTAGGTGTTACAGCGACCTATTCCAGTCAACCAGTTCAAGAAGAAACCGAATTGATCCCTCTAGAAGATTCCACTTCATTAGGAAGGATTGATTACCGCATGCCAAATGGTTTGGTTGGAGATGTTGCTGTTCATGAACTGGCAGTCAAGTGTGTGGAAACTTCAACAAGTCGTCTTGAACATCACATGCGTAAAGTTGGTTTAAACAATTTGGGAAACACTTGTTATAAGCGCTATTTATGACAGAGTCTTTTAGGGAAGACATATCAACCAAGAATAATGATATTGCCCCATTATTCTCGGAATTGAAACATTTGTTCGAACAACTTCAATTTTCCAAAAAGGTATCTTTTTCTACGTATGATTTCATGCAGTCTTTGGGCCCAACTAGTTTTTTGTCAGGACAACAAGACAGTTCCGAATTTTAAGGATACCTGCTGAGTACACTTCATGAGCAAGAGAATAATTCAGTCGATATTTTTAAATGCCCTGATGGTGAGGAATTACAACCTATCGCTTCTTCAGTTCAAAAATCTTTTGGAGGAAGGATCGTCACAGTTTCATGTTGTAGCAAATGCAGAATGAATAGCAGGATCTTCAATGACTTTTTTGAATAAGAGCTCGCATTTCCCAATGTTTCAGAAATTCAGCCCATGCAGAATCTACTCATTCATCACCTGAGACCAGAATACCTAACAGGTGATAGTCAACTGTACTGTCAAAGCTGTGCCATAACAACAGACAAACATAAAATAACAAGTAAACACCTGCAAATCTGATCATAACTCTGAAGCTCTTCAGTTATGACTCAGCAACCCAAAGATGCATCAAACTATTTCAACGAATCAATCTAGAAGAAGTCCCCAATCTAGCCGACTGCATGCAATTACGAGCTTTACGCAGTCATTGTTCACTTTGGTTCTGGAGCAGATTTTGGCCACTATTACACCTTAGCCAAAGATAAAACGGGCTGGTACAAATTTGATGACAATTGCGTAAATAGAATACCTTCTTTGGAACTGGACCTTTTGGAGCCTTCGAAGACACCATACATCCTATTTTATCGTAGAGCAGATTGTCACAATTCGTCGGACCTCTTTAGAAGTTCTCTATCAAGGAATTCCAACTCTTCAGATGATGTGGTGTTGCAGGTTTTTCCGGGTTTCCCTGCAGCTCTGAAAGCGAATGCGCCACCAATACCATTTAAGCCGCCCCGGAGCGCCGATCAATCATTTTGATGTTTTTGCTTTGTTCTTGTTAGTTTCACTATGTTAATAAAGTTCTCAGTAGTACCAGACACTTTCCTGGAACAGCACTATTTTGTACAAGATTGACATACAAACAGACCTTGTTCATACAAACCCGTTGCCATGCCTACGAACACTCTCCAATTCATCATACGATCGGAGCTAGGGCATAATTAATGTCCAAGTTAGCGCAATCTACTGCTGATGTAATTGCTCCAGAAGTTTTCGGAATTTTACACGATTTATACCGCTACTATTTGATGTACTATACCGGTAATCAAATATGCTACTTTATCCACCTTCCGCGAGTGCTACAAAATTGTTGAAGCAGTTTTAACAGATCGGATTATCTAATTAACTTAGCGAGATTACGTTTTTAGCAGAACAGGATTTACAGGTGGAAGATTCCGTTTCAAATACTGACCGTGAGGGAAAAACGCGTAGTAGATCACTTCAAATGTCATTAGGTAGTTTAATTGGTTTGTTACATCCAGAGGTATTAACACGCCTATACAGTATCAGAAAGTTTTCATCTTGGGTAAAGAATAGCTTGGTATATGTTGAGAGAGCATTACAGTTTCTCCTCGACAGGCTCGAGAAAGGGATATCGACGTGAGCTGGTGTGCGGTGTGTCGCGTTGCCACGTGATCCGTTGATGCCTCGGGTGGGGTAACAGGAGAGGCGCACAATAGTGCGTCTCTCTTATTTACCTGGTATTATCATGTCATCGCGTTCCTTGTTGCTCGTGTAGATTTCTGTCTATACCCCAGATGAAAAGTTTCCGATACTGTATACCGGAAAGTTTTCATCTTGGGTATGGTGGTTCCATGAGAGCGTAAAGAATAGCTTGCTATATGTTGAGAGAGCACTACAATTTCTCCTCTACTTGCTCGAGGAAGTAGTGCGTCTCTCTTGTTTTCGTTCAAGTCAATATTGAAATGTTTTATACTCATATTACCGAAAAATAACGATTTCGAAACAGAAATTGACAATGAATTCCATTTAAATGTAAAATATACTATTGATCCATGCTAAAAAACACGAGGGCTTTCAATCTGTTGCGAAGTTTTCAAAAGTCTAGAATAAAAAAATATATATTTTCATAATCAATTTTTAATGTTGATATCGATTCAGCTGTGAACTGAATATGATACTCATGAATTATTTCTAGAATACAGACAGACAGAGTTACTTTCGTTTTTGTAATTTTAGCATGGATATGGATACAGATACAGGAAACTACGGAAAACCTAGACACTGTCACAGAATTTGTGCCTTTTGGAAAATTTTATTGATTAACTGATTTTTCGGACTACCAAAAAGCTAAATTACAACCTTCAAAGCGCCGTTTCGCCAGATAGTTGATCTGATCACAACCCAATTTACTAAAGAGTCAACAATGGATTCCAAGTTTGCTATTTAGGCGAAGAAAACTGAGAGCTGTTGAATTTATCATATACACGATACCCTTCCTCTTAATGAACCTCAACTTCAAAATACGTTGCAAATGTGTGACAAAAGAAAAACACTTTTATTTGGAAGACGAATTACAGCAGTCAAAATTAAAAAAAGAAACTAACTGATATTGAAATAGTTTTGTGAACTGAAAAAGAAATGGGAAATTTCAAATCCTCTGTTATTCTTTGTTATTTGGAAATCCTCAATGGTATGAGCCAAGGCATGTAATCTAAGTTCTGAACTGTCAACAAATGAATTGCAGTCCCAAAATGATTACACTATAATTCCGAACAGAATAACATCGAAAGAAAATTGAAATGTCATTCAAGATGGGTGACATCAGCGATTTGGAAAATTATTGTTGAGAATTGGGCTGTGGTAAATTGTATAGTGTTTTCAATAAATCACCCTTTCTGGCAACATGAATGAAGTGTTTGAATAAAGTGGGTTGACTGACTTGTAAACGAATTAGAATGTCATTATCGTGAATTTTTTATAACATTTCTACGAATATGTACCAACACATCAATGAGTTTGAATATGTACTACATGTTACGGAGTATTACAGAATATGCATAATATATGCCATGTGAGAATCTATTTTTAATGATGATTACTTCTCATTTCATGTACCCAATTTCGATTTTTCAAAAATATGTCTAATCAATTCGTTTTTCACCCAATGGCCATCGAAACTTTCGGTGTTTTTGGAAGCTATGCCTCCGATTTTACAAAAACCATTGGGCAGAAACTTATCAAGAATATGAATGATCCCAGGTCTGGATCCTTTTTTATACAACGTATAAGTGCAATTTGAAGAGAAAATGCTACTTCTATATTGGGTGCCATTCCTACCTCTCAGAACCTCGATGAAATTTTTATTCGCCCATAAAGTATACCAGTCAATGATGAATTGTATTCTGAAACTTTCCAAAATTATAAAGATTCAAAGAATGGTGATCTTGAAAAAAATTTACAGCAGGTAGATTCATCATCTTCTCCAACACTCACATCTCCATTATTTTCTTTCGATTCAATACCCAGCAGCCTTAACGCTAGTTCCCTGTCAATCTACTCAATAATAAAAACAATTTTGGATGGTGACGAGAAGCCGATAGGTACGTACAAAGAGAGAAGGAACTGCACGAAATCCATATAAATTCATAAGTTCCTGATAATTTCAGTAGTTGTCTTCGACAGAAGGTTGTCAAAGAAAATTTAAAGTTTCAATCGATTTTCCTGTAGAGGGATTGGACATGAGTAATTATGCTACAGACAACGTAGCCTTTTGTCGCTATAATCTATATGCATTGTCTAATCAATGTGGAACTACCTACAGCGGAAACTACACAGTCCACTGTAGACATTCTCATGCGAGGACGTGGCATGAATATAATGATTCACGTGTAACCCCAATTTTTTTTGAATCCATCATGTTATGTTCTCTTCTATGAGCAGGAAAATACTACATAACACATTTTAGATTATACTCAGTTTTATTTTATGTTTCATTTGTATTTTACATTATGTTTTATTTTGATAAATTTAGTTTTTAACAAAACGCTGGTGTGTTACTCTACTTTTGATCACATGGTATAATTGACAATCTATCAAAATTAAACGCCCTATTACATCATTCCGTTATATTCACAGAGAAGTCATGTACGAATATCCACAAATTCAATCGAAACTTCAAAACCTATTCCCGAACATCACTTCCAGACAAAATCACTCACCAAATTTCTTTTGTTTCAGAAACAGGCCCGCAGCTTATTGATCCTGGCGTCCGCCTTATCAATCATCCTGGTAGTCCGTCTCCAGACTCGAACACCCCAGTTTTCGACTGCGGACAACCCAACGGCGAGGGAAACTGACTTCCTAACGAGACTCCTCACCTTCTCGTATCTGCCCGTTTTCAACTTCTGGCTACTACTCTTCCCCAACACCCTGAGCTTCGATTGGGGCATGGAAGCCATCCCTAGAATAACCAGCGTCCGCGACGGGAGGAATCTGGTGACGCTGGCGTTCTATCTCGGTCTGGTGCAGATACTGAGGAGATGCGTCCAGAGTGTCGTGCTGCGGGAGGGGGTTCAAGCGAGAGACAATCACCGGTGTACGGTTTGCACGTCGAGCTACCATGACATGCATTCTTCTTGTTGCCGCATCTCAAACAATAACAACACGACCAACTTTCTTTCTTCTATGTGCTTGTGCTACGTTCCTTGCAACCCCTCTCCGAAACTCGAGCGAAGGACTCTGAACCCAAGTGGCGCTCTGCTCCTTTCCCTTGCCTTTCTAGCGCTTCCCTTCCTCCCTGCTACTAATATTCTGTTTTACGTGGGGTTCGTGGTCGCGGAGAGGGTCCTGTACCTACCCAGCGCGGGGTTGTGTTTGATTCTGGGTTTAGCTGGGGCTTTGCTTTGGGAGAGGTACAAGAAATTCAGACCGGTATTTTTGTTTTGTATGGTTCTTGTGCTAGTGGCGTTTAGTGCGAAGACTGTTTTTCGGAACAGAGACTGGAAAGATGAGGAAGCGCTCTACAAGTCGGCGATTTCCGTCAATGCGCCAAAAGGTAAGGGACATTTTTCATCCAATTGTTTCCATGAAAAGGCAAATACTTTTTATTATGTTTTGTTTGTATATCAAATATTGTTCGCTTCCTGGAATATCTCGATGTTTGGTGTGAAGACCTTGAAGCAAATGCAATGAAATGCCTCATCTAAAGTGGAAGCATCCATAGTATCCTTGTATTGAAATAAATAAGCATCCTTTATGATAACAAATAACTATCACTTGAACTATACCACTTTTCAAACAGATATAATTTTGAAGATATCTTCCATAACCACCCACGTTGTTTCAGCCTATGGAAATCTGGGCAGCGTCCTGAGCAGCCAGGGTCGCGTAGCCGAGGCGGAATTAGCATTTCGAGAGGCTCTCCGATACAGACCCAACATGGCAGACGTCCATTACAATCTGTGAGTAACGTTTCGTTGTTTGGCAAAGCTAATTTTATTATAATCGTGGCTGGCGCTCGCCGGCGTTTGTTTCGCCGAGATTAATGAAGACAATTAAAAATATATTACACGGCGCCGCCGACTCGAGTGTAAAGGGTGTTGCGGAATCGCTGGCGGGGAGCCGCGGAGATTTATCTTCTGTTCCGAGAAAGTGGCGAAAATGGAAATGCGTACGAATCGGTTCAATTCAACTGAAATATAATCACATTTTGGAAATTGTTGGATGTACAAGTACATCACAATGAGGATGGTTAGTCAATCATTGAAAGTGGAATGTATTTATATCGATTATTCCACTGTTGATGGAATATGCTTTTTCTACTCATATATTAAAAATAGTTATTTTCGTATCAAGTGCGTAAAATGATGGCACTTGAGAGTGTTGATTTTTGGCAGAGACCGCAGGTCGAGGCCAGAAATTCTCTTGAATGTGCCATGAAAACACGTTCTTGCGAAATATCCAATGAAAAAAAATAAAAAAAAACGGATTTTAATAATGGTATTGAGAAAAAAAGAAAGCATGGGAAAACATTGTAGCTGAATTTAAAATCGCAGCAAATGAACAGGTAATAATAGTGTCTTCATAAATAGTAGTGCCATAAGATATGAAGGGGAATTATCATTCTGCTTGAATTTGTGGGAAAGATCCCCATTTGTCCATATTGAATATACAATAGAATTTTAAATTTTGTTGGCTTTTCGTTGAACTCCGAAATGGAAATGCCTTCATTTCTATATGAATTGTTTTCTCTTTCACCATTTTCATTTTATTCGTTTGCCTTTCACAAATATTTGTTAATAACACGAAAAAAGAATCGGAAACAGCGGGAATCATATATGTTCCTGAATTATAAATTGAAAAATCTCATGAGTATTTCATATAGTGAAATAGATGGTTGTACGGATTACGATCCATAATGTATGGTGGATATTTTTCCACAGGAAGCAACTTTTTCAATATTCTATACGTCCGCCAACTGCAATATCAATAGAACATTGACGTTGTACGTAGAAACTGTGATTGAAAAAATCGGTATGTAACTTACCATGAAATAGGGACAGTTTCATCAGTTGTTCGATTTTTCATATGATTTTTATTGTACGAAAGAAATACAATTCATTGTTGAAAAGAAGTTTGCTCGAAAGTTTCTGGCAATGATATAAACTGATTACTTTTATTGCGGACTTCCATTGCCTGGATTGTTTCTATGAGCACCACGTTTAAATCGGTGTAATATTTCTGATCATTATCAAGTATGTACTGACCTCCAGAGTAATGAGGGGAACTTCAAATGACTTATGGTGCTAGCAGGACTACCTGTTTTCTCAATTGGCCATATATAAGCATGGTAATAATAGGTGGGGCCCTAATCGTTTGTATTCTTCTAGAATTGAAATCTTCCACATATATTCAGTTTCGACGCTCGGTAGAATGAAGGCATTGTTGGCTTGGATGTAAAGGACTCTTTAAATTTTCGTTTGTTTGTTGGCATCTGTCTAGTGGATGTGGTGGTGTTCCGTCCATGCGTGTTCTGTGACTCCCGACTTTGAAGTCCCTTCCCGTTTAGTCTAGCGTTTGTGTTCGTCTCACCTAATGCTGAGCGAGCTTTTGGTCTCACCAATGTAGCGACATCCACATTTGTTCAATTTCTGCTAGAATCCTCAGTCTTGGTTTTGCTTAGGAGGCTTTTCAATTAGTTTTCGGATATGAAACAGCTTCTGACGTTGTACTTATTTCCGATCCTTCCTAGTCTCTTCCACTCGCCTCTAATGTATGATAGGAGGACAACATAACTCGGTTGTTGATCCTTGGTTTTCGTGTTGATTTCGTTCAGAACGTCTTCCAGGATTCTATCTGATATCTGTTCTGTATCATGTCTCTCCTCATGTTAGTTGGTGAGTTATTTATTTTCCAGTTGATCTTTGTTCCCGACTATGGTCCTTGCCCTTTCAACAGGAGTTTTCACGTTACCGGTTTTAGTAGATGTTGAGTGGTTTTAATCGAAGCTCAGGTATTGTCCGGTGTGTTTTTTTACCTGTAGACCAATTCTTGAATGGCGTCCCCAATTATCTCGACTTTGACGACTAGAAATGGAAGGACGCCATTATCTTCCCTTTTCATGGTGACTTCAATGGCATCTCTGATTTCATTAATATCTTCCAGGAGGTTTTTTATGTGTTGGTCTCCATGATTCTATAATAAGAGAGTCTCATCAACCTCAATTGAAAGGAAAATATACACCACTCTGAGGAAGAACGAGTCATACAAGACACAATACTGATACCTCACACCTCACCTCAGCAAACCATTTTATCTATAAGGACCAAAGATTCACAAACCACGTAAACCGTTGAGACGGACATCCAGCTACAGGAATTCTTCAATATATTATAGTTTAGCCGAATATCAATCATTCCATTCAATTTCTAAGCCATTACTCTCACGTAGATAACTCAAGGGATTTTTTTAACATCATAAAGAGAATAAATCGTCAACCGGAAGTCCACCCTACCAGCGCTGATTTAGAAAACCTTTACACAAATGTATGAATATACTAAAAAAGGGACTTGAACAGGATAAACATGAGAGAACGTACCTTCCTGTCGATGCGATAATGAAATTGATGCCAACGCAACTCTCAAGTAGACGATCTTCCTATATCACACTTCATACATCACTATATCACTAATTGTCATCAACGGCTATATGATATGGTTTGAAAGCCTGGCTATTGAGGCAGCCAAACGCAAAACTTTTACTTCAGGTACTTTGATGATACATTCGTATTGTGGGACAATGGTGACCAACAACTCGAAAACTGTCTGTAAGATCTCATTAAAAGCAGAAAGGCCATTAAATTAACAACGTCAAATCAAAGTCAAGATATAGAAGAGACCAAGTAGGGTTGGGAATAAGTACAACATCAGAAGTTTTTCAGATCCGGAAGAGGAGAAGAATCAAGCGAGAACTCAAAAATTTGTGCTCTCCAAATACCATGTGAATACGCATGCTTCTACATCGGTGAGACCAAAAATCCGCTCAGCATAGTGTAGACGAACATGCTGGACTCAATTGGGAGAGACATCAAATTCTGGACTCACAGAACACGCTTGGATAGAAACCCCACCGCATTGAGTGGGAATATGTCAACATCTCAGACAAGAAAGAACACTGGTTCAAACGAAAATTCAAAGAGTCGCCATATATTCAAGCCAACCATCCTTCGGTCAATAATAAAACTGGTAGTTCTGTTGATTATCTCAGGACATATAAAGTTTCTTTCATCTCGTTGGTTCTCAGTACACACTTGAAAACGATTAAATCGACGTGTTGAGAGAAGTATTCCAGACGATGGAAGTTCGCAATGAAGGTGATTGAAAAATACATCAAACTGATTTTAAATTATTCCTCCAAATGTCTTGAATCACGTCCAGAAAAAAATATCCCTAAGTCATATTGAGAACCAAACAAATGCCTTCAACGTTTTGAAATGATAAGACCGTAGCCGTCAAGAGAAACATATTACATAAACTGAAAAAGGCAAGCTGCTAAAAAGGACTGCCACATGAATGGATAAGCTTCGGAACAAGAAAAACAACGCACGCAGAACTTCGCATATATGGAGTTGAAGTGAACTTCACGAAATGTTCGTCTTTTAATCCCTTTGACAACATCCGGAGTTTTTCATTCATTCATTATTCACTCCCCCTAATGTGCTTCCGTATGCTTCGCCGAATTTTGTGTCACTGGAACACTCAGCTGAAATGAAAATATTATAGGTCAGGCAACGATGTCAATTCCAGAATTCAGTCAATGATAATAAGAACGATAACAGTAATGAAACTACTACCTCATAAGTACTCGGAGAATGAACCCAAAGTCATATAATGAGCAGGTAGAGGAAAGCTATTATTATTATTCACCGTGGCTCTCCGGTTCGACTTCTGATTTCCTAAAAGCTTCTTTCCTGGTGACCCAGTACCTTCTTTCAGGTTTGGACGTCATCCAACTATAATAGTATTGAACAGAGTCCTGCCTCTAAATTGTAGAAAGTCTTTTCACTTTTGTTGGACCAGTTACAGTTAATCCAATCGTCTGTCAATTCATATAGTGAAGCCTCTATATCTGCAAATCCTTGCACAAAATGGCAGTGATGGTACAAAGGCCTAGAAATCTTCTTATTGTTCAATGTTCACTGAGGCTCTGAAGGCATTCCCAAATTCACCTTGACTTTATCTGTACTGTATTTAGAACTTTCATTGCGCTCTGGCAGTCAGTTGTACTTGAGATATCTATTTGCATATTGGTATTGGTATTGGCAAGTATGGATGGTGACTATCACAAGATGTTCTTGTGGGATTTCTCTAGTCAATTTCAGCTTTCAAGTGCAGGTGGTGAATGCTTCTTCTCCTGGCCGCTAAGACCATACTTTCGATGCTCCTTCGATAAAAGTGCATTATGTTGTTCTTTTTCCACCAGCCTTGAGACCAATTGCAGATCACGAGTTTCCTATCAGATAGACATGCTGATTAGCATGTGATGGCTGGTCTTCAAGAGCTGCCTTCCATATGTACCACGTCTATCAGTTTTTCTAGTCCAGTCAGAAAAAAGAAGGACCTGGTCGTTTTAGTTACGTCCAGTTCTCGCGATGAAGATCACGTTCACATATTGCCAGGTCAATGGTATTCTGTCAAGTGCCAGGCTCATCCTGTAGAATCTGAATAGTTCTGGTACTAGATCTTCAATGTCCTGCAGTCGAACAGGAAATATGTCAGTCGGTCCAGGCGAATTATGAGGACTGAAAGGGTGTATTGCACATATCACTTGCAAGTATGTTACGATCTACTTTGCCATGCTCTTTCATAGTTGAAGGTTGACAGAGATTTCGTTGCTGGGAATTGTGATAATGGAAGCTCTTGGAAAGTGTGTATTCAGCAGTAGCTCAATTGTTTTTTTCTCAGTATTCGTGTGGAATCCAGTGGGTCTCTCGAGAGTCCCACTGGGTTTATGAGAGTTTTGGAGAGTATGCAGTGGAGTCTTGCACTTTCGGAGGTTTATTTTATGTCCTCACAAAACTTCCCTACTCTGCTACCATCTGATTATTTTGTTGTATTCTTGTAAGATTTGGAATATTTCTCCAACTTCCCAGTTTTTTCCCTCTATTGAATAGCTTGTGACTTTTTTTTCTTTTTGGAGTTAAGTGAGTAAGCTGTCCACCAGCTTCCTTTACTTTGTCTGATTATTAGAGGACAGTTGTTCTGGTACGAAGTCATTATGTCCTCTTGAGTTTTCTCTGAAGTTTTCTGTATATCACATGAACGGACATTCCTATCCCTTTTAATCCAAATCAGACAAGACTAATTACCATTCCATGCCGCTACCAGCATTTGAAATACAGGTACGCCACAGTCGGACGAGTACATCCTTTTGTTGCTCCCAACTTATGAATATTTTTTTGCGGACAACGTAATTAACGTTCGTTCCTTTCAAGAACGAATTAAAAAGTTGAAGTTGCAAAGGAAAAATGTTCTCTGTTGGTTATCATTCAAACGGAATTTTTAACGTCGAGTTTAATCCGGCGAAAAAATTTGTTTGAAGGCCAGTTTTTCTCATTTGAAACAATGGTGTTTCATATACAAAAAGCTAATGGATGTTTCAGTTGGAATATAACTGGCACTAAAAAAATATATTATCTCTTTTATAAGGTGAAAATTTGCATTTATAATATTTAAATTGCTAGGATTATGTATGGACATGGACATTCTATTGTTATTCATGATATGTTTGAAAACAGGACGGTAGGTATTCGTAAAAGTATTCTCGTTGAAAACTGGCAGCATATTTTTTCATGTTCTGGTTTCTACCAAAAGAAATACCCTTCATTCTTTAAATTTGGGCCGAAATTAGTGTTCTCTTTAATAAATTTGGACATGCTGTATGCCCCAGGGACCAAATTGCAAGGCACTGAGTTCCAATGCTCTTTCGTTTGTTGGAAGAACACGCCCTGAGAAGGGGTGTTCGGAGTGTCTCCAAAGTAACGATAAATGAATCTGAGGACTGAACTCAATGGTCAGATTTGATGGGACCGTTGAAATGATTGATAATATTTCAGAAGATGAAACAGAATACTTACCATGCTCCAGGACAGGCCGGATTTGTGCTTTATAGAATGGAATCAGTTGACGAAAGATTGAAGAGAAACAGAAAATATAAGTATCAAGAATAAGTGCAATAACTACTGCAGGACTATTGCTACGGAAATATAATCGAGATTCACAATTTTGTACGCTTATTTGTTAGTCTTCTCGTACTTGTGTTTGCATGTGGTGTTTTGAAAGATTTGTCTCAAGTTATTCTTTGTAGTTAAACTATTTCTGAACTGTCTGATAAACTATAAACATTGTTCATTATTGCTGAATAGTTGTTTTAGTAATATTCCTTTTATAGGGTTTTCTTTGAATATAAAATAGAAGTTGTCATGATTTTTTATGAACATAGTATTGTCAAAAATATTATATTTTGGAAAACTGTCTTCACTCTCTTTAACAAATGGTTGTCAAATGTCAAATTTGACAGGTTTAGAGTAGCACGTGACGAAACAAAAGAGGCTATTTTTCACCCAAACACAAACTAACTGCGAAGTCAAATTTTCATTATATTTGTAAATAAAAGAAACTTCCATATGTGGCCAACTTCATGTGTGACACTGTATTTCAACTTTATATGAGATCAGTATATACACTTTGGGAACGTTGTCTCAGTGTCCTCATCGTCCGAGGAAGCGAAACTGATTCAGCATCAACAACAATCTGTTGGTTTCGGTTTCTTCAACATGCTGCGAAAACTTCCAAGACGCGTCAATGAATCCGTTCTCCCTATTTTCATCCCCGTAGGATTTTCAATTACTATATTCTTCACTCAATCAACTCGGTGGACCCCACAAGCAACACAATCCCAAACAATTTAATTCAATTATCGTTCCAATTCAGTTATATTGCGTGGATAATGAACCCCACGAGGGTTCGATGGGATGAAATGGCCGAGAAAGTTTCCGTGGTCGCAGAGAATCTGCAGTATCAAATTTTCGTTCGAAATTCCTGCTAATCCGGTGGACCGTCGAGATTCACCCGAATCACAATGGGAAATGTAAAATTTATTCTGATCTCTATTCATTTCCATTAAGAGCACATTCATATGCAACGAGTCTGGCGTTACGGCCGGGTCGAAACACGCCAAGTTTTTTAGAGTCGCGCGCCATCTGGTTCTTTATTCATTAAAATATAGACAGGCGGAACGATATCGGAGTTACGATACAACGACTTCGGTCTGCACTGCCTGTGTTTGACAATATTGGCACGATATGCTAGTGGGGCGCGGTAAGATATAGCGGAATTATACAACTGGCAAGGCTTATCCCACCAGCATGGATTGTGGAAACATATGTCTGCTATCGTTGTAAGCCAAAATTGTTTGTTCAGATTCTGATCCAGGTATAAGTCATACAGATTTGTTTCATGTGTTTTATCCACCATTTCCTGTTTTTTACTTTATGGCTTTCTTACAAGATGGAAAATCCTGTAATGTTCAGATAACATAGTGAGAGACGACGGAAAGTTGATGAGGAATTTATGTTCTTGAATTTATGCAGGTAGTGTGCCTCAAGGAACACCTTTGAAAGCAGTGAGTTCATTGCTTTGCCGTTTGCGATGAAAGTTTGGAAGTTTCGATAAATCTTTCACGCCAGTTGAAAATACAGCGCTACTCCAAGATGCCATAACTCTTCTCCGTGTGTATTTAACACCAGAAAGAGTTGTGGGAAAATGTGAGGAACGTCAAAACAGGTGTTCTACCTGGGCCGGATAATAAACCAGCATTCATTTTGAAAATACATGCATCCGTTCTCGCTTAACCTCTTAACCCACTTTCCTCCATTTCCAGTGCATAAGCCTGTGTCACTCCTATTTTTTAAAACAGAGACAAACAAACTGGATCCAGGAACTACAGACAAATTAATTATCAGCCTGCTTTCAGTATGTGCCAAAATCATGAAGAGAATCAAGGCTTTTCTTCAATTTATATCTACACTTTCATTAACATTTTTCACCAAGATATTGAAACTATGCATTTTTTTGACTCTATGCATACAAATTAACTTTTATTTTTCTTCTCCTTCTCTTTAAGAGATAACCAACTTTTATCTCTTAAGGAAAAATAAAATACAAATATAACTTGGGTAGGCAAATCCGTCATTCTTTGTCATTGTCACGAGTCACAAGTGCGGTTAGGAAGGTTAGGACATATTGAGACAAATTGAGAGTTACTACTGAAAACTGTAGAATCATGGTTTCCTCCAGATGCACCCGCATGTACGAGTGTAAACCTATAATGAGCATCACAAGCAGGCATCAAGACAATGCTATGGGTTTTTTTGTAGTTGGAAAACTGGGATCCTGCATTGAATGGGTCCTGAATTTCGATATGTTTTCCGTCAATCGCTCCAAAGCAGTCGGGAATAATTGAAAATATTGAGCTACTTTACAAATTTGAACCTTTCTTACCAAGAGGTCAACTGCGCAACTGGATCGAAGCATTTCTTCCTGAAAGGGTTTTCAAAGGAATGGTTGGTTTCAGTTCATCTGATCTACATCAAGTCGTTTCGGGAGTTCTAGAAGGTTCTGTTTCGAGACCTACTTGTCATATGTCTCAGATCTGCGTCTGATAGTGTGTGATCCCAGATGGAAGGGATACTAACGCATCTGACTACTACTGATTTTTCTCCAGAAGAATCCAGTATAGAACTCGCAACAAACACGTTGGCAGAAATCTTCCTTGATCAGAGGAGAAATTAGCTGCAAGTGAACTCACGTGACTGCACGTGACTCATATTCAAAAGATGCAGGAGAGGCAGTCTTATATCTCTGTTATTGTTCGGACGGAAAAAAAATCGACACTGTATTATTCAATAGTCAAAAAAAACTCGACTTTAAATAATAATATGTTGCTCATATTAGTCCACTTTCTACAGACAACTTTCCACTGATTCCTAGTGAGTCTTGATGAATCGATAATCACTAGAACCTACAATACCACCTACGCCACTACTTTCTGTTACTTCTGAGCAAAAAGTACGCGGTCAGATATATCCTGCAGTTTAATTCCGTCCAAATTGGCTTCGAATGACTACACACCCCGTATCAACACCAAATAGGTTACACGGTCCGTGAGCCGGGATACAAGCGATATAATGCTCATTTTCATGCTTTCACGCCGAAAACACACATGTGTTCATCGATCGTCCAGATTTCGAACCACAAAACCAATTTCTATCAGTTTAAATGGCTGCGGACACATATGGGATATTGCGGTCTTCTGCGAAGCGTGTATTAAATAATATCAAAAATGTGACACAGCCGAGCGCACGGGCAATTTACTTGTACGAGGTATTTTCGATGGAAGGTTCAATTTGTCTCCGTTCGAAGTAATTTTCCTTCCATAGTCTCAACGGAATGAAAAGTAGATGGCCGTCTACATTTCTGGTGAAAGCCAGGTATTTTGTCTTTTCTCACTAGAGATGTCTAGAAATACCTGGGGTGGAACCTAGACTCCAAACTCATCTGGAACAAACATCTGAGAAAAGTCCTGACAATGGCAAGGACATCATTAATGATGGCCAAGCGCCCTTTTGGTAACACATTGGGATGTGGTGACAAACAATCACTTTGGCTATACACAGCGATAGTGGAATCATTGCACTTCAAAGTTGTGGACAAATGACAACCAGAGGAAAGCTGGTTAGTTTTCAAAAACTGGCAATGCTCGTGGTTACTGAAGCTATGTCTAGCTCATCTACGATCAGCCTGGAGGTGACTTTGAACCTTCCCCCTCTGCATTTCCATTTTGTGGCGGAGGCGAGGATAGACCACCACTATACAAGATAGGAAAGTCACAACGAAAGCTATACTAATGCTGTCAAGAAAGCAAATCTGATAGTCGAAAGGCTTCAACACATGCATTGGGGTATGAGCTAAATTATGCGGGAAAGACCGACGCAAGAGAGTAGTCTGAGCCTTGGTTCCCAAACCTCTACATTTCAAGCCGAGGTGATGGCAATTTTGAAGGCATACCATTCTGAGAAAATGCATTTCTTTCAACAGTCAGGCGGCAATGAAGGCCCTACGATTATGCAGGTGTTCTTCCTCAGTGAACTAGGAGCACAAAACAGTTAAACTAGTCTGGTTACCAGAGAATACAAGGGCGGGGGCAGTACGAACCTGTGGATTCCCGTTTGGGGACATTAGGCAGGACACGGAGAACCATCATGAGTCTTTCTATTCACGAAGAGATAATAATGATAGGGCTAACTGAACGGCTCTCGAGACATCTAGAACTGAGTCGAAATTCTTTCAAGAAGGTATTTGGACTCCTGAGATGTCACTGTCACCTGAGGAAAACACCTATATAAGCTGGTTATACATGAAGACTCACACCGCAGTGCAGAAGATAACATCCCACAGGGAAACCTCGTGGAAAATCTCCAGGAGTTTATCAGAAGGTCCTGGGTACTCGCGAGATAGTTCTGACAGCCGGAGCAGAAAGTTTCTACATAGAACCAACTGCACTTCGGCTGATGCCAACCCCACCAAGCAATTATAGTAATACTAGGAGTATACCCATTGTATTATAGGTTAAAGCAGAAAACTTGATTACCCAATCAATTTTTCATTAATAGTTAAATGATGTCCCGTGATGTACCTATGGTACATTTTCTCTGAAGATAGTTCCAGTTGACCAGCTTGAATTCAATTATTAGTGTTTAGGTAATGCACTACAGAACTATGATGTGTTGAAATAATCCCAATAATTTTACAAGCAAAGTGACTGTACTAGTTTTTATAAAAATCGGGTTCTTGACTGCCAAATTTTGTTTCCTTATCATTCTTCTAACGAACCGTAATATACTACTATTTTTCAATACCTAATCGATTATTTTGTATCATTTTCATACATCTTTTATGAAGCTCCCTATAACACATTTTCCGCATCGATTGTTGGCAGGAAACGAAGGAAACACTTGTAAGCGATTATATCACAATCTTTCTACCACCTAACGCCTGAAAGGTGAACAGCGATAATCTTATGTACACATTTCAGTTCACGCGAGTTTTATCGAGGAACAAAGTAATCAGATATTTCTGATTTGAATAATCGCCTAACTAGGTAGAAAACTAAGGAATTGTATACACTTATGTCGCCGAAGGCATAAAAACTTTGTAGGGGAGATCTGCATACATATGAGCTGAAGTTCAGGAACTGAAAAGTGCTCCGGAGTTTCAACAATGGAATTCCTGAAACTTGTATGCACAGGTAGATTTTGCGCCTTTGGTTGGAAGTAATTTGTATCGAGTATCCTGGCTGGAATTTGGAGATTGGGCTATTCAATTCTACTGTCTAACTCTCATTTCATTGTGAATGATGAAATGCACAATTATTGAGTGAGTATACTCATCCATGAACCTTGGACTATGTAAATATGTCAACTTAACTAGATATTTCAAATGATATTCAATGTGACTCACTTCTCATGGAAACAGGCCCTTAATTTTTGATGTAGAATTTTGAATTTTGTAGAATAGGAACATACACCAAAATTTTACAAAACTGCCTCAAAAAGATCGTTTTATACACTGCAATCCAGCAACAATGGACATTCCGATATTTTTGAGGAATCCTAGTTGAAGGCAATATAGTCTAAAATGTATTCGGAGTCATTTTCAGGACGAATATTCGACTACAAATCGATTATTTTTCTAGAACAAATATGCTAAAAACTCCAAATTGTTTCCAGGATCACATATCGCTCACTTTTGTGGTGGCCAAAATAAAACAGAGCCAGTCAAAAACCAACTGCGGTAACCTTTCATCTTCGGACATCAGTCATGACGGATCAGTGCATACAGACTCGAAAAAAACAGGTGATCGGAGAACCCAGTCACATACTGGGCACACGAAAATCATCCGGACAGGACCGAATTGGAATTAATACCAGAGTACATGTCACCCCAATACGCTTACGAAAAAAAATTCGAAACATAGCTGAAATGGAGTGAATGGGACTCATGAGAAGAATCACTATCATATGGAAAGACAATCTGGTATACAGATGGTGAGCGTGAGCCTAAAATTTGATGTCTGCATTCAAACACGTTTTCTGAGATAATGAGGACATTTCGTAAGAAATCACTGGGAATGATATTTGTGGAGAATTGAACTATCTTTCACCTCGTCAAATTTTGTTTTTGATAAACCATATACTTCCTAAGATTGCATCAAAAATATATTAATTTATGTTCTACCCTTGGAATTTTGGTAAATATTTTATTTCTTGTAGCATCCCAAGTTGCTACAATCGATCCTCGTCTCAAAACCTAATTGCACTGGATTACTAAGAGGTATAGGTTCATTTCGAAAATCAGTGACTTCGATTGAAATATTGACCGCTTTCTAAATTTAAAACCTACTCCCCTGTAAACAAATCAAACTTTTTTAAAGATCTTATGCGAGTAAGGTTATTCAAAATCAATTATCTGCAATTTTTATATATGGCTGGTTTTCATTTGTATCATTAGCCAGGGGGTAACTTGTCTGTGTTCATTGTTGATTCTTATCGTAATTTCAATCGACTCATACCACTAATTATGGGTTTCCACACATTACGGATTTCTATGCTTGATTGATTGAAGACATTATTGTTCATAATATATGCACTCTCTTCAAACTACTTCCTATACCAGATCTCCTCTTTGTGGATACCTTCGGCTTCCGTCCATTTGATGTTGTGTTGGTCGTCCAAACATGATCCGCTATCCCTGATTTTGTTGTTTCTCCTCGTTGAGTGTTTCTTTTGTGTTCAGCGAGTCTCACGCTCAGTGGTCTCTTGGTTTCTTCACGATACGATTCGCCGCATTCACAGGGCACGCGGTAGATGCAGCTTTTGGAGTCAATGTCAGCGTTACGTGGCTTCGTCTTTGTGATGTCTTTGCTGCAAATGGTGTTACCTGACTGAAACATGTCCGTTTTGTGTATTTCGACCCGATTCGCCTTATTCTTTCCGATAGACCTCTAACATAAGGAACGCACAGGGTGGCTTGTGTCGGCTCGTCTGGTTTCTTGTTGTCTCTTCTGCGGGATAGAACCTCTTCTATTTGTTTTTTCGGATACTTGTTTTGTCCCAGATCATTCATGATATTGTCTATTTCGGTGGTAAGACTTTTATCGGTGTTGCACTAGCGCTAGCGATCGAATAATACCTCTTTTTGTGGCACCATTACGGTTCGATTCGAAGTTCAGGTATTGTCCTCTGTGAGTTCTGTACACTGATGATTGGCACCTATCATTGTTCTTTTGAACTTTCACGCCTAGAAGAGGTAAACTTTGTGATGTTGTTTAGATGTTCTTGAAAGTTGTCCAGTTCCTCGTCTCCATGGTTCCATATGACAAACGTGTCGTCAACATATCTCAACCACATTTGAGGTTTCTTCTGGGCTGTGCTCGCTGCGAAGTATCCTTGATAATGTCGCATATATACACTTGAAAACGACTGTAGATCTCAACAGTTGAAACGCCGTGAATAAAAATTGCTTAAAATTGATTTTTTTCTTTTCTTTGTCCGTATAGACAATGGAAGTCCAGAATGACCTTACTGAACGTGAAACATTGTCAACCACCTTCAGAAAAATCTTATTCTAGGCCTCTGACGAACCACTCCCGTAACGGGCTCAATCACGTTGCGCTGCTAATAAGCTGCCGCTAATAGGTTCGAAAATCTGAGTCGACGTCCGTTTTTTCTAGTAGACTCCAGTGTTCTGCCGTGGCGCTGCGAACAAAAGAGAGTTCCCGTGCCACCTTTGACGTAAGTAGCCTGTTAATCGCCGCGTCTCCGAATTACACCTCCGGCCGCGCCCGTCTCGGCGGCCCAGATAGCTGAGAAGTTCTGAGTAATTAGCGGCTGGGATTGGGTAGTGATAATGCCGGCGGAGAAGGGAAACTGATGAGGCTGCGAAGGATTAAGGCAGTCTGCTCGAGGCGAATAGGCGGGCGGCACGACACTAAATTGTCTTTTGACAGGACTTCTGAATACGACATTGCCTCACTGGGTGAATTGGGGAAGTTCAATGGTTGCAGGTCTGGAGGGTGAGGTGGAGGGATGAAATCTCAAAACAAATCAGGGAAAGGAGGGTAACGATACTCATTGGCAGTTACAAGTGGTGAACCTGGGAGTCTCACAGGGATCCATTATGGCTCCGATTATCTTTAATATATTCACCAATGATATAAACACAGTAAATATTCCAGTCTCTATTACCACATCAATGACACATCATTATCAATTTCAGGTGGTGCCGATATAAATATTACAAGTACAAGTACAAACCAGAAGATGGTAAAATTTCTAGGTGTCTATTTTGATGAATCTTTTCTTTGGAAAAATCACTGTGTATTTTTGGTGAATGAAATCAACACATTATGTTACCATCTCAGAACTTTGAGAAATACTCTTAGATTAGAACATTCGCATTGCCTGTATTTTGCCCAAGTGCAAGAGGTTAGATTACACCCTGTGTATGTATTATTTTCTGTTAGATATTATAAAATAAAGACATATTTCAATTTTCATGGATGTTTCCCTTGTTTTGACATGAACGCCTCCCAAGATCTTGAACGATAGGAAGTTTGTCTTACAGCTGCAGATGATTTCATAACTGATTTTATGAATCTTTTTCTCATATTTTCCAACAAAAACAAGACACCAATGATCCGTGATATATTTGAAAACAGAGGCATTAAAAGTTTTGAAGATGCCAAATGTGTATAAAGGTCTGTTCCGCATAGACGCCCTTGATGGAATGATGGACACTTCACTTTTAAACCGACAAAAATCTTGACCAGACTCCAATATCCTTAGTTTACTTCATTTACACAGAGCACATGATTTTGGTATATAATACCATCGCGTCCTTGTAACACCACAAACATGCTAGAAAATCTAGGCTAGTGTGGTGACAAAATTCTAACGAACCGCTCGCCTAACGAGGCAGTCTGCTCAAGGCAAATCCTTTTGGATTATACAATACATGAAAACGGAATATGAATTGAATATAATAGGAAGCAATGCCGTAATTTCGATTCACTCATTTCACGATTATGACAGAAGCTCAGAGGCATTGCTGGGTAATCGTCTGCGACCGTGCCCGCCCCCCTTCATTTAGGCACTCAACTCCGTACCCGGAATAGAAGGAATGTCTCGTGAAATTCAGAACTTCCGATAATATCCCCTGTTTCCCTCGTTTTCGGCCCATTATCCCAACGCGCTAATTGAAAGAGGTGCGTTAAATAATAATGGTCGTTTTCGTTATTGGGTGGAGGGAATCGAAATTATGATTTTTTAACGACAACGAATGAAGGTTACAAGCAATGATGGAATAGTTTTATGTCTGTAGTTGAATTGAATTCAAATATGAGTTTTTGCATAGACGGATAGACGAAAATCAGAACTTAATTAAAAAAAAAGTGTATCGACCGTGATTCGAACCCGGCTCTTAAGGTTTTCGGCCATATGCGCTAACTTCTACTCCATCGATACTGCTTTAGAAACAGGTGATTCACATTTCAAATTCAGTTCTGTGTTAGTATGAGACGATGATGAAGGTTAAATGGAAAGATGTACACATTCTTGCAAACACACCCAGTGGAACTAGTTGTGAAGTATCAACTGGTATCAATCACATATAGGATTATTGACCGACTTCACATCCGAAATTTAAAGTGTGTATGACTGTGAATTGACATTTTGGAAATATCAAGTGTGTATGATTCAAGCAATTAAATTGAAAATCCTATATATGATTGACACCAGCTGATACATCAATATAATTTCATACATCTTTCCATTTAACCCTCATCATCGTCTCATACTAACACAGAACTGAATTTGAAATGTGAATCGCCGGTTTCCGAAACAGGATCAGTGGCGTAGAGGTTAGCGCATATTATCGGACACCATGAGACCCAAGTTCAAATCCCGGTCGATCCACATTTTTTTAATTCAGTTCTGATTTTCTTCATTCCTCCTGCTATGCATTTTCATAATGGTAATATGGAAAATGAAACTTTCAACCAAAGGCATTGAAAACGTGATTTCAATATACATAAATTCCAACGCTCGCTATAACGTCAATGTCATCTCATGATATGATTGCCTGAAGTTTGGGAAAGCGCAGAAAAAGGTCGAATGTGACCAATCAGAATCACTCTCGCACTGACGTCACACGGCTTGCTGTCTGTTCGTCTGCGTCTCATAGATTGAATTCGGTGGTTTGGTATTGGAGTGTTCAATCATTTTTTACTCGATGGATTCATGATATAAAAAAACTGGAAACGAGTTACGTGAGAATGAAATAATTCGAAATATATTTTTGCTGATGATTACTGAAACGGCTCATTCATTAGTAAATTTTTGCAAATCAAGAATTGGCATGAGTTCAATTAAAACATACAAATATTTGGAAATTCTTGATTGTCATCTTCTTCTGTATTCCTTTAGCTATACTGTCAGTCCGTCGATGAAGTATTGAGTTGAATTGTCAGACCAAGAAAGTCTTCATAAAGATTCCCTTCCATTTTTCCACTGACGTCAAAATCTTCATATTCATACAAGATCATCATCAGACCAAAAAGACATAACATCCTGACAAAGACATAACATCCTGCCCTATGAAAATATCATGTACCGCCAAAAACTTGAAACCATATGGAAAACTTCTTCATCAATAGTTCCTCAGGAAGTGTCATTCTTCATAAAAGTTGGTTCCCATACTGTTGTAAGATTTTGGTAGACAGTGTATGAACTGCTAGTGCAACATTTTTTTTATTTATAAATGCGTTTATGGCCTTCGGCTTGTAATTTACGCCGCAGGCCATAAACGCCTACTTTACGCCCTTGATACATATAGTCATTTATGTATCAAGGGCGTAAAGTAAGCATTTATGGCCTGCGGCGTGGATGATGGCGCGATGGGCATGTTTAGAAGAGTTTTTCTTTATCGAACTGTAATAATTCTGATTCGTGTTGGATCTTGCATTAAATGAAGTGTCAATATAAACAATTTGAGAATTTTGTCTACTTTACGGCCCGCCCTAATGCGCCCGCGGGCGGTAAAGTGATAACTTACGCTCCCTGAACCAGGCGGTAAAGTGTACTTTACCGCCCGCTAGTGCATAAATAACTATTATGAAGATACTCCACCATGATTTAAGATCTTCCTCGTGAAATTGAATCTCTTTTTTCACTTTTCACACGTCGATCCATCAATAATTTGACTCGAAAAATGACCTTTATCGCCCTTAGGTGAAGCCACCGGAATATCGCCTTAGCGAAACGATGCTAAAATTTTGATCTATGAAAATGGCATCGGAGCTACAATGCCGCCGGATCCGAGTGGATTAATCCTGCATTTCGGAAGTTGTGTATGTATTGTGAACCTTCGAGTTGCGCCACACAATCCCGTATTGATCGAACTGACGCGATTCTGGATGGAACGGTCAGGATTGGCGGATATCAACTGGAATTCACGACAGTTCGCGGCTCGTAAACACAAAAATCGCTGGTTATTTTCTAGATTGCATGTGTTAAAACGCATATTACTCGCTTTATGTGCAGCTATTTTGTCGAACGGCCTTCCGAATGGTGCACACTACGAAAGATCGTTTCTCACCTCTATTTTCGCATCCACGCTAGAGCTGCTCGGGTCGGGGAAATAAAAGTCGAGAGAATTTTTGCGTTATGAATATTCAATGGTGTTTTGGATTTTTGCCGGAGAGTATCGAATACATGAAATAGTAAAATCTGCAATGTCGAAGTACGCTTCTCTCCAAATATTTCCACAATGTGGAAAATTCCTGCCAAAAATGTCTCATAGAGACTGGTAAAAAAAATTATGAGAGAATTTATGAGATCCAAGTTGGATAGTGAAACCGCGAATCCGTATAGGTATATATTCGATATTCATCAGTATTCCAAATCCATTACAGATACATATTACTTTAATTTCTAATGGCATTTCCTAACGTAAATCTATGATATTTGAATTTGTTTTTAGACATAACTGTTATCTGTTTCTATCAGCGATTCCTAGGATCAATCCCACATGTTTCTATGAGGTCATATGAGATTTTATAGCAGTCACATAATTATTTAAAAAAATAAATAATATTCTGCGAGATTTTCCCTGGCACGTTCCATATGAAGATTATAAATCCAATGTTTACAGTTTTGATGACATCTGTTCATCGTCCGTTTCACAATTCGCATTCTACTATGGCTGGCTATTTGCCCATTCTGATCCCGCCCTATGAAATGTGATCTGGGCAGCTCCATCTTTCGAGTAGAGGTAGAAGCACTCCAGTAGAAGTCTCTGGTTAGAGATACATTAATTCTATGCATTCGGACATTTAGAGCTTTGTGCTGGCTACAGGTTCATTCTAAAAGAAACGAAAACGGTTTATCAGCGAAGACATTTTATATTTGAGGGAAATTATGAGTAGATAAAGTCATTCTCGGTGGTCTGATTATGATGAAAAAATATGTCATTCGCAATTGAAGTCATTTTGAAATATATAGGTTTTCCTGGTGTGATAGTGATCTTTCTGAAATATTTTTGGAAAATTCTGGCCTAATATGATACTAATAATCTATTCGATGGGTAATTACCATAGCAGTCGATGCCAAAACACCATCATCTTTTCAAATATTTTGTTAATATTCTCAGGAATATTAAGTTAGAATATTCCATTTGGTTTCGTAATGTTCTTACTGTTGGATCTCCAGCTAACAAGAGGCGAAAGTTTTGTCGCAATCTTTGATGTTGGATGTTCCCGATTTTGAAAGGAAATACGTCACAGCATTGAAACATAAACTACTTGATACACTGAGAAAAGTTGCACACGTAGTGATTCAAATTCGTACAATACCGAACTACACTGCGAAAAATAATACTGTTGATGAACATCCCAGTTATGACGAAATATTTTATATATTCAAGTAGGTAGTGTTCCCCAGCCAGGTGAAGAATAACCCGCTGTATAATTACAATAAGCAGTGACAACTGGGCCTTCTTGGAAGAACGTTGCACAAATATCTGTCAGATATAATTCAATGTCAATCGTGGTATTAACCAGGGAAGTAGTTGTTTTCTGTCAGACTCTTGCCTCATATTTTCCACATAGTGGAAATATTTGGAGAGAAGGGTACTTCGACATTGTCGATCTTACTATTTCAAAGGTGTTTTGTTCGAATGAGGAAACAAAAATTTTTGGAAATAGTTATCAAAAGGATTCTCAGATATGATCGGAAACATAACGAAGATTTCTTCAAGAGACGATACCATTCTTCTATCTTCGTAGTCTTTGAAGATAACAGCATGTTGGATTCCTTATGATCATCCCTAATGGATCATGAAATGATACAGGATGTCCCAATTTGAAAAATGAACATTCAACATTTTTTTGTAAAATGTAAAATAAAGAAGTTACAGAGGAGGGGACACACTTATGGTCCTCACTGTATGCATATTCAACAATTTCAATTTGGTTCTATCACTTCTCTTCGTCAAAATGTCTGCCATAAATCTAATTTGTAAATGGACGCATGTCCCATGGGCTGAGGGTGAGTTTCACGGACTCACTCTATTTGGTTGTGCTGGACCTGTCTGTTGATTAGCTTATAACATTTTTAGGTTACGAAGTGACTAGAGTCGGGAAGACCCATATCAACTTAAAGACTGGCAGTTCTGAGACAGTTGGCGTGTTATTTACCAAGGGAAAACAATTCATTAATATTATAATTTAGCAGGGTATTTTCTGCGCGTGAAAGATAATAAATATTCATTGTTCAAGTGTGCTACGCTACTCATATAGAGGGTTGCTATGCGATAATTTCTTCCCGAGTTATGAATAAAAATAAATGTTAATTTCGACATATTTTTTTTTCACTTACTCAACTATCTATTTCCAAACATCGTTATCATCATCACACTTTCAAACTCTGAATTTTTCATCAACATTCATTTTTGTTCTCATAAGCGCGCTCTTCCAGGGAAACCTCATTTCCACGCTGGATGTCTTTCGACTACGTCTCACGGTGAACCCAGCGAACGCTGGCTTCGTCAAAGCGTACAGTGGCGCGTCTAACACGGGTGAGTTGAAATGAACGTTGATCTTCCACTCTTAGGATTTTTACATTCGTACAACGCTCAAAATCAGATATTTCTCACGAGATTGAATCAATGTTGTGTCATCTGAATATTGTTCAGTTTTTTATGGAGACAAGTATGAAGATCGGTTATTGATACAGATTTCACATAATACTGGCCCAGAGCCCAACCCTTTGGGACACCAAACCTAATTTCTCTAAAATTGAATAATTTTTTTTCAAATATTTCGCAGTCTGGAAATATTGTATATAATTAGATTCAATTAATTTGAGAGTGATACCTTCAATTCCATAGTAGCATTCATGAGAGACACAATCAAAAGTTCTCTTTAAAATCCCACAACTATTTCTTCTACAACTGATACATAATTTTTATGTAACATAATTTCCAGAACATCATTTGAACCTCATTACTGAATGTAGAACAATATGCGAGGAAATATATTTCTCTGAATTAGACCGACTCGACGCTGTCTGATCCACATTTGGAATTTTTAAAATTCAATCGAATTTCCAACTTCTCCTCTCACCTACATTTATCCTTTCAGAGGATACACCCATCCATTCTTACACATTAGAATACATTTCCTCCGTTGATTCGATCTGAATGTATTTGGGATAGGTTTCACTCGAGTGAATTTATCCCATCTCGGACTTGAAATATCCTCCGACAGCCCTTTCTCTTCTGAACTTTATTGGATTTGCATAAAAAGTAGCTTATACGACCTCCATTAGGTGCTTGCAGCATTACCATGATGCTGAAGTGAAAGGAAATATCTTGAGAGCACGGAGTAATGGCAGCGAATGGCCACTGAATACGGAACAAAAAATTTCCTGAAGCAACAATTATTATTCCTCGCGCAGCTCATGAAAATAGCAACAATATGAGTTCTGGTAAGGTTTAACTTTCACTACTAGTAATTTCTGAACTCCCGTTTCCGTATGCGGTAGACATTTTCAAAGGCGATGTGGTAACGGATGAAGCTTTGGGATCGCTCATCTGATCCTGACTGAATCAGTGGATGTGCTGTTTTTTCTTTCATCATGATTCCGCCTGGCCACTGGTCAAAACTATATCGTGTAATTTGCACAAGCTTCAAAAACCCTGCAAGGGCAATTTACAAGATATATTTTTGACCCTTATGCCTGAAAACTGCAACATGGAGCTTTCTCTGCAATGACTAGTTCCTTGGAAATGTTAAGAATATTTGGACCAACTATGAATCGAACTCTGAGTTTTGCCCTCTGAAACTGCAACCAAGCAAATCGATTATCGAACAGGTGCTGAAAAAAAAAGGAAGATGCTTTATAATGAGTTACGACTATCTGAGTGATTGAAATAGAAAAAAAATCAAGAACTTGGTAACGCAAAAGGATACTGTCAATAGTGCCTATGCTTGATAGAGTTCACAACTGAAGAGAGCTAAAGACTGTATGAAAGAGGAGTTTAAAGCACATCTCAAGCATTAGTAGACAAAAAATCAATGACTATAGATGAAAAGCAATAACAAAAACGACTTATATTCTTACAGGAAAAAGATAATTCAATGTTTACCTTAAGTAAATGAGAGAAACATAAAATAACCTTTATAACTATTGTGGAGCAATGGACACAATGGTGCTCAAATACGTTCTTTGGGATCTATGGAAGCAAATGCTATTGCTTAAAGGAGATAGGTACAACACAACTCATCTAGTGTAAATTAAGATTAGACAGTTCATAACTTAGGAACTCATACATGATTTTGTGTGGGCAACACATTTTTATTCCGTATGAGTCTGAGACTATCGATTCGCAATAGAGTATTAACTTTCCTTGTCCTATGTTGGGTTTTTTCGCGAAAAAAAGATCATACATGTGATGAAAAGTTAGAATGTAGGAATTCGGACAGTCAAGAATATTATAATAATAATATTAAAATTTCACAACAATAACGAAAAGAATAGGGGATCATAATAAAGTCATCAGGTTACCTAAAATGATGGTTTGGGAATGCCTAGACAAACCCTCCTCTGGGTGCCGGGGCACGTCGGAGTGGATTGCAATGAACAAGCAGACACCCTGGCAAGGAAAGGCGCAGCAAACGCCACTGATCGGGCCAGAACCATTCTGCGGACTTATCTAACTTACCTACTTCTCACTTCCGAGAAGAACTCAATAAAGCTGAGGAAGCAATGAGAGCAACATACTGGCTAAGACTTCCAAGGCTGAGGCAGGTCAAAGATCTCCTCGGCAAATTCAACCAAGCAAGATCGAAGACACTGATTAACCTCAGCAAAACTGGTCTAAAGACAATCACGGGATTTCTAACGGGGCATAGCAGACTCAAAAAACAGCTGAGAAAGTTAGGCTTAGAGGAGGACAGCACCTGCAGGTTCTGTGGGGAACATCCAGAAACATCCCACCATATATTAATGGTACGCTGTACATTGTAAAAGATTGAATATACTGGGATCACACCAGCTGACTGTGGCAGAAATACCACAAGTAGACCCTCGCAAAATTCTGAAATTCCTGAAGGTATTGGGTCCTGAAGGGCTGCTGTAAACAAGAACACCTTGTGATAGCAGAAGAACATGGGGCACAATAGATCTAATCAGATCGCAGCGCATAGGTCACCATCCATACCAATACCTTAAATAAACTTTACAAATTCGTTGTCTTCTACTATCCATGAAATCTACAGAGGATGTTGCCAATTGAGATATAGAAACAAATCGCTTTCAATTTCGAGTACTCACTCAAATAACTCTTTAAGGAAGAGAGTTGAAATAGTAGGAATTTCAATGTAGCGCTTCTTTGAACTTTTATTAAGCATTCCCAATTCTCATCTGAAGAATTCCCCATTATTCACTTAGAGGAAAAGTGGCAACATAGGGAAGAATTGATGAAAGAATGCGAACGATATTAAACTCAGCAAACAATCGAGCAGCTGAACGGATTCTAGAATCGCGTAAATCCACGGTCGGGACTGAAAAGCCCCATGACAAACAGAATTAAAAAAGTACGTCGATAATGACTGAAGAACCGAATGGGGAATCTAGCTCCGGAAAGTAATTTTATCCCCAGTCCAAACATTACTTTAACATTTGCATAGTTTCACAGGGCGACAATTAACGGAATGCGTGGATTGCATCACGTACATCTACAGAGGAATTACAGAAAGATTTTTTTTATTCCGACAGTTGATTTCGAAAAACTTCAATTGAATCTATTTTCAGATAAATCGTACAAGACATTGAGTAGTGATCTAAATTAATTAACATATTTTTGGCTGCTCTTCGTAGGATTATTTTTCATCATACAGGTCGTTGATCACATATTTATAGCGACGGTGGCACTTATTTTGTTGGAGCATTCAAAGAAATATCTGCCTTGGTGAAGCAGGCTGCTGACTTTGAAGATATTACCTGGCATTTCAATCCACACTTAGCACTTTATTTTTCCGAAAGATCACATGGAATCTGTCAAGAGTCATTTGGCTCGCATTATAGGTAGATTATTTATATTCAAAGAGATTAACACCATTTTGGTCCAGATTGGTCCTTGGTCACTCTGTCTCATGAATGTCTATCCAAAAGAATGTCTTTCCATACTTCCACTCGGTGTGTTTCTGGCTTTAGAGCCTCTTGATGGTCTACTGGACCAAAACCTCGAAAATTACCAGATTTTATCGTTGGCAATTATTTCAAAAATTGCAACAAAGTTTTTGGCGCAAATGGTACGTTGAATCAAAGTCCGAAATAGTTGAATTCAGCTACTCCAATTGAAAAAGATACTATGGTTCTTCTTGAAGACGATCGTCTAACCCGTTTGAAAAGGCACATAGGTAGAGTTCCCAAAACTTTTGTAACCGTGATAATAAAATCTTGGTATTGGCAACCGAAAAGAGCACCTGTATTAGGCACTGCGTCTCACTTCAAAATTGCCACTAGGAAAGAAAGACCCAGACAGTATTCAATTGCCATTGTCACACTGAAATTCAAAAAAAATTAGTGCTACCTACTGCCAAAGGAAGTACTTATAGTAATGACACAAACTGTTTAGTCTTCAATATTCACTATGATTCTTGTTGATATCAGTTTCTTGAACTATACGACGGAATTCCCGAAATTACTGGAAGCTTGTGGATTATGAAAGTTTTTCGATAGACTTGAAGAATCTTTCAGGCATAATAGACTATTTCTTATAGTATGAACATGAGTTAAAAAAATAGTTAATGATTTTTCATAGGAAACATCCCATTTCAAGTATAAAATATTGGTATCATTCACAGAGAAATTGAGTCTGCTGATTAATTGATAATTATTGACGCAATATTTGCACTTTTACTAGCTTTCCCATTTCGGTCATCATTCAACTGTTGGGAATATTCGAAAGGAGGCGGGCGAACTTCTGGAATTTTCAAGACTTTCAGATCTATTCATCCCAAATTCTAATGTTTCCGAGTAATCCTTTCAGAAAAGTTAACAACACCAGAAATACCTGAATACCGCTTCAACAAACTTTCCTGGAACATCATTTAATTTTTTCACTCCAGCACCTACGAAACTGAACACACTAAAACCTCCCGGAGACTTGGATGTACTAAATCCAGCGCTATTGAAAAGGCCAAACGACTTTCGCGATAAAACTTGTGTCATGCTTTACATTTTCAGTTACAGTTGCTGAAAACTTCAACGCTGTACCGCTCGCATATATCAAAGAAACCGTCTAACGTTTTGAGAAATCTACTTCGAAACTTGTTCTAACTTTTATATAATTCACCGCGACATTACTTATTAGCTTCTATACTGATTGGGGTTAAAGTTCGAAAGTTGGTGGTGTGGCACGATATTGCTTTCTTGCTAGAAAGTACGGAATAGAATTATTACACCAAAGTTGATGTTGGATGGATGTGGTTTAGGTCTTTTGAGGAAGATTCAATTATATCTGATGAGAGCGTGGTTTTTCACCTCTGAATCGATTGCCGGTGAATGGCAATGAGTTGGAGAGGTAATTTTATCACGATCATTGCGATGTATTACGAATAATACTTGTGAATGAAATATATGAATGATTTGTATAGGATTTAATGAAAATGTCAAATGTTAAAATGGAGAAGGATAAAAATGCGAAAATCTAAAATATAAATTTGTGTGATTGATGACTTGTTTATTTTGTGGAAATTCATGATCACTTTGATGAAACGAAAGAACACTCTTTTGTCTTATTTCCACTAGATTTTTATTGTTACGACCGGTTTCGGGTTTTATCCCATTATCAAGTATTAAAAAACTAACTATATAATAAATAAGACAAAAGAGTGTTCTTTCGTTTCATCAAACTAAAATATAAAGCTGTATAAGTGCAAAATATTAAAAATTTGTAAAAGATGAAAGTGAAACCAACACAAATTTCGAGAAATCAAAACGTAAAAATGTAAAATTCTATAAATTTGTTAATGTATAAATGTTCGAATATACAGGGTGTCCCAGAATAAAGGGGACAAACTCCAAGGGTAGAATCCTCACTTCATTGTAAGGCTGAAAGTTTCAATAAACACATACCCTAAAATGAGTATTAACCGAGTTACAGGGTGTTGAAAGTGACCCAAAAAAATACATTTTCCAGAATAACTCCATAACGGCTTAACTTTTCTTAATGAAATTTGATATTTCACTTGACAGCATTCAGTTTCATATAAAGGCAAATCATGTGTTTGTAACTCTGAACAGGGGCGTACGGCAGGTGGGTACCCCTATTCGCCCCTCCCCAACTTTCACGCCACTGGATTAATATCGATTTCGTATTCTTTTTCTTAATCCCCAATATTTCCTATACAAAAAAGAAATACGTTTCGTTTCGCAAATATCAACGGTTTTCGAGATATTTGAAGTTGAATAAGTGGATGCGTATGTGATACGGATACTTATAAATGATTATTTGGCTAGTGGCTATGTAAGTTTTAAATATCGGGAAATTTTTGTGAACAAAATCCTTCGTGAATGCAAAGAATTTTTAAAATATTTGAATTTATACTCATTGCAAGGTATGAAATATGTTGGTTATAATGTTATAAATAGTTACCTTCACATTCCTTTCAAAAATAGTAAACATTTTGATACTTTGATATTTCTTCATTCAGGAATAAAAAAAGATCATTCCTGAATTCTACAAAAATGGCAACAGGCAGAATTCAGAAAGTGTTCTTAAATACGATTAGCCACCACCGGGTATTCTGGACAGTTGACACAACGATACTCAAGCCACGCATATGGCTAGCGATAACCCAGAAGCGTATGCATATAAATGCGTTCCAAATGGAAATAAATAGAGATCGGAATAAAATCTCCATCTTCCATTGTCAGTCGCCCATTCGTCGGATTAAACAGGATTTCGAAGTGAAAACTCGCTTTGCGGGATTGCCGCCTGAACCAAATCGCAGTTTGCAGGAGTTTATACAGAACTAGCAGCCGCCCGAACCCTATTAAGCCCTAGACTGGCGATAACGGGTCAGCAATCCGGTGTGTTCTGTCCCATTAGATTCGAAGCGGGTCTCTTACTGCGGGGTCCACATAGCAGGAATCCAGCGAGGCCAGATATTGGGATTCCTTGTAATTGTTTAGATTTTCACACTTTCTGGGAGTGCAGGAACGGAACTGATAAAAAACAGCTCACGTTTGAAGAACTGATGCCGGCTAGGTGATTGTCTTTTACGTTAGATGCTGACTCAGTTTTTCCTTGAATGCGTAACGAAAGTATTCACAGAAATGATTTGATTCCAAGTTAGGTATCATAACATTTCTATCTTATGGTTAGAATGTTCTTCAGAGTCCGGTTCTCGATTCAAGTTGTGCATGCACTACCACATAAAATTAAATGATTTGTATGTGAGTTGGTTTCTTCCAGTCTCTCATAAGTCAATAGCGAGAATTTTCGTCTAGAATACAGTCGCATAGGATCCTAGGCATGTTGAATCTATGCCCGAGGTTCACAACGGTTTACACTCGCCTCAGCCTGAGTTTATTTCCGAATCATCTGTGAACTCACAGTTGTCTGCATTGAATAGTTAAAAAATTGTTAAAATTGTTTTTTTCCGTTAATCCGCTGTCGGACCCTTGTGAACGGCAGCCCTCAAAAGTCGAAACTTGTGTGTGCCAAGGATTAACGAGGTCTCACCTTTCAACGTGCAATTCCTAGCACTTTCACGGGCCATCAGATAAAAATCTGTAGTCCCTGAGGATTCGAACCTAGCCGACCAGCAGTCAATGGTTTCGAACTCGAAAGTCTCAACCACTGAGCTACATGGCCCTTCCTCCTCCTTTCAGAGAACCCATGCACTCGTTTTGATCTTGAAATAAGGACGTTTGACTGTTGGAGACATTATAACGGAGGTCATTCCCAGAACGCTGGGACTATCGATGTTAGCCAGCAGTCTGCTACGCTCCATATAAGCCTGTTGTGTGCACTTTGCGATATGCCCAATACTGTATGTTGGTAATTTCAATAACTGCTAACGGTTTAGTACTGATAGCTCCAGTGACCTCCAGACAGGCCTGTATGTGTATAATAGAGAGCTTTGCTTAGACTGTCCGCTGTCGAGGATGATATCTAGATATTTTGCTTTTGCTATTGAAAGAAAAGTAATTTTGACTCTTTCAGTTTTATCTCCTGGTGGAGGGTATTATTACAGTCTTGCTTGTTTGGACAGTTATCTGTTTTTTCATGTACTAACACTACTGTGTGATTCATTCAAAGTTTTTTGTAAAATATCAGAATCTACCCATCCCAACGTTATCCTTGCCAAAATAACAAACTCCACTCCTCTTCACAACAATGAGTAAATTGTCCACCAAGGGTGCCACAGAAGAGAAGATAGTACTTCGCCTCATGGGTAGCCCCTGGAAACCTCAAACCGAATAGTAGCTTTTGATGGGTCAGTCCTCGTACCATACAACCCCGAGTACAACCCCATCATCAGAGTTTCCAATGTCTGAGATCAGAGCAGTTCATCATCAGCGTTGTCACAATCTCAGTATCATTAATCTCCATCGCCAGCGCTTTTACATGTTTAAGACGTTTATTGGTCACCGCCGGCTTCGCTTTCAAATGAACAACATGGCGGCGAAGATCTGCAGGAGTCATCTGCATCCAATATACTCACTGAAGCTGCAAGAGGTGTTCTACACTAAATTAGCCCTCATAGCGTACTGCATATGTAAGAACACCGATTTGAAGTGCACGTTTGTAATGCCAAATGAACGATATATAATGCACGGCGGCATCTATGATTCACCCATCTAATAAAATGGTAGACAAATACGATTTCTTTATAACGTTTCAGTACCAGTTGACAACTTCGTGACGTGTGAAACGGTTGCTTTCTTTATTTTATTTTTATTCTTTGCAGTAAGAAACGGTTGTGAGGTGAGTTTTAATTTTTTTCACAAGGTTATGCTTTGTTTTATTGGCTAAAATATCAACCAATACATCTTTTTTTCCATGTACTATGGGAGTACATGGTGACATGAAGGATATTTCAGTTGTACCATTTCTAGTACATTTTGATTCAAAAAAAAACTTAAGCTACATATATTTTGCTTATTTCTTTGTAGATATTCACATGGAAAAATGAGTAAATATAACAAGAACAATAAGCCATTAAGTGAAAATAAACTGTATGAGTTGATAGACGCTGGACTTTCTGATGTGGAATAGTTATGTGATGAAGTGACTTATGACATACTGAAAGATCTCCACAATGAGAACGGAATTACCGGTAGGATCATCAACTAGTTATTTTTGCACATCTGATAACTTAATTTTGGGTAATGATAATGATATTGACAGTCAAATATATGATTTGGAGGCAGAACTTTTCGGAAGTGTCGCTTCGCAATACTCAGTATTGTCAATAACGATGACGTTACTTCTTAAGATACACTAAAAACATTCACACATGTATACCGAAAAATCCCATCAGTACTTCAGTGGGTGTCATTCCTTTCAAGAAGTACTTTTCGTTCGAAAAAAAAAACAGTCAACAATGTCTAAACTTCCATTCGCACTTTCCGTTTTTCATACAATAATAATTACTGCCATAGAGAATTTCTCGTTTAAAAAAACACGATAACTAGTCGCATAGAGCACTTTTCACTGACATTCATGGAAGCGCAGAAGCGTTAAATAACGGTTAATAGTATTGCATTTCAAAGGCAACGCTCTATACATAGAAATCCAACGTAATAACATTGAAGGCACAAGCTTTGTGTGTTTCAATAAAACTGGACAGTTTCGTTTCAATTTTTATTTTTATTTCTATATAGTTTTGGTCAACTGTGAGTTGAAAAGTTTTATGTTGACCGGCTGGTAATGACAAATATTTTATAACGTTTTTTAATGTATGTTTATACTCAAGCTGCAAATATTTTGTAAACATGCGAAGAAAAATAATCACATGTTTGATGAATGAATGAATAATGAAATAAATCAATTAATTAGTTGAATAATTACTGAATTATTAACTTATTATTCAATCTGAACCATTTTCATAACATGATTATATTAGAATATACAACTCGGCATGAACTTCGCTTCCTCAAACATTATAAATTTTGTCATAGTGACATATACTGTTAATTTTTGTTAACAAACCTGAAAAAAAAAGTTTGCTTCTTCATTATTCACTGTATAATCGTTAGTAATGCTATAAGTACTCCATAATATTCGGTTATACATCGATAACTTGTTGCATAATTACAAATTTTAATAGTTTAAATAAACCGACCGCGAATTACAAAATTCAATAATTTTTTTCTCGTGGTTATTACTCATATAATCAATATTCTGATTCTTAACTAAGGCCTGTTTTTTCAATTATCTGCAGGGTAATCTTCGACCTAATATAAGGTCAATCGATGATCATCATTTATAAGTCATTTGATAATATTTTTCAGTGAACATGAATCAGAATTTAATCAACAAACCCCCATCTGAACTAATTTTGGACTTGCACACTTATACTGGATGATTAATTTTTCTTTACCAAAAATGGCTCAGTATTTTTGAGTCATCCAGTATATTCTGAATACCATTACGATTTAATTGAGGACCTTATTTGAAGATGTTCCCGAATGGTTTGGAAGTTGAAATTAAAAAAAAAATTATAGACCCAAAAGTGTGCAAAATTACTGGAAGCAGTTGGACCAGGGGTGGGATTCTGTTTACCATAGAATTATATTGTTGATAGAAAAAGTGAGAAGACATTATGGTTTAATTCATGGAAGAGAAAGAGACAAAACTGTCGACAATAGAATTCTATAGTACACAGAATCCCACCCCAGATAAGCATACCCTCCTTTAACTGAAGGCCATTTTCCATAAAATAAGTTCGGGGTCCTTTGGTACTGAGGGCACCCGTGGATTGTCTCAGGGGGCAGCAAAATTTCATGACTTGCTTCATCGAAAGCCTTTGCAAGAACAATAGAAACACGAACACATGTACAATCTGATGTTTCGTGAATTAGTGACGTAAAGTTTGCAATGGCTACTGAGATTTTCTTCAAATCTATATTTTCTTAAGCTACAACACCATAATCAATCAATATGGCATTATACACGATGATGATTATAATCACATCTCATATGGACTTTCCCCAAGTAGCACACCCATATTGGGACAATATTGGTACAATATTGGCAAAATTTTCAAATAATAATATTGGCGAGTAAAAAAATGTAAACATTCGGCGATATTGGTCCAATATTTAAAAAATAATATTGGTCTAATATTCTCGAAGCAATATTGGCCTCAAAATGTTAGGCCATATTAGTGCAATATCGCTGTAGCACACTTACATTAGAATAATATTGGTAAACTATTGGGAAAATATTAAAACGTAATATTGGCGAGATAAAATTAAAATTATTTCGGGATATTGGCACAATATTGCTTGGACATTATACAAATAATATTTGTGCAATATTGGCCCCAAAATATTTAGGGATATTGTTACAATATCATTTGCATATATTGGTAAAATATTCAAAGTGAATATGTTGCCTTGGAAACATTGATGAAATATTTCCAGAAAATGTAGAATAATTTAAAAATTCTTCAATTTCGATTTTAGTTCGAAAATATGAATAGGAAATTCATAAAATCTATTGTGGAATCATTTGCGACTGAAAGACAAACTTTAGTCGCTATTTTCCATCGTTCAAGATAACCTCTAATAAATAAATCACATTTTTCATTTTTCAATTTTCATGGAGAATGTTCCCCTTTTCAAAATCTTCAATTTCGTTTCTACTTCAATTTACCACTGAGTAGATTGACTTGTAAACGCATTGTGAGAAGCCTTATTCAATATATGTTACTATGATTCAGCTGTTGTTCCATATGTGGGGCCACCTAGCGGTTTCTTTCCCAAGTTTAATCATGATTCATTTCAATATTGTTTATTGGATATTCGGCCAATATTCAAATATTGTATCAATATTGTCTTTCAAATATTGGCGAAGGTTTTCGTAACAATCTCGATCAATATTTATAGGGCCAATATAATTTTTAGAATATGGATTAAATAATATTCCATCAATGTGCTAGGAAAACTTGAATATACAATATTGTTTTTTATCTCTCAAATCGATATGAGAGTAACACGCAATATTGGAGCTAGCTGCTGGAAACAATATGTAGGCAATATCGCTCTATCGATATTGGTATAATATATAATATATAATATAATATAATATAATATATTGAACCAATATTTCATAAAACAATATACATTCAGAACAGGTTGAGACAATATTCCACGAATATTATTAATGAAATATTGTGAACCCATATTGGTTCAATATTATTTTTACATTTACAATATATCCATATTGGCCCAATATGAAAACAAGATTCGGCCTACATGAGATGCTACCTGGGTCACTAACTGATTCTTATTACCAGTGGGAAATACTTCCAACATACGCCACTGCTCTAATCCTGTTCCAAACTTCAAATCTCTCCAACGAATCCTTGATCGCTGTTTGTCGTTTGTTGCGCTGTTTGTCGGCCCGCCCAGATCCTTCCTTTGTCTCCAACAGTTCGACTTCCTCGAAGATTCGCCAACAATTCAAACAGTCAAACGTATTTAATCTGAGACATTTCACCAAGTGATAAACACTACGGGTCACCACACAACGACTTCGTATAAAGTGTTGGGCTGGAATCAACAAATAACCACCTCATTAGAAGTTTTCTGATAAAAGTTTCTTCCTGTTTCGAGATAATGAAGTTGAGAGGTTATTGAATAATGAATGGCCATCAATTCGCCTTGGGTTTGAGTGAAGTGTTTGTCTTTCATTCCGAGAACACTCGTTCAGTAGTTTCGGTTTGTACTGAAAGTTTCGATGAAATAAAATATGACGAAATACACGACAATTTTGTTCTGCTGTTATTTTTGCTAAATGGTTTGATTGTTAAATCCCATCATAAGTTTATTGTTGCCGTTTACTCACTGGGACATTTATTACGACGTATTTTTGTTAATCAAGCGTTGAAAAGGCATTAATAGATTGGATCGAATGAGATTTGTGCTCTGAAGAATATATTATTCGCGTATACGGAGAGTTCGTTCAACACTAAGATTATTCACATGAATTTTTTTTATATAATGTTCTTCAAAAAACAATTATTTTGCAACCTACTTTTGGTTGTCATGCTGATAAAACTTCATTTCAAATGACCAACTTCAGTTTGATCAAGTTAAAGGAACAGCGCAACAGTGATTCCATATTTCCACATGTGTTCATCCAGAGGCGGCGCTTTCCTACACTCACAAAAGTTATTTTTTTTGTCCAGATTCCCAAATTTCACTTTGTATTATACTTCTTTCGGTGGGGAGAGCAAACTGTATAATTTTCGGTGAGTGGTCACAGTTTACCCTGTAAAAATCAACATGAAAATGCTGTTCGCGCATCACTTGAAGAAGGTTTGACCGATTGTTCATAACGGAAGGAATGAAGCTTTTACGGAAAGTAAAATTTGAAAAGCTGTCCGAAAAATTGTATTATTCTGGAAAAACTGAAAAAGGTTCTTTCCTATAATTTTTTTTTGCAAAAAATCAAGTATTTCTAAAAATGTTTCCAGTAAGGTTTTTACGGAAAAAGCAATGGAAAATGGTGTCAAAAATTTGAATTGAGTTTGAATTGCCCGGAAAGTTAAAAATTCTGGAAAAACTCAAATTTATATTTCCTGATGATTTGTCAAAAAAATGTCATAATGGTCAAAATAATGATTTTACAGAGCAAAAAAATTAAAAAGTTATCTTGAAAATTGGAATGGTCAGGAAAAACTGAACTCTTTCTACGGGATTGATTTGGAAAATTTTTTCGCAAACGTTTGGAGTAGTCTGAATGAGGTGTCAATGAAAATAAAATTGGATAAATTTCCCATAATAATGTTAAATTCTAGAAAAACATCAATTGCTTTTTTACGTGATTCATTTGGCAAATTGGATAAAAAAATCATAATATTCCAAATAATGTTTTAAAATTAAGAAAAATTTAAGTTACCAGAAAATATTTAAAATATTGAAAAAAAAATCGTTGTCGGAACAATATTTTCAGAGAAATTCTGTGTAGGATTCATTTGGCGAATTAAAAAAAATATTCGTAATAGTCGGAATGTCTTTACAAAATGAAGTATTGAAAAATGTGTCCGGAAAACTGGAAAGTTCTGAAAAACTAGGGATTCTTCTCTATTAAATCCAAAGGTTTTTGTTTTTTCTTATTGCCGTTATATTCATAAAAACATTGTAAAATACTAGAAAATCTTAAAGTGCTTTTTTTAAGTGATTTTATTTGGCAAATGAAATATGTTCGTAGTAATTCGAATAATACTTTTACTCGAGTTTCATGAAAAAAAAATTGGAAAAGTCTGGAAAATTTGAAAGTTCTGGAATAATTGAAATTGCTTTTTCCTATGGAATTCAGTTGGTAACTTTTTTCAATATAGTTCGAATAAAGTTTCCACAGAACAAAAATTTGGAAAATTGCACGTATCCTTTCCTATGTGATTCATTCGGCGGATTAAAATAGGATATTCCTAATAGTCCCAGTGATGTTTTTACAGAACATTAGAAAATTGAAAAGTTCTCCAAATTTTTTATTTTTTTTTCTATTCAGTCTATTCTGATTTTTAATTTTTTTTAAATATTCCTTATAGTCCGAATAAGTTTTTTCTGTTTCTACTCTCCTCGTTCCAAGGGGCTTAAACTATCCCAACTCGCAGAAGTCTTCAGAAGACCAAAAAATTGAAAAGTTATGGAAAAACTCAAAGTGTTTTTCTGTGAGATTCATTTGGGTACTTTTTTTCAATGTTTTCAATAGTCTGAATACGATTTTAACGAAAATTGAAATATTGGAAAGTTTTGAAAAAACGGCAAGTAGGTACTTCTTTTTCAAGGGATTCATTTGGTCAACTTTTTTCCCAATTTTGTTATTGCATTCAATAAACTCATCCAACCCAGAAGTGTATGTAGTTGGTATACCTATCACAAACCCAACTACTCCAAAATGCTAATTTGCAAACGTCACTTTGCCTTGCAAACGGAAACCTATAACAGAGTGCTCGGACTATTCATACGGTAGATAGTCTGGCAATCTGCAGATCCAGGTAAACTATGTTTCCTGATACCCAGAAAGTTTGGGGGTATTCGGAACAGCAGAAAACATAAGAAGCAACTCGCGTTTCAAAGCCTTTGTTCACGAGATACTCCACTGGGAAGTCCGCTACGAGGACGATGTTATGGATGATCGTGCAGGACACAGAAAGGAGTAATTTGATACGGGATAAAGGGTTATAATGTCTCGAGGAAGGATCACAGATTGAGCTCGGAGCATAAATTAAACTGAATTTCAGTGCAGAATAGTTCCGTGATTATTCGGTGTAGTGGAGTTTCGCTAGATGTAAGAAGATGACTCTGGAACATTCCAAGGTGTGGAAAATTCTGCAGGGTGAGTTGTACTCTCGTCACTGATCGTTATCGTGTCTATTGATGTGTACATTTTTGATTCACCGACTAATCCTTGAAATATATTTTTTGGCGAAGTCGCTGGTGAAATCCTCAAATAATAAATAATAATAATAAACGCTTTTTTTGGTAGAAGCAGAGAAAAACAAGCATTGGCATTGAAATATATAAATCTACCAAAAGGCATAGTTAGCTTTTGACTGACCCACAGGGTTCAGGCAAGTGCTTTCTACCACTCAACATTGAAAGTAAAAATAAACAAAGAAAAAAACAACAAAAAAAAGGAAATACAACAATAAGAATATACAATAATAGACTGATACAATTCATTAAGTCTAGGTTAATACATGAAGTAACACTGGAGTTAGTAGTAATAATAACAAACTAATCAAGATAGCTCAACTTAGGAGAATACCCATCAGAAATTCATATCACAGGTACGAAGGATATTTTTGAAATGTTTTTTTTAAACTCGGTATGTACATTTCCTTCAGGGCTTCCGGAATCCAGTTGTAAAGCGTAGTAATTGTGTATGAGGAAGAGGACCGATACTGAGCTCAGGTGTTGAAGTTTGGCGTGAGCAGAGATTTAAATCGTACATTGACGTTATGGGTATCGGTCCAAGAAGTGATCTTCCGGTATAGATATGGTGGTTTTTGGGTCGTGACTATCTTATGATATAAGGTACAGGCGTGCAGCATCCTTATCTTCTCAATATTTTGCCATCCCAAGTCATTTAGAGGTTGAGATGAATGAGCTTGCCTGCGTAATCCACAAATCAGACGAATACAGGAGTTCTGAGCTAGCCGAATCCGTTGCGAGTCTCTTTTCGTAACAATAGGTCCATAGACTATATCACCATAGTTCAAGTGCCAAAGATCCAGGGATTTGCATAAGGATATTTGTGCACGATTATCGAGAACTTTTCTGTTGGCGTATATCAATTTCAGATTGCAAAATGCTCGTTTTATCACCAAGTTGGCATGATTAGTGGAATTCAAAGAGGAATCCAAGAGGATTCCTTGGTTTTTAGCACTATCAGAGGGAGAAATAGACATATCCTTGATTTTGATCTTCAAGGCATCAGACAATGAGATCGGGTCACTTTTCTACCGAACAACATTACCACAGACTTTCCAGGATTTATTGAGAGACAAAACTTCTCAGAAATTGATATGATTGACTCTTAATCTGCGTCCAATTAAGAATTTGCTTCTATTAGACCAATCTATGGAAATGACTGATACATTTGCGTGTCGTCGGCATAAAAGTGACACTTGCTGAAATGTATATGATTTCGGAATTCATGAGTATACATAATGAGAGTAGCGGGCCCAAAATTGATCCCTGAGGAACCCCATCCTCCACAGTCAAAAACTCAAAGACCCCTTTCCATCATAACCGCTTGCATTCTATTAGATAAATATGACTGAAGTAGTGATACTATCTGCAGAAAATCCGATGAAATGTAAAATAGCAAACAAAAGCTGATGTCTGATTCTGTCGAACGCTTTTGTATAATCAAAATAACAGGTTTTCCGGATTTTTTATTTTTTTTCAATTGGTCAAGCCGTTCTAGGGTACCAAATTATGAAAAATATTGTCCTTTCATTTTGAAATTTTAGATCTCGGTAAAAATTGTCATTCCCTGAAAATATATTTTCTGAAAATCTAATGTATCTTGAGAACTCAGGGCAAATTTACGTATATAGTTTTATGAAAAATTTCAGTGTTTATCAAACTTTATGACAGGTATTATTTTCATTCAAATTGAGTGGTTATTTAATGTCTATGACTTTTTATGATTTTTCGAGAATTACAGACATGAAAACAAACCCACAACAGATTTTATGAATATCTCATTCATAATTTCGAACAAAAATAAAAAAAAACACATCAAATTTCACTAGATTATAAAATCAGTTGTTAATTTCAAGACGCACTTTTCAACAAATGTTCTCATATGTGCCAAGGAAATTCATTGGAAAACATATCAGTTCTCCAGTTCACTTCCGCTGTATTGATCTGAAACAACATTCAAATTGCGTTCCACTATAACGCTGGCATTTTGAGGAAATGACATCTGTTTAGTAACTTCCTGGCTTCTCTCTCGACATAAAATGAAATAAGGCCTTTCCAGTTTATTCCATACTGTCCAATGCTATTCTCCTGCGATAATTTCCGGTTGGATTCAACCGCTTCACATACAGGATAGTCCTTCTTCCATGCTTTAAAATATACATACAATCAATTCGTCAATCGAGTACTAAATAACGAATACTCAATGAGAAGATATTTCATGAAAGTAATCTCTCTATGAATGTCAGAACATACAGAATCATTATTTTCTTCATTTTCCCAGATAATATTCATACCTGTTCAATATTACTTGCAAGATAAATGAATAATTTAATTTCCAGACTCCTCTTTAAAACTGATGTTTTTCACATTGGGGTGGCTACTGAAAAGTATGACATTTTATTTCAAAAGCAACTCTTAGAAATAGCTACTGCGAGGCCATACCCGCGAGGCGCGGTCCACAAGAGTCTTCTTTGGTGCCTCGTGTTGGATGGTGAAAATAAAATACCTGGCCCACTCCACCCAGGCCTTCGCAGACGATATTGCTATCTTCATCGATGACCAGGGGTCCGGCCTCGTAAAGGACACAATACAAAGAGACTTCAACGGGTAGGATGAATGGTTCCGTTCAGTAGGGCTGGCTGTCACTCTTGAAAAGGCAGTGCTGGTTCTTTTCACCAGGAAACTCAAACCAGGAGACCTCCCAAATGTCCAACTCAGTGGGAGTTATCCTGAACCCCAAACGGGATAGAGCATATCTAACATGGAGTTCGGAAAGCCACAGCTGCTTTCTGGGTTTGCAGAAGGACATTCGGCAGAACGGGGAGCTTAGCCCCAAGATTAAATACTAGATCTACACGAGTACCATACGTCCGATGATGACGTACGGAGCCATCGTGTGGTGGCAAGATACAGCATCCCGCAAATCAAAAACCTAGTTAGATAGGGTTCAAAGACATGTTTTGCGACAACAAGTACAATGAGGACGGCAACCAACGCACTGTAGACACTCATAGGAATGCCTCCTCAACATCTCTTAATTGAACATGATGCACGCAAAGGCTTTGCTTGCCTGAGAAGATCCACCCAATGGCAGAGCGAGGGAATGTATAGACATTCTCGATTATGAAATCAAACGAAGGAGGATTGTCCTCTCTATGATATGGCGAGTGACAGTTCTCCATCCTCCATGTGAGTACGAGACCGCCGTCAGTCATTCCCAAAACGGAGGACTGGGAGTAGATCGGGCACCTCCTTTTCAGCACCACTGGTATCATCTGATAAATCTAGTACACAGATGGCTCCAAGATGAGTGAATCAGCCAGCGCCTAGGTATACGGTCAATCTGCTAGACTAAAACACGCCTGTTCGAGCAAAAATATCAACAGTAGCTACTATGTCCAGCGAATCATGATTTGCATCCACAGTGGTGATTAAGGCTCTCACCTCATACAGAATCGGTTCGCTGCTGGTGTCTATTTGCAAAGACTATCCACTTCCAATAAAGATACTGTGATTCACTAGTTATAATGGTGTAAACAGAATCGATTATTTGACCAGACAAGTTGCGCAAGCTCAAAGATTGGACCAGGCCCAATCCTTGGGGTTTATAGATCATGAAGCGTCTAAACCATCAAATCAAAACATCCATAAATCAGACTCATTTTCTAACAAATTACTGACCATCTGGATATTTGACAACCGAAAAATATTCCAACCAACCAGTGTACAAAGTATCAAAAGTGAATGATTGTTTTCGAACGGAAAAATTGCCGTTGCACAAACATCCCCAAAACGAAAAATTACTTTCATTATCACACCATATATGAAACGTGCATCACCTAGTATAATCACGATCTGCTGAACACGAAACGCTTGTTTTAATTGTTTCCGCACATTGAAGCTGATCGCTTGTCTGTTCTTAATTGAATCGGCAGCATGTGGCAATTGTTTCAATTGCGATATTTTCGCAGCTTGAATGACGTCAAACTTTCCCCTTGGGTGCCAGAGGCGTGAAACACTCTGAATGGATTTGATTAGGGGTGGCTAATATGGGTATGATAGGGGTGTCTGTATTGATTTAAGCTGTATCGATTTTTTGTTAGAGTTCTGTAAATCAATGGATGACACAATTGATAAATCATAGTGATAATTCATTGAACAATGGCTGTAAATTAGCGAATAATTGTCAGTAAGTATTTTTTATTCACATAATTTTCAACAGCGTACTCCTATCATGGCAAATCCGGATACAGTGCAGATTATCGTATTCTATCTGGTATAACTTTTGTCACTTCTGAACTCACCAATCCAGTTACTCTCTCACAGCTGATTTGGTATTGTTTTTGCCACCTCACTACTCACCGAGCTTCAGGGATATGCATAAAACACATTCAGTGATGGGACTGCCATTCTTAAGTGTTTTGTTGAGAGAGTGAGTTGATAGAATTGTGGGTGATCATCAGTAATGGGGATTCCGTCGATCATCATACGAGGCCAGCTCCCCCTTTGAAGAGTCAGAGAAAGCAGGCAAAACCCCATGGTGTAACACTAAGCAAAGGTTGACTACAGGATGGTTGATGGGGTAATAACTTACGAACTGGACTGGGCTATTGGGTCCCTTTCAACTTTCAAATCTCGGCGGGGAAAGAGTTGGTATATTTCCAGCCCAACTACAAAAGGGCAAGAATATCCTAATCCCCTATCTTCTGAGTATATTTCGCAGTTGCCTCGCATACGGATATACGTTCCTAAGGTATGGAGGACAATCAAGGTAATTTTCATTTCAAGTATGGTGAAAGTGACTACTCTGAACTCAGGCAAAATTGTTCGGAGCCACGAGCCTCACGTCTATTCTCCTGAAGACAACTGAGATGCTGCTGGACTGAAACATCAGAGAGAAGTACTGGTGCTGAATCAACTCAGCGTATCAGATTTGCAGGGACACGGAGACTGCCCTAGATTTACTCGTTCATAGGGTCGACTGGGAGGTTAGACCGTGGTATATTCTTTGATGGAGGAGGAGAATTCGACAACACGTCATTCGATTCCATATGTCGAGCAACAAGGGAAAGGGGCGAAAAACCAACCGTGATAACATGGATTCATTTGATACTGTCTCAGATACTGGCTAGGGCAATTCTCAGAAATAGCTCCGCAGGTTTGAATTTTGTGTCTTTTGCTTCGGTGAATCGTGGTGGACGGCCTAGTGAGAGATGATCACGAAGCAAAGAGCCCAGAATAGAGTGAATGAATGGTGCCGTCGGAAAGGGCTAAGTGTGAACCCTGAAAAGGTGGAACTGGTTCTTTTCACCAGGATATATAAACCAGGGGCTCACAAGTTTCCAACCCAATAGGAGGTCTCTGCAAAACAAAAGTTCAGTCAAGTACCTTGGTCATCCTGGACTTCAAGCTGAACTGAAACGAGCATATCGAACTTTAACTCGGAAAACCAAAGCCGCTTCCTGTGCCTTTGGTAGTACGTGGGGGCCTAACCCCAAGATTCTATATATACGTTATTATTGGATCTTCCATGGTGGCAACGTACAGCACTCGGAAAATCACTGATTCAATTATATAGATAGGGTACAAAGACTTGAATGCCTTTCGACATCAAGTGCAATGAGGCGCACCCCCTAGAGCACTGGAGACATTTATAATACTGCCTCCCCTGCACTTCTGCATTGAATATGAGGCGCGCTAAACCATTGTACTGAAGTTTCTGGAAACGAACATACCAATAATTTGATCAGACAAGGTGCAGAAGTCTTATCAGGAGTTTCTGAATGATAGAGCGTGAAATAAATCCCGGATGTAAAATTTCAAGGTATCGGTTGAAAAGCTGGCGTATTTCGCTCACGAAACAATTTGCGTTTCAGTTCATTTTCAAGCCAATGGACAAAACCTGGAACATAACATTCGAATGCAACTTTACTCCACCAGTTTTCAGTTCCTGATCCAGTGCCCAGAAGGACTACGCACTTAATTGATTACTTCTTGATGGAATCCGAATTGGGTGAGGAATCCGAGAGGGACGAGAAACCCTCACAAATCCTGAGAAGTTCACTACCAATCCTTCAGATGAAAAAAGCAAACTGGAGAAGAGAGAGTGTGTGCGATAAAAATAACTCACCTAGAGTGTTCTTTTCAAATCAACAAGTATTTTCGTGCACACAGCTTCGTTGATGTGAATGTTTGTCAGACGATGGAGTTAAAGTTTGTGAACAAAACTGATACTTACGTAGCTACTAGGCTCCTGCCTTTTTTTTTTTTAAATCTGGGTCTTACATCTGAGATGGAGATGTCAGTATTATAAGATGATTCAGAGAAAGTAACAAACCCTGTGAGATGATCCTTCACATGGAAATAATCAAAACAATTTCTAAAAACAAATTCATTCGTCCTACAAATTCCCGGATAAAATAACTCGAACGGAGCGTAATAAAATTACCCACCTGCCCCAAGCCACCGACAAGGGTGGCTGGCTATTCCTTGACCGCCCTATCATTCACCCCCATTGTTCCCTTAAGTAGATGGAAATCCAAATGTTAGCGAAGGTAACGATGGTGTCCAGATGGATCTTTCCTCAAAAATGTACCCTTACTGATATCCTTTTTCTCTGAAACAGAACTTTCAGTTGAGAAATGTCCAATTTTGCCCCTTCTGTTTATACTAATCCCATCAAAACTGACTCTAGTATTCAAATTGATACACAGTCAACTAATTGCTTTCTAATAGAAGTTAAACGGGATGAATATTCTTAACAACGCACTACAACTACGCACGCAACGCTCTATAAATACTGACATCCATTTATCTGTATTCAGTTCAAAAACAAGACTCTTCATTGAAAGATATTCAATTTGGCCACTTCATTTCAAACTATTTCCATTACCACTGACCCTAGTATTCAAATCGATACACACTAGACTAATTGCTTCCTAATAGAATTTAAATGGGATAAAGATTCTAAACAACGTCCTACAAATCCCTGGATAAAGGAACTCGAACAGAGCGTTATAAAATCACTCACCTGCCCCACGCCACCGACAGGGGTCGCTGGCTGCTCCTTGATGGCCCGATTATTCACCCCCTATTGTTCCTTAAAGTTGATGAAAATCCAGAAGGTAGCAAACGGCCATTATCTGGCGAGCGTACAAATCACCCTCGTATCGAGAAGTCAATATCGTTTAACTATTACGGTTGGGGTTGGTGGTAGTGATGATTTAGGGTTTTCGCTTTTCTCGGCTTTTCGTGAATTTACTGCATTGTGTTCGGAATGTCCTAGGGCCTGCCGATACCTGAGATTTGTTTTCGACACGGAAAAATATAGTCCTGCAGTACCAGGAGATGTAATAATGATATTGAATAACCACTTAAATTCCGGGTGTTTTACGGTGGATGGAACATTGTGAGTATCGGAAAAGAGGACTTACAGATCATTTTAAAATTTTGTTGGCGTGCGCTGTAAGCATTTTTCTATCGTGTTGCGAATTGGACCTCTACCCAATAACCAAATTCGGCAACCTCTAGTTTACACGGTTAAGCGCTTACAATGGGGAAATGACACAAAAATTGAATAAAAAAAAGAAGAAGAAAAAAAATACCCCCAAAGGTTTATACTATTATATTTGATGAATATAAGAATTTCAAAATTGCATAACTCGAATCGTTATACTAACGCGCCAAACTTGGCTGGTACCGGTTATGACGTCATACAGCTCGTCGAGACATGGTGCCTGGTGGAAGAGAACGGTATTAGTCCTCCTAGACCAGGCAATCTAATAATAATAATAATAATGATAATACTCCCTCATAAACACTCGTACATGTCCTGTGCGGGTAGAAGACGGCTATTATTATTATTTGCCGTGGCGCTCCGGGGCGACTTACTGATTTTTGGTGGAGTATTCAATTTTCAGCTGCAGGAAAACCCGGAAAACCTACAGCACCACCTCGGGTGGCCGGCGTGCACTCCAAGCTAGCACTAGCCGAGATTGGAATCTAGACAACACACAATACACTTGCTTTCAACAAGGACTGTGGTCGTCTATCGATTCCGATATTGGGTACTTGAGAAAAAAATCCCTCGTACCTACATCGGGCTCGAACCGACTACCGCTATACTGAAGTTCTGAACGGCCTGCGCCCTAGACCGCCAGACAACCGACCACCACCCCCATTTCACCCAATTCACCCCCAAATGAATAAATTTTTTTTCGTCATGGTCCGAATTGAAAGCGGTTTTATGCATCTTGTTCAGAATGGCCGTAGGAAAAATTTTCTGCAGCTCTTATGTCCCGAAAAAGACGGAATGCATTGCATGTGCATAAAGTGCATCCAGAAGTGCATCGCATACGGCAAACCTGCCAAAGGGCAAGAAACGCCGCAAAAATTAGTACTCGTGGGTATTGGGGGGCGCTGAATTCGAATATGCACATACAAAATTCACTCGACCCTCCTGGGTTACACTTTCGGCCGCTTAGGGGGGCAGGGGCATGTGAAATTGAAGGTTCTCGGACTGACAGGGAAAATGCCTACCAGGGGTCTTTAGCGGGTGCTGATTCCGAATTTGAGGGTGAAAAATAACTCTTGCACTCGCGGAGGGGGTGGGGGCAAGAGAAGGGGGGAGCGGTATTGAAAATATTCATGAACTTGTACTAGGGAATGACGAGTATTTCGGCGAAAGAAAATTATATCTTGTGACGTTAGTGGTATACTGAGACAATTAGGACTCGAACATGAATAAGAACAGTACAGTTTTTTTTTTTGATGAAGATATGTTGCGCAGCTGTCTGGCGCTACAGTGGAATATTTTGGGAGGGGACAGAGAAGAGAAGGGGGAAGAGATGATGAAGCGAAGACGCGCGCATACTTGTACACCGTACGCAGTAAGTGGGACAATTGTTGTAGATTGTTGAAACAAGGAAAGGGAAGACCTATTACAACCAAATTAAACGGGAGCTGGTATAATGGTAGACGATGACTAGGATATACAACACACAGCTGTTGACAAAAAGCTATATTTGAAGGAATGATGATTGAATAATTGTAAGGGTGGCAAATTTCTGCTAATTTGGAGTAGAGTCGATGGAATGGGTTTTCTTGGCAAGAAACTCGCTAGATAGGCGATAGTAGCTAGCTGGAAACAGTAGAAGAAGTAGTAGTAGCAATATTGGGAACTCATTGGTCCTCTGTTCATATATCTACAAATACATCTCCTAGTCTTCCTTCTCAAATCTTCGTGACCTCCGGATGAAGGTCAGTATGTCCAATATCCAATATTAACTGTAAAACTCCCATTAAAATTACTTTTCTTGTATGATTTCAATAAAAATAGTATTTTATCCATCCCATACTGCTATAATAATATTTTTGTGCCATAAATCGATACAAAACTGAATTGAATCAAATTTCCGGTTCTTTTCAGTAGTTATTATTTTAGTAATGGCCTATGACTATTCACGTTTCATTTTTCCATTTCCGAATGAAAATGGTTTACTTTTGATGAATATTCGTATTCGGCCCATATCGCATATGCAATTCGAAGCGATTTCCATAAACAAATCATTTTAACATGAAATCAACTCTGCAAGAGATTTTTTAGTTCGGCTTCCGTTTTATTGAACCCATAACTATTTCATATTCAGGACCTCCAAACATAAAAAGCTCTTATTTGTGACAATGAAAGGATAAATAACACTCGGGGATAACATATATAGAATAATTTTGTTTCTTCACGTTTTTATCTTGGTTATCATGTTATCTGACAAAAGCTTCTGTTTTCATAACATTACATAGCATTGCATTGCATATTTAAATCTTATTTTCATTATGAGAGTTAAAAGACAGTGTCGTCAAGTGAGTAACGATGTGAAAATTATCATAATGAGAGGATTTATTATGGAATACCAAGTTGGCATATTTTTGTCAAATAACAAGTTAGTAATGTACCTTATCAACATTGTATGTAATAAAATGAAAATTGTGCAGAAGATTCAGTATAAAAATTGATCAGTATCAATCTGATCAACAACGTCTTATTATGAGGATTCCACAGGGATCCATCTTGAGTCCACTGATATTGCTACCTTATATCAATGATCTTCCTACCAGCTTATATGGGTTTTGGTTATGTTGTTTCATATGTCGCAGACACAACATAGCAGTTCAGTAACAACAGATTTTATGAATATTCATATTTTTGAACAGAAATCAAAATTCAATGCCCATGACAGGTCTATGTAAAAAACTAACTTTCATAGTGTAACCATCATTTCCATCCAGCTTGGCAAAGCGAAATACCTTTTCGTCGACCAAAATGTATTGGGGATTGAATGCGAGAGAAGCGAACCTCGCTTCAATGAAATGAATGATTTCTGTGAGTGATATTTTCAATACCATTGTCCCTATCTAATTCATATAATGAAATTTTGATGAAAACTAGAGAAGATTTAAAAAATCAACTATCTGAATGAAAATGCGAATTTTCACTTACAGATTTTTCCTTTTCACACTATACATCAGATGTAGTTCAATGTCCAGCATGGCTTTAGCCGGGGAAATAGTTGTTTTCTGTTAGATATTACAAATAAATCGCTTTTTTATTTTTGAATTTCTATGGAGAATGTTTCCCTTTTCATCCATATTTCTCACTGTTGAAAGTATTTGCGTTAGTTTGTATCTCGCTTCGATTTCTTCTCTTATAGAAGTTCATAGAAACAAAAAAAGACTCAAAATTTAGCAAATTTTATGTATTTTAAAAATATTGGCTTGGGTCATGGTCAAAAAACCACTCGTTCATGATCAAACTGGAAAAAAACTGAAAAAATGGCACTTTTTGGTTCGGGAATCTAAGTTCCGGAGGAGCTTTGAGGTCAAAAACTTGGTCAAAGTACACCCACTTCATCTAGAACATTTTCTGAAAAAATCGCTTCTACCTTATTTCATGTACGTGATATCGATTTTGGATTCTAATTTGACTGTAATATAATATTGTACGACTCTGTTTTTGATACATTTATATTTTCATTATATTTCATTTCTCGTATTTTGCAAATAGTGATTGATTTGTTCAACCTTATTATTCATTAATTGTATATCAAAAATAACACCAACTTAGTTTCTTGTCAGGAGAAAGATTATAATTTGTTGTGAAACATTATTCACCAATCAAGAGAATACAAATAACGGTGAGGGCCCCTACCCATTACCACGTTTAGGTATGTCAACAGACAGTCCTGTTGATGACCTCAAGACCTATTTAGTTTTTCTCATTAAATCTGGTGGCCAGTACATCCTTGATTACCGATCGAAGTAGTAACAATCCAGACAATTGAAGTCCGCAATGAAAGTAATCAAGAAATAATTTGATATTGTTATCTCGAAATGATGAATGCATGGAACTTATCGGAAGTAATGAGCAGAATTTAATTGGTATATACTAAACTATATGTATTAGTTAAATTCAAAAATTAGGCACTTTTAGAATGGAACTTCTCCACTGCACAAGATCATTAAGTTTGTTACACCGAACTGGACCAGACCATCCATATCTCCATTCAGTTTCTTTCAATATCGTAAATTCATCCATGTATCTTTCATCATCAACTTCCCGTTACCTCACAACTCACCGTATTTGGCGTATTTCTCCAGGGACACCCTGTATCAAAAGTTCATAATGATGATTTAGTCAGCTCTGCTACCACAGTCATTCGGGATCTCTCCTATTGATTTATATATGAGGCTCGTACGTCTCATGGGACTGGTAAATTCATACGTCTTCTGCCCCGAAAGCTGATAAATGTGGGAGGAGAGTGCGAAAAGATGATACTAATATCCAGACGTTGCGGATTTTATGATGGCAGGAATATTGATTCGGGATGACTTGTGAGAAAATCACTGTATAAACCGTGATATATTTATTTTTGGGGTTTATAAGCTTCGGAAAGGAAGATTTTGTGATGTTTGGGGAAGGAGGGTCGCTCAGTGGAGTAAAATCCATGAAACATGTCATCGTATGCAAATTGAGCAGGCCAGTATTCAGGAGAATGAATTTTTCTATTTGCAGATTCATATAAAACAAAAATGTCTATACTGTTTCTCTTGGTTGTTACAGTACCTTCAGGAAATGATAAAAGTTTTCGTTTCTACGATTTTCCAGGGTTATTAGCTTAGGGAAGAAGAAGCTCTAGTTCAGAAACCCACATAACAGTAAACTGAACATATTGTGCTTGACAAAACTAAAGAAAAATTGATTAAAACAGTTTCTTCAACAATTTGAAAACCAGATAAAACAGGAAAAAAGAAAAAGAAGCTCAAGAAACCAAGAAAAAAGAACCGGAGGAAATGGAAAGAAAACGAATCGGGAGGAACAAGAGTTATGGTTGGTACAACAATTGCAATACTGCGAAGAATCAGTCATATATAATACTGATTCCAGAATAAAATTACTGATATAGTACAGAAAAAGGGAAAGTCGAAGATAACGTTCAGGAAATCATAGTTGAAGTTCAAGAAGTCATCGACGGGGTCTAGGCAGTCGGCAGAAAAGGTCCAGTACGTCAAAAATGATTTGTTTAAGATGAATGAACTTCAAAGGGTCCCCTGTAACCACGTCCGAAGCAGGGACCTACGGAACCCATTAGAAGGGGAGCGAAGCCAACCGTTCCAAGGACGCCAATCAGAGGAACCCCAAAGGGTGCCTTAGAGATGGCTTACCTAGGTGCGGAGGTAAGAACCCCGGAAAAGGGAACCAGAGGAACCGAAGGTATCTCTAAAACAACTCAACAGGGGAAACTCCCAAGGGACATCCAAAACTACCGCTGAAGAAACTACGTAGGTGCTTCCAAAAACATGTTGGTGCACAATGGGTTCAAATAGGGAGGCCTATATATAGGGGGTTCGAAACCAGCCCATCTGTGATATAAGAAGAAGAAAAAGAAGGAGGAGAAGAAGAAGAAGAAGCAGTATCAGAAATTTATCAAAAACTCATTTATTCAGATTTGTAATGTGGGTAATTTATTCTATGAGTTGCCGCTTTTTCATTCGAAATGAATAACTACTTTGCATAACATTTTCAGTTTCAATCTGAATGTCACAGAATAACCGACATTACACATCTAAAGGAATTCGTTTTTACTTTTCAACATTTTAAATTTGAAAGAATATTGTCTTTGAGAAGTAAATTTTTCAGAAATTGATATTCAAGCATATATATGTTCATAAAAAAAAAATTACGATAAAGTATGATGAGATATTTAAAAAAACTACTCCAACATACGAAACTTCAATTTAACGGATATCCTGCATATCCACGTAAAATAAAATACTAAAGTTAGTCCCGCTAATCCAGGTGGAAATGATTCCGGAAATACTACCCTTTGCTGGAATTCCAGCAGGAAATTATCTTCGTGCATCTTATTTCCCGTCTGAGAACAAATTGCACCTCTAACTTCATCAGAGTATATGGGTTCGTTTAAAATCATCAGAGCAGAGTTTACGTGTACAGTGAGAACAAACTATCTTTGCCAAAAGTTTGGAAGTTTGTGACAACTCAAAGTTGCTGTTAATGCTTTCGTTGTGTTAATTTAAGTTGAACATGAGTTGCATTTACTGGAATCGTGTAATTAACGAATAGCGACGGAAATAGTTAAATTTTGAAATCCCACTAGGATAACATGTTTCGTTATTTGCTTTGAATTAAATCCAGAAAGAGCTTCAGTTGGGATTAGGATTACAGTAATCTCAGACAAACAAAAGAGAAGTTTTGAAAGTTGGTCAAAACCACCTCTGTAGCATAGCAAACCCCAGTCACTGAAGGGGCTCGAATCGTCATCGAAATATGTCATCATTTATTCATCTAAATATCAGCTTCCACAAGGTTCAAGTGTATGAGAAATTGAAAATAATATGAAATTAATTTGACGACTTTTTATTGATTGTCTGTCGGAACCTATCAAATTTGACATTTTATTTTTGCATTTTCTCAACCTACCTATTTTTCGCGCTCATGCATAGTTTTCTATCTTCAGTGTGCCTATTCCTCTTATGTTAGTATTATTGATAATATAATTCAACATTTGTTGATAATTCAGTAGGTATTTCGAATTATTTTCGCTGAGAGGAACGCTGCACACATATCTGTCTGATGTAATCCAATCTTCGTTGTGCTATTATCCAGGATAATACTTTTAACTCGTTTGATAACTTCACGAAAAACTTTAGAATTTCTTCTGAAATTTTTAATCCACACTTAATTTTTATCAATACTTCGTACTACACTAGTGTATCAACAAATTTTCAAATTCGATATATTATTTAGTTCATTGTTTTGAAGGTTGTAGACGATGTAGTAACTTGATTGAATACTCATTCACCTGAAGACGATTGCAGATTCAAGCAATTGAAACGTAGTGAAAAATTGAAAGAAGTAGAAATCTTTCAACCATTAAGACGATGGAAGTCCGAAGCACAAGTAATATTTAGTTCATTATTGAATTTTTGTAGGGTTGTTATTTCTCGGGATATACTGTATATCCATCCATCTTATTACATATCCTGCAAGTGAAGCTTCATCCGCTAGCAAAGTCCCTCCAAGCTCCGACACAACATGTTCTGTACTCCTGCCCGTAATTAAATCCAAAAATTTTCCCATACATCAAACGCCACAGCCACAACTTGAAAAATAAGCAAACTTCCTTCTTCTCCACTGGAAACTTTCATAATTTCCTCCTCCGGAGCACGCAGCGAAATAAGAATTTGCAAACAGAAATTATACTCAGTCGAAGTTCCCAACTTTTCAACGACCTCTAATTGAAACTCCTTTAATATGTCTCTACCGCAACAGTTGAGAACTTATTATTGAGCAAGTAGGTAACTGTCGAAAGTTTTGCATATAAATGTGGGCGGGAGACGATGGGAGGACTCATTCGAGGTGTATGATGAACTATTGTTGCAACTTTGGTTGAAAGGGTTCGAAATATAACTGATTGGCATAAATGGAGCTATTAACACGTGGCAAGGTGAGTTCTTGAGTTAAACAGTTGACAATGAACTCAGTTGGAATAGTGCTACCCACTTTGCTGAAGAAAGAGGACGGGAAGGATAATTTATGTTTTGTACAGAAATGCCCGGCTAGGTGCGTTGGCTAAATAACTGAAATGTTATGCGTTAGAATTCTAGAGTGTGTATTGCACTCAAGTATGAAAGTGGAGAAGCGGAAGAGAGAGTTATGGAGAAGAAGAGGAAATAGAAGGCGGAGCTTCGATAAGAATGAGGAGCTTCGATTGACACTTGATCGATGGAACACTGACAATGACAACTCTTGCCTTGCGGTTATTTTATGGAAATCGAAATTACTATCTTAAATTTATATATTATGACATGTAAATTAATATATATGAAAGAGCAAAATCAGATAATCAACCAACATGACAATCACTCCCCAAACCAAGAAATATGCATCACTAAATATTTTAACCTGGTGAATGCATTCGATACGGGCAATCAATCATTACATTCTTCTTCAACGTCAAACTGACAAAACTGTTATGAGAGGCATCGCTCTATATATCTGTGAGAGTTTTTTCAGAAAGAGAGTGCAAGTCGTGAAAGAGGTGAGACGCAGGGAACGGTATTGGGAATAATATTTGTGTTGAATGAAATTGCTATTTCTGATGTTGCTAATATTGCTTGTAAAACGCATTAGTCAAAGACACATAAGGTACAAACTCTGAATGGAACCTGTATCAAAATGATTTTCAAGAATCTAAGTAATAACTTACCCGGTCACAGAAAACTAAAGGAATTGCACTTTCTTAAAAACACATATCAACCTACTGAAATTCCTATGAATAACATAAATTTCGACGTGTTATTGGCATTTTCAAGAGAAATGTTGATATCTTGACAGCTACTCAGTTCACTGTCGACAGCTTGAAATTCTTCGCCTCAACAAATATTTGTTATCACTATCATTACTTTTATCATCGTACCTTCTTCTTTCACACTGAATATGCCGAAATTATTAAAAATACAATTAACTTTGTTTTTCGTATATTTCACAACAATAATCACGTGAGTACAGTGAATTGTTTCAGCGCTTATGGCCGCCCTGATCGATGTGTCAATCGTAGCAACCCTGTCAAAAACAATAACTCACATACCAGAATGGAAACAAAACACCCAGTGATTGAAAGCTATCAAAAGAATTTTCAAATACGAACAGTCGCCCCCAAATAATACATTATGCTATACACAAAAGCAAATTTGATTAGCTTTTGTTCCATCAAAGAGGAAGAGGGAGATAGAGAAGTGAGAGAGAGAGCATCCTGAAAGGATATCTGTCACAAAGCTTCGCCAAACTAGGTTTCCTCGTATTGAAAGTGAACTGGGAGAGATTAAACTTCCTTTTCAGCGTAATTTTAAGACGATTATGAATCGATACTGAATTTCCATCTAGAAATAACGTCACTTCGAATTGATTTAGTTTCCTGCATTGGAAATTGAGGGAAATGAGTTTCGCGATACCTAGAGAGGTTGAATTTAGAACCTGTCGCTATTGACGGGATGGAGAAAAGTTTTCGAGATGCAAAGAGATGTATAATGGAAAATACGAGGAGGTAATCGTATTTTGTTCGTTTATGTGAAATGATAATGAAAATGTGTTCTTTATTTTCACAAAGTAAAATTTGTGTTTTCTACTTCCTGAAGATTGTTTTTTCCAAAATAGCTGCAGAATTCCTTTCGGAGATTCGCGAATCTTCTTTCATGGTTTGACTTCTCGACAAACCTACGAAACATTTCCTTTCAGTACGGTTAATGTTGAACAATTTCTAAATTACATGGACATGTGAATAATCTACCACTTCATAAAAAACTGTATGAAAGTTTATATTATCCAAACAATTATCAAATAGTTTATCGTAGAAAAGTGTTACTACTCAGCACCTGAATTTCACTATGGAATTTGATACATTTTTTGATTTCAGTACTGTTTCAACTTTCAGTAAAATTTTATAATTATTGTCAACATATGGAAAGAACGAAGGAAAAAAAACTTAGTATTCATTGAAGCAGTCTGGATGTTCATCTTTACGAAACAAAAGCGAGCTGAATAAAGAATGTTTTTTTTGCCCCCAATGAATTTTGGCTAGCATTCTGCATACAGAAAAGTCGGGTTTCTTGTTAATCACCTTCTCCAAATTGCCTTTCCCACTCAACTCAATTAATGTTAATCTCAGCCACTCGCAGCTTTCCAAAAATTTTTTTTGCCATTGATCCTACTTTCCATTCATCCGTTGTCTCTCTCCTCGCACCTAAATGTAAATTACGCAAAGCTGGGATATTTGTTTGTATTCCACTCCTCACTCAACGTCGTAGAACGATAAACTTTTATCTCGAACATTAAATTCCCAAGCTAAGTGTTTTATACCCGGATCATACTTTGCAGAAAAAACGGAGTTTTATTGGTACTCCGTCGATTTTATTAGTTTTCTTGGCCTCCCGAGAAATTATTGACATCGGTGGAACGCTACTAACCATTGACTCTTTCTCACATAATCTTGTAGGGTTTATCTAGAGAGATTAGCCAATACGACACGACCCGCATCCACGATATCGATGGGAATTATTGCTACGAGGATCCTAATGGGTATTGAATGATAATCGAGTCTGGCTTTGTAAGGGCCTTCCTTTGGAGTTTGTTTTCGGCTTCCGGAGGGACGTTGGAAAGGGTATACATGGGTAGGGTACAGACATAGAGTCGTGATGGTGGTCCGCATCAGTTTATTGTACTATTCGCACATATTCCAATGTTTTCTAGATCTTTTCCATTTTGTAGTAGACCAGTCCTTTCAACCTCATTCTCATTCTACTGCAAGTTTCTCGAAACAATTTCACTCGTGGTGTTTTCATTATCTCCTTCCCTCCAAGTTAGATCTTTTTCTACTTGCAACAATTTTGTGGTCTCATGGATCATGAAGAACCGATGAGACAGAGTGACCTGCAGATTTTTGGCAACAAATGGGAAAAATGCTAGTTTGAACCTTCGTTTTACATTGATTTACTCCAGATCAAATCAAAAGTTATTCATTTATAAAATCAATAATAATATTTCATTATCTCAATCAAATCCAAAACTTTGTCTCGAGACGACTATCCTCAGTCAATCAGCACTCACAGACTTGTAAACGCGGTGCGAGAGGTAAGAACCTCGGACTCAACCCATGAAAAACCATGAATGAGAAACCTAGAGACCAACAGAGCTCATCGAATATTTGGTGAAAGCCTACAGGTATCAGGAGAAACAAAATACTCATAGTTAAACCTAGACTCAAAGCTCACCTGGAACAAACAGTCCCTCTGGCTAAACACACCTATAGTAAGGTTCTCGTAAACCTATGAAACCCTGCTGTGGTGTACAAAGGTTGAACAGATGAAGACTGACTGGTTTACAAAGACTGCTATGCCCGGGGTCCCTGTCCAGCACATCTACGATTAGCCTGTTACGTTATTCTGAAGTAGAGAAACAAGATGTCTTGCCTCACCAGGACGACGCTTATGGCCATAATTATACACAATATGAATGATTGTGTCTAAAATCCATCAGAAAACAACTACTTTCCTGGTTAATACCACGACGAACGTTGAATTACATCTAATGAATTTCCGTGCAGAGTTCTTACAAGGATATCTCCGCACTTAATAGTTGCAAGGAAATGTTCATGAAAACATTTGGACCACCTATAGATCGATTTCTGGGTTCTTGCCCTGCTCAGTATACGGTAGGTCTCTGCAGACGATAATTAATGTCTAAAACAAATGATTCAATGAACTCTCGCACCTTCAGTAGTTGAAATGACTGAGTACGAGTGAGTCACATAGCATTTTCTTCTATTCCACACTCAAAATATGGTGATTTCAGTACAGAAACTTTAAGGATGACTATGCTTTTTTCATCAGCTTTTTAATATGCTCTGAAAATCTAAGTTTGCTATCAAGATACACACCCAAGTTTCTAGCAGAGTCAACCATTTCCAAGATTTGACCATCAATGCTGATTTGCAAATAATTTTGGAAAACTTCCGTTCATCTGGATTACCAAAACACATCAAGATTAGTATTTAGTATTTTAGTTGATGAGATTTTATGCGTAATCCTCAGTGTCAAAATGGGTGTAAACTTGTGTATCATTCGCATAAGCTTGGATTTTACAGTCTTTGACAAATTAAATTATATCCGCAGTGTAGATGATAAAGATTGATGGCCCAAGTATAGATCCCTGTGGGACACCAGAAAATATATCCTAACCCAACAAAAAAGACCAAATGAGAAAAGCTGCTTCATCATCAAAGACATAATATCTAAGTTTGCAGCAGTTTTGGTTCATATAATAATAATAATAATATTCTCATTGTAGTCTAGAATTTCTTCATTATTCTAGAGGTGAGCTAGTACGATCCGAGGCAAAGCCATGCTTTTGCGCGTAACTAAGTTACTGAATAAACAGACATCAATAATATTCAAAAAATCTCATTACCTAAAAATGTATATAAATGAAGCTGTATGTATTACTTGTCAAAGACAAAATGTCATTATTACCCTAGGCATGTAAATGACACTATTTACATTCCGTTGTCAAGATTTACCTGTTTTATTGCTAAGCATGCCGACATTGTAAATAATAGTCCACTATTATTTACAATGTCGCCAGCGGGAAAAGCTCTTTGGTTGTTGTATCAAGTCGGTGTGTTTTTCAACTGTCAAGTGTCAGTACTGTACAGTTGTTAAACTGAATTTTTTATTAGAACTGTTAAATACTGTTATCCACTAGACTATCCTTCATCCAGAACACAAAAGTGCAACAGTAAGTTTCGAAATTGCTGACATCAAAAGCGGTTTTGTTCGGGTTTAGCAATGCAGTTATAGTGAGATGAATAAAATTTGTATAATCCAGTAGGTATCACAAAAGAATATTGAACGAATATTACAAGCCTCAAGGTAATTTAATCCGCCGGTAATACTTTGTTGTTATATCTCATTCTCCATAGCAATATGCTTTCAAAAGAGTCGATATCGAAAGTTGAAATATTCAGGACATTTTACATGCACATACATTATTGGGATGCTTCGGAAAATGCAACCAAGTTCAGCTATTCGATGCAGACTCATTTAATGAAATTTCAAGTAGCAAGTAATCGGTTATTAAACTGGGGACCCTGGGGAACTTGCTGAAGCAGCTTCTTTCATAATAATGGATATTTGAATCATTGAATGTGGGGTTTATCGAAATGCCATATAAATGTCCATTGAATGAGACCGACTAGTGTTATATTATTTGGAAGGTTGAATCGAAGTCAACCAATCCCTAGGGAAGTCTTCTTTATGCTAAAGTAATAATGAAAATGAGTTGTGAAATATGTGTTCCATAGATCTAGTATTCAATGAACGAGGATGAACAGCTTCTTCTCAACTATTTGTGGACTGAGGAGTATGTCTGTTAGCTCCTCTTGTTGTAGCTTCTCAACTACAAATATTTCAAGTCTCAACTTCTCATATGCCCCACAGTCGCCAAAAAAGTAAGACGAAGTTTCTTCGACTTTTTAATATTTGCTGAACGTGGGGTTAGTAGTCATATAATAGGCCAAGAACGAAAGCTATGTCTGTCCTTAACTTACTGAAGTCTTTATACTGCCTGTAGCCACCAGTATGCAACCAAACTTTGTTCATCTCTCATTCTGATCAAGATTTCGTCTTAACAACATAAATGAGAAGAGAAGACGTTCTCTGAATGCAACTTCATCCACTTTGGCTTTCAGTCTGAGGTATTCCCGGAATACCTAACTTTTCTCCTCGTTAGTTAACAATCGTAGTAATTTTTTTTGTTGACCTCCACATTTGTTGTGGTTTACAAAACCCTTCAGTGTGCCAGTCTTTACCTCTCGCCAATATTGTTATATAACTGTAGATCATTCGACACTAATAATCAAACATTTACTTCACTTCCATGGTCTGCAAGAGTTATTTCATTTTACAATTTTGATTTGAGAGTCTTGCTAAAACTCCATTTCAAACCAACAGTTTCAGTTCCACGTCTGATAAAGGAAGCGGGAGACTGTCCACGTGTTTACATCATATGCAAATACATTTTTTCCATTGTATGGAATTTAATGATTTTTGAAAAGGTATATTACTGACAATAATTTTTTTTTTAAATAGTATTAATTGTATTGCATCATGATAATTCTTATCGTACACGAATCTTCAATAATCACTGTATGAATAGAGCTTTCATCAATAATATAACACGACCTTCACAACAGAATGATATTATGGAAATTGAAACGTATAACTGACCCACTTTTATGGTAATGAATGCATTGCGCTTGCTGATTGGATTATTATGCAGCAATACCCATTACATAGGAATTGTAATCGATATGAATTGGGTAATTTACACAAATGATCAGGTATTTAGGTAGTGTTTGACTGCCTAATAGGTTATGCCCATGCATCCCTTCCGAATTTGATTCACTACCTACGTATACTTCAGAGAGTATAGGTAGTCATAATTCAAGAAAGTAATTAATATCTAACTGTAGTCAAAAATTGATATTCTTGATAGTCAATTTAATGAAGAAATGAGATCTATGTAAACTGGAGCATTCATATCAAAAAACAAACAAAGGAAACTTTTTCACCCAAGTTATACACCAGTAATGCCTGTACTACCCAACAATTTTCAAGTAATGCCTCTGATCACCGAGTAATACCACTAATACCCAAGGCATGTACACCAAAATTCCCCAGCAGTTTTCCCCTCATAAGAATGATTGTACCTATAATGAAGTGAAGTATCATAGTAAGAGTAATTTTAATATGAAAAAATAAAACAAACTCGAGAGTGTCTAACAAAAATTGATGTGAGTTACCATACCAATAGATTTGACAACAAAAATGGACGCCCACAGAAATGTTTGATGAAGAATACGAAAACAATTTTTTTTATTCGAGCTTCTTGAAATATGGCAGTAGTGTGTATTCTAACTATTTGAGTGAGAATTTTAGAAGTAAAATTCAGAAATTGCAAAACTCTTGCTTGAGGTTTTCTTATACTTTCATTGGGACAAGGAACCGCATGACTCCTTATTATAATCGAATGCGAATTCTGAAAATTAATCTGAGGTTTGAGCTTTACTTTGCTGTTCACTTCAATAAAATCTGAAATACCCTCGTATCTATTTGATCTATTATCAAAGAGATCTGACATTCATGCAGTTGCATTGCGTAACGAAGATACGTACTCAATGCCTTTGCATAAAAATGAAAAATTCAAATTTTGTTTCGAGTATGTCGCTTGTAAAACGCTCAACAAACACTATGTCATGTACGAATATTCAATAATTGTAGATTCATTTCAGAGTAAATTCAAAAAGGAGCTGCTCAGCACCAAATCACACACTGCCTATAATGCCAATTTTATTATTTATTAATAATTAATTAATTGATATATTTTTTTTTTCATCACACTTTGTATTTGAAACTCGTTTGTATGCCATGTACATTAATTGATGTTGTAGTATTCATTTACCTATATTTATTATCTTTATCTTGTATTTTGACATATGGATGTTTTTTATAGGGCCCGATTGGAAAATGCCTTGCAATATCGGATTTTGTTATTCTATGTACACAATAAAAATTATTTATTATTATTATATGTGTATTATACAGTGTCCTTTAAAGAGTTGGCATTATATGGGAAAAACTATTATAAATAAATCATTACGAGACTCGACTTGGGCATTGTATCGTGCTTTGAAATAAGATGAAAAATGGCTATATCTGTCTAAAGTATTTTTTTTCAAAATAATAGCTGAAAATAGACTTATTTGTTCGAATTTCAAAAAAATATAGAGAGAAAATTTGATTCAATTTTGATTTTACTTCGCCAAATTTGAGAATTCTGTTGCCATTCTTTCAATATTTATGAAATTTCTGATATATTGAAAAAATGTTAACTTCCACAATACTGTTTTATAAAAACCCCTAGCTTCATCATGCTATAAAGTTTCAATTACTGAATATCGATGAAACCATGTATTCCTTTAAGAAAATGAGAAGATCATTTCCAATATAATGAAAACATAGGGACCCAACATTTACCCTTGGGGCATTCATTTACTTAATTCTCCCGACCGCAAAATTAAGTTAATATCCAATTCAGTTATTTACGAGGGGGAAACCGCTGGGAAATTTTAGTGTCTTAGAAATTAGTGGCATTAACCGGATATTAGTTAGGAATTAGGTGCATTACTCGGGTATTAGTTGGGAATTAGAGGCATTACTTGAGAATTATTGGGTATACACGGGAAAGGGAGGTATTTTTGAGCATTGTATAGGTATTACAGAAATCATTCGGAAGTGAGAGAACAGTTACTCCACCATAATAATCGTTAAAGGTCAAAAAAAGGTCTTCAAAACTTGAGAATTGGAAATTACATGAATAATCAGAAAAATTAGAGAGCGGTGGCGGAGATCAGAATTGTGCAATGAAAAAAAAAAGATCTCCAGAATTGTATTTGACAACAAACCTAACGTTAAGACTGATTTTATATTTTTGTTACTGTTCTGACGGGCATTACTGGAATTACGGGGGTAGAGATCGGGAATAACCTGGGTATTACTCGGGAATTACTTGAGTATTAGAGGCATTACTTACGATTTTCAGGAATTAGTGTACATAATTTCCTCAGCGGTTTCTCCCTCGGTTATTTATATGAACTAATTCAACAACTTATGTCTCAACGCTTTCGAGATCCCTATGTGGTGTGTCGAACTTAGATCACAACAGAGGCGTAGAAAGGCCAAAAACAAAATATTTTTCGAATTATTTGGAACTGCCACTTTGAACTGACAATTGTCACTTTGAACTAACAATTGGCACTTTCAACTGGCAATTATCACTTTGAACTGGCAATTGTCACTTTGAACTGGCAATTATTGTCACTTTGAACTGGCAATTGCTACTTTGAAATGGCAATTGTCACTTCAAACTGACAATAGTCACTTTGAACTGGCAATTGTCACTTCGAACTGACAATTTTCACTTTGAACTGACAATTGTCACTTTCAACTGGCAATTGTCACTTTGAACTGGCGATTGTTAATTGCAAAAAAACAATATTTAAGCATGCAGTTGGCAATAAATATCTTTTTTGAGTAACAATTTACAGTTCAAAGTGACAATTACCAGTTCAAAGTGACAATTGTCAGTTCGAATTGATAATTGCCAGTTCAAAGTGGCAATTGCCAGTTCAAAGTGACAATTGTCAATTCGAAGTGGTAATTGCCAGTTCAAAGTGGCAATTGCCAGTTCAAAGTGACAATTGCCAGTTCAAAGTGACAATTGCCAGTTCAAAGTGACAATTGCCTGTTCAAAGTGACAATTGCCTGTTCAAAGTGACAATTTTCAGTTCAAAGTAGCAATTGCCAGTCAGTTCGAGGTGACAATTGCCAGTTCAAAGTGGAAATTGCCAATTAAAAGTGGCAAGTGTCAGTTCAAAGTGGCAATTCCAAATGTTTCGAAAAATATTTTGTTGTTGGCCCTTCTACGCCTTCGTAGATCACTCTTTATTCCCATCAATATTTTCCTCCCGTCGGCCTTGGATGTTTTCAGCAATTGACCGATTGATTGTGAGTGATTTCATGCTCGGACGGGCATCGCACGCGATTGAAGGAAGAGTCCGATTATTCAACTGGTGCAACTATAGACACAACGAGAACCGACTTGATTAATTTTGTTCGTAACATGTTATTTGTGTAATCGGGGGGTCTGGCTCGGAAAGCCTCCCACTACGGGATTCACTTGCAGAAATGATTTATTACTTCTACAACCGTCTGGTTTCCAGTTCTTTCGTGTAGTGAGGTAATTCGTTTTTGATTGTGAGCTGCATGCCAGAAGTGCTTTTCCCCTTTGATACGTATGTATTGTATTTATGATGACACTGTATGAGGAATGGAGAACGGGTAAACGACCATAGTTGTGACTACTTCATGGATATTTCTCTATGTAAGATGCGGTTAACGTTATCAGTCAGCCTGATTGTTGTTCAAATTAATTACTGAATCACGTATGACATTCAAAGAGGATTCCAAGTAGGTTGCTCTCCATGAGTTCTTGCCAGAGAGTTCAAGATAAATGAAATAGTAAAATCGACAATGTCTTCCCAATATTTCCACCATGTGGAAAATATAAGGCAAAAATCTGGCAGAAAACTACTACTTCTATAACTACATCGCTGTTACATCTGACAGATATTTGTACAACGTTGTTCCCAGACCCAATTGCAATTGATTATTGTGATTATACAGCAAATTATCCTTCATTTGGCTGGGGAAGACTACCTGCAGACGTGTTTCGCAGTTCTTGCCGCTCGTCAGTGACAGGGTTGATCGGACAACATCAAAGTCGTCCTGTCCTGCCCCAGCCCAATGAATGGCATGTATTCTCGAAAGCTTAAAGTAGGGGGCGCTGCTGCCAGTGAAGGTCCTGTTGGTATTGTTAAAAAGTGTAGGTTGGTGCTTATGGGAATTTGAGAACGTATAGTTTTCATTTATAATCATGCCTTAAAATAATTTTGTTTAAGAGAAGATTTAGAGAATCAACAAAATACCCAACCTATAATTATTGATGAGAGTTTATTTGCTTTGAGCAAAATCATTACTGAATGAAGGAGCTATACCAACTAGAAATCAGTAAAATGGAGGACCTTTATCACTTTTATTGAAGAGAGTAGAAGAAATATAAAAAATACGGACAAGGTAACCTAGAAACCGATGTTTCAAAGAGATGCCTAAAAACCCTGGTGTAGCAATTCATACCTACAAAACTGTGGAATAAAATGCGAGACATTCGCCAACTTGATTAATGTTAAAAAAAAATGAATAAGTGGTATGCTTTCCGAATATTCCGCGATACTTTCGAATTTCGCCACCGTCGATTTTCTTCTCAAGGTGAGTTTCCATGAATGGAAATTCCAAGTACTGCGTCCGACTATGAAATGAAAATAAGTGGAACTAGAATTACCTATAATGCATTTTATATAGGAGTCTTGAAATTTAGGTACATGAAAAGTCACCTTTAGTACTGTCAACGACTGAATGCTATGAAGACGCCATCTCTTGATCCAATTGCTGAAGCACACCAATGATTCATTTGTTTCGTCTCCAAAATAATCAAAACAAAATCGAATCAGTCGATATACCAACGTTTTTAGGCATGTTTTTGCTTCTTCCTTTTTTTGATTCCAATACGAAGCTTCTCACACTCAGATGACCGTATTTCTCCATATTAACGAATAATTTAAGCGAGTTGCTTGATACTCAGGAAATCCACTTACAATAGCGCCTCTGGCGGGAGAGAAATCGTCCATATCTGCCATTATAATCCACTGTATAACTAATATCTCCCTACAAATGCAGCAGCGACCTACAGTAAAAGTCAGTCGCAGCGCCACCCGCAGCGAAACACAAAAAGCATTAATCAGTTTTGTGTTGCCCTGCGGATGGCGCTGCAACTAACTTTTACTGTAAGTTGCTGCTTGATTTGTATGGAGATATTAGTTATAAATTGGATAATAATTCTTTGGGATGGGACAGGACGACTCTAATGTTGTCCGACCTACCCTGTCACTGACGAGAGTCAAAAACCGCGAAACGCGTCTGCAGGTGGTCTTCCCCAGCCAAATGAAGGATAATTTGCTGTATAATTACAATAAGCAATTGCAATTGGGTCTTCTTGGAAGAACGTTGCACAAATATCTGTCACATGTAATTCAATGTCCGTCGTGGTATTAGCCAGGGAAGTAGTTGTTTTCTGGCAAATAGTTATCTCGTATTTTCCGAATGGTGGAAATATTTGGAGAGAAGGGAACTTCGACTTTGTCGATTTTACTATTTCATTTATTTGATACTCTCCGGCAAAAATTATCGAAAAGGGTTTAAAAATCTCCAAGAAAATAACTTTGTTGGACAACTGAAACTTACATTCGAATGTACACATTGTGGTCATTACAGACTGTACATTTGATTCATTCTGGGAACTACCTCTAGCAATTTCTCAAAAAACGAATCAACTAGGATTTTCACATCGTTTGGATTATTTTACTGGAGAAGAAACTTTGGATGATGACAAGAAACCTGCTTGTTTGAAATGCCAAAAGAGCCTGAATTGCACGAAATCTATATATTTCAGTGAATTTCTAGAAATATGTGCTTTTCTATGAGTCTTTTATTGTTGAATGTTGTATACTGTATTTTTATATTTCAATAACAGAAAAAATATTTCAGTATAGTAAACAAACATAACTGAAAGCTGGATTTCTCCAAACGGAATGTTAATAAATATTGTTATAAAAGTGGTTTCATGTTATGATATGTAAATTACTAGCAACCTACAACTTCATTTGAAAATTGTCAGAAACATATTTCGTCTGAATAACAATCAGCAGTACAAAATTTGTTATATTTATAGCCAAGATGATAATTGTCTCCCTTGAATATCCATTATTCCTTCCGGGCTATTAGAACACGGGATTAATCGGAGTCTTCCTGAGATCGCGTGCAGTATATGAACTACCCGAACATGAAATCACTCTCAATCAATCAGTCGTCGGTGCAAACATCTAATACCCATCCATTATCTTGAGTTGTAACGCTGCTGACGTCTCCGCAAGAATTACATAAAAGCATAATAAAATAAATATATCGGCGATAAACCGAGAGCTTGCGGATGATGATGATTGAGTGTATTTTTTGCTCGAGTGAGAAGGTCTCATAATTGGTCGTTTCAGTTCGGAAAGTAATATATCGGGTTTTTTTCGTTTTTCTTGGAGATGTTGTCACATCCTTAATAATATATCATTTTCGTCAGCTGAAGTTTATTTGTCTGAAAGCTTTGTATAATGATAATACTGAAAGCTGTTCGTGCTGCTACCAGATATTGGGAGTTTGAATTGAAAAGAACCATTTATTCAATTTCAAGTACAAATAATGCTGAAGCGGAAGAAATCAGGATTTAAATCAATTTGCCAGTGTTCATTTCTTCGCCATTATATCCTATGGTATCATAGTAATTCAAAAAATAGAAGTTACTAAGGATAATTATTTTTGATTTCTTATCATGTACAAATTTTCAAGTTTTCAAATTGATAGGAAATTGCTCAAGATATGAGTCATACTTCAAATCAAAATACAAAATTGAATGAATAGGTATATATAAAGATAAATACTATGAAGCAGGTACTATAACATTATCACAATTATAATAAATACATATTCACAAAACAGAACAACAATAACCAAAGGGAAAAACACATATCAAATCAGTTACGTAATGAGTATCAATAAAATTTATAAGGGATCAAATGTAATTTCTCATATATTCCTATACAGTCCTTATAATTATTCCAGTTTTCCTCAAGAAATTCGTGGACACTATAAAACATCTTAAGGTTCACGCGCACTTAGCCGAAGCGTCGCGAGCCGAAGCGGCGCGAGACGAAGCGTCTAGACCAACCAATATAAATTTTTTGTGGAAATTAATTCTAATAGTAAGCGACTTGCGCCATGACTTCGGGGATACTTTATAAATAACTAAAATCCAAATTGCAACTCAAAATTTTTTTTGTGCAATTGTTTAAACAATGATTATTAAAAAAAGGGTCCTTTTTTTGGTTTTTTGTAAATATCTCAAAAGGTACTGTACAAATGGCTTTACTTATGAAAGACCGTTTGTAGAGAATAAAAAAACCTATAAAATGTTTTTTGAAAAATCCCGATACGACCATTTTTCGCCGAGAAAAGCCGGAAAAACTCTTGACAAAAGGCCTTTTTCCAAAAATTCGTATCTCCCTCAATTTTCAATATTAAGAAATAGTTTTTCGGGAAGTGGTAGCTGATATCATATACGTTGAGCTCCCGAAAGGTGGAAATTGTCGCTTCAATAGTTTTCCTACAATCAGGTTTTAAAAAAATTACAGCCTTATTTTGCATGATGCGTGATATTACAGGAAATGGTCCGATTTGAATTTTTAAAGCGGCATTTTGAAGTTGAGGTTAAAAACTACAATTTGTCTATCTCACATTTTCCCATAAGTTTGGAGAACATTGTTAAAAATGCTTCTGAACACAGCGCTTCGAGTGAAAATTCGTTGCCGAGTCGTGCTAAGGTAGTAGTGAAGGGGGCGCCGAGAAGCGGAGGAGAAGTGAGAGACCGGTTGCACGCACAAGGCGCTTTTTTCTATACAGCGAAGACATCGCTTCTCGGCGCCTCCTCGGGTGAGGTAGGATGGGCAGTTCGTCAGAAGAGGATTTCTTTGTATTGAGTTTAATTGCCACATGGAAGAAAAAGAAGAAAAAAACAAGAAAATATGCTGGGCTCATAACATATATCAAAAGAGAGGCATTTACGGTAAATTTCATCATCTTGAGACAAAATAAAAAAGAATTTTTCAAATGTTTCTGTATGTCATAGGAAACGTTTTTTGAGCTTTGTGCTCAATGTCTCCTCTGTATCACGGCTAGATACTGCAAAGGAACAAAATTTGCCATCAACTTTAACACCACTTCCTACCAAATACTGCTAAAAACTAAAATATAAGACAAGAATCAACAAATATTTGAATTTTCTTGCCGCCTGTCACCGCGCATTGAGGCGAAGCGTCAAGAAAAACGACTCCTACTTAGTTGGTCCGATAGTACGCGGGCTATCATATAACTTAATGTAAATTTCTCGGGCGAAAAATCCACAATTTTCTTCGCGTCGCTTCCGTTCGGACGCTTCTTCGGACGCTTGACCGAACAGCGTTGGATAATGTCTGCAGATCATTCTTAGCAAATTCAATGTCATGAGACTTCTTCTTCATCATCTTCATCATTTTCTTCATCTTCTTCATCTCCTCATAATATCACAATAACCGCTTGCTCTAGTGTAACTTACAGAAAATCTTGGTTTGTTCATATCATATTGGAATATTTAATCTTGAGCATGTTGTCTACAAGCTGAACAGTTGTTTCCCAAAACACTACACATATACAATTTTTTTTCCCTATTCCACTTACTTCAATTGTTATCGTCTGGTAGTCAAGATAAATCAATCTTCCAGTTCGAGTATGACAAAAAATTTCAATCTGACTAACACAGAACATTTTCGAAACTTCCAATTCATTTGAATAAGTATCTGATTTGCAATGCCGCATACATAAATCTCTTTCATCTTCATTATTGGAGCACTCCTACCGCATCGTTCCCAAAGTACGAAAAAACCATTGTTTGTTCCGGGATCTGAGATGAATCTTTGGGCCCCGCCCATAACCACTAACATATATTGAGTCTGGTAGGTCACCGAGATTGTTCTCCAGTTTTTGTATCGGAAGAGATTCAGCATCGATAAACATAACTTCACTCCGAGGAAATCGATGGAAAACAAATATTTCAAGCATTCGGGATATTATTCCTTCTGGCTATTTTTCCACGTTTTATGCGCTATCCAGATGTTCTCTTGAACTCTTTGAAGCTATCGGAAAATGACGATGGTTTTGAGAATGAAAACAATATTACGTTTTTGTACAGTTATAATTATTTTTTAGGGTTTGTATATTATTCATTACATCACACGTTGAAAGTTGAGGGCTGCGTCTTCCCTTGCTCGCACAAGTCTCTCGAGGGAGTAACCAGTTGACAGAAATAATGATTATAACGATTATAAAAAAATATTATTGCTCGGAGTGCAGGTAGTTCTGTATAGACTTTCTGCTTCCCACTGTCAGGTCCTTCTCGTGAGTACTCCTGATCTTCTGATGAACTCCTGGGGGGTTTCTCGCAAAGTCTCCCTGCGGGATTATATCTTCTGCTCTGAAGTGTCCGAATCCTCATGCGAGCCATTGCTTCGCACGCAAACTTTATATCTGAAGCTGCTTCTTCCTCCTTATCACATAAAATGTTAGATGTTAGATGTTACTAGGGAGCTGGCCGCTTGGCCTAATCCACTGCGACCTTTTCAGATCTATTGTGGAGGCTCCGATTGCTTATAGCACATCATCTAGCTTCGTCCATTTCATCAGCCTGAGCAGATTTGTTAATGGCCTCTCGAGATAGCTTTCCGCTCTTGGTTTTTCATCTCCAAGTTGTAGAAACCGCACCCTTGCTAGTCCTTCGCCCTGGCACCATCACATAATATGCAACAGCAATTACTCTAAGTGGATCAGAACCAGTTTGACGATTCCCAATTGGGACTTTGAGAGGAGTGGGTTGAGGGCCATCATCAACCAACCTGAGAGCATTCCTCAGGCGGAAAAAGAATGCTAATGGGGCCAGTCGACCAGTTGTCGAGACAGCTACTTGGTCCAAACAGGATTTCTCTCAGGAAGGTAACTGGGCTCCTGAAAAGGCGCACCACTTCGAAAAACATCTGCAATTTCTAGAGAAAAACTTTCCTCTTTATCCTGGTTCTGTGATGACGTGTACGAGACATAATGTCTTGTGTCTCGTGACTTCCACGAACTGCTTGAATGCGAAGTCTCTTGCAAGCATCAGGATGGATTTCTTCAGACACTATGGTGTGAAAGATACCATCTCACAGGATATCCTGAGAAATCCCAATGAGTTCATCAGGAAATCCAAAGTACTCCACGAGATAGACATACCACACAAAAGTATCAAAGAACGGATCAGAGGGAAAAAAGAAGGAAACGAACGAAACATACAAAGCGAATGGAACCGAACGGCGGAAATATAACGAAAAGAAACTGATGAAAACAAGAGGAAACGGAACAAAAACGGAACTGAATAAAATGATTGGATCACATGGAGGAAACCAGCGAAACAATGAAGGAATAGAAGGAAAATAGAAGGGAATGAGAGTAAACGAGGGACAACGAAACAATATTTTCTTGAATTACATATTCAGATGAATCAAATACTTGAGTTTCATTGGTTGTCTCATCCAACATCACAAGGATTGTTTCCAGCGAGATAAAACTCGTATTATGTATTAAACAAACGTTTTGAAAGAAGACGCCGAGAACGCGCTCGATACTACTTTCCGGCCAATGAGAGCAATTAAAGAGAATCAAATTAAAAACGACGACATGCATTTGTCTGTCTTGGATTTGTTTCAAGCCGCAGTCGAACAGTCTTTCGCTAATTTCAATTAGCTTGACTGTTATACGGACGGCAACGAGCGCCGTCGAAATAGCGGGACAGATTAAATACACAAGCGCAATTAGAGCGGACCCCAAACTATTCCGGTCGTATTCTTCCGGAGGTATTTTCCGGAATCGGTTGGTTATTCAGCCGGCGTCCGACAAAGCGTTCCCGACACGTGCTCGCCGACTTGATGGGATTAACAGCCCATCTGTAATGACACAGCAGGATGCAAAGATCGGAAGACGTGCCACCGAAGGCCTATTGATTATTGGGCGATCCGATGGAACTGGGCCGGGCTGGCTCCAGTTTCGGATTGTACAACACACTGGGAAATTTTCCTATAGGCCCTCATGCCAGACTCGCCGAGGCCCTCAAAGTGGCCCCCAATTTCTGAAAAAATATTCAAATTTCCATTTTACTATCTTCATCAAGACCAGTATTGAAAACTTAAGCTGGATGTGAAGAATATAATTGCATGATCTTTCGACGGTGCATCCAATATGTCTGGGCAGTACAATGGAAGTCCGAATAAAGAATAACACAACATTTACATTATATACGTGGTGTTATGCACACGTTTCGAATCTAGTTGTATGCGATGCAACAGAAAGTTGTATAAAATGTAAGAACTCTTTCAGATTGTTGAATAAGTCTCTTTATGTCAGAATGGTATAAGAGAGATGCAATATAGAAAAAACAGATCAGATCCAAAATTCAACTCCTGAAAAAAGTCAGCAACAGCCACTGGTGGAGCAAGACTGAAGCATTGGAGACTGTATTTGAATTATTTCAACATCATAATGAAAAATTATACTCAAAACTTTTGATTTCACTTCACACGATATTCGTTAGTGATGAGTTTGATTTCAAAACCACTTCTGAAGCCACTTCTGAAGCCTCTTCTGAAGCCACTTCTGAAGCCACTTCTGGAACCACTTTTGAATATAGTCTTCGAAATACTCCAAAATGTTATGGATCATCAGCATTAGCCAGTGGCGCAGCCAGGATTTCAGTTTTGGGGGGGGGCTGAACATACAATTTATCAGTCACCCGAGCTTTTTTTTTTCGTCACCAAGATGTTAAGAATAATACCTACAAGCGAACTGTTAGGCACGCAAATAATAACATCATCTTGTAAAGGTACGCTAGGATCCTATCCTAGCACATAAAATGAAAAATACTTCTGAGAATTCTAGAATTTTTTCAATATTTTTCCCGTATTCTACGCTATGAACTCAACATGATACAGTATCTAAAAAATGAAAACTGATAAATTTAAAAATCGGTCCAACTCAAAGTGCACACGTTTGTAAAAACGTCCAACAAATCTATGTTTGACTAGCAATCGACTTCAAATTTGATGAGCGTATAGAAAAAAGATTGGATTTAACGAATAAAACATAGAAAAAAATTATAAAAATGTTTGACGGGCAAATGGCACCTGCAACCTCTAGATAAAATTTTCATTCGACGACCGAATCGAGATAGAGCAATTCTGCGAACGCCAATCGATTCAGCATGCCAAAATTAGTATATGCTGTGATTTTTGAGTCGATGGGCACAAAATGAATTTTCAGCCGAAAAAACATCAAAGGGTTATACCTTGAAAATGGCTAAAAATCCAAAGTCATCAGATTCACTCGAAAGAACCACCGATATACTCAAAATTTTATGCTGATTCCGAAAATGTATGATTTGAATATGTTTGGATACACGGTGTACCACAAAACAAAGATAAATGTGCAGAAAAAATTGTTTCGCACGAATCCGGCATCCTAGCACACAAAACCACCTATAACACCTACAAGCGAACTGTAAGGCCAGCAAACAATAACATCCTCTTGTAGGAAATTTTCTTAGGTTTCTTTCTATATACTAATGTATTTAATGAATGTGTCTCGTTATGGTCGCAAAATGCGATAAATGTAAAAGGTGCGCTAGGAACCTAGCAAATAAAACCGCAAAAAAATACTAAATACTAAAAATTCTAGAATTTTTTCAATATTTTTCTCGTATTCTACGCCGTTATTTTAATAGTCATTTGGTGACTTGGGGTAGCTTTTACATAGTTGCGATATATTCAAATATATACGAATGTAATGCTGCTTTCACACACAACGGTTTTATACGTACGCTTAAAAGACGTACGCTTAAAAGACGTACGCTAAAAAGACGTACGTCAACATTCCTTTAGGAAGAAATGCATAGGACCTTTCAGAAAGATTGAATATAACTAATGAGATGTTTTCTGTTTATCATTTCGTTATTTCATTGTTCATACTTCAGTGGTTATGTATAATGGTATTTTTATATTTCACTCCCGTCCCATGGAGTAAATAGTTCTTATTAATAACAATTTTATATAACTAATAAAATAATTATTTTGTTTTTTGTTAGTCTACGTCTTTCAGTGCAATATCACTGATATAAAGTCCGAAAAGAACTGGTCCCAGGATAGAACCTAGCTGGACACCAAAACATCTAGAATAACAGGCTTCATTCACTACTTCAGGAAAGGCCAGTGGTAGAGTGATTGGTGTTCAGTTACTATGTATACTTTATTTCAAGAATAACGTAGAGTAAATTCCTATGCATTATGCCTAGGTTCTCGCGAGAATTTACGTTATTTTTTAAATAGAATTCAGTTTTTCTATGATTAAATTCGTTTCAAAAAACTCTTTGAAAGGTTATTGCATTCAAAACCATCACTTCATCCTGCTTACTTATATTATCAAGTGTCAGCCTTTTTCCGAAATTTTTTGCGAACCGGTCCAACTGACCAGTCCGGCCCTGACACAGATGGCGATGATCCCCTCCGATGGATGAGTGGAAATAGACGATAACGGCAGTTCGTTTGGTGGCATTAAACCGCTCCGGTTGAAGAGGTGATGAAGTTAGCGAGCGATAAAAAAGCCTCCGTTCTAATTTCCCTTTGGCAATTAGAGATAAAAATTGGTCGATGGATGTTCTGCAACAGAATCAGGCGTGGAAGCTTTACATCCAGTGGGCTTTGATTACATCGTGTGTTTGATACAGTAACTCAAAGTGTATCAAATCTGAGGAGAATTTTTTTTTCTGGCTCACTATGGATTATGGTTGTATTCAACAACTTGTACCAGTAATTAGCTTGGATTCAATCACTTTGAATCAATGTAAAAAAATAATAATAACAATGAATTTATTCACTTTGCAATGATCTTCATGAAGTTGGTGAGAAAACTCAAACATTCTGTCGTGGAATGGATTTGTATATTCTAGTGAACAAATAAGTATTATTTATTGTGAACTCGAAAGTCGCCGAATTGAAACAGGAACTGAAGAAAAGGGAACTTAAAACAACTTTTAAAAAGTCGCTGCTCCTGAAGAAACTCTCGAGTAGCTTGGTTCAATCGAAGAAAATTACGAAACTTATTTATGCGAAGTTTCTGGACGCGAGTTGAGTTCCATAATAAACAAATTCGAAAAAAATGCTTGATTCCTGAAAGAAACCATCCTCGAAAATTCAGTAGAACTGGAAGAAAAGCTCCGAGAGAATTCGAATAGTTTGAAAGAGGAACTTTAACAAAATTCGAAGAATCTGGATGATTAACTCCAAAAACTTCGGAACGGTGGGAAGAAAAACTGCATGAAGGAGTTCGAGGGAAGAGCAACCAGGAAATACGAAGAGTTTGAAGAAATTCCTTCGAGAAAATTCAAAAAATTTGAAAAAAGAACTTCAAAAATCTGACGTAGCTACTGAAGAAACCTCCAAGAGTTTGAGAGAATAACTACAAAAAAAATCGAAGAGCTTGAACGAAGGAGGATTAAAGAAGAAGGAAGAATAGGAACTGACGAGGCAGACGTAGGCAAAATGAACGAAATAATCTGTTATTAAATGAGAGACGAATTCGAGGCTAAAATACCGAAAAAATCAGTGATAAAATTGAAGATGAAATCGTAGCAGAAATTAACAAAATGATGGAAACAAAGGGAAGATCAGAAAAACGAGTAAAACTGCGCACTGAATTCAATGCTGAACACGAATTCAAAATTGGATGGAGTTTTAAAGGAAATACAAGTTAAACCCAAGGATAGTTTAATGCTTGCTCCGTTAAACTACGCGTTTTGATTAATGGACTTGCAATCACCTAACATCCTAGCAGTCATGTACTGTTCTGATTGGAATCATCGGTTGTATTAGAGAGTGAATCGACCGATGGTGCCACTACTATCGCTAGGAAGATGGCACAGAAGCACAGTTCATCGTCATTTGTAGTTTCTTTAAATTTTATCGTGTTTATCAGTGTTTTGATCCTCTTGAGTAATTTTTCATTTCTCTTAACTGTCAGTTTGAAGAGTTATCAAAATATTCTGGTGTACAGTGCCGTTCATCTTTTCGTGTTTGGCGGGAAATTTAAAAATTTAAAAAATTACATCTCAAAATACAGTTGATTGAGAAAATATCGAAAAATATTATTCAGAAAAGATGTTTAGAATGACATTTCATAGCTATTTAAAAATTTTGAAAAAGATCTGAGATAAAAAAATTAAAATCGATTTTTTGCTGCAAAAAAAAATCTATTTGGAAAAGTATATTACTGAAGACAAAACTCATCAGTGAAGCCAATATATATTATTTTCTATATTATTCGGAGAAAATTTGAAATCTCTAAATTGGCCATGTGTTCAGCTGCTTCATAAGAGGTCTCTGGAATATTTTTTAGGACATTGTAATCTAGATACTGTTCATTATCGAAGAAATACCCAAAAGCTACAAAAATTTCATAAAAAAAATAATTTTTGACATAACAAGAACCTTCTATCAACAAAATATCATAGGTAAGAACCTACAATCAACAAAATATCGTAGGTAGGTATTTTGTGTCCCAAAGAAAAATTTAAATTTAAATTGTGTAGATACATGATTCTTCAATATTAATAAATAGATATTCCAGAGAATAAAATAGAAATAGCTTGCGAATCTTTACAAAACCATATTCAAAATACCAGTTTTTGGCTCCACTAATAAGTTTCTTCGTCAGAAATGTACTTTTCTAAACACAATTTTTTTTTCAGCAAAAAATTGATTTTTATTTTTTTATCCCAATCTTTTTGTAAATTCGTATCTAGCTATAAAATGTCATTCTGAACATCTTTTTCGAATAATATTTTTCGATATTTTCTCAAACTGTATTTTAAGAAATAATTTTTTAATTTTTTAAATTTCCCGCCAAACACGAAAAGATGAACGGCACTGTACAACGTCTTTTGGGGATTCTTTTGATGCACAGGCGATTGTACATATCGATGTTTGTCAAAATTATTTAATAAAAAAAAATCCCATATGATACGTACTTTCTGCCGGTCACTGTACATAAAAAATGTATAGATTTTATATGGTTGTTCTAGAAGTTGAAAATCATTTTATTGAGGACCTGGAAAGAAAAAAAACGTTTTCATCCTAATCTCTTTATAAAGAAAAGTGTTCTCTGATGTTTGACCTAATGTACCTGATGGACTTCAGTCATTACAATCTCATCAAAAACAAACGGTCAACAAATCGGTTTCATCAAACATATATTTATGATTTACTTAGTAGGAAAAAAATTGCCATTACTGGATATTCATCGAAATAACAGCTTACTGTTCCAATATCAAACTATAATGACCGTTTCGTATAGTACACAAAATTAGAGTGATTTGAAATGATTAGTATCTGAAATATTCCAGCTAACATTTTTGTTGAAATAGGTACCTAATACCAGCGTTTACATATTCATGAAATTGATTAGTAGCCGAATAGGATATCCCATGAAAAGTTGTACAAGGATCTGAATGGCCTCTATCCTACCAGGCGCTCATTTCATTAGACACTTTTTACTTGTAATGGAAGTGTAATGCTAGCATACTGGTAATTTTCTTTGATCAAGTCTATTTCCCAAGAAACATACAGTTCATAAAAGGTGAAAAATATTAATAATTTCACATAATGCAAGTAACATGAAGGTGAATACAATATAAAAAATAATAATGAAATTAAAATTGGAATGGGATTGGAGTCAAAGGAGTTAGTGTTTATTAGATTATTTTTGAATCACAATTTACCATAAGTTTGTAAATAATTTGGAAGTTCTTTGTAAGATTTCACACTATCAAAATAAATTGAGTTCTTTCCAAAATTCGTCATGATTTTGTTGACATACAAATTTTGGGCTTGTCTGGACAAGTGATTATGTTGGTCATTAATAATTTTGAAACACAAAGTGGAATGTCTCATGTTATTTTTGATTAGATGAATGAATGCAAGTTCATTCATCTTCATTTTGTATAGAAAATGTATATACAGTAGCTCTCTTGGTTCTTGATAATCAAATACATTGAAAATACATTAATCAATTTTATAATGTTTCCAAAGGTTTAAGTAAACAGGTCGAAGCAGTGCCCCAAACCGAAATTAAATATTGTAATTTTGAGTATACAAGCTAAAAATATATGGATTTTTGATATTTCAGAGGCAGCAAATTTCTAATTTTAAAAATTATTCCAATTAATGGTGAAATCTGCCTCCTTAATTTATCTATATGTCTTGCCGATGATAAATTTTCATCTCTCAAGAATTTTATCGGGTCTTTCAAATCATTGTCTGACGATTTTTGTGTAATGAATATAAATGAGAATTTTTCGTAATTGTATGTCGGTTTATGATAGATGAGCCATAATAATATTTTTTTAGGTCATTGGATGTATTTTTGATATCAAGTTGACTTTTTCCACCATATATTTTTGTGGTATCATCAGCAAAAATTTTAATTTTTCCAGATAAATCCAAATCTGCTAAATAAATTATATAAATGAGAAAAAGGATTGGTCCCAAAATGGTTCCTTGTGGATCTCCACAGATAACCAATTCCGTAGTGCTGGATTTGTCTCTTACATTGCAACGGTTCGTTAATTTGAATTATGTTTATAGAATAAGACTCTGTATAATGAACGTATCTGGAAGTGGTTGCTATGGAAAAAGAATAATAAGATTGAAAAAGTTAAAAGAAAAGCTAAGAGAAAAAGTTTCCAACTATAAATTTTATACTGATAGCTGAAATCAATCAAATTTAATAATTTTAACATTATCAAAGAGAAGAAAAATCATTACTCGATTTGGGTTGATCAATATTTACTAGCAGTCACTCATGGAATGATACAGATGATTCCTTACATCCAAGATTCAATCTCAGCATCCAAGTAATTTAATTATTGGAATAATTCCATATCTACAAGCGATGGTTCGCACTGAATTTAATAATGATGTATTTGAGAGCAGCATCCAGGTAGGAGGATTCAGATTTTGATATTCATCATTTGAAGAGCAATAATTGCTGTTGAGATTTACTTGAGCGGATCCATTCGAAGACGAAGTCAGTCTGCCAGAACTACTCTTATTATTAATATTAATTCAATTCTTTTCATTTGTGAGAATTCTGGCCAGAATTTCCCTTCGAAAATTATTCCATTTTCTTTGACATATGTCATTTTGCTAGCGATTTGTTAGTCAACAACTACAGAGCGTTTATTATACAGTATTGTTGGTGAAGTGAGTTTAATTGATTTAATAAATTTAAATGAAAATGTCCTGAGATCATTACAACATAGACAATTGATAATTTCATCAGGGAACTCAAGTCATTATTAAGGTTTTTCTGTGTTTCGTCAAAAGTATCTTCATCGCATTCTATGTAGATTTGAGTGTCATCGGCGTAGCACATAACAGAAGTATGTTGCAGGCAATCTGGGAATTGTGACGTATACAATACGAATAATAAAGGGCCCCATATGGATACTTGCGGAACACCGTTGTAGACCTTGATGAGATTCGACGTAGAGTTTTGGAATATGATCGTTCGCAGAGCCAGATTCACCAATTCCTTCAAACCTTCCTGATTGATACCATTATCTAGGATCCTGGCAAACATTCCAACTCTTTTAATTGAACAAACAATATATTCACCGAATCTAATTTCAAACTTCCCGAATAGAGAGCTATAACTCTCCTTCGCCAAACCCTCGAAAATCGAATTCAGTCTGAAGAATGTTCTCCCGAACCAATATACATAAATAATAAGGAAAATCCAGAATGTAAACAAAATCTCTTTCAATAAGGTGACTGCCATCCCGAAAACATTTTTCAATTTGCCCTTTGTTTTCCTTCCTCCCAACCACGTTGCTTATATTCTCGTGCGAGGAAGGAACTATAATTTGAAAAGTAAATAGGATTTGATCGAATATTCGCCAGTCTTAATGTTTGTTTTATATTAAAGATGTGATACATTTACCATCGATACGCGACAGATTTGTGAAACTGATACGTTGATCCAACCCTCTCGCTGATCTTGTGTTTACAAAATTAGCGATTTCACTGATAGACAGGATGTCTTCAATTAAATATATATATCCTCTTGAACAGAATCATCTTCTGAAAAGAATATTTATTTCTAATTGATGAATATACTCTTATTTCAAACTTATTGAACTGTTTGCTTCTTTACATAAATTATCTTGAAATGAATTTGTTTGCATTAATACATTCTAACTATTTACCCTAGAGAACTCCTACTTGTGAAAAATGCTCCTTTTGACTCAAGAACATGATTTCTTGGCGAAAACCCGCTACCGGAACAACGCGAACCCACGCGAAAGCGCGCACTGCGACTGCCGACTGGGACCTCTATCCTGTTTGCTTTATTATTTAAATTGAATTTGACACAGTGGTTATGTGCAAATGTGCTGCTACAGAAGTGCAATATGGAGGTCCAATTATTCCTGCACGATTTGAATTCAGGTCATTTATGGACCAGTTGTGGAGGTAGGTTGAAGATGCAATTATGCATTGATGCAAAATATCCTTTTTATTTTGTCATAACTTTGCTAAAAATTATAGTAGTAGGATAAGAAAAAGTGCATATCGTTCTTGAAGACTTCTACTTCCTCATGCAAATATAACATGTGAGTATCTGAGTACCTAAAATGTGTTTTTTCCCACTTCACATCTTCCCACTTCTATTACGGGTGATCCGAAAGTCATGAATATTTTAGTTGATATGAAATTAATATACTGAAGCAGGAATCAGTACCCTCTTTGGACCATATGCAACGATTTGAGACTAGTGAGACAAGTCTTACTTATACATGCCAAAGGAAAAACTGGGTTTCACCCTTGCCTCAGTTTTCAACCACCCATAATTCCGGCAATTTCTTCAGTAAATATTGAAAATAATCGCTCATACACATCCTACATAAGAAATGAAGTATGCAATTTCAAGCTTGAGCTTTGCATTTCACATCAGTGTTATTAAATATATAAATGCAGGATATGAATAAGCGATTATATATTTAGAGAATTTTTTGGCATGTGTAAGTGGGACCTGTCACTGAAGCAACGAATACCTTTTTCTTTCTTTGAGCTATGTCAAGGAAATCTTATATTTGCACTATCCACGATTTTCTCCGTTTATCTTCATCATTTTTCATTTCCACTTAAATTTAATTTATAGTTATCAAGACTTCGTTATCTGGATAGATGCCCAATTTCACAAATTTCATTAATTATTGTTGTCAACTAGTTTCTGACGGCCAAACAGCCATAGCTACCTTGGATTACCTAGTGTAGATTAGGTTCAATAGTTCCTAAGAGTTATATGATAATATTTTGAATATATTCGCCACGATAGTTTGGAATTTTGATATTACTTATTTAATAGTAAGAATGCTAAGAATATTATTGGTGAAACATTTGTATATCAGATATTTATAGGTTATTAGTTGCCAAAGAAAATGAGAACTGGCTTTATGACAGGATTTCGTTATTACTCGGATCTGTCACTGTTGTTGCAAGAAACTGTTGGTTGCCTACCAACAGCCGTTAAAAAAAGTGCACTTTTTTAAGCTTTTCCGTTTAATAATGAAATCGTATGATGGTGAAATGTTGTAATACTTTACGCCCAAAAAACCACAAAAAAAAGTGGACTTTTTTCGACAGTTGTAGAAAAATGTATTTATATAATTTTTAACAAAAAAAAATGTTCCACCCCCGGAATTTTGGTAGGTATACAATTTTTTTTTAGTGTTCATCATGGTTCCAACTACTAGCACACCAAGTTTGGTGGTGCTACAATCGATTCTTGTCTCAAAACCCAATCGTACTGGTTTACGACAAGCTATTCCCCACTCCTTCCTCCAACAGAAGCTGCTGAATATTTCACTACCGTACTTGCGTTTCGCGATAGCAGCGAGATCCATCGAAATTTTTGCATTATTTGGAACGGTTCCGCGCCGATAAAAGTTGTACACGGCTTTGAAGTTCTCTCATATATGTGCGCTAACAATATGCTAAATTCTTCGTTCATTTTGCATGTGCCGGCACATGTGGAAATAAAACAGCGCGCAAGCAGTCGCCTTGAAGCGTTTTAAATTATGAATGACATGCATCATTCATATGGCTTCTAATCCTCTTGGAGAATAAGGTTTGTTTACTGACGGCAAACAGGCGGGAGAGGGTGGTAGTGGAGGGAATACATCGAGTGTTTTGCTGAGCAGTCCATGGAAAATTCAGGGAATTCAACATATCAACACGTGACTGACTGGGATAAGAAATCTGGCATAAATGGGATACATCAGCTCGAGTAGACTCATTGTGAATAATTAAAAGTGGAAATATCGTATATAAAACAATCTTACAGACGGCACTTTCAAAATAGTGGTAGTCAATGAAATCCTGAGCCAATATACCGGGTGACCGCGAGGTGATGTACTCCTCCAATTTTCCTGTGATTTTAAAGATATAGGTTTGAAATTTAGTTTGTTGCTAAATTATTCAAATATGTATATTTTGACACCACTGATGAAAATTTACCACTTTTGGTTTGAACGGTAGTGACTTCAATCATTTTTGTTTTTCTCTCTCTCTCTCTCTTTCTCTCTCTCTCTCTCTCTCTCTCTCATAAATATTCAATGATTAACAGTTGATCTAGTATTACAACGAATATAACAGAAGCGACTTTAATTTATTCGGATTCATCTATAGTAAATACGAATCAGTAAATCGTGAAGAATGTAAAGGACCTCACTCACGATCAAATCCGCAGTATGACTGAACCGTAAGCGATTGTAGTAAAATGTTGTTGGAAATAACACTGTTCAGCTGCCATCCAATACAATCAAAGCGCGTCGACTTGGTTGGATGGCGAAAATGCACGATCCAATAGCTTAAAATTTTATCGGATTCGACGAAATCGTACTGCGTATTTGGACCGAAAGTGGAGCCCTTTGAGGGGCCTACTAACGATCAATCAGCATGGTTTTGTCATTAGTGAATATGGATTTATGAATGGATATACTGATATGGGTAGGGCGTTTGACAAGCACAGAGTTAACCACTATGTTCTACAAAAACTGAAGCCTAGTGGAATCTAACCTCACAAATCGTACAATCGTTGTTAAATTCTGCTTCAGTCAAATCCATTTGTTGATAATTGAGCGATACCTCAAAGATCTCTTTTAGTTTTTCATGATGTTTGTGAAGGATAATATATTTATGTGTGCAACGAATGCGCTAATTTCTTTTTACATGACCTAGGAATGTTCAAGAAAATCAGCTCTGAAGAAGTCATAAATAAACCTAAACCAAATATGCTTCTGTCACTACATACTGCAAAGAAAACGATCTTGCAATAAATGAATGAAAATATACGTTGAGCAAGTCATTAACGAGATGGAGGATATCATCTGAAAATATATTTTTGTTGGTCCAAAGTGATTTGTTTCAACTAATACACTTTTGAACCCACTTTTCAATATTCCTAGTTATTTTCTGGGTCTGCTATTTTTTTGCAGTTTCTCAGTGGACCTGGAAACAACCATGTAGAGACGTACACAACTCTTGACCCGAACTATTGTAAGTCGACCGAATATAGTTTGTGAATTATTCAACAATGTTGGAATCAAAATTCGATGCGAGCTGAAATTCTAACCGAGTGCTTTCTTCACATTCACAAATTTTATATATAATCAAATGGAAAGCCAACGAAAAATCATTTTGACATTTCAATTCATATCTTGTTACCATGATGCCAGTCAAGGCTAAGGTTATTATTGCTACAAAAGAGTTAGAATATTCATTCCATACCAAGTAATGGAATGAAATACACGCAAAATCCATAAGACAGGTAAGTGTTGTAGAATATTTGTTCAAAATCAAGAGCGAAATCGTTACCATTCTGTCATCAAATGTGATTTCTCGTTGTGGAGAAAGATTGATTTATGTGCCTGGAACTGTTGATATTGATAAAATAACATGGAATAATATATTGAATGCCTTTTCTTGTGTTGACATTTCATCTGAGTTTCAATCAGCATCGAAAATTGATATTCATTATATTCATATCGAATTTTCGATGAAATAGATTTTATGCCTCTCATTTTCCACACCGAAGTTTGATGAATATGTTGTTGACAGATAATATACAGCTATTGTTTGATTTGATGTGGAATCAAAGCGCGGTCAGATCACTATAAACCGATTAGTTTTGTAGGATCATACTTGAACACAGATGCTTGGCTTATCGACATCGTCCAGGCAGACTATAGGGGTGATATATGCCACAAATCCATTCGAGATCAAAATATTCATTGAATTATAATACCTACATCCCCAATTTCAGGCGTGAATTTATCATTTGCAACCTCTATTACTTTTTAATGGACTCACAGATATGTTTTCAGTTCTAACAGATCGTATTGAAACCAGTTCCGATTATTGTTTTACTGGCACTCATTTTGAAAAATAGACATTCAAATGGAACCCCCAGAATACACGTTGAATATTATCAAATATTCGGGTTCTACGGCTGCCCTCAGGAAAGCTGCCTTTCTTTCCATCTGTGGAGCTTAGTGATTGACGAACTCCTGGATTAACTCTCAGATTGAGGTTTCGAGACACAAGCATACGCAGATGATCGAGTTGTCAGCGAACGATTCATTGGAGTCGTAGGCGATCGTATGCTGGCCGCATGTAGGAGAATTGAAAGGTGATGCGAAGAAGGGCTCTCAGTGAATCCGACAAAACAGAGATGATTTTGTTCACGAAACGCAAGAAAAAAATAGGTTCAGGCCACCCACCATGACTGGACAAGAGCTTCAGTTGATTCAGCAGGTCAAATACCTTAGGGGTGTTCTGGACTACAAGCTTCCATGGAGGCCACATGTTGATAGGGTTACACGGACTGTCCGCGTCTGACTGACAAACAGATTTCTGGTGCATTCATCTACTTGGAAGAAAGAGATCAACGAAAAAGCTACACTCTAGCAAAATATACACCAGTGTTTTCAATCTGAAGAGTTCATCGTCCTAATTGTTGCTACGAGGCAAGAGGCGGAAGAAGAGCCCAAACGGGAAATTGATATCTGTTCAGATATTCAGGCAGCACTCAGAGCCATATGTCATAATAAACCACGTTCAGCACTCGTACAGAAATGCGAAGACAAAAAATCAGCTGGAACGAAGAAGTTCAGCTGGTATGAGTCCTGTGTAATACAGGGGTGCAATGTTTCGTTGGCTTTCCATTTGATTACATGTGAAATCTGTGGTTGTGGAGTCTGTTACTCGGTTAAGAGAAAATTCGTTATGCTCGTGGTTCCTCGCGCTCGTTTCACCTCGCGCTCGGAACTTCCCGCTCGCATCTAACCTTGTTACAGAATATACTATTCTTCTCATTTCCAATTTTCATGATGAACTGAATATTCGAATGTATGTTATTGATATGGTTCAGAAATTCATTGGCCATGGACCAGAAGTGAAAACTGAATCAAGATTTTTTGGCACTAAACCTGTAGACACTGTACTGAGAAGGAAAGTAATTGAAGGACAAGAGAGGGTGATTGATTATGCATCCCGTTTTTCATCCAAGTCGGAGAGAAATTATTTTGTTATGGAAAGAGAGATTCTGAGTCAGTGAATCAATTCCGTTTTTCAGGAGCCATGAAATCGGCCAGTACATGCCTGTTATGAAATATATACTGAAGTGGAAGTCAAGAGGGGATATTTGCATGCATCTTGTTCCTCATCCAGTTCGGAAGAAAATTGTAGTATTACAGAAAGAAAGTTCCTGAGTTTCATCATTTTGATTGATAAATTCAGGCCATATATAGAAGGAGTAAATTTCCACAGAAAACGGATCATAGCAGTCTTTTGAGAATACATAATCTCAAAGATTCAAGAGGAAGACTGACAAGATTGGCAGTGAAGCTGCATTAAAATACTTTCGAGTTGATCCATAAAAAATGTTGTCCCAATGTTTTACCTTATTGTATTTCCAGAATCTTAAACCAAGGTATGTATTATCTTGGTCGAAAAATGTTAGTTATATAACATTTGTTTCACTCCCTAAAAAGTTTTGACAAAATATATTGTAGATTGTTTATTTTACCACACAATAACATAATGGTTGAACTGAAAACGATTCCTAATGTAACTCTTACGAGAGTATGACGTAATCTCCAAAATCTTCTGAATTTTTTCACATGAATTCATCAACACCTTCTAGTATGGAGTTGTGCCTGATTCTCGTCCACTATGGACTTCATTCTACATCTATACATAACTCTCATTATTTCATGAAACATAAAATAATAATAATAATAATACCATCATTATCATTGACCAATTGAAATGAAACAGTGATATTGAACTAACACACCGCTGGAACATTGGGTTCAAGAAAAAATCCTTGTGGAAATATTGGCATAAGAGACGAACCATCAGTTTCCCGCTATATTTGCGTACATAATTAAATTTGAAACCCTCGTTTAATCGATCGGATCAACTCGGATCCATAATGGGTTATTAAACTAGCAAAGCATTACCGAAATCAATCAATCACGTTGGGAACTTTGAGGCAAATACTTTCTAAGTGATCTAACTTCATAATAGCTTGAAGTGAGGGGCGAAGAGCTTTAATGTTTAAAATTGATTAGTTTTCACAAGTAAACGACTTGAAGGTCCATTATTTCAGGAAACTCCACCCCTACCTGAATGAGGGTGTATCGTATCCATTGTAGGTTTAGGGAGTTCTCCAATTTGATAAGAAAATTGGTTAATTGTTGGAACATATTATAGATGAAGCTTATTGATTGATGAATATAAATGAGTAACTTCTAAATTACACTCCATGAAAGATTGGTAACTAGAGCTTCAGTCCAAAATTGTTTCCAATATATTGCGATATTTCAGTTCAATTGATGAGGGCAGTAAAATATGCAATCATTTCATTGCAGAAGTCTGATTAACTGAAGGAATCCAAACATCTGCAGGAAATCTGATAAGCCCTCATTATATGAAAAATACTATAATGAGTTCGTTTTTTTTTCCAGTCTCTTTAATTCCAATCCTTGGAATTATAATCGAAAATCTATCAAAGTTAGATTGATGGAAGTCCCCAGCCATTTTGATTTCAACCTGGCAGAAGTACAGGAGATGCTATTTTTCATATTCTGAAGAATGTATATTCAAATCTGAATTCTGAAGAAGCGGGCCCTGCACTATTTTGTGATCTGTCAAAAGCAATTGACTGTGCATGTTACTGATTCAGAGACTAAAGCCATAACTGGTTTGAGTCTTATTTGAGTCGACGGACTCAATTTGTAAAAACTTATACCATTCCTGATATTGGTTCAAGCAAAAATAGTGCTTCATAGCGATCTGAGCTTTGATCTATTCCAATCTCTTTAATTCCAATCCAATAATCAAAAATCTGTTAAATAAAGATTGATGAAATTCTTGGCTTTCCTCAGCAAAAAAAATTTCCTTCCCTGGAAATTGCATTACTATTGCATTACTATTTTCGTTATAGCTCCTGTCAAAACTTACTCCAAAAAGTCTTGAAATAATGTATTTTTAACATCCTGCATCTCGAAAACCAATCCGTTTGGGACATATGTTTATATAAACTTTCTGTCCTGAAAACTTTCAAAGAATCTCTTTCCGAAGTTTGTCAACTTACTTGATTAACACCCTGTGTGTAACGTCAATTATAAATTTCAGGCAGTTTTGACCAATTTTACCGTACTATAATGCATTCTGAAGACGTAGGTCTTGTGTAATATTACCAGTTATACGATTATGAGCTATTAGGAACGAGCCCGCTTCTGTAGGTCTAAAACATAGTTAGGCAGTTTCAGAAATATTATACCTTGTCAGGAGTTTCCATAAGCTTTTGAGCTTTCGACTCGGAAAAGCTGTTTTGTAATCGGGTTTGAATATTACTGGGACTGTTAACAACGAGCTGCATGAAAAGGTAGGGACGGGAAGTTCTGCAGACTATAATTAATTACCAAGAGAGTTGTTTTTTGTTTTTGCATAGGAATTCGACCTCTTCCCTAACGAGCAAATGCAGACAATAACACCATTAAGTTAATGGTCTTCTTAATCAGAAGAAAATTTGTTAGTATTCTTGAGTTGAACGATAAAGTTTTCCCTTTAATTAGATCAAAGGTAAGATGCTCAGGAACACTTTCTTGCAAAAGTAGTTGGACGGAGTTTTGAATTAAATGGCCTGCTTTTGAGAGGACTTTTAATATTTTACTCTCACTCCTTCACAGGTGAAAGGGGATTGTAGCATGAGAAGTTGTGGTTAAGAGCTTTGATGAAAAGTTGAAGTTCGTCGAGATGCTAAAAGATGTACGTTATGAGACAATTATTAACTTTTACCGGAATGTTCTCTTCTTCAGAAAGTAGATATTATCCATTTTGAGGTGCTAAGTTATTTTTTTCATGTGAGTTTAGGTTGGTGTCTTGGCTATTTGTGGTGGCAACGTTGTTATATGCAGAAGTTCAAAGAATCAGTGCCATATCGTAAAAGACTGAATCAATTCTTCAATATTCGAAATAATACAGGTTTCTTCGAGTGTAGGGACTTCTCTCAAAGCAGAAAGTTTTGCCCCCAAAGTAGAACATTTGATTTGAGTGGAAAGCTCAACTTTCGAGGCAAAGGTATTGGAATACGAGGCATACGTTTTTCACAATATTCGAGCAATTCTTGTTGTTATTTCAAATTGAATACGGCAACAAATTCTGACAAGGTGAAAAATATGCTTTATCTCAGAAAATGAAAGAAGGAGATGAAACATTTACAACTTGTAAAATGATCACAGGTGTGATGTAACAGACCATCTAGTGGGATCTAGTGTGAATTCGTTCCATCGGTGATACTTTGCTCACGAGCTCACCTACTTCGCTGGAATACCACATAAAGGTTAGCGATCTGTCAGTGTTTCATAGATATGTCCATGGGCGATGCTCTTCTGAAATATCATCAATACCTCTTTTAGCAATTTCTGTTATATAGACTTTCTGAATCTCCTATTTTAGTCATAACTGAAATGAGAATCACAAAATCTGAGTTCTTCGCACAGAATAACCAGGCATATGACTGAATAATGCTAGACTTTAATCATGTTACTTACAGTCAATATCACATTTACATGTTTTGGAGTACTCAGCACAGATACCTAAATACCGAAGGCAAACTAGGTTGGTTTGGTGAGTAAAGTACATACTTGATGGTCTACTTAAAGGAACGACGTCAATCCCAGCAAGTCGTGCGATTGTGATGAATGCTTCATTTGAATTAATCGCTATACAATACGTCCATGAGGAAGCCTCGCTGTAACGCTAATTATCTTTTGAACTATGCAGAATATGAGAATCGGGAATCGTGATTTCAACAAAGCGGTTCGGAACGAAGTATGATGTGTTTAATTACTACAGATTGTTGAACAACTCAGTTCTATTTTAATATTGAATTGTAACATATAATTATTATGGAAAAAATAAAGTTAAAGTTCCGAGAAAATGTATTCTGAAATGGAAGCCTTTCTCCCAGAATTCCATAGAATCGTTTTAAGAACTCTCGTGAACATATGAACTCTTGATAATATCCTGTACATTCAATATTTTGTGAATGAACTGGAGGAACACGGATTGAAAATTTTATTTATTGATGAAAACTCAGTATCTTGACATGTTTTTTTTTGGGTGATTTTACCTTCCATATTGAGGAAATGAAAAACAATTGATGCCATGTGAATCTTGTACCATTATAAGAATATTTTTTCTAGTAAGATATTTTTAGACCAAGGCTGTGCGTAATATTCCTCTGCTCATTGATTCCAACGTCCCTGCTGATAGTATCTTGCAACTCATAAATGTTTTTTTTTTGGGGAGTTTATCAACATTTCAGTTTCATCAGCATACACATAAACGTTAGTAAATGAGCTGGGACAATTCAGCCTCAAAATCCCGTTTTATTTTTAATGGAGGTATTTGGATCAAAATTTGCCATTTCAAATTCACACATGTCGTGAAGTTGTGAGGTGACAAACTCTCCATCTATCAGAAATTTTTTAATTAGTTCCTAGATAGCCAATGTTAACCAGAATTAACCTTCAACAAAAAATAATATGGGATTTTTGAGCCAAAGTATCCCAGCTCAATTACTTATCTTACAGTTTTTCTATGGAAAATGAGAAGCACGACTGACATATCCTGGTTATCTATCTGTGGATGAAATCTGCTTGAGATCTTTGATATAACAAGCGATTATGGAAAAGAAAAAAGCACCAATATTCGAATTCTTTTTGTGAACGCTTTTGAATAATCAAGTAGCGTCACAACACCTTAATTTTTTTATCAATCCTATCAATTACGCTATCTATAATTCTTTTATTTCAAATAAGGAGTTTCCCTATTCATTCCTCAATTATCACACTTTTCATTATATTTCATATTGGGATAAAACCCGAAACTGGTCGTTAACAACTTCAACTTATGATCTGTTTGCCAATAGGGACTCAGGTTTTTTTCTGAATATTTGCAATCTAGTAGAAGCTTTTGTTGATATGATATCCTACGACGTTAATTTCATATTGATTTGTTAAAAAAAGATTTCATGATATTTTTCCTAGAAACTGGATGATTCTGAGAGAAGATCATTTCGACGTGAACAATGCCCATGATTCTCCAATCCTGTCCAATCACCAAAGTCATTCATGCCAGTAATTAGATCATCTGACAATTGTTCTGGAAGACCTAATTAGGCCATCCCTATGATTGTGCGATCGATCTAAATTAACTGCACCAGACAGTCTATAAATGCAATAGGAGAATGGTTTGTAATGGTAGAATCAAAACAAAATTTGTAGGACAAACAGGAGAGAAGATGTTCCAAAGCTTTTTCCTGCGGGGAAAATCAATACTCAGGAGTGAATGATCGGTATGTTCCAACGTTGTTGATGAAAGGATGAACTCTTTGAAGAACTCTCTTGAATGATACACTTATTCAACTTTATTGAGGCAGGAACGTTTTTATCATCCATTTGTTTTATCGAAATGTGACTGAAGCAAATTAATCTAGAAAATGTTGAATTTATACAGATAGTGATAATTGGGGCTCGATAAGTGAGTAGTAGGCAGTTAGTGAAGCTGCACATCCAAGTTCACAGGGGACAATAATAATTACATAACAATTTTTTTTTTTAGAGACAAACTTTAAACTGCTTTGAATGTGTGAGCCATACTCTACTGTTACCTGTTTCGAATCCCATCTAAATGTGATCAGGTTGGATTTCGAAATATTCAGTGTCAGCATAGTTGCATTCCACCAACTTTTATTTTTACATTTACAATATATCCATATTGGCCCAATATGAAATCAAGATTCAGCCAACGTGGGGTGCTACCTGAGTACTAACTATTGCTGTGTACAGCCAAAGAGATTCTGTGCATCCAAATCTCATTGTTTTGACGAAAGAAATTCTGGCCATTATTAGTGAGCCGCTTTCGTGATCCTGAGTTAAACTTCATTGTGCTTCTCGAAGCCTTCAGTACAGATAATGACATCGTCCAAGTACACGGAACAGTATGGCTCTAAATCAACTCCCAACACTTGCTCTATCAATCAATCTTTGCCGGGTTGCTGGAGCATTATGCAAACCCATTGGTATCCTTTTGAATTGAAACAGCCCACGGTTTGCACTACAAATGCAATCAATTGTTTAGCTTGCTCGGCAGGCGAAATTTGCCAGTGGTCAGATTTTATATAAAGTGTTGTGAGTCAGTGCGTATCTCGAAGCTTGTCTAAAGTAGAGCTGATCATAGGGAGATACGTAAATCTATTGAGTTGCCGGAAATCGACCACGAATCGATATCTTCCATCATCCTGACGAATTAGGAGAATGGGAGAAGCCCAGGGAGATCGTGAAGGCTCGATTACGTCCATTTAATTCTTCGTTAATGTCCCCGTCCTTATCAACACCTTTTTCACGTGTTTGTTCCATGCAAGCTTTGAGTTTAGATTCAACCCACAGTATTTCGTCTGTTTTGACATGTGTAGAGTGTTTCCAAAGATTCGAAAAGCTCTGTTGGTCTCCAGTTTGATCAATCGTAGTTTTCCTGGTGGTTAAAATTTACTGGTTCAGAATATAAATGCTTTCGTATCCTGGTTATCCTGGTATATTAAAAGGTTTTTCTGGAGAATGGTCCTCAACTAGGTTTCAACGATAAATACTTGAAGAATTGCACATTATTTGATTCGAAAAGTTCAGTTGATCCCTAGTTTTCCTTTTTAAGATCCATCGTGGTTTTTTGGGGAGTTGAATTTACTATTTTCCGATTATAAATGCTGGTATATTATAAGCGTTTTTTGGGGAATTGTCCTCAACAAGGTTTGAACTATAAATGCATTTGTGTCCTTGTATATTGAAAGAGTTTTTCGAAGAACTAAACATTACTGGGCATCTACTTCGAATGGTTTCGTTTCCTGGTTTACTGAATCGATTATAGTTCCCATATTTCTTGTGATCATGTAATATGCGATTCAAATGCAACATATTATTTGCAAAGAGTATCTTGTTCGTGGATCAGCGTTACGTCGATAAATCGAAAAATTATCATGTGTGCATTTCGCAAAGCTCCAATAACATACATTTGAATTTCGCACGAGCATAAATCCGATCACGGCATAAATGATTGGATGGCGGGCATTTGTAAATGTCGTACAGGGGATCACGTTAATTATCATTGTTGTATCGGCATTACGGGGAGGGCGTATGATTATGTTTACCAGTACCATTAACCGCAAACGGGGCGTCGTTTCATGAACCAGCAGGGATTTACGGTTTGAATTGGCAGAACGCAAAAGGAATCGAATCTATGTCATGCTCGGATGCATCTTCCGATTCAGATATATGTTGAATTATATTATCCCATAGATTCTATTGCATGTTTTCGGTCCGGTCATTGTTCCTGTTTGTGTGGTTGGAGTGGGTTTTCCAATGTCAGTTATATCATATTATCTGTGATAAACTGAAGTATTATCAGTACAGTCGGAGTAAGAATTTTCTACAACTGGAACATCCGTTGTATTGTTGATACACCTCCTTTCATTTTCGACCATTCCGATGCATATATTTATTGCTCAGGACATTAGAGGTTAATTTATTGTTGGATATGAAAATCAATATTTTGAGACTCTTTCATGGTACCATGCAACAGAAAATAGGTGAGACTGTTGATGTTTTCAAATTTTACTCAACTTACTCGGTATAATTTTCAAAGCTTTACGATTAAGCCCTCCTAACTTCTCGAGATACAGGTTATATTGTATTGATATTGTATTAATATTGTATTGATTGATATTTTATTGATATTGTATTGATATTGTATTGATATTGTATTGATATTGTATTGATATTGTTTTGCTATTGATTTTTTTAAACCTTATCGATGACTTTCGAAATGAAAATCAAGTTTCATTTCTTATTATATCCATTTCTACAACTGATAGTTTGCACTGTTTGGAACCTTTGGTGTATTAATGAATATACTGGAGTTTTATCCTAACACCGAATCGCAATATTTATTACCAAGTGATTATCTTCAAGAGAATCACCTGGAGGTGTTGAAAATAGCGGTTTGATGTTGAGATAAATCTCAAGTATAATCAACTGATAGTTTCATGACTTTTTTCACCTCACCTGGTTCTTCAAGTTTTTGGTCGATGGAATTTTTAAAAACTGGTAAGACATCCTTCCGGTGTTCTCAATTACCCAAATGAAGTCATCTCAGTTCGAATTGGTAGCATTCATGTAATGTTGCCAATAGTTATGGTTATTTAATATCTCAAGCCTCAAGCCAACTATATATATGAAATAAGTGTGGTTACAAATCTTCGATCCACAGTCAAGAATGATAACTTGCATATCACTAGTTTGTATCAAACAAATTTGATTAAATTCCTATAGCGCATTTCAGTTGAAAAAAACGGTACCGATTTCATTATTTGGTGCTCAAGATCTTGTTGTGACCATTATTCACCGCCAACTATGAATAACAAAGGAAACTGAATAAAACAGTAGCCCTCTGTTTTAAACCTTAACTAATTTTTGTTCTGGAATTCGACAAGTTGACACCGTGAACAAATTACGACCATAGACCGCAAGCTCGTGGAATTGAGAACGTCTTTTACGTAGGACTCGCGTGTTTGCTGAGTATTTAATTAATTAAGACCGTAATAATTCATTGCAGTCCTCGGAAATGTCAAATGTCTTAATTCTATAGTCCTATTTCGTTCCCTAATAATTAACTTGTCTTCTTCAGACAAGTTTGTTTCCAGGGAATCAAATTGAATTTGGGAATGACACGTCGTGGAATGAAAATGTCCCTGGGCAGCTATAAATTATTGCTGTTTCCGAACGAAATTTGAGGGTATTGAATATGTTCGACGTAGTTGGTCGATAATTTTTTCCTGGACGTCAGTACAGGGTTGATTGGAGGGCTAGGGGAGCAGTTGCGGTGGGCGAGACAGATGAGTGGACACTGACCTGAAAAGTTTTGACGTGAATAAGTGAAATGCAGACAACAACACAGAATCCTCCAAATTTATTCCAAAGCCTTTGATTGTGTAAATCATGATGTTCTCCTGAACAAATTGCAGAGGAGCCTCGCTCTTCAGTAGTTTGACACTTATCGTGGAAATGAATACAATGGGTACTTACATGTGAAACTTCCTGTTGCCTGACATGTAAGTACTCACCTAATTTTCGTAATTTTCCAAATTTCATAACCTCTTTTTTAAATTCAATTTCGGTACTCTCAACTGAGTATTTACTTTCAGGAAGCACTGAAGATGACGAAAGTCGAAAGCGCTTTGCAATAAAGAAAATTTATACACTTTTATACAAAACTTCGCTTCATTTAATTCTCCAATTATTTTTTTCCGAAACTTTTCATTTCAAACTCGTGACTGAGTGCATCGTGAAGTCTGTGATATGTGCCATTTGTGTCTCGTGGTTTCCTAACCTAATTTATAAACATGATTTCTGGTTTTGGCGGAATTTGGAGTTCTTTCTACAATCAAAATAATACGGCGATCTGAGAAAATGTAATATCACTTATTTTTTGCTGTTGTGAGCTGTAATTTTTCTATATTCTATATTATATTTTGTATTTGATGTAAAAGTTTCTGTCAGAATTTTGAATAATATATAAGTGTTTTATCGAAAATCACTTTCCGTCCTTTTCACTTTTCCTCATTGGTATGTATGATCATTGATAACAGGAAACTTCGAAATTTGAAATCCTATAAACATCCTTAGGGTGTCCAAGGGAAGTCCATGGAAGACCTTACAGGGATATATAATGGACGTATCCGGGATGTTTCAATTTTTAACATCAGATATCCCCAAGACATCCTAAGGACGTCTTCGGGAGGTCCTGAATGTCTTGGATTTATGCCCTGTGGACGTACTGAGGACGTTTCTATGTTATCTGGGAAGCTAGCTAAAACTATGGCGCGGTGTCAAATACAACAAAAACAAAATTGAATTAATCAACAGTTGCCTCTCATAATTCAATTAGTAATTCAGAAACTGACTCACTGATAATAAATAATTAGTACAGCAATAAGTCTTTGCTGAAAGAAACGCATTGCGTTGGTGCTGATGCTGAAGCATTCGAGATGAAATCAAAGGATTGTGGAATATCATAGTACTTCCATTTCGCTGGTTTCGAGCCGTTCACTCAATAATTGAAATTTTCGGTGAAATTGAAAAAAAATTCAACCTATCCATGATCATTCTGTTTAATTCCATTCCATTATTCGACAACACAAAAGATATTATATTGATTGTGTAGATATTTCATTTCCTTAAAGGACAAAACCGCTTCTCTCCCAATGAATGGATGTAATTTTGTAAGCCTCGGCTTGAAATTTAATTTTTGTTCGCATGCCTATTCCCTTCGAAACCGCGAAGGGCGAATTCAAAACGACAGGAGATTAATTCTTTAATTTATCCAAAATACAGCGTTATATTTTACAAATTAAACTCATTGTTCTGGTCTGTATTGCGCTATGAATATTTCATTCATTATTAAAATTCCGTGTTTTTGGAATCCAATGAAGTTATCTGTATGTACTGCAGTCAAATCGAATAAACTGATTGGTTTACGACGAACTCAAAAAATTATCGTTGAAATTAAAATGGAACAAATAATTAGTCTACCAAAGGACTGGATTGATGATCAATTTGATACTGAAAATGAGGTTTCATTACGTCCCTTTCATATCGGTATCGACAAAATTCATTCCACACCACAATATCATGATAATCAGTATTCCAATACGTTATTATATAGGTAGGTATATGTGGAATTCCGAATTATTTATAATCCATTTGACATTATGTAGTATCCAAGTATTGCTAGTGCTGGTCTTGCATAATAGTATATTGTGCAATAAGAGGGGAAAGTTCAACACACGAGTGAGAAAAGTAATTTCCCCCACATGTTGCACACTATAGTTCTTCTACAACTGCACAAATTTGAAGGATACAAGTAATGTAACTAAATATTTATTTTTATGGTTATCAAAATCAAGTATCCTACCTCTTAACAGTTGAATAATTCGTTCAAAATTGACTTAATAAAAATATTAAGATGTTAAATTAAAAAAAAAAAAAAGAACAGTCTAGACCGGGTTTCGAACCGGATCGTCTGCCTGATCCACTACGCCAATATTTTTTTTAAAAGATACTTTTTCTACAAACGTCAAAAAATGACAAGGTTCGCCAACTGCATGTAAACTTCATGGGACTTTCATATTCTAACTTTTATGGTCCTCAATCAAACAAAAATTCAGGGAATCATGTATTTCTCAATGTTTAATAATAATTAAGGTTTTAGTTCTAAAATATGAATAGAACATTCATAAAATCGGCTTTTCAACACTTTTCAAATTGTGACCTGAAAGGTGTACTCATAATCCACTCTCAATGTCTTGTGTGTCACACACAAATGATTCCACAAGTCGAAGTGCTTGTGGAGCCGTATAGCTTGTACCTCCCCTCCACACCCAGTTAACACAAAGACGACCTCAGTACGTCCACAGGACATAAATCTAAGATATTCAAGACGTCCCGAAGACGTCCATTACTGGACATAAGACGTCATTAGGATGTCCTGGGGACATCCTATGTTACAAATTGGAACGTTCTGGGGACGTCCATTATGTGTCCCTGTAAGGTTTTCCATGGACGTCCCTTGGACATCCTAAGGATGTTTTTAGGATATCAATTTTCAAGGTTTTCTATAACCCATGATCCTAGTCAACAGAAGGGAAAAAGTGAAAAGGATAATGATGGAAAGTGATTTTCAAAAAAACATTTATAAATTATTTTAAATTCTGACACAAACATTTACATTTACAATTACAAAATGTAATACCTATAGAACAGTATAGAAGTCACGGCTCACAACAGCAATAAATACGTATTCTTTTGATTGTAAAAATAACTTCAAATTCCGCCACAACCAGAAATTATGTTTATGAGTTAGGTTAAGAAACCACAAGGCAAGAGATAAGACACAGCACAGGACCACAAATGGCACAAATCACAGACTTCACAGGTTTGACATAAAAGTCTATTTTTGGAAAAAATAATTGGAGAATTGTTAGAGAAACAATAAACAATCAAGAGTGTGATTTAAGTCGCCATCCCAACGACTCGAGACTGTGAACTCACTGAAATATAGACGACAATAAAAGGAACGCTCTGTGATTGGTCACTGCAATGGCGGGAAGTTTAAACGAAAAGATAAGAATGAGGCAAATTGAGTTGAAAATGCGTGAATTACTAGCAAACCTAACCTGACCTGACTAATCTAGCGCGATCAGAATAACCATGCAAAATTGATAACGATATAACGACTATTCATCTAATACTGGTGACAACTGAAGAAACTCACTGAGCTAAATAAGCTCAGTGGAAAATGTATGAAATTTATGAAGGAAAATTAAATTTTTGAAAAAGGCACAAGACACGAAAATAATGTTGTAATGTCCTGAGGACGCCCCAAAAACGTTCCGAGCCGTACGTCCCCAGGATGTCCATATTAGGTTCTGGAACGTTCGGACCTAAATGGGACATGAAATGGACATTCTCGAGACGTCCAGTGCTATCTGGGCAATCTACCTAACTATCCCTGTATATTGGTTGATGATTACTGGATACTTAATACGTACACCAAATACAAATTACTAGCTACCCAACTGTATCACCGAGGTCATTAAAGTAACCCGAAAAACTGAGATCAAAACCATCGTGCCAAAAAGAAATATGTCTCGATTCCCGAAAGAGATATACGAAGGATTATTCTCACAACGCTCACTGTGGAAGTGCATCCATAAAACAAAAGTTAGACGTGAATTAGTTTTTACTAGCGACTTCTGCAATCTGGAAATGTTTCTGCCAGATAAAGAACAAGAATTTGACAATTCATTCATCAGTATGCAAGGAACTATCCGCTGCCATCACGATCGTGATTAAAAAGTTCCCGCGGAATGCAGAGATAACAAGCGAATGGAGTTCATGTAACATGAGAAGCATCACGACTGGACCAACAAACAAAAAAGTTTTTAATAACGAGAACGGGGCAAACTTCTGGTTTAAACTTCCAGTAATTTAATATAACATCGTTAAAGTTATGTCCACGTTATTGCTCCTTCCGTACTCTCATTGGATGGAATTTTTGAAATTAGTAGGGTTCAGTGCAAATACTCGTTACTCCGAATTGCCATATGAAACGTGGACCCATTACTTCGAAGAGATTACGCTTTGGTGGATCATGGAGAAAATATTATAGGTGATTTTGCTGGGAAAGTTATATATTGCGGCATCAAAATTGCGTTGCGGCTTTGAAAATGCAGTTGCTTATATATAATAAAGGTTATTGACAACAAAACCATAAGTAGTTGGAAATAAAGGTATTTTTCATCATACGATGCATGTGCGTTGAGGACTATCTGCTAAGCAGCTCTCGAAGGATTGAAACAATGATAGTTTCGGTGACATACCTTTTTTCCACGAGGATTATACAGCCAAACTTGCTCACCTCCTTCGAATCTCCTTGAATCATAACGTGCTTTTATCCTGTCGCTTGCCGATGTCAGTCTTTTCCGGGATATTTTCTCGGTATTCAACAAGCTTCCTCTTAGATTTTTTGCATAGTAGTGCTCATCTGTTACTTTGGAACTTGTTGAAGAATAAGTCAAAGGCAGTCAAAGTTCCCTTCCAAGGATAATGCTTTCTGGGGTAAGCTTGGTCGAATCATAGACAGCTGCTCTGTATGCCATCAAAAATAGTAGAAGGTGTCTGTCCCAATCCTCTTGATGTCCACAACCTTAGAAAGATGTTTTTCTATTGTCCTATAGGATTTCTTCACCATACCATCTGACTAGGTGGTGAAGCGCAGTCATTCGTTTTGTTGATACCTACCCATCAGCTCACAGATCTTCTTGAATGACTCTGACTTATTTCTGCCATATGCAACGTGGACCCATTACTTCGAAGAGATTATGCTTTGATGGATCATGGCGAAAATAGTATAGGTGATTTTGCGGGGATTGCAGCATCAAAATTGCGTTGCAGCTTTGAAAATGCAGTTGCTTATATCTAACAAAGGTTATTGACAACAAAACCATAATTAGTTGAAAATAAAGGTATTTTTCATCATACCATGCATGTGCAGTTGAGGACTATCTGCTAAGCAACTCTCGAAGGATTGAAATGTTATTATATGGCCTTATCCTTCACAAATGGCCAAGAGAACACATCGTGTTTTTGCTGTGTGTATGAGAAAATAAGGTCATGTTTCTGATGTCAAATCATTACTATTATTAGTCAACTATTTGCAAAACAATAGTACATCAGAGTTTTAGAAAATACGTATGCTTCTTGTTCGCAATCAACTTTAACACAAATGCTCAAATATTAAATTTTTTTGTGGCACCGGAGTGTCTATTTCTATTGACATATTTCATGAAAAACATCATCATTTTCTATACTTGTCGGTCATCCCTACGAAACTATGACCTGGCATACATATTTATCCATTCTTTCATTTGAAATTCATATCTAGTGAACGAAACGTTCCAAAAATATGCTTTTTTGATACATTATTGATGAGAGTTTTCTACCCTCATTCATACAAAAACAAAATTATGTATGAAAGCATTGAATAACCTTTCGGAAATAAGAATATGCATATTCCTGTATGTGATGGAAAAACAAACAAATACATTTTTATTTTAGATGATGAGTTTGGAGAGATTTGCATTCGGATGAAAAATGCTTTCATTATTGAATATGGGATTGGTATGAGAAGTAGTTTTATGTGTGTTCCATGAACTAGAAACTCTTGGATATAGTTTTCCAAAACAACCACCCTCAGATATCAGAGCACATCGATATCTCGCAATTATTGTTTCTTTCCACATCTGGAATCATCAAATGTGAAATGATATGAGAAACTGTTCTGAGAATTTTACATTAAAATGGATTTTTCAGTCCAATAAAGGTTCACAGAATTTCTGTGGAAAACATTGGTAGAAAGCATTGCTACAGTACATCATGGTGGGTATGCCATCCAATACATACCCTCCCCTCTGGTGTGGTGGCCCAAAACATAACAAAAATAATCCATAACAGGACCAGGCAAGGTGCAAAGACTTGCGTGTCTTGGAATCACAAGGAAAATTCAATCAACACCAATTGCAGCCACCGAGAGACTCTCCTGAGACTACCTCATCTACAACTACTGATGCAGGAGAAGGCAAGGATTAATTTCCCCAGACTACAGAACACACTCAACTTGGACGTTGGATCAAAACACATGAGCAGACACTAGGAGTACCCAAGTAACAATTTAAATGTCATTTGGATTTATCCTAGTTTTATGAAAGTTTTGTGTAGGTTAAGTAATAGCCGATTTGATTTATGCAAGTCATACATTTTTTCTAATACGCTCCCAGAGCAAATAGATTTATGGTTCGGGTTTAAAACACTCCTGAAGGCTATAAGATGAAACCATTCAGCATTTAAGTATATTTGATTTTATGAAGATTTTAAAATAGCTGTATACACATACAAGATTAATCCTTTTGGTCTTTAAATAATCTATAGAGAAACTAAGTTTGCAATAAGTCCTTGCAATGGTTCTAGAATAAAACTAACGATGAGGTTTAATTGAGGTTTACTTAATTGCCAGTAGCTACCTCATCTGAACGGTAAGAAATGTGTCATAAAGGTGGCAAAAGTTTTATGAGATCGTCGAAACATTCAAATGATCTTTTCTATGGCCATCATAAAACCGAACGAAAGTGATGAAATGTCAATACATATCTATATATACAATAATACATACATGTATGTACCAGAATTTCATTTCATATCAATAATCACTGAAGATTCGACAAAACTTACAAAAAATAACCAAAATCAAAGTTATGACCAAAATCGTAGGAATTTCAACGTACCCAACAATTAACGAAGTACATACACAATAGTTCAACATTTTGCCACTTGGACACAGGTATCTAATTTTGAAGTAGGGTAGGTAGGGTAGCCATTATTCATTACAACACGAGGGGCGAAATAGGAGTTTAGTTCCAACTCATGTTTCTTGCAATTTGTTATGTAAGAAGAAAAGGATATACACAATGTGTGCTATATATTTGTATTTAGATAAAGTACAAATCATTTCATGAATAACATGAGTCGAACTAATTTTTTTTTTCCTATTTTGTTTATTTTGTTCATTTCGCGTTATTATTGGGGTGCGTTGCAGATTTACCACCAATCCGATATCATTTTGTCAAAAAAATTCATTCGTATGGGATATTCGGTATTCAACATTGCCTAATGGACATATTCTATATATATATATATATATATATATATATATATATATACATATATACATCTGTCAGGACTTGTGAATGCAAATAAAATGGAATCATAAAATTCATCAAAATGAAAATTTGCATTTTTTTCTTTATTTTGGCCATCATTTCGTCCTGTTTTACCTGGACTATTTGTGATATAGAGGTAATTTCCTTTCCACGAGAGCTGTTCTTTTCACCGAGCTTCAAAACATGTAGATTTATCAGAATGATTGATACGCCAGTATTGACTAGCGATCAAAATTACAAGGTGACTGGGGTTGTTTGAATGATATTAGCGTGAATAGACTCCAGCGATATATAAATAGAGGCCTATATTTTGTTCGTAACGAATTCCAATTGGCAAGCACATGGCGTGGGCGGAATATAACGATATCCTTGTGGAAATTAATGACGTGACTATAGTTATGTTTCGTTCTGTTTTGAATATAGTGACAACTCATGGTTACGGGGTTGGTGATCAGTTATTATTGTTAAGGAAAAGAAATTTTAAAAAAATTCTCAGGTCATCTAGAAATACTAATTTTCATTCCCGTTCATGATAGTCCAGTAACCTATTGAGTACAGCTAAAATTGCATTAAATGGAGGAAATAGGTTTCTTTTTTTTTTCTTGTACGGGATGTGACAGACTTTCGAATAACCCAAAAACTGCAACATATTCGTCGAACTTTTTTCGTATTTTTCCCGTTCTGACTATAAAGGAGCAAATTTTTCGACAAAGACCACTTCGTTCATTTTTTAATTCGATTGAATTTACCACAATAGGATACTGAAACTTGGTAGACCTAATAGTTTTCGACAACTTTTTAAAATTTGGCAAATTTTCCTTATGAGAAAATTTCAAGACAATTTTCATGTTTCATTATATTGTCTGTATATACAGTGCTAGTCTAAAGTCCGTTCCCCCCCTACTTTTGAACCACCTGGTATATCGCAACGAAATTTGGAAAGCTCAAGTAGGAGATGAGAACCTACTTTTTCATGAGAAAATTTCAGCTAAAAGTTTCAAAATGGCAGCTGAGCGCCATCTTCAATCATTTTTTTAAATAGAACACCCATGATCGGTTAGGGACAATCATAAGGAATCCAACAGCACCAAGTTAGATGCTATTATCTCCAAAGACTATGGAGATATCGCCTATTATTTTCTCCATAAGCCGAATGGGTGTGAGAGAGAATTTATTGACCTGCCAGAAAAAGTTTCTCTCTCCCACTCATGGAGTGGTTGAACAAACCCGAATCAGTGATAAGCGAGTTATCCACAATACGTGGAGGCTCTTAGAATGAGCGATAAATCTTATCGCGAAACATCATGTTTTTCGCCATATGTCTGGTATTCGTATCCTATCAGGTCAGTGCTTTTTGATAATTATCAGCATGCCTTGACTCGGTGAGCTCGTCTTAATTTTGCAGCAATTCACCACTCTGCAGGCTGGAAAGGCCTTTTGGACACCTTCAGTCCAACACACACTGGAAACGAGATGATTGTTTTCTGGCCTACTTGTACTTTTATCCCTTCTGGTCGGAGGGATGGGATTCCTCCTCTCCGCTTGGAATGAACTTCGAGTAGCGTCATACACACCAGCCTCAGCAGTTGGTGTGGCTTCAGCTGCTCGGTATTATTGATGTCCTTCAATGCTGGCATGATGCGAGTCTTCTTCACAGCCAGGCCAACATGTGACATATTTTCACTTCTACCACTCGTTCACCTGCTGAGGAGCTGCTCTGACATAGCCTCGATTGCAGTTTTGGTCGGAAAAGGCAGCATGCTCTAAGTATCTCACACACCACATAGCATGCAGTTTCCCCATGTATCCTCTTCGAGTGGGCTGATCCAGAAGGTTATTCCTCAATTCATGAATGCTCTCAAAGCGTCCTTGTTCATCGTGGTTGTTATCCATTGGCAAATCCTCGATAATGGCCCCACCACCTTGTCTTGGACCCCTTTTTCGAGGAGGTCGGTGGTGCATTTGGAACCGGGTGGTTGGGTATACCGGGGGTTTAGCCTGGTATATCCGGTCTGGACTTATACATGTTGATCATGAAGATGGGTTTGCTACTCCGAGGACTCAGGTATTGGTGGCCCTTTTCCTCATTATTATCATAAAAGTTATCATTATCATTTATCTATTTCGTTCGTCTTATTCAAAGATTATTTATGTATTAGTAATGTTTTCTATACAAGTTCGAAATACGGAACCAGCGTGACTTCTTGCTAAATTGGGTCAGAAGGTTTCTTTCGGAAAGTTTATTTAATTAGTCAGTGGATACGAATTCATTTAATATCAACCAGTGACTCTCAGATCCTTTTTTTACATGTTTTTTTTTTGTTTCAGGGGGATTTTGCTTCAAGGACAAAACCATCTTGATGAAGCAATCCTGAGCTACCAGCGAGCTATCCACTTCAGGCCATCGTTAGCACGTGAGTACAACATCGAAAACATTAAATTTGACGACTCAACTTTTCAGTAATGTATTTTGTTGAATTCGGGCCAATTTACGCCATGTAATAGGCCCAAATCGATTTTTAATGTCTACTCATTCTGTGGGCCTGCGTTATCTACATTTTTCATTGGCGTTTGTGGAAGTTTCAGCCGTAATTTGTATTTCGATTCGGGGCAGCAAAACCTACATTGCAGGATTGATTGAAGTTTGATATCCAAACGAGTATGTTTCAATTTTGTTACCAAATAAAGAATTTATATGCTAGTTTATGTTGATACTAATGACAATATTATATCTGTCTGAAAGCTTGAAATGAGAAAATAGATGGAAAAAACACGAAACAAATATCATTTGTTTCAAGGAGTTTATCCAAGAGTATATTTATAGTTTTATATTTTTCTAGTTTGACATACATGGAGATCAGAAGAAGAAATTATGAGTCAGTTCAGTAATGACACATTTTTCAGTGAATTTTCGTGTATCACAAATTTGGTCCACACGTTCTGAACTGATCCTAATCATGTCGAATAGTACTTTGTGTATCTAGTAGTAAAAGCAAAATATTCCCGAACGACAATCTAATGTTAAGTCGAAGCAAACATGCATTGAAGTCAGGGAATGTGCTTTTACTACGAGGTGAACATACCTTTTTTTTATCGAAATCATCAATATCGTCAATTATAAATATTGCCTATGAAATCGTTTCCTTGAACATCAGTTTGTTTATTGTTGTGACAAAAGTCATAGATTCAATACTCATTTCGTTTTGATACCTACTTATCGCTGAAAAATATTCAAAAATGTTTAAAATTGACAATAAAGAGGATATCCTGGTGTGCGGGACACACTGGCGGATCTAGGGAGTTTTTCAGGGAGGGGGGTATGGCCATGAGTATGTATCCAATATATATATTTTATACCTGTCGATTTTATTACTTTGGTTAAACAGAATTCAAAGCGAAGAGTGTTTTCGATCAAATTCCGAAAGTTCCATCATCTGCTGACGGCCGTTTCGTTGTTTACAACTCGTCAGAGCAGCTTTATGGAGCTCTCGAAATCAAAACGAATTCACTCTGAATTTTCATTTCGAGAGATTTTTTCACGCAATGACACCATACACCATGATCATGAAAATAACTTTTTTCGTTGACCTCTACAAAAAACGGAATTTTACGAACTAATTTCCGGCCGAAAAATCGACTATTTCTGAAGGCAAGTACTTTTCGTCCGCTGTGGTCACTATGCCATATCATATTGACCACAGCGGATAAAAAGCGTTTGTGGACGAAAAGTGTTTGCGGGCGAAAAGTGTTTTCGGACAAAAAGTGATTGCGGACAAAAAGTGTTTGCGAACAAAAAGTGTCTGCGGACGAAAAACATAGTCGATTATTGATTCGAAAATCGGAAATTAGGAGGTAATTTATACAGGTCGACGAATAAATGTAATATGCACCTCGGCGAAACACTGTCTCGCCTGTTTGCTAGCCTCGGCTGCGCCTCAGCTATCAATTCGCAGGCTCAACTATAATAGACAGTGTTCCGTCCTCGGTACATAAATAACTATGTACCTACTTCCCAGACGATTTTTCTTTGAGAAAGTATTACTGGACTAGTCCGGAAAATGCTCGAATTTCAATATAAATATAAATGAGAATTACAATGTTTCTGTTAGTACCTATCTTCTCTTCGAATTTCGATATTAAGAATTAAATTGTTCGAGAAAATTTCTTCTACAAAGAAATATAATAAATAAATGTGTCTCGATTCGTTATTCTACACGGTTTTCGAAAAAATTGGGTACGCAACACGTCCGAAAACAGTTTTTTTGGACTCGCAGACTTCCAAAAGAGGATCTTGTCCACTCGTCCAAAAAAAACAGTGTTTTCCGGACTTGTTACGTAAATTACTATTATGAAATATTCTGAAAACGCAAATGTCATTTTTTTTTTTTTGTTTTGGGCGTTAAGAAAATGCTACAGCGAATTCGTAGAATCAATAATAACGCAGTTGGATATGGTAACACCTAATTTGGAACACCTTGTACAGAGTTAGCTGGCCCCCAGGACTGTTACTGACCACAGAACACCACTAAAAAACGAACCGATCAGACATTTTTCCCTTTCAGTCAGTCAACAATTCCGAGTCGAACTCATTCCGTTTATCGCGGGCAATTTCACTCGGAATAACTCTTATAACCCAACCAACCCCTAACCCGTGCGAACAAAAACCCTCAAAAGTCCATTTCGGCAAGAAAGCCTTCACTCTGGCTGGGCGCTGGCCGAAACGTCAAATTAATTCAAATGCCGCCATCTTAACCGAACCTAATTCGATTAGGACCGAGGAAATTCCCACAACAATCACTGCAGCGGTCGGCGGTACACTACTTGATAAATGGGAAACTGTTTTTAGTTGAATGATAATGAACAGGCCTCGTAGGCGTCCCGAAATCCATTAGGAGCTTGCCTAATTAACTGTCACTTGTCAGAATGGATATGGAGGCACAGAAAGTGAATACTCAAAAATTCATATCCGGTTACTACCACGGGAAGTAGTTATTTCTACGAGTTTGCGCAGAAAAAACCTAGGTAGATTTCCTTCATGAATAGATAATCCAGTACGATTCACATACCTAAAATAAATATACTGCTAAAAGTCGACTGCGCATCATTACTAAGTTGTTACTAAAAAGAGATGCAATGAGACGCCATTTCGACCTACAAATGTCATATTTTGACTTGACACTTCCACCACACTTTGATTAAAGTGTTTTCTGTTCTGTGCCGTTACAACAAATTATCGTTTTTTTTTGTCATATCTAACCTTACTGCATGTTTACTATTTAATTTATTCACTTATTTGATTCCTTTTTCTGCTGTTCTTGTTGCTGTGTAGTTTTTTGTTGTTATTGAATTGAATATTGTAAGAATGGCTTGTTTTGTGAGAAAGTGCAAAAATATAAAAAGACTTTTACATCCGAAATCAACAATAACGTTTCATTGGTTGGTTGAAATTTCATAAATAATTGATGTTTATAGATCATTTCCGACCATAAGATATACTTGTGGTGAATTGAAAACGTTTTTAAAAAATGAACGCGTTACCTGTTCTGAACTTGGACGTATTAAGCAAGGAAAAAAATGATCAAACCGTCATCTCAGACTTGCCAAATCGATCAGTGTTCGATTTTTATCATGATAAAAAGTGTTATTAAAAAATATTACAGATTTGTTTATGATTCAGATGGTCGTAGAAAAAGTATAGTGTACAATTTGCATGAAATGACTCATTTCCCACTCGTACGCTCATTGTACAATAAACTATACCATTACTGATAATTTGAGTAAACATAAAATTACCATAATGACGCCTAGATGGCGATATAATCTCGCACATTCGAGAAAATGAAACGACGGAGTCAATGAAAAATAGATTAATTCGTTCCATCAATTTTTTTCTTTCGTAAGGTCACGAAAGGCGACGATTCAATTTAATTTAGGGAAACACATTAAGTCAGCAGACAGACTTTCCTTCGCACGAATGAAGATTGATGGAAACAAATGAATAATAGAGAGCACGTGACAAACTGAAGAAGGCGTTCGTTTTTAATTTATCTGGGGCGTCACATTATTTACACGTAGGGTTGGAGATGAATGGGAAGTTTTGTGAATCTGTTGCGGTTGACAGGTTTGGGTCTGTCCGATTCCTTTGACTTATATATGTGGATATATCAGAGTCCAATTCTTCTTCGCTGTTCGTATGAGCATGAAAATAAATCATGAGAGATGACCAGAATGAGAGGATGGATTAAATCTTAGCTGAGGCTAAGTTGACGATGAAATATTGCTTCGCCTTGGAACTTATAATTCGGCCCTTGTTTAATCAACTAAATGATTATAAAAGAATATTCAGAATTATTTTTCAACTGTGGAAATGTTCAAATCTTAATATAATTTTCTTATCCATATTAATAAAAATGTTTCATAACTTTATCGCTAATAGCTAATATCTATATAGATTTCCTAGTAAAACTTCTTTGCAAACCTACTTTGGTCCCTATAGAAGAATCCCTCACCAACATCAAGAGGAAACTTGAAGAAGACATCGAGCTTCAAGAAAGGACTGACCTTCCCGTACAAGCGATATTGGAACTACTGCAGTTCTGCCTTCATAACTCTTACTTCCGAGAAAAGGACCGTTTCTTCTCCCAAACTGATGGACTGCCGATGGGATCTTCTCTTTCTCCAGTAATCGCCAACATATATATGGAGTGGTTCGAGGAATTGGCTATTAGAGAGGCAGAATACAAACCAAAACTGTGGCTTAGATACGTGGACGACACATTCATCATATGGAGCCACGGAGATGAACACCTTGAGAATTTCTTCTCAAGAATAAATAACATCAGGAATTCAATCAAGTTCACAATGGAAAAGGAAACTAACAGTACCTTGCCTTTCCTCGATGTGAAAGCTGAAAGAAAAGACACTGGTATCCTCACCTCTGTTTATAGAAAAAAGACACACACTGGACAGTACCTCAACTATGGCTCCAATCACCCGAATTCCACGAAGAGGGGCATTGTAAGAACGTTGATGGAGAGAGCAATATGTATTTGCAACAACCAGGAGTCTCTAGATGCGGAAATAAACCACATAAAGAAAGACCTACGCCAAAACGGATACCCCGAGAAACTCATAGAGGAAGTTCAGAAAAAACTCAAAAGGACCAAGACGGTCGAAGAACGATCACAAAACCCCATTCTTGTCCTTCCCTACATTAGGGGTATCTCCGAGAAGATTAAGAGGATCGGAAACAAATACAATATCAAGAGTTGCTTTCAATCCGGCAGCACTTTACGAAGTTTCCTCACCAAAACGAAACCAGAAAACGAAACAGAATCCAGCAAAAACTGTATTTACAAGGTCCCATGTGAATGTGGAGATTTCTATATCGGCGAGACCAAGCGGCCATTATCTGTAAGAATAGCTGAACACAAAAAGTGGACTCAACGGGGGGAAACATCTAAATCGGGAATAGCCGACCACGCGTGGACAGGGCACCATCGAATTCTTTGGGACGAGGCTAATGTTCTTCATAGAGAAGAACACTGGTTTAAACGCAAATTTATTGAAACCGCTTATATCGAGGTTAATGGTGCTTTCAGTCAACCGAGCGTGGAAATCAAAAACGTATGGAGGCCGCTAATGAACCGTTTTGGAGGGAGAATTAGCGCAAAAACACGCGCGCCACAAGACCGCGCGTAATTTACAACGTAATTACCGGCAGACCTATAAAACATCGTGTAGATTCAAAATTTGTCAATATTCACCTGAAAACGATTGCAGATTCAAGCAATTGAAACGTAGTGAAAAATTGAAAGAAGTAGAAATCTTTCAACCATTAAGACGATGGAAGTCCGAAGCACAAGTAATCAACTTCCATGCACATCAAAATCTAAAATAATATCCGACCTGTCCATTCTTTGAACTCCCTAGTATATTCGATGGCTCCCTAATTTAAAAGTTCCAATGTTTTTCAGGCAATACACCAATCCTGTCAAGTGTTCAGCGCTGTTCTGTTCGAACGCAGCACCATTTCCGATTCGAGAGATATTGAGGAAAGGAAGAATCCAAAGAATGTAATTTATTGAAATATAGTCTAATGAAACATTCTTGGGATGCTGCGTCGAAGGAAGCGAGGACGGGAATTGATATTTCCAGAGAATTAATAATAGATTACGTGAAAAAAGTCGGCAAAGTTGAAAAGTTCCTGGTCCGCGGAGAGATTATTCTTGGCTGAAGTTTGGCACGACAGAAAGTTTAGATCTGGGGTATTTTGGAGAAAATATAAAATACTTTTTTCAGATAAGTTTTATTCCTGGAACCTAATGCTCCCGAACATATCTAATTATTGTTATGTGGCATGTGTTGATAATAATAATATACTCATTCCTTGCAATGCGCATTTTTCAGTGATATTGGTAAGGAATTAACATAAAGCCATTGAAATTGTGCAATATACAAATATAAATATAAACCAGAATATTCTTTCTTGTGTATTTCCTTATTGAAACCAAAAAAAAATGTAAATGAAAGAATACATTTTTGAAACAATTTTAAATCTTTTATCTTGAAATTTTTGATCAAAAGTCGGAGTGGATAATTTTTTTCCTTCCCTTTAATTTTTCGATCAAACGTAAGGAATTCCGGAAAAAGTGTATGGGAGTTTTTTTGTTCCCAATTCTTTTATCTTAATTTTTGGTCTCCTCATATTTTTTCAATTTTCAAGTTTTTTCCGAGTTACGGCCGGAAAAGCGTCGGAAAATTCTTTGAACCGGATTTTCTTTCGATCTCCACAAAATAGGTCCCGGAACTCTTTGGATACCTGTTCGTCTATTATCAAACTAATCGCATACCAAATTTCATGGACTTCCAATTTTTTTTTGGAGTTTTAGTGATTTTTTTACTATTTTACTGAACCAGAACACTGTAATTACTAGACGATTTGATCGTATTCTTCTTTAATCCTTGGCTCGCACAAGTTTCGACTTTTGAGGGCTGCCGTTCGTAAGGGGATGACAGCTGGTTAACGGAAGAAACAAATTTAACAAAAAAAAAATTTAACAAAATTTATCATCTGTATCTATATCTCGGCGCGCGTTCATAGATGTCAGATCCGGTACCATTACTAATAAAATATTCATACCGATTCATTACTTGTTTTTTGGCATGACAATCGAAAAAAAGACGTGTTTGAAGTTGTGAGGAGTTCAGTCAAGATCGTCATTCTGAAAGCCTTGTGGGAATCTCCAATCGTTGACAGTTAACGAGCAAGGTGTCCCTGGTTTTAGGTAGGTTTTTATCATTACCGATATTGTTATAATAATTTTTCGTCATTATGTTAAATATGCATTTGATTTTTTAGATTGATTTCTTAAGAACAAAAAAGCTGTAGCCTTATACGTCAATAAATTCCATCATTGACGTACGTAAATTCGATTGCTCAGAACCTATACCCCTACACCTGAAAAAAAGGAAATAAAGATGGGAAAAAATAAATCGAACCGTGGTTAGAACTTGACTTGAGCTCAATTCAACTGTAATGAATTGAGAATTGGTTGATAATATTCTGATGCTGAGATGAACTACTTTCATGCATGTTCGTTATTAGAGAATTCTGTTGCAGACACGAAACAAACCAGAAATGTCGGAATAGAAAGTTGAAATAAAAGAAGCACGTAGTTTACCAAATAACAAACCGTTCATGAACAGCCACCTCAAAGCGCTCGATAATAATTCAAGAAGTTAGCAGGTACTTTACGCGAAATTAAATGTCGGCTTCGTAGTGACTTTTTAGTTATTAACGTTGCCGGCGTGTATTTGCCGAAAGTGTGGCTGGGAGGCTGCCTCCTCATGAATACCTAATCTCGTAGCGGGTAGGAAACTTCTTGTAATTAACACTTCTTATGGAAATCCCGTTAAATTAGGCGGGGGACTCAACTGGAAAATGTATTCCCAGAATCAGACTAATCTGTATTCAGTATTTTATATTTTATTTCGAGAAACGAGAGATTTACTGGAATTAAAGTTCGGACGAACTTTTGCCGAGAGTAATCTCTTTGCGGGTCCGAACTTTTCAAGACAGTCAACTTCTTTTCCTTGATCCATTTTTATTATCTTCCAAATATCAATTTTCTTACTTTCTCAACAGATTGGTTTTCAACTGTTTATCATATTTATTCAATTTTAAGTGGTGGGACATTATACAGTATTATATTCAGAAAAAAGTTTTACAGTCTTTATTTCGAGACTCTTATGAGTTCTGAGTTGGAGTGTCTGTGTTATTTGCATTCACAATTATCCTCACTGCTTTTTTCTACAGCTTGGCTGCTTTTCAAGAAGGTGAAGAGTTTCCACACAAGATAATACCATATTTGAGATGGGGGTTGAAGAAAGCGTTATATGCTGTCAGCATTAACTGGCTAAGCACAAATATGTATTTTGAGAGCTTGAAGCATAAATCGTTAATATGGTTGTGCCAATTGAGGTTAACGTCTATGGTGACCCCAAATAGATTGAGCTTTTGTCATTACATAGTTCGTTATAAGAAGATTATTTTCTGAATATTTCATGTTGTGGTTGAATGTTGACAGTCCTTGTTAGAGCATAGAATTGTAAGTAGCATCATCTGTACAGGCCACTTATTTATCAGGTAACATATTTTATTATAGCAGAAGTCGTTAATATAACGGTTGACCCGGAACCAATAACCTGAATAATCTGAAAATATCATTCATGGCTCATCATCTCTCAAACGATGCAATTTTTGAAAAAACATACAGAAACTTTTGTTATGAATATTTTTACGTTCTACAAGTTTGTTCTTTTACATTATACTTATCGAATTTTCGAACCCCTTCCGAATTATGGATTTTCTTCACTTTCCATATCTGCAGAGCAAATTTTTTCCTTGAAGTACTCATCAAGAATCAACCGTGTGCTAAAAATCATTTCTATTGGATTTATTGTCAGGTTAAAACCCTTGAATCTTGTTCTATAAGCATGGAGCAATTTGACCATAACGTAAATGCCTTCAGCTTCGTAGAGAAATTCGAAGTATGCAATTATGACTTTTATATATCGGGAGGTAGTCTTTTTTTCTCAGCAATATTCCATGAAATGTTTTAAAGCATATTCGTATTTTTTGCCTTGGTTTTACCTGGCAATAAATTTACTAACTCCAGTGGTGTCCCACCACTGGCGGATATCAGGGGCGGACGTGGGGCATACATTCTCGAGTATAATCAAATGTCTACATTCCCAAATTTATCTAGTTCCAAATAAAATAGTAATTTACGTACCAAGGACGAAAAACTGTCCATTATAGTTGAGCCTAAAAATTGATTTGTTGATTGAATATCAACTACTTATTCAGGACTCCATGCCCCCCCCCCTCAGACCCGCCAGTGAGTCCTGATGATTGTCCAAATACCCAATTTTGGTACATTCTCTCTCTCTTTTCTCTACATTCCCAAATTTATTAAGTTCCAACTAAAATAGTTATTTATGTACCAAGGACGAAAAACTGTCTATTATAGTATGATCATATTTGATCATATTTATGTGTCAGACAATCTCAACACCAGCTGCAATATAATTGATCATATAAGACCTACAGTTATACAGATGAGAATAGAATTAACGTAATGTGTGTGGCTAAAGGTTCAAATCCCAAAAATAAAATGAATCTGCCTACTCACTCAATCAAAAGAGAAAAGGTAACCCATGACTGACTCACACCAAGTATAATTTTTCCTGCTGAACAAATCACATAACCTCTCTCTCTTCTAACAGCATGGTGACCAGAATTTTTCAATTAAAAATCATGAACTATTTCGCGTTGGAATCAGAAATGTATCGAAAATGAATGAACTGAAGTAAACATAGCCTCTATATGACCTGACGATTCATGTAAGAAACTATCTATTCAGATGTAGGCATTATTCTCCCTGTCCACTTGATTGTTAATACTGATAATAATGAGAATTAAAAGAGGGGTCATTCCCTACAATTCTACTACATAATTTTTAAGCTGTACTTAGGAAAACCCCAGAATATTACAATATTTGCTAGTTCATATGCTTGTACCAGCAAATCACTTTATGTGAAAAAATTACAATCTTCAACGTATCTGATGGTTCATACTCAACCAAAAGCTATTACTGCAATAAAAAGAGTATAATGTTTGATGACTGCAAATTATGTTGATCGTAAACTGAATTATTTCATGTTGAAACCATCATATCCGGTATAGCACATTTTCCACCCCGCTGTGTAGAAAACGTTCAAATAAAATAACCGCTCGATACTGCTGAAATTTGCATTTTTTAATGAATAGGATATTACCTTCATACTTGTTGGATTTATTGCATATATATTTTTTCAGGCTGGAGCTGTACTTGTTTTATGAAAATTCATCAAAATAAAATTATTTTTGCTGAAAATTCTGTAGGCCACGTTCGATTACCTTCTAAGTACACCAATACTGCAAATTCTCCGATATTTTCATAATTTAGGTTTCTTTTTTATTTTATTGAACGATGACATCAAAAAAACTATATGAAGTATGATTGCATTTTTCAAGACTCGCCAATACAAAAAATGCAGTAATTTGTCGATATTGAAACCCTACAAAAAAGTCTGAAGGCTCAAATCTGAAAGATTTTTCCCCAAATTTTACTCTAGCAGCTGAAGAACGAATTCTAGGGTTTTCAATAATTAAATACCTCAGCTGTGATACTAGAAAAACTATCAGTAAGGTGCATCAATCAGAGCCCTTTTTACCACAGAGTAAAGCGTTTCCACGAATTTTTTTTGGATATGCACGAGTTACACTCGACTTGATATCAAAAGGAGCATAGAAGATAATAATTTTTTATATCAACCTCCATGGTCTTTAAAAATATTTTGACAAATGATTCGATCAACTTGCCAGACTAGATGGAAAACTAGAAAACTCACCATTTGGAGTCTATTATTGCAACTTTACAATCACTTTAACCATGAAAAGTGGGATTTTTTTATTTTCCCAGCGTAGGTGGCTATGATTTCAAATTCAAATGCTGATTTCGATTCAAAACCACTCTTATAAATAAACTTTTTGATAATGTCAGAAATAAGGGTAGTTCACACTTGATCAAATCTTCTATTTTTTGTTCTCCTCTGTATCCCGTTTGAAAATTTTAAATTATGAAAACATTTCCGTCTGCCTAATAGTAAAACCAAGTATTCTGGTTATTTTACAGGAAAAAGAAAAAACATAATAATGATAATTTGAAGCATTATTTATGAATTAAAAATTTTATTCTTTAATTAAAACACACTGTACATTATACGAACGTAAGAAAACATGTTTAATTTTTTTTTAAAAACAGTGACCGCCAAAAAGTATGTACCAAAAAAAGTTCATTAATAGAGTATTGAAGTGAATAATAAAATATTCAACAGATATATTGTATCGTCTCGAGCCTTAATCAAAGAGGATTGAACGACTCGATGATGAATGACAACTTCGTTAATATACGCAAAAAAAATCTTTCTCTCACAAAAGATATGACGTGAACCTCGCAAATACGTTAGAGGCTCTCCGGCTATTATTGAAACCGCATTCGGCGGCTGAACCGCTCAAAGAAGTCCCATCGACGAGGAGAATATTGATGAACGGCATCAGAAACGTCAAATTATATCGTAATCAAAATCCTTTTGAAAATCTTCTCATATTTTCGCGGAACAGCCATTCGTAAGCCGTCCCTATATTCACTGGGAGGGTCTTCCCAAGAGGATCGAGTCTTCATTTTGCTCTCCCAGCAATAAAAATCCACCGCCGGAACGCGTTTTGCATAAAAATATGTCTCGCATGGAGGAGAAAGAGATTCAGTCCAGAGATATGAATTGGTGTTATTAAGGAATCCGAATGTTAAATAGCTTCTCGAGTATTTCCTTGGCAACTTTATGAATTTAACGGTGGTATTGACGATTTTCTTTGTCTTTTACTCATTTTATGGGGGGAATTTTTCGATATGGCATCTGAAATGATATAATAACTGAAGTTATGATTATGGTGGGTGGACTGGGGCTGGTTGGTACAAATTTCAGTTAAATTTCTGTACACTTTAACAAGGAACGCAATGATATGATAATACCACATAAATAATAGAGACGCACTACTGTGCGCCTATCCTGTTACCCCACCCGACGAATCAATAGCTCATGTCGATATCCCTTCCTCGAAATATGAAGATATCAAAAAACATTTTTAATAAAATTTCTGGGCATAAATCCATTGTCACTAAAGCAAAACCGCTGCACTTACCTTGATAATTTAAATTTTCATAATCATTCACAAGAGAAATAGACAACAGTGAATCCTTCTACTAACTCCCCTCATTCATGGTTTACCAAAAGTCTATGAAGATGGTGTTATATTGCAATTCGCCTGCTTCGAAAATTGCTGGCTGATGATGAATTGTGTTTGTTTCCTTAGACGACATGGCATAATATTCAATGAAGCGGATAATTTCTATTATTATACTTTCTTTTAAAATAGTGAAGGTATAATAACGTTATACCCTGATGCAGGAATATGTTCGGTTTGAATAAAGTCGGAATATCCTCCCACGGATAGAATCCATACAGGTAACATCCAGCCATAAAAATCCCCATAAAGGAACCCATTCTCAGCTTGTTTCTCCTTATTTCCAGTCCAGTTACTGTGCTACCTTAACCTCTCAAACTTCGAACGACTGTTCATAACATTTCTTACTTTCCCAAATGGCCTAACTTCCGAATAGAAAAAGATATATGGAAAATTACCGTACTCAGTATTGCTAATGGTCATTAAAAGTAGAGCGAAAACTTCCTATTGGCGTGGAAGTTTCCTCTATAAAATATTCTCAGGAAGTAAGGAGATTTGTTGGTTAATTTTTCAGATTGCTGTTCGGAAAGAAGTACGTGCTATGAATTCACGGAAATGACACAAACTTCATACGTTATACATGTTTCTAATGGATTTCGGGAACATGACTTGAAGTTTTAGTACTGCTCCCAGAGTAAAAAAATCACTAAAACTGCAAAAACAATTGGAGGTCTATGAAATTTGGTATGAGGTTAGCTCAATAATAGACAAACAGGTATCCAAAGATTTGTGAAAATCGAAAGAAAATCCGGTTCAAAGAATTTTCCGACGCTTTTGCGGCCGTAACTCGGAAAAACTTGAAACTTGAAAAAATATCACGAGATCAAAAATAAAGCTGAGAAAATTGGGAACAAAAATATTCCCGTACACTTTTTCCGGAAAATCTTACGATTGATCGAAAAATTAAAGGGAAGGAAAAAAATGTATCCCCTCCTACTTTTGATCGATCGAAAATCCCAACATAAAAGATTAAAACTTGTTTCGAAAATATATTTTTTTCTTTACATTTGTATGTTTCAATAAGAAAATACACAAGACTTCCAATTTTTTGAACAGAAGAAATCACGAGTTCTTTACTACTAGAAAAATACGAAAACTAATCTAGAAATCAAGCAGCGTTTCCTTGTACAAAATCCATAAACAAGATCTTTAAAGTTGAGAATTGTTCCAACAACTCTTTAAAGTTGAGCACTGTTCCAACAACAGTGACCGGACAAAATTGCAAGTTCTATATAAATATCTGTGAAGTTCGAGATCGAGACAGAATTTAATTCATTCTTTCATCGTTCAGAGCTCAATTCAGTTTCAGATCATCAATAGTCACAAATCAGAATGTATCACCTTTCCAATCTCTGCCTCTTCGGGCTATCCACTTACTTATATTTCCCGAACAACAAAAGTAATTTTTTTTCTCTCTCCTCTCTCTCCTCAGGACAACTTTAAGTCATCATGTCATTTGAATATGACAAAACGGTTCTGTTAGTTTAAGTTCAGAGGGAAAACATTTGGTAACACTGAACTACAAAATCATAACTGGAGACAAAGTTTAATTTCAAATGACCAACCAGAAATATTCAAAACTGTATAATTTTCCGTCGGTCATAAATGATTGTCCCCAGCCCTAGATCATCGAAAGATAATCGCATGTATTCACACCCAACATAAAAATTCATGATCATCCCCGATCGAAATTCAACATGAATGGGAAAGCGGATCCTTTTCACGAATGAAAAATGATTATTGCATCGGTCGGCAGTGTATAATTTCATATCCAATATCCTATCGGGATGTGAAACCGATGGAATCTCCGAAAACGATAATAACCTTCATTAGCATGAAAATCGAATAATGATAAAGAACCCGCAATCAGACCAAAAAAAATGCAAATCGACGTATTCAAATGCGCCAATCTGCCATTGAGGGACAAGCGATTCCATTTTTTGCTATAGTCGAAGCATTATATTATACAAAATGGAAAACGTTTATCTGCAAAAGACCACGTTTTGCTGCGGTCCTGCGAGAATACCTGATATTAAAGCGCCATCGAATATTTCTATGTATTTTACGTGGTTTGGATTCGCTTTCCAACCCTTTATCAGTGAATTATTGATGCTGTTTACTTTTGAACTGACGTCATTCACAATTCTCTGTTTTCGTTTGAAATAAAAGTTTATACAATAAAATAGGTTATGGTTTGGTTTTATTATCAATATTTCATTAGGATGTATAGGATGAAACAATATTTTCGTTATTTGCAATAGTGCAATAGTGTTATTGGCAATAGTGCGTCTAACACATCTCATATATGGCACGCACACTGGAATTTGAGGTGGCGAAATAATATTGCAAGTGCCAAATTAAGGTCCGAATGATGGAAGAAGTCCCACAGGAGTCGGCTACATTTGAAGCTGCCATAAAGAAAGTAATGAAGGAGGTTTTACCTGAGAAGAGACAAATAAGATGCTGGAATTGGGGAAGAATTGAGCATGTGTGTAGCAGATGTCCAACCTTCAAAGGATTGACATCTAAGAAGGAAAACTGAAGAAGGTCGATGAAGAGGGACAATCGTCAAACCTGTATCCAGCCTTGCACCATTTGCCAGAACACCGGCCAAAATTGAATCGTTGACTGGAGACTGGAGACTTGCCTGGACAGGGGTGCAAGCAATGGATGATGTTCTTGATGATGAGAAAATTAGACAAGGAATTGCACTAGGGAACGCATTTCTTCGTGTTGATAGATTTGTGTCGATTTGTGTTGGGGTCCTGTTCGAAATTGATGAACAGGGTCCCAAAATTATACCTATCTTTTGGGGAACTGTTTGTCAATACTCTCATTGTTTGTGAGAAATGGATTATCTTCAAAGACAATAAATGCATTTTCATTACATAATATTCCATCTACTCGGTATTGATTGATTCATTAATTGACCCTGGTATGGAGGGGGTGAAAAACTGCCTCATTCTTTTTTTGTATTTATCATGTATATACTTCATCGTCATCTTTCACCATTATCTCATCGGATCGGAAATTGCCAGCAGCCTCAAGACGCACGGCCTCGGAAACATTTATGAGTTCATCGATTCGCTAAATAATTCCCATTTGTTCTCGTCAGTCGCGGTTTATTGCAACTGTAGCGTTGACGCGGCCAGAAAAACAAGCGATTCGGGGGATATAAAGCTTATCTGCGACGGAAGTATAATGCAGAAAGACGATTCGGAGGTGACAAAACCGGCAAGAAAGCGATATGGAATATTAAGCGCGGTGACGAGAATATACAGTTCCCGAGACAAGGCAGGAAGGAGCCGCACATAAATAATGCCGAAGTTTTGCATCGGAGTTCCTTCTGCACGCCCAAGGGAAGTCGGGATAACAATAAAACATTCATGACGAAAATTTGTATCAGAGAGCGAGTCACGCTTTCTTTTTGAATGCCAAAGAAATAACCAGCTGAGTGCTGTTCTCATTCATATTCAAATTTTTGTCGGGCAAGAGGTGAATGAACAATTTGTTTCGGGAGTTTTTCGCAGTTTTTCATTCGTGTATCAAGAGCTCGCGTGTACCGGCAACTTTAATATCGGGTCGTGATTTCGGCCCTACTAGGTATGATTCCTGAATCAGGATTAACGAGTATAATATGATGAACGGCTGTTTGTTTCTGGAATTCCAATACACAATGGAGATGATGTGGTCCATTCTTTCTTTAGTTTCATCTCCTCTCTAACGGCAATAAAGTGTGTGAATGGTATTATAAATGAAAATTTCCCTGCTCTGGTAGAACACATTAGATAAAATGGCTATACTTTCAATTTCACGAACCTGTCATTGTTGATGAAAAAAACCTCAGCCATTAACATGGAAATACTTGTCTTCAGCGAGTCCCCATCCATTTTTTGATATATCAATCTAATGTGAATGTTCCAATTCTTGTGGCTTTATGTCTTCTATTTTTTTGTCTGTTTGAACATGTAAAATTCATTGTTACAGAGCCCCGATGTGAAATTCATTGAAATTCGAAACGTTGTTGAGGAAACAATAGTTTTATTCAAATCTTCAGTAGAGAACTCCTAAAATAAATTTGACTGAATAATGCTCCGGATAACTTTCCGACAGAGAATGCCTCACTGCAGTAGTGCCCAAGCACGCATCAAAATTACACTCCCAAGTTTGCAGACGCGCTTTGCTGAATATAATCCTTGGTAATGAATGGACTCGTGCCATTTCCACGTATGAACACAAATCTTCGAAATCTACGACCCTCTGCGATAATCGTGCACGACTCATTGGATTAATTGAACGATCGATGAATTACACGGGATTTCTCGAACATCTCTGTGTCTCCAGCAAATCGCTAGATATTGCTAAATTTACATTTGTGATGCGACCCATTCGGGCGGTAACTGCGGTTGTGGATAGAAATTACCAATTTTTACATTCCGATAATGTATCCGTATGCACAGATTTGGCTGTTATGTGCGCAGAATGGGAAATATGAATCGGTAATGTTATCGTCGAAGAACGGCACATATAAGCGTGGTTAGATCACTTTCGTGGAATTATGGAATATTGAGGTCGTGAATGTGAATTGGTCATTATTGGAAATCGATAATTAACGTATTTGGAAACCACTTTAGTGACGCGTCACTACTACTGTTTGTGTGAACACTGTTGCTACCGAGGGCATTATAATGATGCTTGTGGTCTGTCAACTGAAGGAAGTCGGGTTTGTTCACTCGATCAAAATTAACCAGCACACAATGTCCATTTGGAAGGTTCATGGTAACTCCTGAGACATTTTTTCAGTTTTACTATTGTTAGATATCTGGTTACTTATTTTCTACGTTTTTTTTGAGTTTCCTTCGATTGCATTAAGTTTTTGCTTCTTGTATTAATTTTTTGTATTTTTTACTAATTTATTAAATTTATTTTTGTATTCTTTATATACACTTGTTTGCTGTTCTGATCTTTGTTTTTGTAGTGTTTTCTGCATTGTATCTCTTCTTCGCATTGATGTGATTGATCCAGTTATCATCAAAGGTTTTAACTTTCTATAACTTTGATAACTCTAACATAATTAACAATCACAAGGTGGAAAAAGCATCCATCGATAGACATTCCTGGAAATATTGCACGGAAAGCATTGTGTATTGATGGATTTAATAAAGGCTATAACTCGATCAACATTTGTTACAGAAAATATTATTATACCACTACTTCATTTCATGTCAACCCAGAGATGAATGCATTGTATTATATAAATATATCAAGAATGTTATTTGATTTCGCGAATTTTCATTTACTCGTAAACCGAATTTTCCAAGCGTAACGCTGGCCGCGATATATGGAAATACCCTTCATGCATTGCTTATTTGACAAAAAATATTCCGCTACATTGAGCTCTTCTCGCAGCCAATCGCATCCGAATATGGTGATTTGCATTCGGTTTTTGGCATAGAGCCTCTTATTTTGACGGATCCCTAAATATAAATATCGAGTATACAGCGGCTGAATATCGTTTCAGCGGGCCGCAAATTCGAATTTAAACGGTTCTTCTGATAAATGGATATAAGAGAAACGTTATCACAGACTTTGCCTTCTTCCATATTTCTGGAAATAGTGGCATAAAATTGTTGAGATGTGGACTTTTTCTGGATCAATTTCGACTTCTATATTTGAGCGTTTATTGTGAAACCATACATTTTTCTGAACGAGTACATAATTTTTGAACACTACCAGAATTTCATAAAGTAGTTATTTGTTGAACAAAATGGCCAAATGAATCGAACAGACTTGAGGAGAAAACTAAAATTTGAATTCCATTGGACGCTGAAGTAAAAATATAACTGTATATATTATTATATATACATATATTCCTTTAATAAAAAAAGCTGAACACTGAGTTAAAAATCGAAGATTGGGAAGAAATTCAAAAGTGAAAAAAAGGATGAAAAGTATAGAAATATAAGAGGATTTGCACATTGATAAAAGAATAGATGGTACTTACAATGATGATAATGATAATGATAATGATAATGATAAGGATAATGATAATGATAATGATAATGATAATGATAATGATAATGATAATGATAATGATAATGATAATGATAATGATAATGATAATGATAATGATAATGATGATAATGATAATGATAATGATAATGATAATGATAATGATAATGATAATGATAATGATAATGATAATGATAATGATAATGATAATGATAATGATAATGATAATGATAATGATAATGATAATGATAATGATAATGATAATGATAATGATAATGATAATGATAATGATAATGATAATGATAATGATAATGATAATGATAATGATAATGATAATGATAATGATAATGATAATGATAATGATAATGATAATGATAATGATAATGATAATGATAATGATAATGATAATGATAATGATAATGATAATGATAATGATAATGATAATGATAATGATAATGATAATGATAATGATAATGATAATGATAATGATAATGATAATGATAATGATAATGATAATGATAATGATAATGATAATGATAATGATAATGATAATGATAATGATAATGATAATGATAATGATAATGATAATGATAATGATGATGATAATGATAATGATAATGATAATGAAAAAAGCAGTATTGAATCCATCTATATCTCTTCTGGTATTTACGCTGTCATGTTTGATAATTTTGATCATTTCACTGGAAAGATATAGTTGAATATCTAGAATAACTGGATTATTTTCTCTAGAATGCTCGACTAGAGCAGTAGGGTTTATAATATTGAGTTTTTTTGTGTCTTATGTTCAGACATTCGTTTCTTCAAGTACCTTCCAGTTTGTTCCACATAGCGTTTGGTACAGATACTGTAATTTAATTTGTAGATAAGATTAAAATGTAACTCTGAAGGGATGTTTTTCTTTCCGTCGTGAAAAGAACCTTTTTCCGATAGTGTTATCATTTATAAAAGCAATATTATAATGTTCGTTATTCAAAACTGTTGCAATTCTTTCCGAGATATTTTTGACATATGGAATTTTATTATATTTTTTTACTGTAGTAGCATGATTTGTTACCCTGAATGGTTTAGTTTCGTGAAAGTTTTTGCCAATTCAGGGTAACAGATAATGCAACAACAGTATTACCAAAATATATATACAGGGTGAACCAGGGTTAAACCGCCAAACGATCAGTATCGCTTTATTATGTGAAAATAAGATTTTTTCTTCATATGAGCATGTGTCCCAACTTACTTCATTTTCGAGATGCAGGGTGTCAAAGTTTAAAAAAATATCAGTTTTTCATTCATTACTCAAAAACTTTTTGGCTGGTATTGATGAAACTTGACATGCTTATTTACGGTTATAAAAGGCTCATTTGAATGTACTCAAAATTTTAAAAAAATTAATTTTTTGTAAAAACTTTCACAGCCTGTATCTTGAAAAGTTGGGATACATGCTTATATGAAGAAAAACTCTTATTTTCACCTAAAAAATCGATACTGAACGTTTCGCGGTTTAACCCTGGGTCACCCTGTATAATAAAATTTTATATGTCAAAAATCTCTCGGAAAAAATTACAACAGTTTTGAATAACGCTTTGTCAATAAGTAAGTATTCTAATGTTTAGACATTGAAGTATATTTTTGGCCGATTTGACTTTTCTTTCAAGATTTGAGTAAGATTACTATTCTAATATTTCTAGATAAGGCCACTCAACTTGGAAAACAATTCACAATACCGATAGAGATCTAATAAATCACCCAAATTGGCCTCAAGTATTTATTGGAGGGTTGTTTTTGCGACCAATTCAGAATACGGTTCGATTTGGAAGATAACAAATGACCATATTTTGGTAGATTGGAAGATACCGTTTATGCAGATCAAATGAATTATTCACGAGCATCTCAATACAAGATATCTTGGCATACAGGGTTGAGAAATAAGGTTTTCTCTTCAAAATCAATGAATCTATCATTATAAAGTTGCAGGTTGATTAATTGAGTTGCTCTCTGAATTTTTTGGTGGACAATGAGGAATAAAATACTCCTAGCAGTAGTAATCTTAAACCAAATTATTGATTCAAGAGTAAAAATGGCAACTTATGGCAAAATGAACGAATCAAACTATCAATATCGATTGGGTATTATAGATATCGGTTGGACAAATATCCAGGATGTTGTCGATGTTTTCTTATCAGGATTGCCCTTTTCGTGGGAACCAGAACTTAGAAGAAGAAATCTCAAATCTTGTCACATATTACCGAGCATATTATAGTCGGTCCATAACGTACTGACTGATTCACCCGGTATATAGTCAAAACGTTACTTGTTGATTTTATAATCATAAAAGCACCATTTCTATTGAAACTATTTGATACTGGAACGTAACTGATTTCATAAGTAGTTTTACAACTAATATCAATGAAACTACCATTCAATATACACCTGAAGTCATAAAACGGAACTCGATGCAATTTCTGTATATTCATTCAAAGTGGTATTGATTTCCCATAGCATTGTGTGGAGTTTTTCAATGCTCTTGTGAAGGAATTCACAGTTTGATAACAACGCAACAAGAAAAACTATCGAATGTGTTGTGGAAATGATGTTACGAGAGCTATAAAGTTTTATTCGAAACGGGAACTCCATGGAGTGAGTAGGTCCCAAGTTTTTGAATAACGAAACTAGAGTCGTCCCCCATGGGTATGTTTGATCTTTTGTGAAGTCAGTTCGGTTGCTTGGATTTTTTCCAGGTGGACATCAAATATACTAGAAATAATTTAAAACTTAGTTATGACTCTTGTATAACTTCTTTCTGAAGTTTCCGACAAGAAAGTAATATGAAGTATTCAAATATTTGTTTGTACATTTAATCCAGTACGATTGGGTTTTGAGACGAAGTAGTCCAACCAATATAGCAAAAATAAAGGCTGTTTTGCAAACTAATTCTAATAGTAAGCGACTTGCCCCATGACTTCAGGGATACTTCATAAATAACTAAAATCAAAATTGCAACTCAAATTTTTTTTTGTGCAATTGTTTAAACAATGATTATTAAACAAAAGGGTCCTTTTTTGGTTTTTCGTAAATATCTCAAGAGATACTGGACGAATGGCTTTACTCATGAAAAATCCCGATACGACCATTTTTCGCCGAGAACAGCAGGAAAAACGCTTAAAAAAAGGCCTTTTGTCAAAAATTCGTATCTACCTCAATTTTCAATATTAAGGAATAATTTTTCGGGAAATGGTAGCTAATATCATGTACGTTGGACTCCCGAAAGGTGGAAATTGTCGCTTCAATAGTTTTCCTACAATCGGGTTTTAAAAAAAATTACAGCCATATTTTGCATGATGCGTCATATTACGGGAAATGGTCCGATTTGAATTTTTAAAGCGGCATTTTGAAGTTGAAGTTAAAAACTACAATTTGTCTATCTCACATTTTCCCATAAGTTTGGAGAAAATTGTTAAAAATGCTTCTGAACACAGCGCTTCGAGTGAAAATTTGTCGCCGAGTCGTGCTAAGGTAGTAGTAGCTTTCAAAGGCGGTCTATGTTAGTTGCCACGCAGCTTTTACATTGTACAGATCTACGATCTACGGATCTACAGAGAAGAATTAAAAATTTTCTTATTATTAAATTTCAAAGTTTATTGAACAATGGCAGTTTTCTACCAGTGAACATCTTAAAAAATTAATATATTCAACGAGTATTAGTTGATTATTATTAACTTTACTATTGTTTATTTGAACTGCAGGGTGATTAAGTGCAATATTTGGGTAATAAACTGCATAAAAGTAATGCAATTACAAGCGACGTCTTTGCTGTATACAAAAAAGCGCCTTGTGCGCGCAATCGGTCTCTCACTTCTCCTCCGCTTCTCGGCGCCCCCTCCACTACTACCTTAGCACGACTCGGCGACGATTTTCACTCGAAGCGCTGTGTTCAGAAGCATTTTTAACAATGTTCTCCAGACTTATGGGAAAATGTGAGATAGAAAAATTGTAGTTTTTAACCTCAACTTCAAAATGCCGCTTTGAAAATTCAAATCGAACCATTTCCCGTAATATGACGCATCATGCAAAATATGGCTGTAATTTTTTTAAAACCCGATTGTAGGAAAAATATTGAAGCGACAATTTCCACCTTTTGGGATCTCAACGTACATGATATTAGCTACCATTTCCCGAAAAATTATTCCTTAATATTGAAAATTGAGGGAGATACGAATTTTTGACAAAAGGTCTTTTTTTAATCGTTTTTCCGGCTTTTCTCGGCGAAAAATGGTCGTATCGGGATTTTTCAAAAACCATTTTGTAGGTTTTTTCATTCTCTACATGAGTAAAGCCATTCGTCCAGTACCTTTTGAGATATTTACAAAAAACCAAAAAAGGAACCTTTTGTTTAATAATCATTGTTTAAACAATTGCACAAACAAAATTTTGAGTTGCAATTTGGTTTTTAGTTATTTATAAAGTATCACCAAAGTCATGGCGCAAGTCGCTTACTATTAGAATTAATTTCCACAAAAAATCTATATTGGTTGGACTAAAGATCGATTGTAGCACCATCAATCATACTTGGTATGCTAGTTACTGGAACCATGATAGTCACGAAAAAAAATTGTTTACCAAAATTCCAAGGGTAGAAATTTTTTTTTTTTTTTTTTTAGTTTGAAAATAGATAAATAGATTTTTGCTGTAATCTTGGAAAATGTGATTTATCGGAAAAAAATCAGGTTCAAACAAGGAACTCTCGTTATAGACAAGAGATGTGGATTGAATATAATTCCTTGATCAATGAAGAAACATTATTGCTGAGGTGTTCAACCTTATTCTTCAATGTTTTCAATTGTAATATCTGTTACAACAATGAACTAATTTTAAATAAACTATCAACATTAATATAGTGTCACGGAAATATTCAGACCTGGCGCCATCTAGGTGGAGGAGAGCGAAATGATAACAACGGCGTGAGTGATCACGCCACCTATGGACGAAGTACGGTGGCTTAAGCCTAGAAACGCCCGGAAGCTTGGCAGAGTTCTCGAAAGATCTGGAACCTATGTTTCTAACTATAAAAGGCCGTGCGCGTAGCTGTTGCGAAGTCTAGAAGTTTGTTCTTTGAAGATAAATAGAAATAGTCCAGTGAACCGTAGTACATATAAATTAGGTTTTGTAGTGTATTTATTCTGTTTTGAGTGTTGGAATGGAGATTTTTAACGTGAAATCGAGAAAGTTCTTTACAATAGGTAGAGAATTTCACCATTACATGAACATCTGAAGTGTATTATCTTACTTGGGGGCTTCGAAAATCCTGAAATCTAAAGAAACTTTCATATGAGTAGAAGAAGTCCATATTCTGACAATTTTTTGGAAAATATTATAGGCTGCGGAGACTTCTCAATACGAAATTTCGTAGTGAGAAAAACTAGCCTCCGATAAAAAACTTACTACTTACTTACTATAAGAAAATTTCAACATGGTCATTACAAAAGAAAGAAACTATATTTTGTTTGGAACAATGAAAATTAATTGAACTGATTTCAATTGATTTTCAATTTCTTGGCTATACACTACGTCAAATGAAAGAGATTATTTTTGTTTTTTCAGTGTGTCACAACCATTTGAACCAATGAATCGCACGAAATTGCAGAATAAAATATTTCAGATAAGGAAAAATCGCAGTCTTCACCTTTAAAACATTCAAGACAATGGCGGAGGTACTTTAAATTTTGGCGAAGCCACTAGCGGTTTCCCTGTCCAATCTCCAAAGTTGCAAAGCTTCAAGAAACGTAAAATTGCTCGAACCCTACTATTATAATACTTAGTACTCACAACTATTACTGACCAGAATCAAAAAGGTACTTTTTGTAGATATCAGGCTTCATTTGAAATAAAGGCGAAGGAGTTTTGTAAATTATGGCGAAGGATTTCTGTAAATTATGGCGAAGGCAATTAACTTGATCATATTTTGGTGTACATACCTACTAGTATTTGTTGGATATTAGTGGGGAATTAGAGAAATTAGCTGGAAATTATTGGGAGTTGGGTATTAGTGGGGTTGTAGAGGAATTAGTTGAAAATTATTGGGTATCAGTCAGGAAGTAGGTGGAATTATTGGGTATTAGTAGGGAATTAGGGTAATAGTCGAAAATTGATGGGCATTAGCCGAGAACTCGAGATTTTTCTCCAGTATTACATGAGTAATAACAGGAATTATTTCGTAAAAAGGCCAAAAAAAAGGTCTTCAACACGTGGGAATTAGGAATATCAGGAATTATTCGTAAATTAGGAACACCGGTAGAAAAATACATATAAAATCGGAAGTAGAAGATGATAAATCAAAACGAAATGAAAGAATACTTTTTTATCGAAAATAAATTATTTTCGGGCAGACACGCTGTGTCCTGGAGAATCAAACCAGTGCCTCCCAAACAAAGGTAACCGAAAGCGATTATATAAAATTTCATAAAAAATTTCGAAAATATTTGAATACTTCAGACACCCTGTACAATATTATCATTGCCACCCGCCCCCATTTCATTCCCGAAGGAATGTTCGATATGTTTCTTCTAGACATACATATAATCACGAAGAAGTTGGCCATTCGCTTTGCGGTCCACATTCTACCGCTCGGGTATAGAGTGTAACTATACTCATAAACAACTTAAACTGTCTGCAACGTTGTATTTTCCAACCCATATCAACTTATTTATGGCGGTATTTGATCTGGTGTTCACGAAAGCCGTTCATGTCGGCGGTGCGATATGAGCTTGCAATTTGCTTTGGATTTCATTAGAGAAAGCTTTTACTCTTCAGGGGCTATCGATTTCGCAGTGAGAATAGTTTTATCTCGAGGAATTTCAAAACTCGGTCGGTGAACGATGTGGCGAATTTTCGTGTTGAGTATCAGGTTGGATAATACCTAATCTGGAACAGTAACTATGGCTCGTGGAGAAAATTTGAAAATATCTGAAGGAAAATATGCGGAGAGAGTATTTTTGTGCGACCTCATATTTGTTGGAGTTACTTTTGACGAATTTATTATAATTTCATCCAACTTCCTCTATACCGGATGTCAACGAAACTATTAGATAACTCATAACTTCTAGACTACTATATGTGTATATGGTGTATCAAAATGAGATTTGGTATAGGTAAATGGTATGTGAAGAGGAGAGTTTCCACATATTTTTTACTTTTCCGTCACTTACGGTTTCACCGAAAATGGCTCCGGTTATAAATTTTTAAATAGAGCACCCTGTATATTGTAACATTTATATATTTCTGAGACAATTCTGGATCAGAATGTGACATTTTACGCTTCTTGAGTTTTCAGTCGCATTTGTCTTCAACTAGTATGATAGATATGAATGAGACAAGTTGGCAAAATTAGATTTTCATGTCTATCATTTTTTAAATGGGGATCATTTTTTGAGAAACTCTTTCCGAAAAGAGGATTTTTTGACGAATCTAACGATACTAATTCATTTGAAATTGGATTACAAATAAGATAATCCAGTACGATTTGGTTTTGAGACAAGAATCGATTGTAGCACCACCAAACTTGGAATGCTAGTAGTTGGAACCATGATAAAAACGAAAAAAAATTGTTTACCAAAATTCCAGTGGTGGAAAAAAAATATTTTCCGTCTAAAAATATATAAATATATTTTTGATGTAATTTTGATATATAATATATGATTCATCCGAAAAACAACTCAACAGAGTGGAAAAAAATTTAATTTTCCACAAAAATTATTCTTAGTAATTTCTTATGAAAGGCGCTCGTTTTCTCAAAAAACGTGATTGAACGCCGACATCAAAATTTCAGGTTCACCCTTACCCACCGCTGAAAGTTCTGGTGGAGCCGATTATTTGATTGGTCATAACTCTGCTAAAATGATCGGAGAAGAAGAAGGAAAAGTTCATATAGTTTCTGATGATCCTACCTTCTCATGCAAATATAATATGCGAGTATTTGAGTCCCTAAAATGTGTTTTGTCGCACGGAGATGTTTGCGGATGATCCAAAAATCATGAATAATTTAGTAAATATGGAATTATTATACTGAAGCAGCAACCTATACCCTCTTTGGCTCATTGCCTCATTTTCAACTTACCCATAAAATCGGCATTCTCTTCACTAAATGTTGAAAATAATCGCTTATTCATATTCTGCATATATATATTTATATATATATATATATATATATATATATATATATATGTGGTTCGGGTTGAACCGCGTCTAGAATTTGTTGAAATTCGACGTTTCGGCTCCGATTTTGGAGCCATTTTCTAGAAAAAAGGATAAAATGATTGAAAGGGTGTGAAGGTAGATTCTCCACTGAGGTCTCAATCTGCCTACTCCTCAGGTATCATCAGGATTTTGTAACTTGACGCCGGGGTCTCAATCTGCCTACTCCCCAGGTCTCGTCACTTGTTCTCTCTAAGGCCTCAATCTGCCTACTCCGTCGATAGAACTGTTCTCGATTACGTTGAAATGCGTCAATCAATAAAAAAGCTACAAGGGAATAAAATTTGAAAAATATACCGTTCAATCAACCCACCAATTCAATTTCATTTTTTATTATACACTTCATTGTATTTTATATTGAAATATGCTTTTTCACTCATTAAAATCGCCTGAATCCCATATACCTTCCTGATTTTTCAAACGATCAAGCATGGCGTTCCATAAGGTTCCGTTTTAGACCCTCTCTACTAGGTTTTGAAATCATAAACAGTAATTGTTGGACAGATTGAGCGGGGAGGTTAATAATATCACATCGTTGTCAAATTTTGTGAATAAATGTTTTCACAATTTCGATCTATATGCCTTTCGGAACTTTCATCTTGATGTGCCCCCAGTGCCATCTATTGAGTAATTGCTATGTATCATCTCTCAAAAAATAGCACCAATGATACGCTTCAAAATATTTTCGGTTCCATTGTTCCAAATGACACCAGTCAAATTTATCGGGGTTTGAGTACAATTCAAGTTCTCACTTATACTTGATATTCACTGTGTTTTTTTATTTCAAAAAGTTTTATTGATGATACCCGTTATGTCAAACCGTTCAAAAGCTAACAGGGGGGACTCATACCGCACTGTATGAATGAAAACTGATGTTCAAATTTTTGATACCTAACAATCGATACAGCTTCGGGGCATAACTTGAGCTCAAGAGTCGAAGGAACCATGCTGTGACTCAGAAGATCCTGCATGATCATTAGGAATTGTCAGTTCAGCAGCAAAGGGCTCCATAGCTTACTAGGAACTAATAGGTGCTGTATATCTCTCATTCATGCGTCTTACCAGTTCACCACGACTCGCATATATTATGTTCACGCTTAGATCGCAATTTGCTGTATATAATTCTCGCTTTGTCTGGTTGTTTGCTTTGGATGTTTGATGAAGCTTAATTAGCGAAACTAAAACAGACACTGGGATGTATCAAAGAGAAATAATGATGGTTTTGATAATTGGGTGACTGTGGGAGATGAAAATAAACAATTTCGTTGCATATTTTCCAGAAATTCGGCCTGAAGGCATGGCACGAGAAAACCTTACCCTTTTCACTTACAGAAATATTCGTTTCGGGAAAAACAAGAGAAATAAGGCAGAGTTGCTGAAATATTGTTGCAAACCCAGATGTTTTCAATAAAACCAAACAATTATTTGTTCAGTATAATATCGTCTTGTCACGTCATTCCTGGAAAATATCTTTGATGATGGAATTGTCTTCTTCCCCCTCTAGAGAAACATCCCACAAGATGTCGAATGAAAACATGGGTTGAGTGATATGTACCTTAATTCAAAGATATTTCAACAGCAACAATAACTGTGTTTTGTTTTTGCATATCGAGGATGACCCACTTGAGACTATCCACGTTGGATTACTTCTGAACAAATGATCGAATGGAAAAAATTTGTAGCAGGCCGTTTCTTCTACTTTCTTCCTCATAGAACCACCCATTCAAGAACTTCGTATGGAAACGTGAGTTGAGCAATATCTCATTTGAAAGGTATGGCGCAGTCCTGTAGGACTGCGGGTGGAGAATTAAACTCTTGTGCAGATATCTGTCCGTATGCAATGGTTTTTGATAGACTTTGTGGTCTGAGATCCGGCAGGTTTCTGATCAACAAGACGCAATTGTGAATTTTTGTCTCATTCTACATTGGGATGGTGAAGAAATTCTTCTGGAGTCGATCTTCCATGTGGCTGTATGACAAACGTATGTCTACAAAGCAAATCTGTGAGGTAAGGAACTTATCAACGTCTTGATTACACTGGTTGTTACACCAAGGACGTCGATATAGCTATTTGTATTACTAGGGAGAAAAGTGCCACTTTTCCTCCCGCAAGATGTAATTTACTGCCCGAAGCGAAGCGGATGGCAGTAAATATCCAAGGGATGAAAAGGCACTTTACTCCCATGTGATACATATGATTTTTCTTCCTACCCACTTAATGAACCTTTTTTTGTAAATTTTAAACGTATCTCAACTGCTTTTGTCTTAAACGGGCCTATACTTGCATGATGGAAAGTATAGACAATACAGTAATGTCCATCTGAGAATCTGCGGTGGTGCAATGGCTAGCGTCTTGGGCTTGTAATCCGAAGGTCCCAGGTTCGGCTCCTAGCAATTGCAACTTTTTTTTTACTTTTTTCTTGTTAGTGATTTGAATTATTGGACATTTAGATAGCTTATACATTTCGGATTGCTATTGACTGATTTTCTCATAAGTAATGTTATTTCAATGAAGTGTCGATAATTTTTTTTCTAAGAGCTGTGTTTGTAGGAAAAATAATGTGTGTATTTTGAGCACAAAGTATCATTTTCGTTCTTCAAAGATTAATCTTTTTGTCGAGCGACCATTAATCAGTTTGCGCTCTAAATACACAAATAGCTATTGAAGAACTAAAGTAAAAGTAACATTCATGTTTGATTTTTACCAGAATACAGGATATATAAGATGTTCTAGAAATCACGGAAACAATTTGAATATAATAGATTCACAAGTTTCATCTTTTACAACTTACTTGAAATGAGGGGAAGGAAAAGTACTTTCCTCCCTAGGGAAGAAAAGTACGAGTTTCCTCCCTGGTTGGAGAAAGGAAAGTATGTACTACTAATCAAACAGAACAAAGTAACGCATATTTCTTTTAATTTTTTATTGCAGTTATACTAGATAAATGTAGGTAATTAATAATAACTAAAAAGCCATAGCTGTTATCCTTTGAGTAATATTTATAGGAGTGCAGGTACAAAACTTCTCCCAATTACATAAACATAAATTTCATCATTTCTGTGTTTCGAACATTTATTTTCTTGCTCTCCCCAGTTTTGAACACGTTTCAAAGAAGATCATGCTCAATTAGTTCATTTACCACCTTGTCATTTATTTCTCATTAATCATTTTATTTAATCAACATCAAAGCATAATCCAATTTTCCTAAATGGAACTCTAAGTTTTAAGTAGTATTATCGAGTATATCAAAGGCTTCGCGCGTTAGATATCACTATACACGATGGTTAACACCGAGCTTTATCAAATGGTGGGTTTAATTCAACGTTTTCACCTTTCCCAACTCCATTACATCCACGAAGGTTTCTCCATTATATCGCGGTTGAGCGCTTGCCTCCATGAATTTTTTATTTCGCGACCGATTATATACCACAAGCCTTTGAAAAAATGTTCACGCTCGTTTCTCGTTCATATCTTATCCCTCATGTAAGCTGATCCAAATCCTTTTTACACGACGAGATTGTGAAAGTAACGCAATTTGATCTGAACTGATATCGAAACAGTTTCAGAAATAGTATATTTTATACTTGGTGTATTCTTAGAGGACATGAATTATGTTGTTATAAAATAAACTCTGTATCAAACAAAACAGAAAAGACCCCGCACGAAAACATATGGAAAAGTGTCTCATGGTCAAATTGGATGAAATTTTATTACTCTATTGTGGAATGGATCGTTAGAAAAAGTGAGAGTGTAAATGATTTGTCATTTTTTGAGATATAAGCGTCCAAATTTTCTAAAAATGTCGTAGTTGGTTAGGATCAACAACGAAAATAGCTATAATGTGCAAAATTAGAGTGTTTTTTGTATTGGAATACTGCGTAGCAAACTTACCATCATTTCAAAATTCAGTATGTTAACAAAATGTCGCCATATTGAAAAGAAATTACAAAACAAAAATGTTTTTTGTTCGAAATAAAACAAATTCACGATAAAGATGTGTTCACCGGAACTCGTTAACACGTTGAATTATAATCTCATCGATGATAGTACATTTGGTTGTATACAGGGCATCGTCAAAAATATCGTTATTCAAAATTTCTGTCCATTTTGGGCATATTTGTCATCTGTGCCAATTTTAACAGTATCATCAGGTACAAAATACTGACAATCTCCTGAACGTGGCCACGGGGAGGTTGGCAAAGGGGGGCAATATGCCCTTGCAAAATGTCGTTCTTAGCTCCTTCCAATTCGAATATCTTACAAATATAGTGTTACAACGAGGTACAAAAGCACAAAAAACAAATATAATCCAGTAACGACAGACAAACTCGAGCAAAAAGTGAAGAATGAATTGTAGCACTCTGAAACTTGGCACATGACATCTCGACATCATGAATTATTGGAAAAAAAATTGTTTACCAAAAAAATAGGGGTGGAACCTAAAATAATTTAATTTAAAAAAATATAATTTTTTTATGTTATTTCAAAAAATATAAGATTCATCAAAAAACGATTTCGATAGACTGAGAGATAATTGAATTCTTCAAAAGAATGATTTTCAGTAATAAGGTATTGATTTGATTCCTTGTTGGTTCATATCATCTGTCACCCACACCTCTGTTCTTCCATATAGTGAGAAATCCTTTCAAAAGGATTGTTTCACAATTCTCTAAATATTACTGTTTCATGTAGTACCATCACAGAACTGTATCATTAGGTTGTAGTGTCATCTGTCACTCCCTTTGCTTAAGATTCCGTGTGGTGCATGTCTTATGTCAATTGTCTGGTCAGTCCAGTTCAAAATAATCGCCGGCGCGGTTGTTTGCCTCTTCAAGGACAACACGTGCTCTTTATATTTTTAACAATTTTTAAATCCATTTTAATATGTATCATCAGTAATGTGTTTGCATCTAGTGAACTCTTGTTGGTTAAATGAAGTTTTACTCCCAGTTCTGTCCATATATCATGATTATTTCTAACATATACGCCACATAACCTCACAGCACTGTAAGTTTATTCCTTGTTTTTCATTGGTCATTGTAGCTTCCCTGAAGATGATAATAAAAAGTTATTGAAAGCTTGGAACAAGTGCATTAGAGTACTCTTATTGGCCTGCTGCATATCCCAAATATTAAAAACTCATATATATATATATATATATATATATATATATGCAGGATATGAATAAGCGATTATGTTCAACATTTAGTGAAGAGAATAACGATTTATGGGTGAGTTTAAAATGAGGAAGAAGGAAAACTTTGGTTTGTTTTTTTTTGGCATGTATAAGTGGGAACTGTCACACTACTCTGAAATTGTTGCATATAGTCCAAAGAGAGTATGAGTTTCTGCTTCAGTATAATAATTCCATATTCACTAAATTATTCATGATTTTCAGATCATCCGCAAACATCTCTGTGAAGTACGACAAAACACATTTTAGGTACTCAAATACTCGCATATTGGCATGAGAAGGTAAGAGTCTTCAGGAACGATATGAACTTTCCCTTTTCTTCTCCGATTATTTTCAGCAGAGTTATGACCAATCAAATATTCAGCTCCGCCAGAACTTTCAGCGGCGGGTAAGGGTAAACCAATAAACATATACTTTCCAAGATTACAGCAAAAATCTATTTATATATATATTTAAACAAAAAAAAATTCTAACCCTGGAATTTTGGTAAGCAATTTTTTTTCGTGTTTATCATGGTTCCAACTACTAGCATACCAAGTTTGGTGGTGCTACAATCGATTCTTGTCTCAAAACTCAATCGTACTGGATTATAAATGTTTCCTGTTAACAAAACTGACTTATTTTCATCTTTAGGAAAAAAGGTCATAGGAGCTTTGTTATTGAGAATGTAGTTACGAATCGAAATGCATGATAAAATATAGTGTTCCATTTAAAAAAAATATCATTCCATGAAATATTTTGAAAACGCGACTGTCAATTTTTTTTTTATTTTCGAGAAGGCCATTAAAAATGCTACAAGTTCGCTCATTCAACCGAATTCGTAGCATCAATAATAACGGAGTGCCGACTCAATGTTATGAATTAGTTCTACGTTAATATCATAGTTGTTTTCAATCATAGTTTTTGTCATGTATCACAGTTGATGACAGTTTTATATAACGTCATGATATAGTTTTTGAAATAAAGAATTATTAAACGTTATATTGCAATCCATTCACAACACTCAAATTGGAATACCCTGTATAATTCGACCTGCATCAGTATTACAATTCATAACTGGAAATAACTACGCCGCTACGAGGCGTTACTTGAAATTCCGTCTTTAATTGTCGTCTTTTGTTTTCAGTCGCCTACGTCAATTTGGGCACGGCGCTAATCGCCGCAGGACGATGTCAAGAGGCCGTTTCCGTTCTTCGGCAAGGTTCTCGACTCGACGGCGCGGGCCTGAAGGACCGCAAGGAGCACGACGCGGCCAAAGTGTCGGCGCTCCTCCAGCTCGGGGCCCTCTACTCGGACCAAGGACGACTGCAGAGGGCGCTAGCGGCCTACAGAGAGGCGGCGCACTCGCTGCCCGAGCACTATCCCCCGCAGGTGAGTTGTGTAATTGGAAATGTTGAGGGTTTCAGGTTTGCGTCAAGGATTGTGTCGTGTACGGCTACTGGAATTCATTTTTTCTACAAACGCTTAACAAAGTGGCCTTTGACGCTTTCAGATTTCAACGCAAAGTTGACGTTTTCCGTGAAATGTCATTTTGTGACAGCATTTGCGCTCTAAAGCGAAAATATGGCTGAACTTTGGTTTACTGGAAATCTGATATGGAAAAAACAATTGAACGTCACGATTGTGGGCCCTCAGCCAATTGTAACGGTACCATTTTTGTTTTGCGGAAATGCGCTGTTGCCAAGTTGACCTCTTCGGATTACTGGAAATCTGATATAAAAAAAACAATTGAACGTCGCCATTGTGGACCCCCAACTAATTCTAGTGGTACTATTTTTGTTTTGCGGAAATGCGCTGTTGCCAAGTTTGACTGACTTGCAAGCTAGGTTAGCTTGCTCAGACTAGGTTTGTGTGTTTGTGTGAAAAACGATTTCATGCATTCTCGACTGACTCGCAAGCTAGGTTAGCTTGCTCAGGTTAGGTTTGTGTGTCAATCGCGAGCAAAAACGATTTCATGCATTCTCGACTGACTCGCAAGCTAGGTTAGCTTGCTCAGGTTAGGTTTGTGTGTCAATTGCGAGCGAAAAACGATTTCATGCATTCTCGACTGACTCGCATTTGATTGAATAGAATATTGCCCACTTATCCATATCAATACAAATTTCCAGGTTGCTAGTAATCCGAATTGACTAACCTGGCAACAGCGCATTTCCGCAAAAACAAAATAGTACCATTAGAATTAGTTGAGGGTCCACAATCGCGACGTTCAATTGTTTTTTTCATATCAGATTTCCACATCTCCAAAGTGTCCAAAACTTGGCAACAGCGCATTTCCGCAAAACAAAAATAGTACCACTAGAATTAGTTGAGGGTCCACAATGGCGACGTTCAATTGTTTTTTTCATATCAAATTTCCAGTAATCCGAAGAGGTCAACTTGGCAACAGCGCATTTCCGCAAAACAAAAATGGTACCATATGAATCGCCTAATGCCACAGAATCGCGATGTTCAATTTTTTTTTTCATAACAGATTTCCAGTAAACCAAATTTTTACCAAATATTTCGCAAACACTCGCTTCTCCAACGTATTTCTGCATGATGATTGATGATAGTGACAGTGAATTATCAAACACTCCTCCTGAAATAGCAGAAAGTGCAAAAATTGTTACTTTGAATCTTCTACCAGAGAAATCAAGGAAGAAATATGAATTACAATACGGTAAATTCATGACGTGGTGCCAGTCGAAGAAGGTGAATAAGTATTCAGAAAACGTATTACTCGCTTATTTTGGACAAAAATCATTGACTTGTAAGTCATCAACTCTTTGGTCTACTTATTCGATGATACGGACATGCTTGAATGTTAAAAATAACATCGAAATCAATAAGTATCCTAAACTTATCGCATTTCTGAAGAAACAGTCTGTTGGATATAAAGCGAAAAAATCCAAAACATTCACCACTGAAGATATTCACAAATTTTTACAAGAAGCGCCCGATGGAGAAAATCTACTAAAAAAGGTAAATTTTAATATTTCATGCTCTTAGTAGTTTTAGAAGCGATTAGTATTTTTTTGAATTTAGTGCAATTTGATTAGCATATACATTTGGAATAGCTACCAATTGCAATTTTTTATAGGTTATTCTAATTATGGGTATTGCTGGTGCCTGCAGGCGCGATGAGTTGGTCAAAATGGAGATTGGTGACATAGAAGATAAGGATTCTATTTTAATAGTCCGAATTCCGGATTCAAAAACGAGAATAAGCCGTGTTTTTACGATTGTTGGTCATAATGAAGAGAATTCAGTCGATTATCTTTCAATTTGTAAAAAATATATTGCACTCAGAAAACATTGTCTGAATAACAATACTGTCCAACGTCAATTTTTACTTTATGAAAAAGGTAGATGTATAAAATAAGTTGTGGGTATGAATACAATCGGCAAGGTTCCCAGTGACATTGCTAAGTATTTGAAATTGCCCGAGCATAATTTATATACTGAACACTGTCTCCGACGAACCTCTGCTACTTTATTGGTGAATGGTGGAGGTGACCTAATACAACTGAAAAAACATGGTGGATGGAAAAGTAACAATGTAGCAGAAGGCTACATAGATGACTCAATCAAAAATAAGATTGAAATTACCAAGAGAATATTCTCAAGACCATCTACATCTCGTTCTGTAGATTTCCAATATTCGGGGGAATTAATGTTAGATGGATCTGCTGATCGTCCATCAGGTTCAGGAATAATAATCAAAGAGTGTCACAATTGTACATTCAATTTTAGTATAGTCAATGATAAATTAAATTAATTTTAATCAGGAATATATAAACTGTGTTCGATATTCCAGTTAAAATGAAAGTTTGTTGTAATGTGATGTACTTTTGTTGAATAAAGCATCTGGTTTCTTTTTCTGAAAACTGAGTTTGTAGAAAAAATCATGTGTGTATTTCGAGCACAAAGTGTCATTGTCGCTCTCCAAAGATTACCGCGCTCCGCTCCGCTTCGCGTCACGCGGTAACTCTCTTTGTCAAGCGACAATATATCACTTTGCGCTCTTAATACACAAATAGCTATTATCCACTAGTCGGTGGGACGCGGTTTTTTGCCGGTTTGATAGTCACCGATTTCTTATGGAAAATCGGTTTCGGTGAAAATCGTTGATATTTCGATATGATGTAGCCCATGCCATCCTGAACAAAAGTTACTATTGCGCCACCTCTCTGAATGCCGGCGTTTGGATTCTACAGGGGGTCAAAGTTTGATATTTTGACGATTTTTCAAAAATATCGAAATGTCATATTCATCGTATCGATATGAATTCTCATAATGGATATGTGCATCAAAAAGTTTGAATGGCAAAAGTTTCTAGAATCAAAACCGGCGGGTATACAGAGGGTTAAACTTTGATTTTGGTAATTTTTTTAGAAATTTTTTCGAGAAAATATTCGTTATCCTGCAGATCCATATGCAATTGATGTTACTCACAGAACATGAGAGGGCGATCATATTTTACAGTACAATATATTTTCAATTTTGGAAAAATGTATCCCTTTGTATAGTCAATAATATACTGTGGGATATTCTCTTTCGTCTGTACTTCTGGGTTTTCGGTTTCTCGTTCTGCGGGGATAAGCACACATACTGATATACCGAGCACTGGCATCTATAAGGGGTAAAAACAGATTTGATAGGTTATCTTCATTAGGCTATTTGGATTATAAATGAAACTAGAAGAAAAAATCAGAGGAATGAAACGAAGAGATTTGAATTATAAAAGGAAATGAAACGTTTGATAATTTTCGTTCATTAACTTCTTAGAGAGAATTCAGAGGAATTAAGAGATCTTGAAAATACTGTAATAACAAAATATGACAAAATGATTGATATCTGAGTTGGAAAATGAAATAAAAACTGCCTTTTCAGTAATTCTAGAGAGGACCACTACAAAATTCTTCGATATGAATCAGCGAAGAGTTAATTTCGATTAAGTTGTATACTTACTTAGCGATTCAAATATTCACTGCATATACTAGAGTATCGAATATGTTAGGTTAAGCTTGTCTGATATATATATATATATATATATATACACGATAATTGATAATTCTTTTGACTTTGAAAAACTACCCCCGACATTAGCTGCTCTTTCACCCCTAAAACGACTGATTCATTCATCTACCAAATTTCAATTGAACAAACTCCTACAAATCTCTGTTGCTAGTGGTAGTATCGGAAACTTTTCATATGTAGTATAGATATATATGATATGATAATACCACATAAATAAGAGAGACACACTACTGCGCGCCTCTCCTGTTACCTCGCCGACGAATTAACAGCTCATGTTGATATCCCTTCCTCGAGCGAGTAGAAGAGATATTGTAATGCTCTCTCAACATATAGCAAGCTATTCTTCACGCTCTCATAAAACCACTATACCCAAGATGAAAACTTTCCGATACTGTATGAATTATTCTCTGAGGAGTGTTTAATAGTTTTGAAAACTCCGCGAAGCCGTTGCTTATATCATTCTCCGAAGCAATTCAATTTGGATCGATCAATCTGAGCAGGTTCGAAGGCAGATGCTTGCTAATGTGTCAAAACATTAGGCAGCTATCTCCTTGCCAACAATAGAGGTTAGCCAATTCATTTTTCAATGCCAACTCTAGAATAGACGAGACAAAAAAATTATGGAATTTATAAGCTTATGGTGTCCTTAGTGTAAAAGTTTTCATGTGGGACAACGTGGACAACATTTTTCTACTAGATATGCCGAACATGAATGGACAAGGAAAAAGTTATTCGACGTTTTCAAATCATTTCTTGGACTGCAATAACATATAATTAGTTATATAAAAATGAATGAATTGTTTCTCAATTTTTTTTATTATTTCCTATCACGTTACTACATCCATCAATTTATGATTTTAATTATTATTCGTTCGAATAATTTTTTACCTGTTATTTTTTTTTGCTTCAATACAATATTGAAATTGAATAATCCTGAAACAAGGAATGATGGAATGTATTGAGTTTATTCATTATCAATTTATTATAAAAAATTGATATATCACCTATGCTTTTTCTGTGACTGAACTTATCATCATTATAATTATCATACGTAACTGGTGGTTGGATACGACCCCGCTTGTCATCTAGCCAACAAAAACCACATACAATCGAATTTATGAAGGACCATGACGCGGCTTTATACAAGGATTAAAATGGGCCTTGACATCTCCAACAAGGAGGCGATAGATATGACAAATTGGGGATGAATCCAATCATACATTTAGGCCGCAATACTGATTGAGGGACAGCCGGCGGCCATTTATCCGAACCGTGCCATATTTCAGGCTTACCTAAGGCGACAACCGAACGCAGGACGGTATACATAGAAGAAGAACAATGTTTAATAACTTACTACTTGGTGAGGGTAAAGATTTATTCGAAATTGAAAAGTTTTGTTTGTTCAAAAAATTGCACATAATCAACATTAAACCTATATTGTTGGTAAATGTATATCCTGTATTGTTCAGAGAACATTGTAAGAGTCGTGGGAAAGTAGGCAGGAATGTTCTCAGGGAACACATCGCGAGGCAGCGAGTTCCAAAGCTTTGCCGTTCCATGAAAGAACCCGACTTGGAAAAGAGATGTTCCGCATGTCTCCAAAGTGACGGCAGATGCACGTGAGGACTGAGCTTGACGGGTCCGCCTCGATGGGGCCGCTCACGGTGGAACGATTGATTGAACGACATTTCGGAAGAGCATCGTTCATGAAAAATCTATAGAACAGCGCGAACCCCAACCTTCCTGCGATGTTCCAGAAATATTAAGCTAATGTCGTTTTTACTCAATGCAAGAATGATCTTGTAACATGGAAGTACCATAGTTCAGAGAGAAAATGTGCATTCTATAGGGAATTCTGTCCCACTCATACCATGATCCTCAACTGATACAATGTTGCCAAGTCTAATTTTGATGAACGTGACGTCACGAAACCACTATTCTCTTTATCATAGCGAAACTGGCAGTCAGAAAAAAAATGTTGATTTATAATAGCATATACACTCTCTAATAACAGATTTCCTTCACATGTTGTGGAAATGACCATTATTCCGTGAATAAATGTGTTGGAGTTTCTTTCAGTCACCCTGTATTCACCACCCGAGGTTGAATCCCCACTGCGACATTAAGGAAAGTTCAAGAAACTTCGATCTTCTCTTTCGTATGATTTTCTCTCGAGTGTGGCAGTTCGGAAGTTATCATTTTGCATTTTCTCGATCCTGGAAATTGAGTTTGACCGCGCTTGAATTACATACTTATTTTTGATTCCGAACTTCATTTCAACTCCGGTTCGTCTTATACGATTATTATACTTGAAGATAGTGCCGTATTGATTCGATCGACAGAATCATATTTTTAATGATTTTCGGTGGAGATGATTTCGATTGTGTATACGGTTCAGAGACAATATTAGTTTGTTTCTCTCTGCAATCTCGCGAAACGGTTTTTATCATTATCAGTTGGCAACGCATTTTTGTATACCGGGTGACCACGAGGTGAGGTACGCCCCCTAATTTTCCTATAGTTTTGAAGTTGCAGATCCCAAATTTTGTATATTGCTAAAGTATTTGAATACGCATATTTTGACGCCACTATCGATAATTTACCACTTCCGTGATTTTTCGGATTTACAAATGGGAGGCCCTGTATATTATTTCATGGTCGATTAGAGATGATCATGAGGAATCCAACTATACCAGGTTTGATGGTGTTATATCCAATGACTAAGAACGTATCATTATCGTTCTGAACTGAAGCAAAAATTGTTGATGTAATACGTGTACAAAATCTGCATTTGGTTTGGTTTTTGTTTGAAAATATCAACAGGATGTTTATAAAATCAGTTGTGGAATCATCTGCGGCTGAAAGACAAACTTAAGTCGCTATTTTCCATTCATGTTAAAAGTTGGAACATTCTTCATAAAAAAATTATTTTTTGTTATATCTAACAAAAAACAGCCACTTCTGATAGATATTGTGAAAAGATTCTAACTGAGAAGAAAAATTGTGAAAGTGAAACTTCGCATTTTCATTCATAAAGTTGATTTTTTAATTATCTCTTGTTTTCATCGAAAACTAATGTAAATAATTAAGATAAGTACAATGTGAGAAGTTGTTTTCTATTAGATATTACAGTAAGATCACATTTTTTCATTTCAATGGAATGTTTCTCTTATGGGGAATAAAAGTAATGAAAGTAAAAGAGACATTTTTTCTTCTATGATTTTCTTGAGGTAATTTGATTTGCAGGTCATTCACTAACAGTAAAATTCTATAAAAAGCGGTATCCCGATATGCAGTTGAAACGCATGTCTTTTCGATAGCTCAGTTGCGAGAACCGGCAATCTAGAAGGTGTTGGTTCGAATCCTGCTCGAAAAGAATATTTTTTACTGAAATTTTTGAATTTGTCTGTATGCCGCTAAACTTTCTTTACGATATTAATATCGCAGACGCCAACTCTCTTTCTGATTTTCGTATTTCGCTAACATTGTTCAGTGATCGGAGATTCACAGCATATCCCTTCTGAATATCGCCATATGTCGACGATACTAGGGTAAAAGGTAAATGGATCCGGATGATCATTAAATACGAATGAATTCCCAGCCAACCTGTAACCCGATAAGCAGTTGAAACGAATGTCCTCTCGGTGGATCAGTTGGTAGAGGACTGAGCGGCAATCTAGAGGTCATGGGTTCGAGTCCTGCTCGCAGAGAATCTCTTTTCTGAAATTTTTTAAATTTTCCATATGCCGCTAATTTTTCTTCATTATATTTATATCAACTCCCTTCTTAATTTTCATGTATAGCGAATGAAGTTCGTCTTTTAGCCGCACATGATTCCTTATCCAATATTTTTTAAAGGGACAATTTTTCGTTTGAAAGGTTTTTTTTGGGAAATATTGAGTTTTTGAATGGACCGCGCGTCTTCTGTCTGTATACCACTCAACCAAAGCAAAATTCTTTCGATGGTCAGTTTGTAATTAAATTGATATTCGTATCCATTATATTTGGTTCACCATCATACAACGTGGTGAGTAGATAAAAATGGAACAATTTCGTTTCAGACATTTTGATGGTTTGTCCATAAAAAGAGAATAATGTAAGTCCTTCAAGTATTCATCTAGGTCTAGGGGGGTGACGCCTTGATATGCTTATATTACTTTAGGAACCTTGCACAATCGATAATGGAAAAACCATTGGAACTAATAGTTGCCAAAAGAATGAATCATTTATGGTGCTTCGGACCTTTAGGGCCAGTTTATCGATGCTGGGTTAGGTTAGTTTGACCCTATGAAGTCCAGATAAAAAAGATATTCGGGTCAAAGTCAGAGTTAATTTAACTCCAGATTTGAGGTGGAGGTTTTGTCAGTTATCCCCAACTCAACCTACAAAAAATTTGAGGAATCTAACGTTCGCAGAGTCGTGTGCCGTATCGTGTACTAAAAACAGTGATAATATAATTATGGAAGCTTTTGATAAGATGAGTGACGATGAAAGGAATATTTTGGAAACGGTTGAATATAGGAGGTGACCCTATACGATGATGTCGACTTCTTCACTAGGTTTAGACTACGAAAACCTATGGTGTTCTGGATCTTAGCACAAATAGAAGCTGCTATCGAGTCTTCAACTGATAGGCAAAATAAATTTTTCATATCTAGCTGAAAGCTCCATGATAAAATGTCTTGATTGTAATTGTAGGAATCATTCTGTCTCCTATGAATAAATTGTTGCTAACATTGAGATATTATGATACTGGTCATTTTTTAATAAGAGCAAAAGACTGTATAATTGTTAGTAAACCTACAGCATGTAATGTTGTAAGAACAGTCACCAATGCTCTGGTATCACTAGCACCACAGCATGCTCAAATGCCAAGAAATTAGCAAGAGATCCTAGAAGTTTTAAATGTGTTGATCATTTTGATTTTTGATTGTCTATATGACAGTAGTTTGAAAACGAACATTTGAATTTTGAATCTGTATCCTGTTAGTTGTCAGAATTTTTCAACCAATCCCAATCCATAGTGATCGGCATCACTGTCACAAGTATTACCAACCACATGATATTTAAGGGTTTTTTAACTCTCTCCGTATTTTGTAATCTGCATCTGACACCCACTTTGACCTGGGGATAGCGTAACCCCAGTGTCAGTAAACACTCATATTCAACCGGGCCCAAGTATTCCTATTGGTACGGCCCTGGCTTTATGACCGGGTCAAAAGGTTACGGCGGAAATGTCAGCGATTCGATGGAATTGAAAAATGTTAGAAGTGGAACATGTTCGTCAATCACATTTTTGATTTGACGAGTAAGTGACTTGAATTTAATGGCAAAATTACCCATTGATGCCGATCAAACTCGAAAGCGGATACTAATTACACAGATGAAATTAGTGGAACGGGAAAAAACGATACATGATGGATGTTCAAGTTGAACGAGATTAACTGTTGCAAAATCTTCCATCATAATTTTCCTGGAGAATAATTGTTAGGAATTAATTTTCCTTAGTGAATACCATTTTTTTACGACAATATATTTCCTTGCTTAACAACCAATCAGTGGATTTCAAATTTTGAAATGCAGCCAATAGAATCGGAACTGCAGTGAAAATATAGCTTGTCGCTGTATTTTCACGATGATAAACCTGCTTAGTTTTTGTTTTACTATCTGTCAAGTGACAGTAATGATTTAAATTATAAACGTCAAATTTATGTGTTTCGACTAGTTACCTTTAGTTATCAATATGAGCGATCGTTGGGGACAAAAAATGTCCATTGGTATCATAGATGAGGCCGTGGAAAAGAGTATTCCGTTGAAAACGAGAAGTAAAGCATCAGTTACCAGGTGACACGATTTTTCTTCATTTCAAATCGATATATTGTCGTCCTAAATATAATTCGTGGTATGATTAAAACCCTATAATTTTTTGGAATATCAATTCATTGGCAATCCCAACTCAAGAAAATACAACGAGTCCGCAGGACGAGTTGGGATTGCAATTCATTAATATTCAAAAAAATTATCGGTAATAATCATACCACTTATTATATTACCCTTGATAATAACATCTAGAATTCTGTGTCGACTGAAGTTCACTCTCTATCGTTAACTCCTTTGTTTCAATATGATATTTTTCGATATAATTTGAATTACTATTCGAACTCATTTCTGGTAGTCCTTTTGGAAGTCGAACATTGAATTACATAAGTGCTAATCGCAATCAAGAATTCAATGTTATCCCCCAATGCTTGATTGCACAAATTAATGTCAGATGCAATTCAATATTCGTAGGGAAACGTAGTTGTTTTCTGGCATATATGTGGCTCAAATTACCAACTTTGCGAATAGTTTAGAAAGAAAGGGATCTTGACTTAGTCAAAAGTCTTCGTTTCATTATTCACCAACATGTATTACATTATTAGAGCTCTCAAACATAACGCGCGTACCAGGGGGTATTGATTAAGTGCTCATTACATCGCCGACCTACTTTGCTTTCCAATGAATATGGATAAATGTTCAGTTTCCATGATGAAAATGGATAACTGTCTAGTAATCCTTAGGATAGTTCGGAAGTATGAAAGATGAATTAGTAATTGATCCTTCGGGTTTCAACTGAATGTCAAATGGAAGAGAATGTAGGAGCATCTAATCTGAAAATGAAATAAATGAGCGTACACAGAATGGTTTCAGCAGCTTCAATAAATCCTCGTATATTAAACGAAAAGTTCTGTAATATTAATTGATAACCTTTCCATAATGGGGCAATAGATTTCCTTCCCTTCAATATCCAATATCTTCAACGTTAATATTTAAAATTTCTCTCACGAAATTTTCTACTGAAGTATTCTAGGAACCTTTTGTTTTGTTTTGAAGTCAGAGCTACCATATAATCGCTCCTTCAGTACGTCTTCAATTGTCTCACTTCTTTCCTCTCTCTTATAGATATATTGGTATGGTAATATGTTCAGGAACTATTCTAGATTCAGCTAGGATTAGTTGCAAATGAACTGTTTCATCAGTTTGTGTCTTAAGGAATATGCATGATTCGAATGCTACTTCACAAGCTTCACAAAAGACGTGGATGTTGCATTTGCAGAAATAACAAAAAATCTTGTTTAATCCTGGCCAGATTGCTCGAATCCAAAGTTGTCAGACCACAAAATGAAAAGTCTTTTTCGATATCCCGAAGTAAAGCTAATAGGTTTATTGTGTTGGAAAAATATTCAGATAATTCATTCATCTCAGAGGATAAATTACAAACATACAGAATAAAAATTCTAAACTAGGTGTTAGATGTTATTTTGCATCGTTCAAGACGACCTCTTGGGAGGTATTCACGTTGAAAAGCGAAACATTCTCCATCAAAATTGAGATTGAAACAGGAAACAACTACTTCACGGCTGAAGCCACGCTGGACATTGAACTACATCTGATAGATATTGTGAAAAGACTCTAACTGAAAGGAAAAATCTGAAAATGAAATTGTTTTCATTGAAGCGTTCCTTGCTTCAATGGAATGAACGTATCTGTGAGTGATAATTTTGAATAACTTTCTTCCTTTCTCAATTATTAATTTGAATCGTCAATGAAAAGTAGAGATAATTGAATAAATTATCTGTCTGAATGAAAATGCCAATTTTCACTTTCAGGTGTTTTCTTTCACTCGGAGTCTTTCCACAATATCTATCAGATGTAGTTCAATGTCCAGCGAGGATTTAGCCGGGGAAGTGGTTGTTTTCTGTTATATATTTTTCAATTTTGATGAAGAATGTTCCCCTTTTAAAAAAGAATATATTCTTATTAAACATTTTTCCCCAATCTGAAATCAATAAAGCAACAGGTATTGTAAATCCATTCAGAACCATAGATTTTGAGAATTTATACAACACGCCATATTATTGTTGTTTTTGAAATTTTTTTTTTGTTTCCGCGCTGTTCTTGTCAATTATTACCGCTCTTGTCTTATTTTTTTTTCAACATCATCTGTCTTTTCCTTGTGATGACGAAATCGTTGACAATCTTCTTCTGCATGTTGGTACCTCCGAAAGATACAATCGCTGGAATGGACCTGCATTTTTCTTAATTTTATTGCAGTAAATAAAAATCTGACATCGTTTCCTGAATCTATTCATATGGGTTAAGATTCACCCTCTTTACACAAAGTGAAATGTGATATAAAAGATCGTTCCATCTGACTTTGAACTGACACCATAGCAACACAGAGCACGAATATCAAGCTCCCCTAGGCAATTTTCTGGCAGCCATTATCCACAAATTTCTTCTCGTAACATAACTCCCACATTCCCTGAATTGGGTTCTGTGCATTCTCTTCAGAGTTATTAACTCCTTGAATCTCGCCGGCAACATTAAAATACTTCCCATCAGAAAATTGCTGTTTCTCACGAATTTGCATGATTATGGAAATATAGAGTAAGCATATTTCTTCAACGGCGTAAATTTAATAAAGCTGATGGGTGTATTAGACATCAGGTTCTCCGGAACACCTGTTCTGTTTCCTTCCTAGTCGCCTCTGATTTATTCGGGATAACGTCTCGGGACATTACCGCCACCTGAGTTTAACAATATGAACCATGCTTCTGATGTTCCATGCGATGGCAATTGCGTATGACGCCAATTATTATAAGGAAAATTGAGTCGGTTTTCTTGTTACATGTAGGCGGAGTATTTGTAATAAGCAGACTTTCTCACATAATTTATATTAACCTATCATTGCCCAAGTAATTTTTTTTATCATAATTCCATAAGACTACAACTTTTTCAATTTTAATTCAGAAAGTATCAGATGTATTTCAGAAAGTATAAGTTGTAATTCAGAATAATGAACTGTAATTCAGAAAAGATCAATTGAAACTCAGATTGGCCACATGAAATTCTGAAACTGGAATTCGGATTAGAGCATATACTAATTTCGGCATGCTGAGTCTATTGGCCTTCGCAGAAAATTTTCTACAAGAAGATGTTATTTTTTGCTGACCTAACAGTTTGCTTGTAGGTGTTATAGATGGTTTTGTGTGCTAGGATATCGGATACATGCGAGACAATTTTTGTTGCACATTTATCATTGTTTTATGGTACACCGTGTATCCGAACATATTCAAATCATACATTTTCGGAATCAGCATAAAATTTTGAGTATATCGGTTGTAATTCCGAGTGAATTTGATGACTTTGGATTTTTGGCCTTTGATGTTTTTTCAGCTGAAAATTCATTTTGTGCCGATCGACTTGAAAATCACAGCATATACTAATTTCGGCACGCTGAATCGATTGGCGTTCGCAGAATTGCTCTATCTCTATTCGGTCGTCGGTTGAAAATGTTATCTAGAGGTGGCAGGTGCCGTTTTCCCGACAAGTTTTTTTTTAATTTTTTCTATAATATATTTGTTGAATTCACTTTTTTTCTATACGCTGACCAAATTTGAAATCGATTGCTAGTCAAACATAGATTTGGTAGGCGTTTCTATGAACGTGTGCACTTAGAGTGGGACCAATTTTTAATTTTATTATTTTTTGTTTTTGGAATACTGTCTCATGTTGAATCGATAGCCTAGAATACAGAAAAAATATTGAAAAAATTCTAGAATCATCGGAAGTAATTTTTGGCGGTTTTATGTGCTAGGATGCCGGATCCTAGCTCACCTTTTGCATTTTTCGCATTTTGCGACCATAACGAGACACATTCGTTAAATACATAGGTTTATAGAAAGAAAGCTAAGAAAATTTTCTACAAGATGATGTTATTGTGCGCGTTCATAACAGTTCGCTTGTAGGTGTTATTCGTAAAATCTGGCAGACGAAAAAAACAGCGCTGGTAACTGATAAATTGTATGTTCAGCCCCCCCTCCCCCAAACTTAAATCCTGGCGCCACTGCTATGTTCAAAATTTTTTCCGATGTTATTCACAGAATAATTTTGTCCAATGCAACACTTGAATTATTAATGTAATATTATTATCCTTTTCTCAACACAATTTTATATTGAAGAGTTTTTTGTATGAAATACTGAAAGAAAGTTCTGATAACGGCATATTTTCATACTCAATAATTGTATACTAATGGTTCAACCGGCTACTATAGTCTATATAAATTATTATTATTATTAGATGCAGAGTGACTATTTTGTTCCATTTATAGAATCATTATTAATGTTTGACTGTAGTTTAATGTCATGATTATAAAAAAATTCAATGTATATGATATAATTTTATACTCACAATAGAGGTTTTAAGGTTGTGACTCTTTTCTGATCCCATATTTTCTAGAATTCTCCTGAAGCTTCAGGAACCATTTAGACCTTTCCATCGTCTATTCTAGAAATTTCCAGGAAGTTTTCATGTCGTATGTAAACCATGCGAGAAGCAAGGAGCGCTAAAATGTATTCTTGTCACTTACTGAGACTTATTATTGGTCATTGTAGATGTCAATTTTAGCGGAAATGCAGGCACTTGAATTGAAAAAATTTAGTTGGTAAATTATTCAGGATAACTGGTATTCGGGAAATCAACAAGCTGTCTTCTTCAGCTGATTTAGTTTGACCAAATTATACACAGTGTGAGAAATTGTATTATGATCGGTTACAGGATTTTCATAAACATGAGATTGTACATATAAACAAAATCGTCTTCGCTTCCTCTATGTATCGAGTTAAGATATTCTCCATTTCAATATACCGAATTTTCCCATTTTGATTGCCCTCCGGTCGCAATATTAAGCAAACTAAACTCAAAGCATAGCTGGCCAACGAGCTTTTCTACTTTCATGATGGCAAATAAATTGAATCAAACGAATATAGAGAATAACGAGAGACGCAATAATGGTTATTAGGTACGTTTTGTTGAGATATGAGAGCATTCCGAGTTAGGCGAAACCTCTGTGCACTTAGCGTGATTATCAGTAAGCGGTTCATTTTTCAGAGACTCATCTGGTAAAAAGGCGAACCAGATGTTTGTTTGAACAGTTTGTAGCGAAATTGGACCGCCCAAAGTTCCGAAGGTTAAGTGAGTTCAACTGACCAATTCCATCCCATTGTTCGTCAGCATGTCCATGTCGTCGCCAAATGAAAACTACAGATTAAGTTCCATTTGCTTGGAGCAGAGCGGAGCGATAATCGCAGGCTGATAACTGCCAGTGTTAATCTTCGTGCACTTAGCGTGATTATCAGTAAGCGGTTCATTTTTCAGAGACTCATCTGGTGAAAAGGCGAACCAGATGTTTGTTTGAACAGTTTGTAGCGAAATTGGACCGCCCAAAGTTCCGAAGGTTAAGTGAGTTCAACTGACCAATTCCATCCCATTGTTCGTCAGCATGTCCATGTCGTCGCCAAATGAAAACTACAGATGGAGTTCCATTTGCTTGGAGCAGAGCGGAGCGATAATCCCAGGCTGATAACTGCCAGCGTTAATCTTCGTGCACTTAGCGTGATTATCAGTAAGCGGTTCATTTTTCAGAGACTCATCTGGTGAAAAGGCGAACCAGATGTTTGTTTGAACAGATTGTAGCGAAATTGGACCGCCCAAAGTTCTGAAAGTTAAGTGAGCTCAACTGACCAATTTCATCTCATTGTTGGTCAGCATGTCAATGTCATCGCCGAATGAAAACTACAGATGGAGTTAGATTTGCTTGGAGCAGAGCGGAGCGATAATCGCAGGCTGATAACTGCCAGCGTTAATCTTCGAGCACTTAGCGTAAGTGGTTCATTTTTCAGAGACTCATCTGATGAAAAGGCGAACCAGATGTTTGTTTGAACAGTTTGTAGCAAAATTGGACCGCCCAAAGTTCTGAAGGTTGAGTGAGTTCAACTGACCAATTCCATCTCATTGTTCGTCAGCATGTCAATGTCGTCGCCAAATAAAAACTACAGATGGAGTTAAATTTGCTTGGAGCAGAGAGGAGCGATAATCGCAGGCTGATAACTGCCAGCGTTAATATTCGTGCACTCAGCGTGATTATCAGTAAGCGGTTCATTTTTCAGAAACTCTTCTGGTGAACAGGCGAACCAGATGTTTGCTTGAACAGTTTGTAGTGAAATTGGACCGCCCAAAGTTCCGAAGGTTAAGTGAGTTCAACTGACCAATTCCATCCCATTGTTCGTCAGCATGTCCATGTCGTCGCCAAATGAAAACTACAGATTAAGTTCCATTTGCTTGGAGCAGAGCGGAGCGATAATCGCAGGCTGATAACTGCCAGCGTTAATATTCGTGCACTCAGCGTGATTATCAGTAAGCGGTTCATTTTTCAGAAACTCTTCTGGTGAACAGGCGAACCAGATGTTTGCTTGAACAGTTTGTAGTGAAATTGGACCGCCCAAATTTCCGAAGGTTAAGTGAGCTCAACTGACCAATTTCATCCCATTGTTCGTCAGCATGTCCATGTCGTCGTCAAATAAAAACTACAGATGGAGTTCCATTTGTTTGGAGCAGAGCGGAGCGATAATCGCAGGCTGATAACTGCCAGCGCTAATCTTCGTCCACTTAACGTGATTATTAGTAAGCGGTTCATTTTTCAGAGATTCATCTGGTGAAAAGGCGAACCAGATGTTTGTTTGAACAGTTTGTAGCGAAATTGGACCGCCCAAAGTTCTGAAGGTTAAGTGAGCTCAACTGACCAATTTCATCTCATTGTTGGTCAGCATGTCAATGTCATCGCCGAATGAAAACTACAGATGGAGTTAGATTTGCTTGGAGTAGAGCGGAGCGATAATCGCAGGCTGATAACTGCCAGCGTTAATCTTCGAGCACTTAGCGTAAGCGGTTCATTTTTCAGAGACTCATCTGGTGAAAAGGCGAACCAGATGTTTGTTTGAACAGTTTGTAGCGAAATTGGACCGCCCAAAGTTCCGAAGGTTAAGTGAGTTCAACTGACCAATTCCATCCCATTTTTCGTCAGCATGTTCATGTCGTCGCCAAATGAAAACTACAGATGGAGTTCCATTTGTTTGGAGCAGAGCGGAGCGATAATTGCAGGCTGATAACTGCCAGCATTAATCTTCATGCACTTAGCGTGATTATCAGTAAGCGGTTTATTTTTCAGAGACTCATCTGGTGAAAAGGCGAACCAGATGTTTGTTTGAACAGTTTGTAGCGGAATTAGACCGCCCAAAGTTCCGAAGGTTGAGTGAGCTCAACTGACCAATTTCATCCCATTGTTTGTCAGCATGTCAATGTCGTCGCCAAATGAAAACTACAGATGGAGTTTGATTTGCTTGGAGCAGAGCGGAGCGATAATCGCAGATTGATAACTGCCAGCGTTAATCTTCGTGCACTCAGCGTGATTATCAGTAAGCGGTTCATTTTTCAGAGACTCATCTGGTGAAAAGGCGAACCAGATGTTACAGAGTAAGGTCAAAACTAAAAAAAAACAATCTTTGACATTCACGGGAGCCAAGCCGTCATACGTTGACTGAAGCAAAGCCTTCTTGAAAATTTTGTTTGGTTTTTTGTCATTAGCCTATTCCTCTCAGTTTCCATGAATCCTGAAAATTCTGAATCTGTGATTGGCCAAGTACCGTTGAATAATGAGTTAGGATCCTCAGTGTCTTAGAATCATCTTTATACATCAAATAATGACTACTATGTAATCATTGAAGGATACGATAATCGCAGAGGAAATATATTTATGCTTCGAAATGTATACAGGTGATTAATTATAATTGAACAAATACATAAGCTGGAAGTCACAAATAAACCAAATATATTTACCTCTGAATCGAATCAATCATTAAATGATCCATAACCTACATTTTTTTCATTATTTCCGAATACCTACTGCACAGTGATTGATTTTTGGTGCCTGAGAATATTCATGAGACTTCTAATCCCTATTTTCAATGTGCAAATCCCCTATTGTTTGGAGAGAATAATATATCGTAACAAAACACTTGATACCTTCAGCCAATCAGATTTTAATTAGGTGAATTTAAAGCTGAATGCTAACGAAATTTCGTTCAATAATCCTTAATTGGAACATCCCCAGTGAAACTGCCTAACAGGGCGTTCTAGATGGAGTCAAGAGTTCTTTAAGTGCCAGCACTGAAAATTCATTAAACTGAACTAGATCCTTTATTGCATCACGATGAAAATAGATAAACTTCGAGAAATGCATTCAAACTTTATTGAATATAGAAGGTCCGACTTTGTCAGCACAATATTGATCAGTTTTATGATTATTCCTCATGTTTGTAAAAGTGTTTCTAATAATGCCGAAAAAATCTGAATGAATTTTTATGATAGAAATAATTAATGAAACGATTACATTTTTCTCTACTATTCAATTTCAACGCTCTTTCTATAAATATAGTATGTTCCCACGATAATTTTTCCCCTTCATGCCAATTTCGTTACAGCAGTTTTTTGGAGAAGAACAAAAAGCAGTTTCTATGCTGTATCGATTCCGTTGTACCATTATCAAGGTATTTGTCGAAGGAAAAACCGCTGGGGTTCAATATTTCCAAAAAAAGATCATCCACTAGCAAGGATTGAACCTGCGACCTCTAGATTTCTAGTCAGTGCTCCAACCAATTGTGCTACCTAATTTCTGCCCAAATGATTGTGATTTCCGATGTTTGGGGTATTGTTCTGAATATCTTTCACATGAAATTTGGGAGTTTCTCTGAACACTGTAATGAACACGAACCATATCACGTTTTTCTGAATTGAAAACACCAAGTGACTGTGATTTTTCGTGTCTGGATATCAAAATTGCACAATTTTGCCATAATTCAATCTACCTTTATCAATAACAGTGTACCCAATTTATCCAGGATTCCCAGAAATAAGATTCGCACCATGAAACAGTTGCAATGAAACGGTCGTTATCTCAACATCTAACGATATTCCAGTCAAACTTTCATGAAACTGGGTTTTCAACAATGTATTTGATGAATTTTCAGTACGAACAGGTTTCAGATATCATCAAAGAGAAACTGCGATATTCTGATTTATCATATTCTTGTGATGCAATTCAAACTATCCGAATTCAGTTCACTGCATCCCATTCGCATGTTCAAACAAAGAGAATTCTACTGTTTCCGTGCTGTAATATAGGCTCTTCCTTTAATTTGATGACTTTTGCCGTACTTCGGAGCGGAAAATGTAGGATTTCATCTCCAATTTGAAGTTCTGCAATAAGAGACGAATAGGAATGCGTTTTGAAAAGAAGGTGAACTTTGTTCATGTTCTCACAAACAATCTACCCGGATGTATATTTGAGTAGTAAATGTGCTACTTGAGAAATTTATCTGTTGTCGTTTTTAGAATATCATTTCAAGTTCTTCCGTCTGACGTTATATTCTTCTTTACTAAAACTCTTATTACACTATGACTTTTTCTGTGCCTGTTTTCACGGCGGTTTGTTGCCTGAGTTTCCTAAATGACTGACACCATACTTTTTTGGATGATTGTTTGAAGCAGTAATTCCAGAGCTGCAAACGTAGTAAAAGCATTGACATTCACCCTAATGAGTGATTTTCGAGGTTGGATGGATTGTGTGTATATTTTTGAGACATTGCAATGTCGCGAATGAAAAATAGTAGATAGGCAAAACCAATAGTGCCTCATTTTCATGACATAACCTCACTTTTCACCTCCCGCCATCTGGTAGCGCTTTTGCGGGGCCCCCATTGAGTTTTCGGCGCCGGGGGTGGTGCCACCGGCCGGGGGCCCCACCGAGGAAGGTCCACACAGAAGAGGGGGCGCGATAGAGCCCCGGGGGGCAAGATTTCATCAATTAATATTCATGAGACAGAAATGGTTGGTCTAGAAATGGGTAACTGGAATCGGCTGGGGAAAGTGCGGGGGGCTGGGGGCGTGGACGAGAAAATGGGGTGCGGACCATTTTTCAAAAGTTCATAATTTTTATAAATCTGGAACTGGAAAAACAATATTGCGGAGACTTTTACATTGGGACCTCACTGTATATTTTCCAACTTCAGCCAAACCTAATGACTTTTGACTTATTTCAGTTCTGTTGAACTGATTGACAGAATGATATCGGATTTCCTTCCGTTATTATTTTTTATCCAATTTTTGATACTGGTCAAAGAAACTGGGTCACCTTCAATCAAAGATGGGTTTGATATACCACTTTTAATGTATACCCATAAAGCTTCCATTTACATTTTCTAGGTATTATAATAATCTATGGTGAGGGTTTCAATTCTGAATATGTCGAATTCATACTGGAGCAATGCTCGGTGAAATTTCAGTTGATACACAAATTCTAGGCTTTCAGAAGTTCAGATTCTGAACCCATAACCTGCCGAGCAAAGCGTTGGTCAGAACTTGGTTGTGCTAACAACTTGAACCAATAAATCGAAAGAATCAGAAAGCAATTTCGTTATTATACATAAAAATAAAATAGTTGAGAAACAACTTGATATTCCACAACACAGAAAATATATCGCTATGAAAACATGTACTGAATCTGTCTTGATTACATTTCAACAAAAAGAAATCTCAGAAACGAACGATCACTACCCAGTCAAACGATACTTTCCCGACGAACAAATATTTATACTCAATGGAGACTGCTCATCCCTGTAGACGCCCATCGGGATACATGACAAACTGGTGCTAACGACTGTCGGAATTCCTTTGAACTTTGTTATCGTTTGACTTGGTTTGGTTCCCTCTGGTTAATTTTTAATGAAAAGCAAATAGAGGGTTGGAGCGAAAGGCAGGGACTATTTACTTTGTAAGTTGTCATTATTATTTCGACTTGGGGGTTTTTTTCAATGCAGTTAATTCAGCGACATTTCCCTTTCGTTGCTCATTTGTTCTATGAATGTGACAAAGGTTGTGTGAGTTCACTTGAATGTTGGTGAGTGGAAGATCCGTGTATTCAATACAGGGCATTTAATTTAGATAGTAAGTGAAATTTGTTGAAATATACTACAAAATTATTCCATCTGTATGCTCCGATTGCTGCGATATTCCTTTTTATGTTTACGTAGCAATGCAATGTTGTTGATAGTTTTGTTTTTCAATATTTTGTCATATATACTTTTGAATGTATTGCATCTAAATAAAAGTTATATTAAAACCCAAGTAGTTGTTGGGAATATATCTGTCTCCAAAGATAATCTTAACAGGTTATGGGCCCAGGCCACGCAAATTGAAAAATATTTAAACGAAGCAGATTTTCAAAACTACGTTTGAGAAGGTGCACAATGGATTTCAAAGCTCATATTGAGAAGTTGGAAGGAGCGTCGAATTGGCCAAGATGGCGAAGGCAAATCGAGCTACTGTTGAAACACCACGAAGTCTTTGAACAGAGGATAGTAAATTGCCACTAGAACGATGCCGGGAGTGATGCAGATCAAATGATTTATGAAAAATGGAATTTTTTGAGAGGAAGTGTTGAAATATACTAAAAAATTATTCCATCTTTGTGGTATCCTTCTGTATGCTCCGATTGCTGCGATATTCCTTTTTATATTTACGTAGCAATGCAATCTTGTTGATAGTTTTGTTTTTCAATATTTTGTCAAATATACTTTTGAATGTATTGCATCTAAATAAAAGATATATTAAAACCCAAGTAGTTGTTGGGAATATATCTGTCTCCAAAGATAATCTTAACAAAATTGAATGAAGTCAAAATTCAGTAAGACACCTAGATAACAGATTGTGATTTCAGATATAACAATACAAGATTTCTCATTCTGATCTATATTTCTTATTTTATGTCATAATAATAATTGTCTTCGTTACATTTGTAATCGAAAATGAGTAGTAATAGTGAGAATGATTTAATATTGACACCGCTAATTTCAATATAAAGATTGAAGACAATCAAATTCTATATTTTCGAATAGTGGGCAGGAAGTTTCTATTGCAGTTAATAGCATCATATTATTGTGTGAGGTCGTAGCAGCGGGTGATGAGTGAGGAAACGGTCGGGTTTTTGGATAGTAGAGGTGAGAGTTCAAATCCCAAATAAATACTTTTTTTTTCTTTTATGTAATCGATCAGTGTTCGATTTTTATTATAATTTTCAATATTAGTATCTTCAATTCCTCTTTTAGGTTGTATGTAGTATGGGAATCATGACGGCAGGAATGTCTATGATAAAAGTGTTATTTGTTTTTATGATTCAGATGGTCGTAGAACAAGTAAATAATTCCATATACCTACTCGTGGGAGATGTATGCCATTTCATGCTCATTGTACAATATACTATTATGCTATCAGAGGCATCTCCCTAATTCGCAAACAGAAAAAAAGTTTACCCATCCTAGAACTTCTATAGCACAAAATGTGGCTGTAGAATCATCGAGAATCCCAGGTGTTCTGTAGACATCCACTTCCAAATCTGCAAATAATTAAGTCGTTACCATAGCCATAGAGTTGAATTATAGACACATAAAAATTATTGAACAAGCTTTTAAACGGAAGCTTCGGAAAATTCCATTCGATATTTAACATTTTTCCTAATTCCATTCACCAAATATGAATCACAAAATTCAGATCATTCATCATGTACCTCACCGAAGGATCTGTTAAATATTCAAAGCGCTTCAAAGGTTGTTTTCATGTCGTGAATCTTCATAATGTTCTCAAACTTCGCTAATTGGGTCGCAGGGGATTTTACATCAACGCAACGCCAATAATCGTACCATTTCATATAAATTAGGCGATTAAAATAATAATTTATATTCAGCACAGCCAACTGTGATGCTTATACTTTGACATTGTTACCGATAATCGTAAAAGTGTGAAGGGAAGGTGGAATTAGGAAAGGGTTTCCCATCCCGAAGTCACAAATTGGGGTCTTCCAATTTAAATTTCATAGTGGGCTCTGGTTTATCGTGTATTTGTGGCAGCTGTTGAACCAGAATGGAAACAGCAGTGGTCGTGTTTGATTGAACGGAATCGGGAAATATCTGGAAGCATTTTGGCATCGATTGTTCGTATTATATAATGATCATTACATGCTTGAGCGTCATAATTTTCATTATTGAAATATTGTACAAGTAGAGAAACGTCCAAAGAGATATCCGTGACCATATAGAGATATATAGAAAGAATTTGGGTTTGAGAGGAAAATTGTTTTTTTGCGGTGGTTAGTGCTCACTTGAGATTTTTTTGAACTTGAATTGACAAAATGGCGAAGTTATTACTGATAAAACCTATTCAGCTATTTTATCATACAGGAAAAGTCATTTTTGATTTTATATTTCAATTCCTCTAATCACTTCCATAGAATAATACTGTGACGTCCGCAAAACCTATTATCCCACATTGAGCTCCTGTAGAGAATAAAGTGTTCAGGTAAGCAATGATGAGTGAGTACGGTACCTTGTGGTACATCAAATGTAATCATTTGGTCTCCACTGATGTGATTTTGAATTCGTACCTGGAGAATTGTTATTACTATTATTCATTCTGGTTCTGTAACTGCTCCAAGCAATAACCTTTATTTTTCTCGTTGTTTATACACATTTCTTTTTGTGACTTTAACAATATCCTCTTGAAAATTCTATGAGCTTTTCTCAAATCTTCTTGGGATTTTCTCTTGATATCTATCGACAACTGTCAGAATTGTTTTCGTTCACGTGTCCTAAGTCTACACCATTCACGCAATATTGACATTATAAAGAAAACTTCGGATAACCTTCGGATCGTTACAAATCGTTTTTGTTTTGTGAATAATCTGAACAATTTCGAGAAATAAATTTCAAACAATGTCCTGTTTACTTTGTCAGCAGGCAATATCCATTGTTTGTCTAGTAAATTATGTTATAGAAATTGATTATGTGATGAACAAATCCGAAGGGAACTACATTATTCTAATGTTTACGTTCAGCATAATACAAACAACAAGTGAGCCTAAACAATGCAAATTAACGACGTAAGTACCAAGCATTGGCTCAGCCAGGGGGGAGGGGCTTTGGGGCTGCAGCCCCCCCACACAAGCCACTAAATCACTACTGTTATTCATAACAATCGGATGACAAAAAAAAACTCTGGAAACTGATGTTCCGCCCCCCCCCCCAAACTGAAATCCTGGCTGCGACACTGGTTACCAAGTATTGTGTGTCAAGTGCTCACAAAGTAAAATTCAAATAGAATTCATCCAAAAAAAAAGAGTTAGAATACGATTGGTCTCTGGAAAGTTGTGAAAATGGTTGAATTCTAAAAAAAATAGAATTATATGGAAAGCAAAAAACAAATCCGCACCATTACCTTGAAATTGTATAAGACGTCGGTTTTGTAAGTCGGTGTTCAACTCTCCGCTACCTTTCTGGTAAGTTTATCATTTCAAACCTCTGAAGTGTCTTACAATTTTGAGTTCTTCAGTGTCTCTACAAAATATTTTACAATTTACTGTTTTCAAATGATTACACTGGAATAGGTTGACATGGAATATAAATTACATCTATGGTTTGGACGGAATTCTCACATTTCGTCAGAACTGGATAATTGGTAAACCAAATAAAAAAGAAGAAGAAGAACTATCTATGAAATGCTGAAAAGAATTCAAGTAATCCAGAAGTGACTCTGACAGTTAGATATAGCCAGTTTTATTTTGAAATAAACAAACATCTTTTATTGATTTCAATAAATAAATAATTATCCAGCCTTGGTGGAGTATTCAGCAGGGTTCTTTGAGGTGTGAAACAAGATATCAATTAACAAAAACACTGTAAGTCATATCCAGAAATTCGTAACTCAGCAAGTGAATTGTTCACATTGCCATGTTCTACAGTAAAAATGAAGAAAATTAACGTTAATAGAAATACAACCACTAAGGCAGGTGTGAAAATTTAAAAGTTCCAAGTAGTATAACGAATGATTTCGACAAAGTCGCTAAAACTTGAAAAGGAGTCCCTGCACGATAAAGGGACTTATAGAGTGTGATAGCCCTTTATCCCCCCTCGAACAAGAAAGTTCCCGTTTTAACCAAAAGGGCGTGTTTTCAAATATATAATAATATATAAGAATTATTTTTTATTCATAAGTTGAAAACTGCTACCAGCGCCTTCGCCATAACCCTTAAATACAGTTTTTGAAAAGTCGGCCATCAGGGAGAAGGCATGGTGAAGAAACGTTCTGGAAATCTCCAAAATTTAAAAATATACTTCTAGAATATACGGAAGAAAGTTCTAGAATGTTCTAGAACCTACTATAAAGTTATAAAAATTTCGAAATATTCGTGGAATAAGCATAATGTTCTAGAATGTACTGAAAAATGACACTCAAGTAAAGTTCTCGAAAGTTCGTTGAACAGGATGAAGAGCATGGTAATGAAACTTTCTATAGGTACTCAATATCTGGAAAATTAAATAAAAATCTGGAATATTTTCGAGATTTCTATAAAATTCTAGAAAATTCGTGGAAATCGTGAAATGAACCAGAGTAGTGTATTCGGAAGGTTCTAGAACGTACGGGAAGATCATATATTTTTTACCCGAGCAACGCCGGGTGTTACACTTATTATAATTACACTTCGCGCTAAAGCCATTGGGACAATAACCTGTCCCAACCGGTTAATAACCTGATTAGGACTAACTGGATTTAAACATAAAAACATTATTTCCAATTATTGTACGTATTTCCGATAGTTGGGTGTTAAATCGTTTAACAACGAATAATCATTGTTAATTCTGACCTGAGCAGCTTTATATGCCAAAACGATCACACCTAATATATCCAAAAATAGCACCACCAGCAAAACAATGCCATTGGTTTTACGGTCATAATCAGTTGATTTAGAGCAGGAAATTAATTCGTTAGCTAAATAATGATGGTGCAAATGGTGAATAAACAAATCCAATCCGATTATATGTAGCAGGAATATAAACAATAGGTACCAAATTGTGACAATGTCTATAGCAGTGAATCAACAAAGGACCCCGCACATTTCTTATGGGAAATGGCTTTCCGTGAATTTGGCTGAATTTTTGGTATATTCATGGTTCTTGATGAGCTGATTGAAAGTGTTCACAGCCACAAAGCTCAAAAATTGACAGTTTTCAAGATATGGAGCTTTGATAATGGATTTTTTCATTTTTTGGGGTTTTTGCTCATCCATCGGAGAGCTCTCTTTTTGAAAATATGTCATACACTGCCTATGGTACGAGGTACAAATTCCAAGACCTTCCGTACACCTTTCCATGCTACAAGATAACGCTAGAATAATTTATATTTTCGGAAAATGTTATATTTTTTGAAGAGATGCCGTAATATTTGATTCCAAATATAACTAATATCCAGTAATACCGAACATGTTTTACAAAATGTTCATAACGAGGCTCAACGAGCTGTAATGGGGGACAACGGAGAAATCTTAATCATATATCCTCAGAGATAACAAATGTGATCACTATTAATATCATTCACATATGATATGTTATTTATTCCTCTCAAATCTCGATAATCTGACAATGGGGTGCCAAGACATTTTCCTCAGAATGGCTCGAAATAGATGATAGCATCTCACAGCCAAACGAATCCGTGAAAATGTCGAAATCTTTGCTAGTTCTGTTTTTTATTTTTGTGTATTATGTATGCTATTTTCTTTGCAGAATGATTTTGTTGTTGTTAATCATTCTGTTGTTTATTCTTATATGCTGCATGAAGCTTTTTCATCCAAAAATAGGTTATGCCGTCAAAACCTGGCGATTTCCAATTGTCTGTATTTCCAATGGCTGCTTTTACTTTGTTTCCGTCGATGATCTTTATTATTATTATTGTTATTATTGCGAATGTTATTCTTACTAATATATTGTTTTCGATTCGTCCACTTATTCATTTTGTAAACAATCATATGAATAAACAGTTATTTATATTTGTAAACTTTAGTGGAACACTTGCCAAGTGCACGTTATATCGCGTTACTTTTTGAATTTTCAAATCTGTTGAACATACTGGGTTTTGGGAAATTTTTCATTATTTGAAGCCTTGTATCTTGGTAATTATGGGGTTATTCAGTGCAAATTATAGGAAATGTATCGCTCTGCAAAAGTGAATCGAATGGAATGAAAAAAAAAAACTAAAACAGTGCAAAAAACTCGCGGTTTCTGCCCCTCCCCAAAATTCCACATGGGTATTTTCTACCATATATTCCGTACATCAAGTTTTAATAACTTGGCATCTATTTGAGGGGAAAAGTATGTGGAGATTGGCTTATTTAGCATGGTCACAAATCAAATTATGAACATATTGAAGTTATCAAATGAAATAACCAAATTTATTCATAATCCACTCGTGCATATCGAATATCGGGGGTTGAAATCGAGCTTCCCGGGGGCGCAGCGTCCATAGCACGCCCCTGGCGATAATTACGCTCCTGCACGTTCACCTATGATTAAATTTCAACGATTTACTCCTAACTGCATTATAGGCACAGCTTTTTTTAATACCGTTTCGGTCGGATGATTCGAGGAGGGAATTGGATTCGAATACTTCGGGGTATTTTGAATATTCAGGGTTTTTGTTGTGCACCAAATCCAAACATTTATTTCCGAATGAACAAAACTCATTTCAGTTTGTCTGTGGGGTATAAAAGAACGAAGGTATTGCTGAACACTGGAGGCAGACGAGGCAGTGCAGAGCTTGAAAAACACAGATCTTATTAGGTTACCCGTCGTTTTGGAAATGGAATTGTAATAACCAAATGCTGCCTGAGGTTATTTCGGAATGGAAGATGTGATGGTGACAGTCTTTCTTTCTATTGAGGTCTTCTTTACTACACTTGGCGCTGAAATACATTTTTTTAAGTATAGTTTCTGTAACAATGTTAGAATGAAAATTCGATGTGGGAAGTTCCGAGCTCGAGTGAGAGGCGAGCGTGAGGAACTACGAACATCGCGAATTTCCATCCTAACCGAGTAATAGACTGTGCTTTCTCCACAATCACAAATTTTACATACGGGGTGTTCATTTCAGTACTTCACACCCTAATTTTCTCGAAATGTGTGTATTTTTTTGAAAAATCCTGAGACACGTCAACAAATGTATCAAAATATGTGTATTGATAGCGGAGCTGTCCCAAAGCACAGTGCTTAGTGCTCGTGAAAGCACTCGAAGCACTTTTGTGCTCTTAAACACTGTCCCTAGCACTTTCCTAATTCGGTGCTTAGTGCTCCAAAGCACTGGAGTGCTCGCGAGCACTAAGCCTTTTTCTATAAAACTTGTCGAAACATGATGAACTTTTCCCACTTGTTGCACAATATACTATTTCGTGGCTTTCAATTTAGATATACAGGGTGTTCATTTCAGGACTTCCCACCCGAATTTTCTCGAAATGTGTGTATTTTTTCAAAAAATCCTGAGACACGTCAACAAATGTATTGAAGGGGACAAGTTTTCATCAGAAAATGAACGCGCCCCCTTTCATCCCCTGCAAGGGGGAGCTACCAACTTCAAAATTTTAAATGCGAAGGGGTATCGAGTAATACCTCATCTTAAAATAATTAAAGTGACGATAGTGTAAAATATTGTAATTTAGGTTTGAAGTAAAAGGGATGAGAACAGTTACAGTTTTTATTTCAATGGTATACGGGGAGCAACCAGATTTTCCTAAATATCTCGACAACGGATCGATCAATTTAAAAAAAAAAACACTGACGTGTAGATATTAAAAAGACCTTTAAGATGAGGTATTACTCGATACCCCTTCGCATTTAAAATTTTGAAGTTGATAGCTCCCCCTTGCAGGGGATGAAAGGGGGCGCGTTCATTTTCTGATGGAAACTTGTCCCCTTCAATACATTTGTTGACGTGTCTCAGGATTTTTTGAAAAAATACACACATTTCGAGAAAATTCGGGTGGGAAGTCCTGAAATGAACACCCTGTATATCTAAATTGAAAGCCACGAAATAGTATATTGCGCAACAAGTGGGAAAAGTTCATCATGTTTCGACAAGTTTTATAGAAAAAGGCTTAGTGCTCGCGAGCACTCCAGTGCTTTGGAGCACTAAGCACCGAATTAGGAAAGTGCTAGGGACAGTGTTTAAGAGCACAAAAGTGCTTCGAGTGCTTTCACGAGCACTAAGCACTGTGCTTTGGGACAGCTCCGCTATCAATACACATATTTTATAACCTGGTATGACTCCTTTGTAAATTTCATTCAATCGTATGAGAATTGATATTATCAATATCATTAACTCTAGATCTAACATTGCCATAATCGAACAATTAGTCTATTGGATACGCTTTATCAACAGTGAAAGTCGATTACTCAGAAGAGAAAGTGAAAATAAGAGATAAGCGTTCCCCCTAACCCCAAGGGGATCTTGTTTCGGAAGATAGATGAGTTATAGATATCGCGACGGCATTGAAACTCACTCCGCGCGATTAACAGAGCAATATAGAGTCTGCGATAATGTGATTTGATTAATTGATCATGTAACGAGAATTGCTTCTCTCCCATCTGACGAAACTATAATGCGTAATCGAATTATGAATTCCGTTTCTCGTCGGAGGAATACTTAATTTTCGTTAAGCGCCGCTTGCTTGGAAGCACTCGATTATTTGGACTGTTTATTGGCTGTTCTCACGATTGTGGGGAGGAGCTAGTTGAGGTTAGGATGATAACTGGTCTAGTTGAAACTAAGATTTGATTTAAAAATTCACTACAATGGTTATTTATTGATTTATTTATTTATTTCAAACAGATAAATCCAATGAGAGAAAATCTAAAAATTATTATAATAGTAACCATTAAGATAAATCAAAAGACAAAAATGAGTGATCATTCAACATTTTGGAAAAAAATTAGGAAAAAATTACAGTACAGAACAGAATCATAAATTATAAGTAGACGTTAACACAGAACACCGAATGTCTTTCAGTGAGTAAGCATATACAGTATCGGAAAGTTTTCATCGCGGGTATGCTGGTTTCATAAGAGGGTAAAGAATAGCTTGATATTATGTTAAGAGAGCATTACAATTTCTCCTCTACTCGCTCGAGGAAGGGATATCAACGTGAGCTGTTAATTCGTCGAACGAGTTAGTAGGGGAGGCGTACAATAGTGCGTCTCTCTTGTCTATGCGGTATTATCATATCATTGCGTTCCTTGTTGCTCGCAAAGATTTGTCTATACCTCCTATGAAAACTTTCCGATACGGTATATCGCACATATCACAAAAACGGTTAAAATAATTGCAAGCGATTGAGATTGGAGATCTTAATGATATATTCGTTCTTGCCTTATCTATGTAAAATGTTTGAAATGTTCTTAAACCAGGGCTGAAGAAGGCATTTTTCAAGCAGAACTTGGGACTGTATCTGACCAGTAAGTTACGTAGAAAAAATTTCGTTAGTAATATTCTTCTGGTCCTCAAAGAAATAAAGTCAAATTCAGTTAAAAGTAGTGAGTAGTCTGCACCATGTTCAGTATAAATTCCCGTTTGTCGGAGCCAAATGTTTGATTGGTCAGAACTAAGAGTAAAACCCAGCTATTTCTTTGGCATGTATAAGTGAGCCTTGTCTCACTAGTCTTAAATCGTTGCATATGGTCCAAAGAGGGTACTGATTCCTGCTTCAGTATAATTATTTCGTATCAACTAAAATATCCATGACTTTCGTATCCTCCGTGAATATCGTAGAAGGGTTATGGAAGTGGGATAAAACACATTTTGGGTACTCAGATACGCACATGTTATATTCGCATGAGGAAGTAGAAGTCTTCAGGAACGATATACACTTTTTCTTTTCCTTCTACTATAATTTTTAGCAAAGTTATGACAAATCTAATTTCCGGCCCTGCCTGAAATGGCAGTGGCGGATTAACGCGAGCCTGAAATTTGATCACGGAATTCAATCAAGTTTTCTGAGAAAACGGGAACGGAAAGTGATACTTTTCCGCACGCGTTAACATTTATTATTAAATATATATTAAACTATACAACCATACTTGGTAACCTTTCTATTTTAACCTTCTGCGACGCAATATTTAAATGTCAGTATAATCCGCAAAAACTAAACAAATCTACTTTTCCGCACTAAGATGTTTTCCCGCACTAAAAAGAGTGACTCTTTCAAAGCTAAAATGAGTGTGGAAAAGTGGATTTTTCCGCACGCTAGTGGAAAAAACCTGTGTTATTAATAACTTACTTCATCCTCGGATAATGACCCTTTCTGCTATGGCAGCCTTCATAGTACTAAATGCGAAATAATGAGTGATGTTATATTTTCGCGTTTCGACAATGGCTATCATTATTTTATGTCGTTAATTTGTCTTACCAAAAGATAATTCGTTTATTGCATAGCTCTCTTTCAACTGAAAATTGTTTTTTGTCAGTGAATCTCTTTTAATTACTGATTGGCAAAATTATTTTGGTCATAAAAAAATATATCAAATAAAAAAAGAGAAACTCCTGTATTTTTACCGTTGATTAAAAAGGTTTTGTATACTAGAGGGTTTACAACTCTGCAATTATGGTCACAGAAAAATGCTGTCTTTTTCCCGTCCCACTAACGCATTCATATTTTCTGTGTCATGTCGGACCGAATGAAACAACCCCGAGATCCCCCATTGCTGTTCTGATATTTTTTGCGACTACAGTCGTTTCATACAATTACGAGATTATTAAAATTCCTACCAGAAATGAGCGGAAAGTACGAACGACCTAATTCAGAATGCATCCATCCTTCAGGGCCTGACATCAGAAAATATCTTTTATACTTCATTGTTCGTGAGTTTTTGTAATTTCGAATGAAAACGGAGTAATTTAAAAATGCATTTACAGTCGGAGTTTGCCGCTACAACCAAAAAAAAAAGTCTCATTTCCGTGTATTCCGCATACAGAATGGAATAACGAGATGGACTTCGCCATCAATAATATTATTTTACTGTGGAGCTGTTTTTATTTCTTTGGGTGTCTTTTCGCTCGGGCTTTATGGTATATTGATGTTTACCAGGATTCGGAATGTTTTCATTAGACATTTTGAAATGCACGTTCGATGAAATTATCTGTTTGACTAATGGATCCTTACATTAGCAAAAACTGAAATTTTAAACGTGTATGAATATATTTTCTGTCATTCGATATTTCCATTTAGAATGCCAAGGTGTAATTTTGATTTTATTTGCATGTTTTAGTGCATCTTTGACGTAAAGTTTATTTGAACCAGCACCCAAAATAATTTTCATTCAGTACCTTACATTACTGTTCTCCACAAAAATAAAACTGTCAACTTACACAAGTTGGTATAACGCCATACCATATATCGAATACCTTTTGTGAACCACGAGTTTTATTATATTTCGAATATATCCACCGTATATAAAATATTCATTTTGTATACGAAGTGAATTAACGTTTATATGCAGTTGTTCATGTTCGTATTTTATGTTATTGTCCCATCCTGGTTTTAAACCATACATTATGAGAAGACCGCTGTGGTGGATACGTCTGGTCAATCAAAAAGTCAAAGAACTATGGAAGCAGGTGCTGTTTGGATGGAAGCTGAATAAAAAACGTTTATATCAAACATGAACATTTCATAGAAGCATACGTTCATCAATTTCGTTTGAAACACCTATTTCATTGGTTAATTTCCAGTTCTTCAAACGTTTTCCGTGAAGGTTGAAACGTGGATTAAATACGTTTATAAATTTTATTTGAAATACGTTACGAAATAAACGTTTAAACAATATTTCAAATAAACGTTTATTTCGCGGACATTTTTTACCATTAAAAACATTCATAATAGCCATATATGAAAGTATGATTCTCTAGTGAAAAACGGTTTCTGAACAGATTTGTTTTACTTGGGTCGGAGGAAGAAATTGACTAGTTGCAATTGGGAAGATTATTTGGGTAAGCAGCAAGCAAAACGTGTACTCTTTCAACACTATACTTCCAATATTTCAACAGTGGTTACTGTCATCTTCAGGGAAGCTACAATTAATAAGCGAATGTATACTAAAATGGAGTGAAGCCCTGTAACAGCTATACTTACTGTGTCTTTGAGGTTGATTGCAAAATGATGTGATGAAAGTGATACATTATCGAATGGGAAACATGAAGTTGATAATAAAATAACATTAAAAGGTCAATAATTAAAATAATTAGTCAATTAATACACATTTTTAAAATTTATATGGATAATTTCCACGTGTGGAAATACTCAGCACGTGTCTATCATCTTGGTTAGGAAACAGACAAATGACATATGTAATTAAAAGAAGAAAATTATGAAATTGAAGTTTGACAGGTAGAGTCCACGATTTGGCCTCTGCTTGTGAGTAAACCAGCCAATTGTACCAACACAGAAGGGCGAGCATATTTGTTATTGAATTGTTAGAAGAATTATTTAATGATTAATTTGAAACATTATTTGACAGTTGTTCTGTCGGTTTTTTATGAATGAGTAATAAATATGAATAAATTTCACTTAAATGATTGAGATCTGTTTTTTTTAATTCAAGCAGTTATCTGATTGAGAGATGAAAGCCATTTCCATGAAAAGTCTCTTAGTAGAGTTAACTTCCTTGGTCAAAATTTCAGTGTTACTATAATTCATAATGTGTCCTGTATTATTTACATGCACATCTTTCAGGATGACATCAGCAATCACTTTTGTGTGATGTAATTCTACATTTAAGAGTTCTTGAAGTTTGACCTATATATGTCTTATCACAATTTGAGCAGGTAATACAATATATATATATATATATAAAATATTGATTCTCAATCAATTCCACACCTAAAAAAAACTCATTTTTCCCCTTACGAGTATGAGTAATCATAAAAATATTCAGTTCCTAAATTGACTCGAATATGAGATCAACATTACCTGTAGAATAAATACCATGCCATGCCAATTAATGACATCACATAGCATGAAAATTGTACTTAATTTTCTTCAGAGATTCCGGTGAAACCCCATGACATATAATTGCGCAAAATGTTTCGTTTCGTTTCGCAGGAAGTGAACATCTTCGATAAACGCTTGTTCGAACGTAACATGCCGTAGAAGCATATAATATTTATGTTTTAATCCAATTACACCCCATCCATGACAATATATTGCCGCCGACATAACTTGATTTCCCCGAGGAAATTAGAAAGTAATTAGTTCGCTCTCGTGCATACGTGAGCGTCGAGCGAGAAAAAAAGGTTAACGCGGCACTTTTTCAGGCTATTCCCGTGGTGTGATGATGTCGATGTGCGGGATATAAACGGGTTAAAAGAACCCATTCCAGTTTTACCGAGCTTATGCATAGATAATTCTCCATATTCCATGGCGCTGCTCGACTGAATCGGTCTCTGAGAGCATTGGCGGGTACACTTCCAGACATTATAAAACAATCTTGTGACCCGACTGCATATTTCAGCAGATCCCATCAGTTCATGAAGAGATTGCCGTCTGCTGCAGTTGGGAAAGCTAGCAAGGTAGCTGACGAACTTCAACAGTTGTATTCAAAATAATCATGCTCAGTCGGGTTGAGGGTCAAACATATCAATCATATCATTATACTTTGAAAGGTCTATTGAATATGAATAATAGCTGTACCAACATCACTAATAATCACTAATATCACTAATAATGACGATTTGATCTCTAAAAATGACAAACTTGAAGTATACTTGAGGTTGACAGTATTGAAGAGGTAGGTATTGTCAGTAATTCTATGTTCTTTGTACTCTATACAATGAATAGTAACTTGAAACGTTATTCCTCTTTTCTAGAAGCAGTTAATAAGTATTATAGGCCAAGCAATAGAGATATTGTCCTTGACAAAAAGACTACCTGGAAGCCGCCTGTGCCATCCCGTGCAGGACAGTCCGTAGTTTATTCCCACCATGTCCTCTACTGGAAAATGCCCTTTTTTAATATGTTATAAGCAATGAACAACAAAAAATTGAGTTTTTTTAGTTTTTTATTGTAAAATGAAAACTATTGAAGCAGTGTTAACGGTGCAAAGGGATGAACTGTAGATAATTGAATTCTAAAGTATGCATTTAACAACTGATGCCGCTCTGTAGGACTCTCTTTACCATAAGATCTGCTCAAGTCAGAATCCAATGAGAGCAGGTAATCTTTAGAAGAAGCGTATTTCAGGAAGACCCCCCCCCCCAGCTTTTTTTTTCTGTATTCCACTATTTTTACTGTCCGTTGCACTCAGTCATTCATTTATTTCACACATTTGACATGAAACTATATGCCTCCGGAGAGAAGGAACTACATCAATCCTTGAGGGTGGTGCAAGAGTAAACGCATATTATCGGTATGAAGTTTGGGATCAACAAATGTTCGTCTGAAAAGAAGATGATGCAAGGAATACGAAGATGATTTCCAATCCGTAGACGAAAGCATCATCATCTTGATGCCGGAGAGACGTATGCTTACCTAGGGGTGGAGAAACGCCACTTCCAAGAGGTAACCATAGTTGAAAACTGTCTCTGCGTCAAGTATCAGCATAAACTCCGACAGATCTGGTCATCAGAACTGTCGGTGGAGAACAAAGTTACTGCAACTGGTCGTCTATCGATTCCGATATTGAGTACTTCTCCTCAGGTCGCTGAGTTACCAGCTACCGGCCACATTCAATTATAACATCAGCAGACATAACATCTATTGTGCTTCCAATTCTTACATTTATTAGGCGAGCAGCGTGTTTTTTTTACATTCCATGTCAAGTTTATCCTACAATGTAGGTAACGAACAACTCACCATATAATATCATTTTGATAAAGTAGGCAAGGGATGAACAAATCACCGTTTTTTACGTTTCCTTCATCCACACCACCACATCCATCATATCCACATCGACCCAATTGTTTCTTTGTCAAATCTCTGCTTTACATCCTTCCGCTTCTTCTTCAATATTCAGACAGATTTCCCATTTATCATTTGCCCCATATTTATAAAGCCTGGAAGAGATTGTGTTGCCGTCTTTTCATTTTTATTGTTTCAATTTCACAACGTGGATTGCAGTCGTTTCGTAAATCTCGTGAACGTAAAATGTTTCATTCTTTGTATAACAGAATTATATAGCAGCGTAGCAAATTGGAGTAGTGATGCAAATGCTCGAATGGAAGGAATATAAAAATATAGTGACGTTCAGGATTTCGATGTAATATATCACCTACATCTTTCAGTTTTCCGCAATGGAGTCTGACAGACATGGGCGGTCATTCAAGGCCTGATTTTAAAACCGTCAGTTGACACGTAGCTTAATGAGTCGGAATAGATTGAAAGGAAAAACCCCCAATGAGCGATTTCCAAATTTTTATGATCTCCTCGCTGGGTTTTCTTAAGGCTTCGTTGGCTTAGATATACAGCATGTCTAAATTTCCTTCTTAATCAGTGTTCTGCCCTATGTGTTACTCTGCATTCTTCTATTGAATTTGGTGATGTTTTTTCCACACATGGTCTACGTGAGGCTTTTATGTTTCTTTATAGTCTCACTGATATGGGTCTCATCGATCGATGTGCGAAATTTCGCAAGGAACTTCACAGATGCAATTCTTGGACGAGGTGGTGGGATTTCCGGGATAGTTTTCACGTGAAAATCCCTCATAGTATCCGGAATTCAAGGAGCTTTTAATGTTGTATTTGTTCCCAATCCTACGAACCTTGTCGGAGATTCTTTTGATGTACGAAAGGTGGACTACCAGTCCCGGTTGTTATTCCTGTGTTGTTTTCAGTGAATGGCTGATTGACCTGATTTCCAATATTTCACCAATAATGACTTCTTATATCAGTCAGTTCCATTTGGAGATATTTTTTGTATCATACTGTACAGAATTATCACAACTTCACTCTGAAACACTTAACACAGTAATTTGTGAAACACAATGAATCGCTATGTTTATTTCGAGTATTCAAATACTCAAATTCTTCAATACTTCACTTGGCTGCGAGTGACACGTCTTATATAGTCGGAAACATTTTCCCCCGTCGTTTCCAAATATTTCTACAATTTTCCATTCGCTTCCAGTCTAGGGATCTTAATGTCGCCGTTTCAACGAACACTCGCGCCACCGTCATTACTGCTATTCTCCACTAGATGGCGCCAGCCATTCTGAAGTCTGAATATTCGTGACAATACAATGAATTTTTCGTATTGAATATGTTCCTGGGTTATAGTTGAGTTGGTTGATTCAATATTTTTAGTGCAGGCAAGGTGTTATTATTTATTTAATAGTACTTTTTTTGAACAAATCTTTATGAGCTTTTTGAGTGCGTGGAAAATGATGACAATATGAAACGTACAATATTTCTATGTAGGCACTCCAAGGAAATTCAGGAAAATCTGAAAAAGATAGTGACATGTCTGATCAAGATATGGGTGATGTAAAATATTTATCGAGGAGCATTTTCAATCAATGGATTCGCTTTGGGAAACGGAAACATCAACTATAATAATAAAAAATACATGCCATTGTTAGTTCGAAAACCATTTCTACCAAGACCAATATCTTCGCGGGAGGTATCTGAGAAAATAAGAGAAAGATCACCACTGAACGGATAAGACACCAACGTATGAAATGAATACAGTGTGTTCTGCTAAAACTCCATCTAATTTTTCAAAACTATTTTTTGATGGAGAGTGAATGCAAAATATTTCAAACCAAATTAATTTATTTGGTACCATACGCCTAAAAAATACTAGGAGGCGGCCCATTTCCAGAAAAAAGTTGAGTATTCGCATAAATGAAAAAGGGGGGGTTGTTTTAATTTTGATGTAAAAAAACGCGAAGTTCCTCTGTATAAAATGCAGAATTTGATTGCAACCCAAAATTTGTTTCTTTGAATAGCTCAAGAAATGACGATTAGGATTAGAATTGTTGTATTTTTTGATACATTCGTGCAACATTTATTGAAAATATTTCTATTTGAGTAATAATACAAAATGAAAAAAATTTAAATGAAATTGTTCCATTATGCATTGAATCCTTTTAAAGAGATGTGTGTTTTTTTTTAATCTTCACCATATTCTTGGAGAAATTTATGAAAAAATAATGGTATTTAAAAAAAAATTGTCTATGCATTAATGGTTAATGACCATATTAGATTCCCAATAGTCTAAATATACTCTGGACGTTCTTGCTATTTGTAATAGTATTGAGTATTGATTGATTCAATATTAATTTATATTAATTTCAATTTGAGATTTTCAGCACTGATATAAGCTAAAAACCAACATTAGTTATACATTCTAGTGAGTAATGGATCAAAATTGATTTTTTTTTTGTTTAAAACTGTTTTCTTTCGTTGACCAGCTGTCGTTTCACTACGAACCGCAGCCCTCAGGAATCGAAGGATAAACGAGGTCCTAACTTTTTACGTGTGATTCCTAAGGGGTTTGGGTTTGAACCCACACGACCGGCAGCTAGAATGATTGAAAGACGGTGATTCTAACCACTTGGTTACCTGGAACAAAAAAATCCATGTTAGAGTAGTATTACTATAATTTTTACCAAAGACCTCTAAACACATCCCAAACACAAAACGTTCCAGATCAAAATGTCCGTCTATAAACCCTTCATTGAGTAGACTAAACGTACCTCAGACTTTCATTTGGAGTTGTTTACAGAAATTCATTAGGTTAACACGGAGCATTATGCAATTAACTTTTGTGTTACTGGAAAAACAAATAACTCTCCCGAGATAGAAAATAGATGCGGAATGGTTAGAGGGGTGTATACATTGTGAATGGTGTAAAGCTTCTAGCATGAATAACAATTAGACAGAAGTTCAAATAATTCGCTTTTGCTCAGTCATGCAAATATAACGAAAAATGGTCCGAGATGAAATTATATCCCGCAACCTTTGTCAATATGAAATTTCTCCACTTGTTTGTGTTTGCAATTGACTGAAACATTTGAATAATTTTAGCTCATGAACATTCCACAATTTCAACTCATATTGAATTAAATATGAGATAATTCATTTTATTTCCTTCAATATCCCTCATTAGCACAGGGTAGGTCTCTGCAGACAGTAACTGCAACAAATGGTTCAATAGACTCTCCATATCAAGGCAGAAGCTGAGACACCGCCCGCAGCCTAGCATTCACTAAACCACGAGCGCCATCTCAACTCCAGCCCCTCAACCAAGGCAAAATTCAAAACTTGTGTGATTAATTCAACCACTAATACAAATAACGAAATCTGCGTTGTTCATAATGAGCTTTTCAAGAGAGACACAAGATGTCCTGCCCTACCAGGACGACGCTAATTGCCATAATCCTATACAATAGGAATAATTGGGTCTATCAGAAAACAACAACTTTCCTGGCTAATACCACGACGAACGTTGAATTACATCTACATACAATTTGGTGGCTTGGGGGGGGCAAACCCCCCTGGCTGCGCCAATGGGTCACTACAGAGAGCTTCGAGGTCATGTGTTCCTGTAGGACTCATCACATCAGTTCTGATATTTGGTAACTCTGATCTTGCGCCGATGATACTCAACTTTATGGCTCCTGCTAATGATGATGATTTTGTAGGATTTTTTATTCGCTTATTGTTTCAATTTCAATTTCTTATAGATTGATCACAATGACAATATTTAAAATTATGTACTCAAAGATGCAATTATTTGTTTATCTCGAAATGTCATATACTTTATTTTCTTCAGAATATTATGAGAATACAACAGAATGACAGTGTTTATATAGCTTGAATAAATAAAGAACTTTATTGTTGGATGACAAGATAGAAAGACGTCACTGCAGTGTATGTCATTCAAAATGAAACGATGAAAATATTAGTATACATATGAAGCAGCAATATCTGGATGACTCCATTTATATGAAGGAGACTTGCGAATGTTAGTACATGGGCTAGTTTCAAGAGCGAGGCAGGAAAATTCTAGAGAAAAACCATGAAATATTCCAGAATCAACAATTTATAGTTTGATAAGACATCATAGTGGTTTCGTTTCTTGGTGACTCTGTTTGGGATACGAATTTTTGAAATTTTGGATTATACCCTTATAGTGAAAAAATCTAACAGATCGTTCTTGACTCAAAAATTTTTTTATCACAATGTCTATATTGAATATTTAAAAAAATCCCACGTTAATTTGGACCTAATTTCACTCACACTATCTTGAAAATATTGACTATTGCCTATGAAAAATTCTTCAACTTTGTATGTTCCACTTCTAGCAAATGAATTTTTAAATTTAAGGTATAACTATATACTCAAATTGCCCTATCAATAACAATTTTTATATTTTTGTAAATAACTATGACCAAGGAGAACGGCCTCCTGCATTCGTCCGGCTAAGATTTCTGCCATATCACGGCAAGCCGGTATGATTTTCAGATTAGAGAGCAGTGTGTTCATCATTCCACCAAGTTACCCTAAGATCAGAACAACCATCTTAACAGAGTGCCTTGGGTAAAGCCTGAGGAGTTCGAAGACTAGTTTTCAATATTTAGTCCGTTTCTGTTCCTTTCAGACGACGTTTGTTTCGCCGGGAGTCAAAAACTTAATGACAATAATCGTCACACTTTGATGGACGAGAAGGACTACATCAGACTTGTTGCCTTGTCTTTGCCTCAGGCTGAGAAATATGCTAATTTTAATCGATTTGGTACTTCTCATCCTCCGCAACGGACTCAATATCTCCCGAAGTATAAGGCGTCTTATCTATACAATACGAGTGACGTAAGTGGTAGTATAACACTCCTAACGCAGAGTCATGTATGTGGCTGAGACCGCATAAGCTTGACAAGCAGACAGCAATTGTATTATGGTCTCAGGAGCCCCATATGACACGCTCTGCATCTATAATCCTGGATCTTTAATACCCATCACGCGACAAAGGTAGACCAGGGTGTTGAAGATACTATCGTCGCAATCCATCATAACTCTCCCGGTATCTGGCTTCAGCCCACTTGACCTGAGGAAAATCATTGTCAATTTTTTTGATAAGCCAAGGTCTTGAAGAAGACCCCAAGCATAGGCTTATTATGAGGTAGCTGCAGGAGTGCTTCAGTTTCCACAGCTCCAATGTAATCTTTTTGCTGAACAAGCTCCTTGTTGGTAGCAGAGTTTGGATCAACCCGTTCAAGTCGAAAACGAGACCAAGTCCATCGGCTGCACAGGCTGCCGCCTTGAGAAGAAATGTTTCGATTCCTGCTTGCTCATGGTCATAAATCAAGCAAAAAACTATATATGTACTCTTGGGCTCCTTCCAGTACCATTCTGTTACGTTGACACTCCAAATTAAAAGTCCACGGCCTCCCTGTTTTCTGGGAAAGTACAAATGTAAAATGGACGATCAAGGATACAAAAGATCCTATAAAAATTGCATCAATTTGCGAATTGTTGCAACTCCCCTTTAGTCCATTTCACCACTCCAAAGGAGAAGAGTAAGATTGGAAGGGCAAACATATTAGTTGTTCTTCTCCGACAGTTCTGATAACCAGATCTGTCGGAGTTAATGCTGATCCTTGTCGTGGTAGATTGTAGATTGTAGGGGGGCCGTACAGGCTGTGCAGCCTCAAAAGCACTTCGACCTAAAAGTTCTTTATGCGTGACCCTTGATTTATTCGGGGCTCGGGATTCCAAGACTTCTTGTGAAGTTTATCAGTTTCCTGGAAGCTAGGTTCCTGATGGCGGTAAGAAGACCGTTCCAGAAACTCAAGCCTCTTGCAGAAAAGCGCTGGGCATTCGCAAAATAACTCTGATTTACCCATCTTATTAAGATGGTACCCCAGTGAGTCCAGTGAGGAGTCCCGTTACCATCTTCAAGTGTTTCTTGTCCAACTCGAGAAGCTGTTTAGCTTCCTTTGGCGATAGACACACTAGTCTTTTCGCTTGTCTTTGTCCTGGCACTTTATTCCAGTGAGATTTCATTAAATCGGTTTCCCAGCGTCGGAACTCTTTTTTTAGGTGGTCGCAACATCTTGGAGCGGCGTTGTTACACCGCAAGGTAATATGTCTTTCCGGCTTCAAGACAATGTAGAATGCTTCCGTTCATGAGCTGGACATCGTCTCCATATTCCTGGCATCTGCTTCTTTTGAAATGAATCGTGGCATCATTATTGTTATTATAATATGGTTATTATTATACAGAGTGGGCCATTGAAAACGAAACAGCGGCTCTGTAGGTCGGCAGAACCGAGTTATATAAAAACGCTCGGACACGTCAACAACATTTTCGAGGGGGACATCGTTCACGATGAAATTCACCCGAAATACATTCCATCCCTCGGAGCTGTGACTGCCACCCCTAAATTTTTAAATGGCAACATATGGCAAGTGATACCTCATTTGAAAGGTATTTTCCTTCTTAATATCAAACAACAAAAATAAATCAATTCCATCGATTCGTTTTCGAGATATAGGAACTTGAACTTGGAAAATCACTTTTTTTTCACTCAATCAATAAAAATAAGATCTAACAATGCAACTGTTTAAAGATAATTATCATTGTCAATGAATTAAATTATCTAACTGTTTACCAACAAATAACATGCAATTCCGTTTCAAATTCTTATTTCATCTTCAATTACTTGATCGAAAAAATGTTAAAGTTCTTGAGAATCGATAAAAAGACGTTTTCTCGAATTCGACTCCAATGCGCGTACAACAAAAACATGTATGCGATAATTTTTTTCGCCAAATCGCAATTTTGGACGTCTGGCAATGTCAAACTGATCGTTGATTGAACGACATTGGAGTGAATTACAGCTGCTGAATATTTCCTCAATAATGGTGTATACGATCGCGAAAAGAGTTGAAATAATAACAAATTTTTTCAAGAATGCTGAGTGCGGTAACCGTACATCTAATTTGTTCAATGAAACGCATCCAGATAAACTTGTTGCTAGAAAATACGTTCTAGAATTAGTGCAAAAGTTTCGTCAAACTGGATCAGTAGCCAACAAGAAACGAGACCCAGAACGTGAATATCCTGTGAGAAATGAACCTGTTGAAGTTGCACTTTTAGGACAAGTTCATGCAGACCCAACATTGAGCACAAGGAAATTGGCAAGTGTTACCAATATTAGTAGAACCAGTATCCGCCGAATCCTGAAACATCATAAACTTCACCCCTACAAAATACATTTGGTACACCAATTGAATGAAGATGATTTTGATAGGCGACAGGAATTTTGTGAAATTATGACTACGAAAATAGATGCTGATGAGAATTTTCTTTTCAACATCTGCTTTTCTGATGAGTCTACATTCTTTTTGAATTCGACTGTGAATCGTCATAATTGTCGTTATTGGTCAGATGCCAATCCACATGTTTTCCACGAAGTCCATACTCAAACTCCCGAAAAACTCAATGTCTGGGCCGGTATTTTTGAGGACCGTTTGATTGGACCAGTATTTCTCGACGGTCACCTGACAGGAGAAACTTATTTGGAATTATTGAATGAATTTGTTTATCCACAATTAGTAGACATCATTGAAAATGACAATCGTTACCATGAAGACCACTTGAAATTGCAACAAGACGGGGCACGTCTCCACATTATGCACAGCCTGTTAGGGCGTTTTTGGATAGAATGTTTCCTGGAAGTTGGATTGGAAGAAGAGGCGCTATGGAGTGGCCAGCCAGATCTCCAGATTTAACCCCACTCGACTTTTTCCTGTGGGGTCACTTGAAAAACAAAATCTATACAACCGAACCAGAATCTCTGGAAGAATTACGACGTAGAATGATTGAAGAATGCCGTCGAATAACGCCGGAAATGCTACGAAATGTGAGGTCTCATTTTGAGCAGAACTTGTACTATTGTATGGAAATGGGTGGTAGACAGTTTGAACATTTAATTCATTGACAATAATAATTATTGCGACAGTTGCTTTATCAGATATTGTTTTTATTGATTGAGTGAATAAAAAGTGATTTTCCAACTTCAAGTTCCTATATCTCGAAAACGAATCGATGGAATTGATTTATTTTTGTTGTTTGATATTAGGAAGGAAAATACCTTTCAAATGAGGTATCACTTGCCATATGTTGCCATTTAAAAATTTAGGGGTGGCAGTCACAGCTCCGAGGAATGGAATGTATTTCGGGTGAATTTCATCGCGAACGATGTCCCCCTCGAAAATGTGGTTGACGTGTCCGAGCGTTTTTATATAACTCGGTTCTGTCGACCTATAGAGCCGCTGTTTCGTTTTCAATGGCCCACTCTGTATATAATTATTCTAAAGAGTAAATTCACAAGAAAATAAACGTTATAAGTAAAAAAACTTGTGAAAATGTGTATTTCACGGCCTAGGGAATATTCTATTTCCTGGCCCCGTACTATATCCTATTCGTCTGTCCCGGTGACCGAGTGAATAACGAGCGTGCACCCTTTGTTCCAGAGCGTGTTCAACGTGTTGGGGGAGACCCTGGCAAGGTTGCAGCAGGACGAGGAAGCCGAGAGATGGTACATGGCCGCTCTGCACGCCCAACCTGACCACGTTCCGGCTCACATCACATACGGGAAGCTGCTCGCAAAAAATGTAAGCACGATGCATGGTGTATTTTTATTTATTAGGTGTGTCGCGCCCGCGGGGGATCGTTTATCATCCGCAATCGGCGACGGAGTGGGTCTGGCGCGGGAACCGGGAAAATGGGAATTTTCGGTCGGGTTTATTGAAAGAAACGATACGGATGAGTTTTAAAAAGAGGGGTTATTTGATATTTTGTATCATGTTTCACCAAATTAGGAGTAACGGGTGCCGGATGCATTTTTAAATTGAAGTTTACGATCTTACTGTGAAGTAAATAGCGTCTTTGTAAAAATATATAATGAATCGTGGCGTTCAGACGAATTAAATTCCAGAATAAAGATTCTCTTTGAACAGGAATCCAATCTACCACCTCTGGATTGCTAGTCTGTGATCTAACTAATTGGGCATCATGGTCCAAAGCAAATTCAATACCACGGTTAGGGAAAGAATGCAAATGGCCCTAAATTCGGTTAGTACATGGATAGATGAAGAGAGCGTAATTATCAGTCCCTCCAAATCAACCATTGTAGAGTTTACTTGCAGAAGGAAGCTAGAGAGCTTAGGATTTCTGACATTCCAAGGTACCCCCATACAGCTGTTAGGGGAAGTCAAAAATCTCGGGGTGATTTTAGACTCGAAACTGACCTGGGACCAACAGCTGACAAAAGTGAAGAAGAAAGCTGAAATGACATTGTTGATGGTCAGGCGGGCACATGGGACAACATGGGGCTTGATATCAAAATGGTATATTGGATATACAACATTGTGGTGAAACCCATAATCACATATGCATCTTTGGTATGGTGGACAAAGATAACACAAAAAATAGCCACGGATGAGTTGAGCAAGGTACAAAGACTTGCATGCCTTAGCATAATGGGAGCTATTTTGTTTTTTGTTTTGCTATGAAAACAACACCAACATCAGCCATGGACTGTTGCACCTCCCACCGATTGACATAACAATCATGGGAGAGGCAAAAATGGAACTTCTAAGGCAACAAAACACGAACAACAGATCGGATCTCAATAAGATAAAGGAGATAATGGGATGCAACATTCTCGAAATGAAACCAATGAACCACATGACTCCCAGGTACTTTTTCAACATTAACTTCGAGGTTATTATACAAGATCAAAGGGAATGAACAGATGACAACAAAAAGCCCAAGAGGCTGAGGTGCAGCTGGCGAAGGTACAGCATCCAGCGAAAAAAAACAATTGAGCCACTGTTGCAAGTGTTATTACTAACATCAATTCACAGAGTAAAGCGGTATTTTCGATAGACAGATGCAACCGTGGGTCCTCGGTGGCTCAGTTTTTTAGAGCACAGACTAGCAATCTAGAGGTCGCAGGTTCAATCCTTGCTCGAGGATTCGATTCCTGCTGTGGGAGAATTTTCTTTCTGGAATTTAAGAGGCACCATCAGCGCGCCATTATGAAAGTCAAATTTTATCATTACACCGCACATGTTGGGTGTATGGGGATATATTTTTCAAGAGCGATAGTGGAGATGACGAAGCATCTGTCCGTGACAAAACTACGTAGCTGGGAGCGCCAATAAGGTAGATAGCTCCTAATCGTAGGATCGGTTTTGCGTAAATACTAAGAATTTCATAAATACATTTTTGCTTCTTCTGGAATCATATATTTTTCTTCTTCAAAATCATCGAAACCAAAACTCAGTTAAGTTCCCGAATTCTCACAAAAGAATTGAATCATTCGCACCAAAAATACAATTGCAAAAAAAAACTGAACGCTCAGAACCGATCCCCATTTTATCAGGGGTATTGTTTGCTCTCAATTTGCCACTTTATACAATATGGGATATTTATAGTTCACGAGCAGTTAATTAGATTGATCAATTTTCCTGGAACATGTAACTTGAATTGCCATAATAATAATCATTCCAAATTTAAAAAATATTACGCTACCAGAACCAGATAATATCTCTTAAAAATTCTAAAAAATATTCATAACGATGTACTGGATCCATTTATATATATTATTAATCTCTGCCTTCCTGCTGGTCAACTTCCACAACAATGGAAAATTTTGAATTTCATTTATGAACTAGTTATTTGGACAATTTTGTTAAGGTACCACCACAGGGAAAACCGCTGAGGATATTTTGCAAAATCGTATCTTATTCCTCTAATACCCAAGTCATTCACGAGTAATGCCATTAATGCCAAACTTATTCCGGGTAATACCAATAATAAAAATATTGAAAAACTTTGGTTTTCTCCTTTCAATCCTGTCCTAATCTTAAGTTTTTGGTCAAGTAGGTACTATTTTGAAGACTTTTTTTTTCTTTTAACAATTATTATGATTTCCACCAATGTTCTCTCATTTCTGAATATTTCCTGTCATTCCCATGTAATACCCGAGTAATACCTCTAATTCTTATCGTTGTTAATGCCTTTCTGATTTAATGAAATTTTTTTTTTTTTAATTTCTAGATCAGCAGGATTACCGAAGCAGAGCAGTGGTTCCGCAAAGCTCAAAGACTAGCTCCGGAGGATCCTAGTGTGTATCATCACTATGGTGAGTATTATTATCCACCAAATATGTTACTGAATCGGGAATTTTTTGCTCAAGTACTAGTATTTTCAACAAACGCCCATGATAATTCTGCTTTAAATGACGTTGAAGCTAATGTTTCTATTAATGCCACAATGATCGGAATATTCGACTTTTTACTGTCGTTAGCTCGCAATACTATTGATACTAATTCTGTCAGAAATCAACAGGATCAAATTGATTGGTGACACCACAAGTTCGCTGGGATCACATTTAATATATCTGACAAGATTTTCTTTAATAGTAGTTTTAGTAGTCGTAGTAGTTGTGACGGCTGCTCCTTGGGCCCTTTTTGCGATCTCCTGGTTTCCTTGTCCATGGTGTTCTCTTAAAGCTCCTTGTTCCTCCTTCATAAGGTCTGCACTAGATCTCTTCAACATATCGGGCCTCATGAATAAACCTTAAGAAAATGCTTCTACTCATTTTTTTGAATCATGCATTTGCTTGATTTCATTCATATCACCAATTGTGTATATTCAAAGTGAGGGTGGTCGTCTATCCATCCATTTCATCACTATTTTGACTACTGTACTGTATCTTTACTGGGTGGCTGTATTAAAGTGGATTCATGAAAGTTATGCTGTATTTGTTTTTCGATTGTTAGGAATAATGATGGGTTAAGTAGTCACGATTAAGTCGTTTTCTTCTTGATGAAACTGAATGCTGCTCTCGGAAAAAAACTTCAGCTGTAGAATTCCTCGTGAAAGTTCTATAATTATTCGTGATTCGTAAAACAAATCACTACTGATCTGTTGAAACTGATTGTTCAATAAATTAGTATTAGTATCTTTGAATAACGTCTGAAGCAATCATCCAAATCCTGGTTTATATTCAATAATTGTACATATGGACCTCTTCCTAAAATACAGTTATGGATGTATTTGTTTCCTCAACTGCTAAATTGATGCCCTCATAAATGTAACGGTTGCTTTCATTCATCTATCTGTCTGGTCGTATTTCTCCTTTTCATAATGCCTACTACAATACATATACTGCTTGTAATACGTGGTCAATAAGGTTTTATATGATATTTCATCGATTACCATGCTTGAAAACCCATCTAAAATGTTATTTGCTCCAGATATATTTCCTCATCAGGATTTGTTAAACAAACAATGCGTCCGGATATCCAATATGCTGATAAAACAGGAAAACATGAGAATTTACTTTCCGCCAAGTTTCCTGAGAGCTTGCGAATAATGTATTTCCAATAAAGCATTGAATGGGAAAAATATAATCGACGTTATTTTGAGAATTCAGGTGTTTAAGAAAGGTAGAACACAATAAACATGGAAGAGCTTTTTCAGGAAAATGTTGCTATCGAATTATTTCAACAAATTAAAATATCTTCGATCCCAATGATGTAAGAGACATATATATTGTTATGATTAGAGTTGTATGTTGGAGTATTGAAGTACATATCAGAGTAAAAATATATGCGAAATGCTTCACCTAAATTTGAAAAGTCTCATCTTCACCTACAACATCAAAAACTACAAACCAGTCGAAACGGCAAAAACATCAGCATTCGAACAATAACGTTGGTTATGATTAGATGCCCGTTCCACATAAAAACAGCTTAAATTTCATACCTGGAAAATATATAGCAGGAAAGTGGCAAATATTAGTATATTGAAATATGAGTGGATGAAAAGGTCTTTCAAAACACGCCCGTTTTTTCGAGCAAATCTAATTTGTAAATTAAGTAGATTTTCCAAAATTGCATAAAGTTCCTGATCGTGTAATATTTTCACTTATAATTGCACGAGTGGTTTGTATTTTATCCGGTAAATTTGGGTTGTTTAATGAGAAACTGTTTCCTAGCAATTTTTAGGTTGACAGTCAAATTGCTAAAGGAAACAGTTTAGAATTCGAACAACACAAATTTACCCGATATCAATACAAACCTCGAGCGTAATTCGGCAGGAAAATTTAATGAATAAGAAATTCAGAAACATATCAGTTAAAAAACCACTAGTGTATTTGTCGCTGTAAAAGTTGAAGCTAACTTTTGGCGCTGTCAAAGTGACAATAATTGCACTGTGGCATATGATTTTTTATACATGAGTTAAATTGTCACACTCAAATGTTTTGTTTGTCCCCCCATCAGCTGATGACCGCCATGTTGTGACGTCTGATGACAGCGCTATATTGAGACCTGACATCTGTTACAAATAGTCATAAAAAAGATAATTACAATGACCAACAAAGATTATATCAATACTTCAATTATTGACCGGACTATTTGTTATATCGAATTCAATTCGTTTCCTGGATATAAATCAAATTGTCATTTTCCAGAATAAAATGGAGATTATTCATATTCTTCTCTGTATATCGACGTTGCAGCTTCAAAGTAGAAATTGATATCATATTTTTCCGAGATATTTCCCATAACCGAAATTGAGATGTAAATCTCCAAGGGTGAATAATACACTGTATAATATATCAGGGTGAATAACAATGGAACAACACTTCTCCATTTGTGCCCGAATTTTTACTGCTCCGAATAACACTGGAGAGGCTATTTCATTGTTGCAGAACCGATACAGTGTGGAGTGGAGTTGTGCGACTTCTATGCTTCCATGAGTGCGATTTGACAGTTATAAATCATTTCGCCAGTTATGTAGATTTCGTTTTAGTGAAATGAAGCTGTTATGAGCTTTGTTATCCTGAATTGAGGCGGGAAATGCACTCACTCATTTATCATTACGAGATAAGAGGAGTTCATTAGCATTGCTGGGACTCTGGCACGTCATTTGAGTCGTGGCAAAAACTTCGATTTGATGAATGTACATTCATCGAATTATGAATAAGTTATTACAATGAAAAAGAGTTTTTATTAAAAATTCGAGACAAATCAATTATTGCCTTCCAGTAAAAATATATGAAAAAATTCATCTAGACGCATTTCATCTTGAATAAATTGCATTATCCGATTTATTTACTATAATCCAGTAACTTTTTACATCATACCATGCTTCAAATTCGGTAGTTCTGATTTTTTGCAGGCTTGTTTATGATGTTGACCCATTGAATAATTGACCTCGAGCGCCGAACGCACTTTGTCAAAAATTGAAAAAACTGCGAAAAACTCGTTTAACATCGATTATAACTAGTTTTAAAAGATTAATTTTTGAAATAAATTTCTTGGGGCGTTTTCAAATTTACTACAATATGATACCAGAACTGTCTCTGTAGACCCAATAGTTTCCGAGATTAGGTCTTTCAAAGTTTATTATTTTTTTCGAATTTCGAATCTGAATGAATTTCCTATTAACTCTTTAAAAGCTGTTTAAGAGATCATGTTGCTGTACACGCACATTGTTGCCCAATAATGGGCCGACAGCTCAGTAAGGTCCAGAGGTGAAACCTGTTTAGTTATGGTGGGTTCAATTAGAAAGGACTTTCGGACAGTTCACGTCTGACCGACAAACATACTTCGGATGCAGGCATTTTCTTCCCAGGCAGGAAGATGTACAAGACAACAGGATCTGGGAAGATACGCAACATTTTTTCAAGCTGAAGGGTTCACCAGAGAAAATAGTTCATTTCTATTCAGATATTAAAGGCAGCACTCAGATTCAACTTAAATCAAGCTAGAGCACTCATAAGAAACCAGTCAAAACGGAATAAGTTGAGTGAATATAGTTTCTTAGCCATGGGAAAGTGACAGAGGGGTGTGCCGAAATGAACTGAGTGAGTGAGAGCACATCTAGGGGTCACTACGTGGCACGACAATGACTCTCGGGTGTCGCCAATTACACCAGAAATACTTTTAGGCGAAGGGGCATATGATCTTTCCTATGAGAATATCTGCCATGGAATACGGTTCGCTGTCTCTATTTGAAACTGCATTTATCATTCCCATTCAATACAAAACGCTTCCTCTTTCCGTTGCTCTTGCCCAGAACACTCGGGTCACTCCATTGTTGTGGACAGCATAAAACTCCAGCCTGTGACGTATTCAAGCGCTGGATAATACGCTTATGAGAAAAGTATAACAACACCGAGTGAAATATCCATTGTTGCCTTCACAGATATCTCTACGGTGTTATAAACCATTCATCGAAGGATTTCCGACAGGAATTGAATATACCAGATTCAACCGAAGCTGTGGCTTGGTATTCCTCAACAAAGCCGAAGAGACAACAAAGTGCAAGAAACAATGCTGATATACAGAGTTGCCGCTATGTTTGGAATCATTCGATTATTTCTTAAAACTAGCGAGAAGTATGATGTACAAAAATTCTATGATTTTTTAATGATAATAAATCTATCACGCAGTAATGGCTTACTTCACCAATTCATTTATTTTCTCAATGCAAAAGTTAGGTTATTATGCTATCAGATTATAGTCATCACAATGGAAGTAATGGAGGAAATGAATGGAACTGGATGGAGAGAGTTTGGTGAACATTTTCGTGAAGTAAATCTAGCATGATATAGAGTCTGTTTATTTGCATTGTCGGTGATTATATCTAAATTAAACTAAGTTGATGATAAATAATTATTACACAATATTTTCGTGAAACGTAGATTCGAGAATTTAGCTCAAATGTTATGAGCGTGGTCGTAAGTCTTAGATAATCCATGAGAATCATATGATTGAACAGAGATAAAATATGTTCGAATTTTATTTCTGAAGTATTCACCTCAGCTATCCCTTTCAGTTTTGGACTTTCAAGAAGGTAATGGAGAAAAACAAATAATTTTTGTTTGTTTCTCATCACTTCTCATGACCTTATGACGTTACAACGCATATGTGCATCTCTATTCATATTGGGTGGTGTGTATATATGTTTTCCCGTGACACTGTTAATTATTTGAAACGTTTGTTCGAAGACGAATGGTTTGAATTCGAAATTTGAAATTCGAAATTCGAAAATTCGAAAATTCGAAAATTCGAGTAAAGTACAAATCGCTGCTCACTGTTAGATTTAAAATAAACTTGTCGAAAACCGAAGAAGGTTACTTGAGATCATTCCTAAAATGAGACATTACTTCCGGCAAAAATTACTACATATTAGGCAGTGCTGTATTTGGAAAAACCATGGAAAAAATTTAAAAAACAACGTAAATTGAAATTATTTTCTGAATGAAAGGGGTGGTAAGGCGTGACAAATTAAATTTTTAACTCAGATTTCTGCAATCTCACTATTTTCAACGAGTATCTTGTAGCTATCTAAACGGCAAAGACGGATTTGCTGTTCAGTTGCACTAAATGGTGAAATGTTCCATTTATTTCCTAAGGGCAACTTGATGTTATTGTACTGTCAGATTTTAGTTATTTCACTGGATGAATATGGAAGAGTATGGTGAACATTTATTGGACGTGAATCTGAAATGATACGGAATCAGTTCATTCGCGTTGTCGTTGATTATATTGAAACCTCATTTTTGTGGTTGAGAACTATTGAGTTACGATATCCGCAGGAAATATAGATCTGAATATCCTTCTTGAATGCAATAGGTGTGAGAGACGAACATTTTGGAGTCTTGAGTCGTAACAATGAACGAAAAATGATGAAATTTATTTTTCTTATCTTGACAAACCTATTTGCCTCTTCAAAATGATAATATTAAGGCTCGAGATGTACAACGAGATAATGAGTCGTTTCATGAAAAGAGAATGGGTTATTGAATTATTTCAAAATAAACGTATTATGTCATGTTTATTAACTTCCATTGTGGGATTTTGTAACAATGATTACTCACTGTAACGAGGGAAATATTATATTTTCCAACTTGCAGCGAACATATTTTGTATATTTGCGGACTGATTCTCTTCGTAACTGATCATTATCTATATCGAAGTTCTTTCTGGCATTTTCTGTATTCCGACGTCTTCTCTTCGAAAATAATTGCTCGGATCAATATCGTCGAGTGTTCCGACAACAACAATAAAACAAATCTCACCGAAACAAATTCCTGTGACTTCGCCGCTTCGAGGGGTATCCAACTAATGCCTCGTAACGATCCCGATGTCGAGCTACGGTCGAGGACGCTCCCGTTAACAGGCACAACATTCCCGCAGAGACCCTACAGCATCTTTGAAGAGGTATTGCAGCGTTCGAGAAGATTCCTCACGTGCTACACTTGCAAATTCATGCAAATTGGTCGCTTTTATTCCGGTAAAAAACGACTGCGACAACACTCCGCCGCGTGAATTCGGAGGACGGTGCCCGATCCTGTAGGATCCTGAATGTTTCCTGTTGACGCTAATGGCAGGAGCCTTTATAGGGTGATGAAAGGAGTTTTGAGATAACTTCGGGGTAGAATTGATCCAGGTTTTGTAAAAACTATAATTTATTCATCCTCTCTTCATTGCAAGGATGCATAGCTAATTGGGATACTCACTAAAAATTGAAATGATTCTATTACCCTCAGTGGAATAAAACAAATATGCCTGGTACGGCAGGATATCTAGTTTCTAAAACGAATAACTTCGTTAGTGTGAAACCAAATGGATAACTGGACGCCATTTGCCTCAAACTCATAGTTTAAGAGCTGGTAACTACTCTGACAAACGTGCCGGATATTACAAGGATGACCCTTTGTGTGTACTTAATAGGAAATCAGTTAGGTGAAAAATGCGCGAGGACGATTAATAAACTTGACGTTCCGTTCGCCGTTGCCGTTTGCGTTCACTGTTCAGTTTTCAGTTCAATACACTGGAATGCATAAGCGACGTTGACTATTGTGTATTGCGTTAATGCCAACGTCAAGGCCAATGGCGAACGGCGAGACAATATTCAATAACAGTTCAGGAGACAATAATAACGACCTTAATTAATATTTAGCTGTTTTCACTTATTGTTTTCATTTTCAACCGTCTTGATCACCCTTTTACTGGCCATACCACACTGATGAAGGCCAAGAATCCAGAAAAACGTACCTGCAGTTGCTTTCCCAACAGAGGGCAAATTTGTTTCCTTCCGTATACTTCCATTTCAATTCTCTTTTTCTTCTGATATGATAATACTACACTTCTCCATTTTTACTCGTCCTCTGTTATGACCTGGATTTCAAGCTAATCGCAACGTATTCCAGACGAGTATAGCTTCAATTCTGTCATGAGTACAGTAAATGACAGCAAATCTCTTTTATAGCGAACGAAATTGAGACAAAGCTAGCGAACGCCAGAGAAAAAGGAAACCTCGGCGATATCACATACGAAATACATATCTCACAATAAGAAAATTGCTTCAGGAATAGCCCACTTAGGCAAATATTATCTGCGCTTGAAAATTTAACAGCCGTGTGTCTGAGTCCTTTTTAATGCTCGTATCCATATATTTGCGGAGAGAATCAAGTTAATGGAGCATGGACATGGTCGCACACAGGGTTGCTGATGTAAGAATATGCGATTGCTGGTGAAAGCAGGATGGATACTGTATGATATTTTCTGTATCATCAATATTTATCTTCTTTTTCTGTATTGTTTCAATGTAATTTCGCCTTTTTTATGTTTTGCAACTCAGGAAATGTAGATTTGTTCAGTTGTATATTTTCTATTTCATCTTGTGCAAACAGTACAAAAACTTGAATACAAAAATAAAATCTGCACCAAATGTCAGAACATTCGAAAATAGACTGAAAGAATTCCCAATTCAAAAGTGCTGCTACTCACTAGACAAATTTTCATGTTTGTGATATTTTTGAATAAACAGAGTAACTCATTTAAAATGAACCGATTGGAATGATTTTTTTTCCGATGGGTAGACATTCAAAAAGTTCATTTTTCAAGGTCAAAAATCTAAAAGAATTTTTAGTAGTTTTAAAAAAAACTGACTACACCACTGGATTCATGTTCAGTTTCGAAACTACCTGTTAACGCGTTCGATAATAAAAGAGCTACAGGGAAATTATATTTGAAAATGATGCTGTTAAATAAACAATCAGTTCAATCTCAGATAGATTATCAAAATTCTTCCTACAGCACCGGATTTAGAAAGTTTGGAAATATCACTGACCAGAATTTCATGGCAATCTGATCTGAAATATATATTGTTTAATGGAATTTCAGGAAAATTTTATTTTATTATTTTACATATTTTTATTTATTAACAGGATTCAATAAAATTCAAAAAGATATATTCTGAAATATCCTATATACAAGAATTTTGAAAAAGTTTTCCTTAAATTGTAATGTGTAAAGGAAACTGACGAAGGAAATGTTGTAATAGGTGTATTGATTTGTGGGCCTGAAAAGACTTTTTGAAACTGCCTATAGGGATAATTTCAGATCAAAATGTGAAAAATATTGGATACAGAAAAATGTCCCTAACTGGATAAAAAATAACCTCGCAGATGGATATCAGAAAAAAAAAGTTAGCGGGCAATGCTCAGATGAACCTGAGACTCATTATGGAGTTTTGCAGGGTAATGTATTAGGACCGTTTAGCATTAGGTCACGACCCCTGCCGGGAAATATTTGAATCTGTCGAGTATGTGCTAGCACGTGCTAATCGGCAGCTTTTTGTTTGTGTACAAATTAACCTGTAAATATCACAGTTATTATTTCCTTCGATATTTTAATAACACTTTAATCTTACACTTGAGGGATATGAAAAACCACTCGAGGGAATTACGATAATAACTCAAACACGATAAAATTGAAGGAATCTATAAATGATGATGATTTTATATTTTCACATAAAGAAATGTTAACAAACAGACACTGCCTAATTCGCCATTTTCCTAGCGATATTAGCGACCCCATCGGTCGATTTACTCTCCCATTATCTTACTAATTTTTTTCCAATTTTACATATCCAAGAATTAAAATAATAGTGAAATGTATTTTTCAGTCCATCCAATATGAAGGTTTTTTTCAATAGTTATATTTCTTGTCAAAAGAAATGGAAAGTCGAGGCCCTTCCATCACCCGCACCTTTCATAAATCGAAGAATCCCTTTCAATGTGCTACATAAAAAACCTCTTTCCGGTAATCACCCCCGCCATTACTGAAACATGCAGGCTCGCAGGATTTTATATTTCTATATAACCGGAGTCGTTTTTATTGCAGGAGAGTTCTTGGCATCTCGGCGAAGATACAAAGAGGCGGCGAATCTCTATGAGAGAGCGGCTGAATTGCGACCGGAAGATCACGAGTTGGCCGTGGCCGCGGCAACCGCGATGCGACAGGCTGTCAGATATCAGGATGCTGAGACTTGGTACAGAAAAGCTGTCTCCATCAAGCCGGCGGTGAGTACAGGCGATTATCTTTTCTTCACTCGGTCGGGGTGGATCGAATCGTTTGATCTATAAAATATCGAAAAAAAATTGGGAAATAATGGATGCGTCGATGGTGCTAGCTGATTGAAAGCTTTTTATTCACTGAATCGTTCGATATCTGTGTTCTTTACTCATTAAAAGAGAGACTTTTATCGGACACATGAATCAGTACAAAAAATTTAAATGAATAAAGTTACGTCTACGCAGATATGAATATAGAGTTGCCCAAGTTTTGATTGAAAGTTTGATTTTATGAAGGAAATTCGAGTTTTTGTCATGGTCTTTTTGGGTTTTCAACCTGACACAGTCATAAAATGGAAAATATAAAATCAAGGAAATATTAACCAGTGTTGAAGGTCAAATGAATAAATTCAATAATAATACATTATTGATTCCAAGAAACATTTCTGTTTATAGAGAGACATAAAAAAATAATACATTCAATAATAACAGTACTACTTATGAAACACAAATTAAAGAAGAAATTGATAGAAATTAACATAATGTATCTCAAAGTTTTAAAACTGAAAATGATGGAATCAGAAAAGATTTATTATTTTTTCTAAACTCAACTCATTAAATGTTTTTTTAAATTAATTTTAAATCGGATTTTACCATAATTTTTCAATTCATTGGAAAATTCATTGGAAAATTTTATTCCATTACATAGTATTGATTTTTGACCAATGTTTGTCTTAATTTTATTCATTGTTATATTATTGGAATATCTGGTTGAATAGTTATGTTGATCACTGTTGATTTCGAATATTAAATTAGAATGTTTCATATTATTTTCAAGTAAATGAATGGAGGTACACAATTTTATTTTATATAAATACATAAAGTCTCTCTCTTTCTATCTCTCCCTCTCTCTTTCTCTCTCTCTCTCTCTCTCTCTGTGTGTAAAATATATTTTCCCTCTCTTGCCTCTCAAGCTTTAAACATCAAGAATCACCAGAATATCTCTATCTTGAATCTGTAGTTCATTCAGTTTTTCTATGAAATTTCTTGAAAAAATACTCCGAGCTTCATCCCCAACAGTTTGGTATGTGAGACCTATTGTGTACCTACTTTGGAAATATTTAGATCCCAATATTTCTTGTTTTTGAACATAAAATTACATTTTCGGGTTATATTTTACGTTCGCCTCAATATATAAATCTTTCCAAAATCTTTCTCCAGTTTCTGAAAGTGATTTTTTTAACTCCTGATTTGAAGATGATATCAGTCTAATAGACCATACATATGTACGGGGTTAATCCTGAGCGTTTCATATTCATATATCTTTGAAAAGTTTATGGTGCATTCTCTAGTCCAAGGAGCATTTCAACAAAGTCAAGTTTCCCTTCTGCCACACTGTCCTTGAAAGTTTGAGGCAAATATCTATCAGAGAACAACTACTTCCCTCTTCGAGCATTGAATTACATCTGACATCCATTTGTGCAATGTTCCTCCAGAAGGACACAATTGCAAGTACTCATTGCAGTTAAGCATTGATTAATATCCTATATTGGCCGGGAATGATCACCTGCAGACATGTCATTTCTCGCTCATCAAGGATGAGTCAGATCTATTCTTGGGAAAAGTAGTTGTTGTCTGGCAGATATTTGCGTGAAATTTTCCACTTTGTGGGATAGTGTGGAGAGAAAGTCGAAACTTTGTCGAAAGTTTTCGTTTCATTTCAGAAATTATCTGTTTTCGAATAAGTATTAAAAATATTTGGATTTGTGCCCTCCGTTGAAAAAAAAACTGTATTATTAAAAAGTTGAGGCCACATTCTCAGTTGAGAGCCAGGCAAATCATCAATACCAGATCTCATCAACTACGAGATAATTGACTACTCCGCACGGAAAATATTTCTTTATGACATATCAGGCTTGAAATGATATTAAAGAATATACTAGGAGGAGAGACGACATCTAAGTTTGAAAATTTCAACCCTGTCAAGGTATGATAGCGATCCACTCGCCTACATAAAGATTAAAGCTGATATGGAGAGGGAAAGGGAAGCATATCAAACATTGGAGGTCAAAAGACGCAAGAACATATAGAGTAGGTTCCTGCCGTGATACTAAAATGCAAATTTTCCCAACCATACAATAAATCTCTAGTAATCCAGACACTGTATCAATTTCCCAATTGTTCGATATCTCTACCCCAATTTAATCACTGAACACCAATTCGGTCGGAAATATACACATCTAGGTTGTGTTAAACTCCCAGAACTGTGAGTGAGATTTCCTGATCCTCTTCGCACGGTTTCCCGATCCGCAAATCCCCTGTATATACCCGGAGTTTGGACGACTAAATAATGCAGTTGAATCTGGGTTCGATAACGAAGAAATAAATCGGCTTCGATTAGGGTTGAATCACACTACGGCGCGCGGAACCGGAAAATCATGCCACGCCGACTTGGAATGAATTCGGAGCGGCCATACCAGTTATTGTCTACAGAGACCTACCCTATACTGATGAGGGCAAGAACCCAGAAATCGATCTATAGGTGGTCCAAATGTTCCAATGAACATTTCCATGCAACTAGCAATTGCGGAGACATCCTGATAGGACTCTGCACGGAAATTCATCAGATGTAATTCAACGTTCGTCGTGGTATTAGCCAGGAAAGTAGTTGTTTTCTGATGGATTTTTGACCCAAATATATTCCTATATTGAATAGAAAAATGGCAGTGAACATCCTGGTATGGTGTCAACATATGCAGGTCGCTGGATTTGTGGAAATTCAACGGGTAGCTCTGGTTTTCATCCAGCTAGCCACATAGCCGCAAAAATGTATTTGATATCTGGAACCGATTATAGCTGTGCATGCTCTAATAGTGCCTCGAAAAAGGCTAGAGCCGAAAATACGCTTTATTGAGACTTGACGAAGTCTCAAAACCGAAGATGTGTGTTAGTCACGAATTATTTAATATTTGGTTTTTGTTCCCAACGAAGAAACATCAAGTACATAATACCAGGCCTTAGATTCCAAATAATTTAAGGAAAAAAATACTAAGCTAAAGTCAAACCGACAACTAGAAATATCTGAGCCCTTATAGGGCTATCAGGTAGCTCCACACCCTGCCAAGCCTGCGGTGAGAGTGATGATAATAAATGAAATGCGATTTAATTTATAAGAGATCGGTCGGCCAATAGGTAACCACTCCGCTAGTGGGCGGGGCCTATTGGACTTCGCGGTCCTGATGTACTCTCTTGAGTAACAGAATTATTATTATTTTTGAAATAATATTTTCAACGGGAATATTTACAATGAAACAACCAATTTGAAAATTACTATTTCGGCGAGTTATGACAATGGCAGGACATCTAGTTTCTAATTTGATAAGCAGCTCATTGTTAAGTAATAGATTTCTTTCTGTTATATATTGGAGGCTGAAGGACGCAAAAACATATATAGAATCATTACGTGCCGTGAACATAATATGCAAATTTTCACAAGTATACCAATAAATCTCTAGTGGATGGATGCACTGTATCAAATTCCCAATTGTTCGATATATCTTACCCAATTCAATCACTCAACACCAATTCTGTTGGAAATATACACATCCAGCTTATGTTAAATTCCGAGAACTGTGCGTAAGAATTCTTGATTCTCTTTGCACGGTTTCTCGATCCGCAAATCCCCTGTATACACCCAGACGACTAAATAATGCAGCCGAATCCGGGTTCGATGACGGAGAAATGAATCGGCTTCGATTAAAGTAAATTTCCTCAGTCGGAACCAACTTTTTCAATTTCCGTCGGAACTCTTTAACCTCAGCGTAAATAGACGTTGAGTCGTTACCACTCGGCAATTCCACAAAATTATTCCGAAGCGATTTAGCTATGGAAGCATACTCAAAAGCAGTTACTGAATTTGAATCGAATTGTTCAATTTCGAATAGAAACTTGAAGTATTTCGCTGGAATTATATCGTCCCGTTCAGTAACGATACAGGAGTATGCATTAAAAATCGGATATTAGATATAGAGCAGAAGCAGAATAGAATATTCTGTGACAAGGTTAGAATGAAAAATTGGATGCGATTGGGAAGTTCCGAGCGTAAGCTGAAAGCGAGCGCGAGGAACCACGAGCATAACGAATTTTCATTCTAACCGAGTAACAGACTGTGCTTTCTCCACAACCACAAATTTCACATTCAATGAAATGGAAAGCCAATGAAAAATTACCCGCTCTCACTGAGCGGATGCTCAGCCTTTGCGCGCCTGAACTCCCTTATATCTGACATGAGTTGGATTTAACTGACTTGTAACTTTTACTGTGCATGATGCTTTCCTGAAACTGGCTGAAGGCCCTATTGCTGTGGCTGATGGCCCTAGCTTGTCTGACTGGATTTCCTGAAACATAAAAAGGAAAATATTATTAGTCATCGTGTGCTGTACCCTTACTGAAGTAGACGTCTTCGGGTGTCGTTGATAAAAATATCGTCATCATGCACCCCCTTAAGTTGAGGCCCGGAAGGAGGAGCTCCCCAGCACTTTACGTGCTCGAACGCTCCCTCCCCCCTTCCAACGCCACCGCTCTCACTGAGCGGATCCTCATCATGTTGATTGGCGATCAGCAGAATACAATCTGATCGTTTGATATGGAGTGCTTGGCTTCTGTGCGCCTGAAGCTCCCTTATATCTGACATGAGTTGACATTTGAATAACAATGACTTTATGTGCATGATGCCTCCTGAAACGAGGCGGAAGGCCCTAATAGCCTGGGCTGAAGGCCCTGGTTTATTGATGATTCTACTAAAAATATCTGGGTCGGTCCTGGTAGACGCTGGTGTTGCCGGAGCTTTTGCCTTTGTCTTATTTCTTCAAGGGTGTCATTGTTTGTCTGGTTGACTGGTTTTCTGTACTTATCTCTGTCTGTGTCGTCTTTGTCTCATCTGATTTCGAGTAGGTCGGTCATTATGGGGTTTGGATGATTACCCACTCTCCCAAGTGTTGTCGAGTACGTCTATGTGTAGGGTGTCTATGTAGTCCGGTGGTATGTATAGGTCTCGTTGTATATACCGGTTTGGCATATATCTTGGTGCGTCTGTCGCCATTTTCAGGCACAGGTTACCCCTAGGTATACAGCTTCTTCTACCCAAGGGATTTGTTGGCAAGATCACTGGTGGGCGGGGCCTGCGTATTTGGAAGAGATATGATTCTTGGAATAATACTGTAATAAAAATCTAAACAACCAATTAAAAAATCAGTGTTTCTGGGAGGTTATGACAATAGGTACCAAGTTATAATCACTTTGCTCCAGTGATATTTTTTTAAAAGAGAACTGTTCGAAGATTAGTGATTTGATCATATCCATAGCCCTCTGGATTAAACAGAGAATTTCAAATAAAAAAAGTATTATCACAAAAGTGACAAGTAACAGATGTCACATAGTTGACAAAACAAGTGAAAATATACCTCGTGTCCCATTTAAAAATCGAAAATTTATATCAGTTCCAGTGACACCGGAAATTGCATGAAGCATGACTCATTCGTCAAAAAACGCAGGTCATGTACAAGTCCTTCAAAATCCATTTCGTATCTGAGAAACCAAGCAAGTTATTGGGTCGGTCCCCTTTCCGTGGACACCCGGTATACAAAAGATTGATGTATTGTATTGTTTCTTCCGATTTCCATTCCATAACTTCCATTGAAATATAATGCCAATTCAATTATTTTTCCTTTGATATCGCGTGCATCTCTCATTCCGACCCTTGACATACTGCAGTCACAGAGGCTTGTTGTACTTCACCTGATGTTTTATTTACACATTTCTCTTTTTCCTTCTATGCAGTACAGTTCAATGTCGGTCTAGTTTCCCGTCCGGAATATGTCATGTCACCTACGATTCAGTGCCTCGAATTCGCACATTACATGGTTCGCTGTTTATGAAACTCTCTCGCGGAGTTTGCAGTGTGAGTTGCCTCGAAACAGTGCCATTTTCAACAGGTGTTTCTTCTGAGAAGCATGCCCCAACTGTCGTTTCGGAAATTTCGTAATATCGACGTTGTTCGTCAAGAAGCTAATCTTCAGAAATGTCTGCCAGGTTGATACGTTCCTCCACGACTTCATTGGAATCTGTACGTGATTGTATCAGAACAGGATTCCATGAAATCTGCTTGAATAGGTCTTGCGGTTCTCAGAATAAATGTTCATCTAACAGATTAAAAAAGGCTCTTACCATATGGTAACGCTAGCCGATTAATGGATACAAAATATTTCAAAAATTCAAAAAAGAAAAAAATCTGGACACAATTTTTATTGGCAAATATATTTATAAACTGTCTATTATGGAATATGTAGTTATAATCCTACACATACGTCAATATCTCACTTTTTGCAGATTGTGCGAATACTTGAACAACATTCTTCCTCAGCACATCTTCGACTTTTCTCTCTTGGTATCGCTACTAACAACTGATCAAGCTTTTCATTGCGTATATATCATTTTACTTATATTCGAGCATATACTTGATGTCTTCGAGCAAGATTTGGGCAGTGCAGACCCAAAGAACACCTAGGAAGCTAGGCTTAGAGGAGGACAGCACCTGCAGATCCTGTGGGGAACATCCAGAAACACCCCACAATAAAAAATTGAATATACTGGGATCACACCAGCTGACTGTGGGAGAAATACCACAAGTAGACCTCCTCAAAATTCTAAAATTCCTGAAGGAATTGAGGCTTGAAGGGCTGCTGGGAACAAGAACACCTTGTGATAGCAGAAGAAGATGGGGCACAATAGATCTAATCAGGTCGCAGGGCATCAGTCTCCATCCATACTTACTAATACCAATAACAATAATTTACTTGATTTTGAAATAGAAGTTCTGCCAGGCTCCATTTCCATGATCTAATATATCTGGATAAAAATTTGGACAACTTCTAGTCTGAATTTCTTCATTGAATCTGACCTCCACCCCCGATACAACTGTTATATTGACTGAAACATGGATGGTCATATTACTTGAATTATTTTTTTATCTTGTCGACATTATCATTTCACAATGAAAGCAGGATTTATGCCATGACACGCACGTGGAATCAATCTGAAATTACCATGTTATTTTCCATCCATTTCTCCAGCATCACTCCGTCTCCTTTGTCAATTGTTGCAACAAACTCCTGGTACATTTGAAATTTTTTTAAATCCTTGGATCTCACGAAATGTGGTGACAATTATGGGCTTGCCTCTGGAGAACTGTTTGCACAAGTGTTTCCTGCAGTATCTGAATCAAGAACTCACCAAAATCTAATTTTCATTACATCCATTACCGAACGTAATTTCCAAATTTTTTTGAAAATGTGTGGTTGATGGGTATGTATCATCCGTACACTGTAAATACCTTTCTTAGAATTTGTCCAAGACGGTCCTGAATCATTGCAATAAATGAAACATTTTTTGTCTCTTTTCGAGTCCCAATAAAAATCTTTTCTGGGTAATTCATTATAACCAGTCAAAACTGAAATGACAATTTGGCATTTCATTTATTTATTGGAAAGTTACGCGCGGAACCGCCCTTGCAGAAAGTGCAAAGCAAACAGCATCATAAATGACGTGCCAGGAACGAAAGCTTCAGATTCAATTGATACGTGGAGGAGACAACTTCTGTCCAAACTACTGAAGATTACTGCCGCAGTTGCTGTGGAAATGTTTGGAGATTTCAACTGAAGAAAACCATGATAAAACTGAATGAAGAGTATGGTTTCCGGGCTTTAAGGCCGTGGCGATTCACCTCCGTGGAGGCGGTTCCTTTGGACGTTTCGCTCACAACTGCGGTGAGCATCTTCAGCTTGGATGTTGTCTTCTCGAAGAGCGACGTCGCTCTTCGATGAATTAACACACCCTCTCTAGTGATAGTATAATGTTCGAATTTTCAGCATTTTTTATTTTATATTGATAGTATTTTTTTGATGTCCTTTGATGTTTTTTTGTAAACATATATAAGAGAAAGTTTTTTCAGTTAGGCACTAGATTCTTTGATGGCTGAATTTATCCATCCTTTGTCGTTTTGTTTTAGATAATACTGTAAACAACTTAATTTATGTACACAATCACTTGGCTATTTTCATTTCGATTGTCCAAATCTTTCAATACTCAATACTTGACTTTAGCGACAAGCACGGCCTTTTATAGTTGGAGAAAAATCTTCTAGACGCTACCAGAATTCTTCCATCTCATTCCAGACTAGAGATCTTGATGTCACCCCTATTACTGCTATCCTCCACTAGATGGCGCCAACCGTTCTGAAGTCTCAATATTCGTGACAATACTTTTGTTTTGGAAAACAGATTTCTTTGGATTACTTTTTTTTTATTTTCAGATTGTGGAAGGTCACAGAATCATGTCAAGAATCGGATTTCCTCCACAAAATCAAACTTTCAATCAACATAACATAGGATTATTGTAAAATGTGTCAAATGTTTTTCAAAAAAATTTACCTGATGAATCTCGGCTCACTTCTCCTTCTGTATCGTTTCGTGAAAATTTTCAATATTTGCTTCGGCAAACCATCGCTGATTGATTGCTTTCCCTCACGAGTGTTATTAGTTATAGGCTTCAGTAAGGCTGTACGATGGTCTGATAATTGATTGTCAAAAACAAAACAAGTATGTGGGTCGCTTGTAAATATCTGGTCTATAATGGTACAACTATTTTTGGTAACTCTTTTGGTCCGTTAATGCGTCGGGTGGGGTAGCAGGAGCGCGCACAATAGTACGCCTCTCCTGTTTATGTGGTATTATCATATCATTGCGTTCCTTGTTGCTCGCGTAGATTTCTGTCTATACCACAGATGAAAAGTTTCCGATACTGTATATTCTTTTTGAGTATAGTTCATATTGGCCATAAAGTATTCTTGTAGTTCCCTGTTGAACGAAGAGTTTTTATGGCCAAAAATCCAGGTTTTATTCGCTACACTTGAACGCCCTTAGGGAATTCAAATCAAATTGTTCCATTTCGAATTGAAACTCGAAACGAGTACTTCGAAATAATTACTTCCCTTTTCATCGGGTCACGATCGGGGTGTTTTGAATTACCTTTAATGAAATTTATTTCGGCAGACATGCGAATTTCTAAAGAATGGATAATCATGGCGGTATGTCAGGCGATTTTGCGCCCTTTTGTGGAGCATCATGCATACCGAATAATATAGTCCGGTGGCACGGAGGGTTTTCGTGGCAGATGAAGTGCGATGGGATCCACCAAGTTTTTCTCGAGTATTCTAACCCGCTGAATTCGAATTTTGAGGGTGATGTGCCGGGAAAGCATCCGGAAAATTGTTATGGACGATTTTCCGACAAAAATCGAAAAATCTATTTTTTTCAAACGCAAATAACGCTTTAATATCATTCATAAAGTTTTCTACAAAGAAGGCCCTACAAGTTTTTTTCGGAAATGTACGTTTTCGAGTATAACGCGCTCGAAAGTCGAAAAAATGCCATTTTTTTAATTTTTAGTACTTTCTCATTCAAACGATGAGTTTTATTAAATTTTTTGAAGAAACTGTTCATCCATGGAAGGTAAAAGTAATGGAAAATTCAGTGCCGAGAAATCCACATAAATAATTTTTTCAGGAATGTATCTTTTGTTATTTATAATCGAGACATATATGAATAAATTGGGACAAGGTGATCATGAAAATATCATTCTGTGACTGAATGAGAGAGCACTAAATATTGAGAAAATCGCATTTTTGAGCACGTTTTACTCAAAAACGGTGCGTTTTAGAGAAAAATCTGTAAAGACCTTTTTTGTAGAGAATTTACTGAAAAATTTCGAAATATCATCAAAGACACCATTTTTTTTTTGTATCCATTTGTATTATACCAGTCGGGCCCTGTCTCCGGAGCTCCGACACATCCGGAGGGCGCGCTGGTGCCATTTACCTAGATAGCCAACTACTGGGTCCGAGAATCATGTGTCCTGAGCAGACGGAGTGAACCAAGTAAGATTTCTGCCACATTACGCCAAGACGGTATGATATTTAGATTAGGGAGCAGCGTGTCCATTATTCCACCAAGGACCCCTATAATCAGATCCACCAATTTAATGTTTTGGGTACAGCCTGCGGAGTTCAAAGAGTAAGCAGAGAAGGGGATCTGAACTCCTGATAACTATACAGGCTCCATCCAGCACCATTCTGTTATGTAGACACTCCAAACTCAAAAGTCCACTAAAGTCCATTAAAACTCCATTAAAGGTCCATAATTATAAATATTATTTTTAATATCATTATTATTATTAATCATTAGTTTTTGGAAAAAATTAATTTTTTGATTCTCCCCGGAAAATCGTTAAGGAAAATCATTTACAACAATTTTTCGGATGCTTTCCCGACTTATCACCCTCGGAATTCGGATTCAGCGGACAAAATACATAAGAAAAATTTGGGTGATCCCGTCGCACGTCATCGCCCAGGAAAACCCTACCCGCCACCGGACTAATATTGCCTTCGTGTGCTGCAGCACGCTTGATTCCTTGAAATTTGGAATTTTGATTGCATGTTCGGAATATATACGTGAACTGTGACAGATGCGGTTGGGAGTTGAGGTCGAGATGAAAATCCGGAACAGGAACTCCACTCGAATATGGGTATAATGAGGTGAAATTAATTTAATGTATACCAGGTGTCCCAACACTGCGTAGTTGCTCGATATAAGTATCGATCATGCTGACATATACAGTGCGGCTTTTAATAGTCCCCCCTCCTGTTAACTTTTGAACGGTTTGACTTAGAAACATGAATAAAAAATTGTTTCGAGGGTTTCACCAAAACTAAGTTTTGAAATAAAAAATATGGTGGTTTCTCAATAGGGGGAGCGGAGGGGCCATCAACTTGAAAGTTTTAAATGGCATGGGTGGTCAAGTGGCACATCATCAAAAATAAAATTCTATTCTCTTTACAACCATCTAAATTTTTTGAATTTCGTCAATATTTTTTTTTGCAATTTAAATTCGAAATATCAAATATAAATGCTGAACTGAATACTATTATACAAAAATTTTACTACTTTATGAGAGAAGAAACATTGCAATTACTCGACAGATGACGCTGGGGGCACATTAACTTAAAAATTTCGAAAAAGCATAAAAATCGAAATTGGGGAAAAAAATTAGACAAAATTGAAAAATTATCAAATGGTTGTAAAGAAAATTCTCTTTTCAACAATGTGCCACTCGACCCCCCATGCTATTTAAAAATTGATAAATTACGAACTAGTCCGTTGTACGACGAATGCGCACTAGGGGCGTGCATGTTCGCACGGTTTCAACCATGTGAATACATTTGCACATTTGACTCGACCTAGACATCTCATCTCATTCAAATCTTCAAGCTTGCATTAGTGCTAAAGTTGAGAAAACATTGTCTGACAAATTGAAAAATTGTTCAAAATTATTACACAATTTTGATTTTAATGAATTTTCAATGAAAACTAGAGAAAATTAAAAAAATCAACTATCTGAGTCTTTTTACAATATCTATCAGATGTAGTTCAATGTCCAGCGTGGCTTTAGCCGGGGAAGTAGTTGTTTTCTGTTAGATATTACAAATAAATAAATTTTTCAATTTTCATGGAAAATGGTCACTCATTATTATTCAATCTATCTAGTATGAGGTGCGTTTTGATCGTAGCGTAATTCAGTCCATAGATATTCAGTCTATGTGTATATCTCAATACTTTTATTAAAGAAGCCGCTTTTTAAAACTTCTACACGCTTATTTATTTCCTTTGTGTGAGCAAATATCAAAACAACCTTCTGGAAGGAACTTCCATTCATTCCTTTGCTGTTTGTTCTACTCATTTCATATCGAGAATGGTTTCCAATCCCGTTCGAACTGGCTTTAATCAACAAAATTACCCCAAAAGACATACTCAGCAAATAAAGGGAATGTTTACCGTGAAACGCCAATACAATCTGTTGCCTTACATTGATGACATCTCTATTTACCGAATCGCGTAGCCATTTTACACCTGACTGGAATGATAAAGAAGCTTCGGCGTTTCAATCAGAAAACCTCGAAGTAATTCACTATACGTTGTTCTGATTCGGGGATTCTGATGAAAATATCTGTGGTGTACGCACTGTAAGTAGTCGGATTCATATTGAAAAGTCCGTATTGCGAGATAGGACAATAATGTTGCCGGAGTTCATACATCAGAAAACAGGCTCGTACGCAGGTAGTACGCTATGAGGTTGTGATTATTTATGTTCCCATATAACATGATTACTATGTTGGGACCAATATGGGAGGTTCCAAAATTATCCGAGGGATGTTTCCAGGTATCCAAAATAATTCCCTGGTAGATGAATATGTTACCAAACTCGCTTCGTTAGGATATCCTCAGGATGTCCCATGCAAGTCATAGGAATGAAACAGTGATACAACTAAGAACACTTTGATGAAACGAAAGAACACTCTTTTGTCTTATTTCCACTAGATTTTTATTGTTACGACCGGTTTCGGGTTTTATCCCATTATCAAGTGTAAAAACTAACTAATACAATTGAACTCCTAGTTATATAGGGAGTTTGCAGGTAGGCTGAATGGAGAGGTAATTAAGAGAACAAGGGTGAAACAATATAAATTTAGACCCTGGCGGTGATGGAAATTACCTGTTTGATTGAATTAGCATCTGTAATATGCCACCCGGATCATGGTGAAAATTACTCAGAATGTGGTCTTCGAAAGTCTACTCCATTTGAAAAATACATACTCTAATTTTTTTCATTGATAATATATTTCTCCTTTTCAGGACGCAAGGAGCCACACAAACCTAGGGGCCATTTTGCACCTGAACGGCAAATACCGAGAAGCCGCCGAGAGCTACAGAGAAGCCCTACGATTACAACCCAACGATGTCACGACACTCACAAATCTCCATAAACTGCACACCGTAATGACTTGACATTAAGGGTAATTCCATAAATTCGGTCGGGTTCAGATTGAACACGAGTGTGTCAGGCCGATAACTGATAAAGATGGCGTGCCTTCGATTGGCTCAATTATTGATAGGGGTGAAGGGCGGAAGGTTTCAGTCTGGATGCCGAGTTTTCTGGTGCCAACGTACGGTGTGTTTTGCTTCTCATAGAAGAGTTTTTGTATATAATGGAAAAAATCCAGTTTGTAATTCTTATAGATCGGGCAAAAAGTTGGCTACATATGGTGAAAATTACTGATGTCAATTGACTTTGCATGTCGGTCTATCAAAGAATTTACTAGGAAAAAGTTCATTTTGGACGACCTTTGTTAGGATGACTGAAGATTCTTTCGAGATACGAGAAAAAAAAATTCATGTTTTATGATGGTGCTTCCATATCATGTTTCATTAAAAAAAAATTCAGTTGAATGGTATCTAAAAAAGTTCTACGTGTTCGGGAGGCTGCCACTGCTCAACCCACCCCCGGATCATTTTAGTAGTTTTTCGTTCGAGAGGAATTTGGTCACGAAAACTTGTCAATTGCTCACGGCTTATGAATGATTTCAATCCATAAACATAAACAATGACATATGTGTCTACATAGGAAGTATTAGATTACAATGAGTTTCCTTGTTGATAAAAAATTGCAATAGAATGTATTACATTAATGGCAAATTTTTCAGTTGAATAGGAAATTCTCTGCCAGTCTGAATGTTGAATATTTTCTGATTCATTGAAATATAGCTAACGTCACCTTCCTCCCAATGGCAGTGGTTGACCTGGTCATTGTGAAGATGGATGTCCAAATGAGTAATCAATCTTCAAATGAGGATGAATTGTCAGTTATGGGAAAATATGTATGCCAACTTTCTGCCAGTCACTGTATGAACAAACAGCGCAAATATGAAATATGATTCCAAATCTGAGAATTATCAATTCCATGCTGGGGGATCATCTTCCAAAAGTCAAATTATCATTCAGCTGCAACTACGATCCCTTTGTGATACAGGGCAAACTGCAAATCAATCGTACTTTAACAATATAACTGATTTTACATCGAACTGGAAAAATTAATGTGATGGTTGTTTATTTCAAAAGCGTCTTAAAAAGCGGATGCCTTCAAGGTTTATATTTTTTTATTGTTCTTTCAGAATTCAAAGAAGAAGCCATCGGTATTTAATATGTACCTATCACATATGACTTATAGAAAAAAATCGGAAAATAACAAATAACCCATGTATTTAGTTTGATAATCATATTTTCGAAATTTCAATAAATCTTGATTTGAATGTTCCATGACTCGAGGAAATAAATGAAATGGTCCAGAGATGATTTTTTTCCACTGCTTCTCAGTTCTGCTAGGGATATCACCCGATTCATTCATAGTTTTATTATTATCTTTATCGTATCATTATCGTATCATCGATTCCTATTAGATAAATCATCATAACAATACATAAATGAAATAGTAAAATCCCTTCTCTCCAAATATTCCACCATGTGGAAAATATGAGGCAAAAATCTAACAGAAAACAACTACTACCCTGGCAATACCACGACGAACATTGAATTACATCTGACAGATATTTGTGCAACGTTCTTCCAAGAAGACCCAGTTGCAATTGCTTACTTTAAGTATACAGCAAATTATCCTTCATTTGGCTGGGGAAGACTACCTTATTTTTTCTACTAGCGTGCGGAAAAATCCACATTTCCGCACTCGTTTTAGTTTTGAAAGAGTCAATTTTCCGTACTAGTGCGGAAAAGTCTTTTCCGCGCTCTTTTTAGTGCGGAAAAAACATTTCAGTGCGGAAAAGTAGATTTGAGATTAGTAGAAAAAGTAGTGTACTTAACACGAGCGTAAAGTGTCTTTTCCACACGCGATTTCTGGCCGAACGACGCGTTAGCAATCGCGTGCGGAAAAGTATTACTTTCCGCACTTGTTAGGTGAACTACTATTACGAACAATAACGAAAACAGCAACACAATCCTATCCGATTCAGAATCATTTTCAGTGGTGAATTTTCAATTTGCAGCTGTAGGCAAACCTACAGCACCAACCCAGCATCACTCCCAAGAGAAAATAGGGTAGAAAAATATTCTCGTGGCCTTTCGGAGTTATGTGAAAATATAAAAGTTCCAAATGTTCAAGTACAATTTACTTCTGGACCATTCATTCGACCGCCCGAAAAAGTTAGCACACTTTCAAGTTCGAATCTCAATTCAACATTCAACTTTCAACATTCTGGAGTATGAAAATTAGATGATCCCCATAGATATTAATTCAAACTCATTTATATTATTCATATTCAGTATCGGAAAGTTTTCATCTTGGGTATGGTGATTTCATGAGAGCGCAAAGAATGGCTTGCTATATGTTGGAAAAGCATTACAATTGCTCCTCGACTCACTCGAGGAAGGGATATAGTCATGAGCTGTGTGCGGTGTGTCGCATTGCCACATGGTCCGTTAATGCTTCGGGTGGGGTAACAGGAGAGGCGCATAATTGCGTTCCTTGTTGCTCGCGTAGATTTCTGTCTATACCCCAGATAAAAAGTTTCCGATAGTGTATGATGATATTTTATCAAAAACATAATACGTCAGAGTGTGAAACCAGCGAACTCTATATTCATAAATAAAAATAATGTACATATTGACGCCAGCAGGGCTAGTTATCAATGATTAAAAAACCATCATAAAATTGCCGATAAAGTGGGACCTTCGAGTCGTAAAGATATCGGCGTAAACACAAGATTATGACAATATTGAGATATGAAGGATTATGGTGATATTCTCCTTGGTTATAATAGTATATAGTAATTGATTTAACTGATATAATAGATACGAGAAAAATCTGGAAACGAATAACTTAACTCTGTTTTAGTTCTGAAATGAACACAAATGATTTGTGTGCCAAAGTCGAAGAAAAAAATAGTTCTCAGTGAATTCTTCCTGTATATACCAACTAACCAGAGAAAAAGTTCGGCAGTGATTGTCAAAAACCATACCTGGAAAAATTGACAAAAATATTGAAATCAGAAGAAAGAAGAAATGAGTAGAAATGAGAAAGTAGTGTGATACCTCGTTTTATTGAATCTCAGCAAAAGTAAGGAAATCATCTCCCATGTGCAATTCTGAGTGAAAGGGCACATTCATTTTGATAGAGACCGTTTGAAGCCATTTATTCAAAAGAATTACCTTATGAAAGTTCTAACATAATGTACCACCATTTTGTTTTGGATGAATATTTCTGTCTAAAATTTTGAAGTTGTATAGACAATTGAAAGGCAATTCGAATGAGGTGAAGTCGACCCCCTATGCCATTTGCAAAAACTTAAAAAAGATAGACATTTTGCATAAATATCAAAAAGCAGCTCATGAACTACCATTATTTTTAAATTTTTTTGGCTTTTTATAGCAATTTGTCGCCGATTTCAAGGTTATCATACAGACACAAACTTTTCCTTTTTTCCCATATGGTATATACTTTTGGTGGTCAATGTATATCAAATTTCTTTATACCTGAAGAAATAGCATGCTACAATTTGCTTCCAAATATGAATTATCTGCCTTTCTTTAGTGCAACTTGAGATTTATGGAATCTGAGAACTCTGTTGAATAATCTAGCAGTCGAGAAGTTTTTAATTCCTCTGGGAAAATCTGTTTTCACAAGCAGAGATATTATTTTACACCAGCGTTGTTGCATTGTTAGAACTAAGTACTGTTTCCCGATTTTTCGCGCCATAGTAATCTTAGAATTGAAATTGTAAATAATATTTTGTTTAATATCCCTATAAATATGTATAAAATGAAATGTTACATACATATCTTTTGAGCAGTGTATAATATTTTGAATCGATAACAGCTTTTTACCATTGTTCAATTTATGAGCTTTCGAACTGTATTGTTGACAAACATATATTTGCTTCTCATGAGTCGTCTGCTCTATCTACATAATGTATCGAATGAATCTGTGAAATAAAGCTTGACTTATTTTGTGTAAAAAGTTTTTCATTTCCTCGCCTATTCAGTTTTTCCAATAATCTTCTTTGAATTTTCTCCTGGTGTTCCGTCAAAGCGTGCTCTGCAAAAAAGGAAGAACATCAGTTCAAACGAAAATTTAAGAATCACCATACATCCGAGCCAACAACGCACTCGGTCAACCAGGCATAGAAATGGAGAATGCATGGAGAACCTACTATTCAATAGCGATCCATTACTAGGAGAATACAAGCAGTAGAGACCCCGACCTATTTACCTACTTACAAAAATTATTAATTCCCCTTCAATCAGGATGTAAGTATTTTATTACCATTCAATAACTATGAATTGTCAATCATTAACTCAAAACAGGTCCATTATACACTTGATATAGATCAGAGAAACCGTACAAATTGAAATGTCGTGTTCTGAGTAACAATTCAGACGAAGGAAATTCGAAATGAAAGTAATAAATTTCCAACTGTGTCTAATAGTTTCCAAGGAACTATCACTCATTTTGACGCTCTGAATACAAATTCGGTATCCAAAATGCTACGCTCGGCCTTTTTCCCCAAATTGTCATATCACCATATCATCGAATAGATAACCAAACATCAATCACTAGAAAATTCTGTGGATCCAAATAAAAACAAAAATTGTCTGACTAGCACATTGGGTAGCTCAAATTGAGGAAAGCATTCCCTGCATTTTCCGATGACTATGAGGTTATATGTTCCCGTCTGAACCATCAAGGAGCCATCAAGAAGGGTCTTGTCGCGTTTTTGACTTGGCTTCAATAAGATCATGATGAGAATAATTTTTTTTTCGTCGAATGTTATTTTCGTACATATGCATAACTCATTTTGTCGAAAAGCGGCATTTGTACGAGGTATTCCAGCGTTCAAGTAAGTCTACTTTGAATCTACAAGAACAGAGTTGCAACTACCAATTTTATACCATCACAATTTCTTTTAACATTTTGTATTAAATTATCACAAATTCACTCACAAAATAATTTATTTGGCAGTATAATAACAATACTTCGTTCATTAATTTCAACACTAACTATAGTTATAGTTATAGTTATAGTATATAACTATTGATGAATACATTCGTCTCAAAGTCTCAGCTTTAATATGATTTGGAAAAATTGGAATAATAGATATTGCCCTATGATTCGCTACCTGGGAAATGTCCCTTTTTTGAAAATTGGTATTACTTTCGTGACTTTCAAACTATCTTGAAATTCTCCCTCTGTAATGAAAGCATTGAAGATAGTTACTAACGGATCTATTATCAAGTCTAGGGTTTGTTTTACAAGTTCACTTTTCATCCCATATACATCAATGCATTTCGAGTTCTTCAAGCTGCGTACAGCTTCGACTACCTCGGATATTTTTTTTTCCAGAGTTTATGCGCTGGCTATACACGGCGGTCGTAAGACCAAAGTTCCAATATGTGTCAGCTGTATGGAGACCAGGCGCACAGAGTGGCACTGTTGAGGCTACCACCCCTTCCGGTCTGGATCAAGAAGGAGAAAATGGCAGCTCATTTAAGGATGCGAGACTCGGAGGTCTGGGTAAACGAAGGAGAGATGATAGGGCATGCGGAAATCACAAAGTGGGCGGAGCAGGAAATTCCTATTTCCGTCCTCAGAGTGAAAAGCGCACAAGACAGACTGCGATGGAATAGGAAGTTTGCGCTTACTATTCCGAGCAGAGAACAATGGGAAGGAAACACAGTGGAGCTTCGTCCAGGAGGCCTAGTATGTTACACGGACGGTTCGCGTCTGACTGACAAACAGGCTTCGGGCGCAGGCATCTACCTGGAAGGAAGATATACGAGAAAGCTACGCTCTGGAAAGATACACAACAGTTTTCCAAGCCGAGGTGTTCGCCATTCTAACCGTAGCTACGAGGCAAGAGGTGAAAGAAGGGCCCGAACAGAAAATTTATATCTGTTCGGATAGTCAGGCAGCGCTCAAAGCTATCTGTCATCCTAGACCAAGCTCAGTTCTGGTACAGGAATGCGGATATGCTCTTGAGAAATTAGCTGAAACAAAGTCGAGTTGGTATGGGTCCCTGGTCACAGGGAGGTGCCGGGAAACGAGGTGGCAGATGAGCTTGCCAGAACCGGTTCCGCTGCGCCGCTGCGTCTGTGGACCGGAGCCAGTACTAGGCATTGCAAGAAGTCTAATCTCTTCTGCCCTAGATAAATGGGTGGAAAGAGAACTGAACGAATCTTGGAGGAATACCGCCGGCTACAGGCAGTCAAAAGACTTTGTGGACGGCTCTAGCAAGTCAAGGATGACGTGGCTTTCAGGCATAGATCGCCAAACACTACGCCTCTTCGTAGGAATACTAACAGGCCATTACAAACTTAGACACCTGTCACTAATGGGTATAAAAGACAGTCCCACTTGCAATATGTGCGAAAAAGACGAAGAAACTTCGTCTCACTTCCTTGGCGAGGGTGAGGCGTACGGGAGGCTAAGATTCGAAATCTTCGGAGTCGAAAAACTCCAATAAGAGGAACTTATCGAACTAGAGTGGACGGACATACTGACCTTCACTAGAAGGTCACAAAGTTTTAAAAAGGAAGACTAGAAGAGACAATTTAGTTATGTGGGGAGCGGGGGATGGCAAAAAGGACCCATTGGGGTCTACTTGCCAGGCTGCGGCAGCGGCCCCCCAGGATTACTTCTACTACTCCCTCGGATTTTGTAACCGGCTCTATAAAAAAAGATTAAGAATGTTCCCAATCGAATCAGCTGTAATTGTGGAGAAGTAATCATTGAACTCTTTGGCTGTTAAAGTGGGATCAATTGTATTTTTTTTTTCAATGATTCCTTTCAAAATTTACGAGTCTCCAGCTATCTCGAACTTTGTTATCAGATGAATTTATCATATGATGCTTTTTTATATTGTATCAATTTCAATAGGTGGTGTTTTTTCAGAATGGTGTAATTATTTAAATCCCTGGTGAAATTACAAGCTGATTTGACCTTAGTGATGTCCCTCAGAGTCCTCAGTTCATCATTGAACCATTTAACTGGTGGTTTTTTATTGATGAAACATTTTTTCAGAGGAAAATGCTTTTCAATCAAAAAGTTGGCGATTACCGAGCATTTTCAATTATGTAACCCGACTGTATCCCAGTAATTTTTAGCAAGAGATGATCTCAGGTCAGCTAGGCATTGTTCTGATATTTTTCTTCTCCAGATAACATCGTCTTTGTTTTTCTTTTCGTCTAATTTCAAGGTTATCACCTGTGCCAAATGATCAGATTAGCAAGGATCATAGACCATTGAACTATACATATTATCATTTAGATTAGTGAGGATATTGCGTGATGGCATCGCAACATCCTGGAAATCTGCCCAAACTTTTTATGATTAGAAATTTATTTACTTCGGTAACCATCATAAATCCCATCTATTTTCAATTGCAGACTCCACTTATAAAACTCTCTAACGTTCAACAAATTTACAGCGCAATTTCAGTATAACCGCTGCTTGGAGTAATATTAAAAGGAAGTTAAATTCTGTAACGGCATCACTTTTCCCATATACGAGACTCGTTCAAATACACAAGTGCCCGAGATTTCACGGTATTCGCTTATTTCGATACTGATATAGATGGAGTGAAATATCGCAATCCTTTAAAGGACCGTTGTGGTTTGATTGGGTTTCGTGTTGATGGTTACAAGCACTTTCAGACGATAAAGTGTGGGTTTATGTTAGGTGTTAACATGTGGGTAGGGCTTCTTTCCTTCATAGTTTGCAGATAATTTCAGTATATCGGGCGGGGAAGTTTCCTGAGTTTTGCGACAGGACTGATGAAATTGTGACTTTGTCAACTTTGTTGTTCAACTTAAGTATCAATCAAAACGTTGGAAAGGCTAAAAGATAGACACATAAACTGAGTCTATAGCAAGCGCCATAGTAAAAAGAGGGGTACCTCCCCTATTGTGCCAGTGGATAAACGTCAACATAAAAAACAGGGTTATCATATCATCAATTGGCGGAACGACACTGACAGCTAGAGCAAATAGAGGATGTCCGCAGGGAGGAGTTCTATCACCTCTGCTATGGGCCATCCTAATTGACGAACTGATAGAAAAGTTAACATCCAGAGGCTTTCATTGCCTAGGATATGCCGACGACCTTGCAATTATTGCAAAAGGTAAATTTGCAAGGACAGTCTCGGAGCTTACACAAACAGTCATAGATATAATCGACAGGTGGTGTAAAGAGGAGGAACTGGCAGTAAACCCTCATAAAACCACAATAATTACATTCACACGAAGGAAAATACTGGTAGAACTGAAGTCACCTGTTCTAAACAAGATACAAATTCCAAAGAGGCAAAATACTTAGGACTCATCTTCGACCATAATGTTAACATGGAATCAACATCTACGAAAAGTAATAGAAAAAAGTTCAGTAGCCCTCAATCTGTGCAAGAGAATGTGAGGGAAAAATTGGGTGCTACAACCAAAAATGACTATATGGCTATATACCAGAGTCATCAGACCCATGATAACATATGGGTCAGTGGTATGGTGGCCAAAGACCAAACAGGTAGGAGTGGTACGACGGCTGGGAGTACTGCAAAGACAAGCATGTCTGAGTGGTACCAGTGCCATGAGAACCACTTCAACAGCCGCACTAGAAGTCTTGCTCAACCTGCCTTCACTACACATATACACTCAAGGCGAAGCCAGGTCTGTCACGAGCAGATTACTTAGAGATCAAGCACCCATAAGCAACATGCACGGGAGTGACTACAACAAGCTATATGAAGAGTTGGAAAACGACCCTGTCATACGTATGTCATCGGATGGCATACTTCCCAGATATAGCTTTGACAAAACTTTCAAGACAAGCATAACGGACAGGGATGCGTGGAAGGAGGGACCTCCCATCAACACGGAAATCGCTGTCTACACGGATTGCTCCAAAACCATTGAAGGTTCAGGAGCTGGAATATATGGAGCCAAGCCGAAGATGAGTATCTCGCTAAGCTTAGGTAAACACACGACGATATTCCAGGCGGAAATCGTTGTAATACACCATTACGCACAAGAGTTAATAAAACAGGAGTTCTCAGAAAAAAAACATTGTCATTTACTCGGATAGCCAAGCGGCGATAAAAGTAGCCAACTCTATGCAAATCACCTCAAAACTTGTTTGGGACTACATAGAAGCCCTAAAAAAGCTAGGCAGTCAGAACAGACTGACACTAGCTTGGGTACCAGTATACACAGGTTATAGGAGCAATGAAGAGACTGATTCACTAGCTCGAGAAGGAGCAAGTAAGGCCCTGAATGACCCAGAACCGTTTTGCGGTTACACCCTGTAAACAGCAATTCCAACAGCGCCTCCGGCGAAACAAAAACCCTGGTCTCTCAATAATAATTTTCATATACAGTGTCTATCAGCTCCCTTCAGATCGAAGCATCTGAATATTTCAAAAATGACCACAGATTTTATGGGAAATGATTTTCCGCCAAATTGACTGAATTTTGGGTATTTCAGATTAATAGTTGCCATTATCTCAAACTTCTATGAACAGTGTATGAAATGTCGAATGATCCTAATTGTCGATGTTTTTATTTAGTGTTTAGATGCAGAAGTCTATTTGCCTATCTGCCCACCTGTATTTCTGTCTGTCTGTCATTTTGTCTTTTTATCTTTTTGTCTTTCTGGCATTCTGTGTTTCTGTCTGTCTGCCTTTCTGTCTTTCCGTCTTTCCGTATTTATGTGTTTCCGTCTTTCTGCCTTTCTGTCTTCCTGTCTTTCTGTCTTCATGTATTTTTGTCTTTCTGCTCTGTATTTCGGTCTTTCTGTCTTTCTGTTTTTCTGTCTTTCTGTCTTTCTGTCTTTCTGTCTTTCTGTCTTTCTGTCTTTCTGTCTTTCTGTCTTTCTGTCTTTCTGTCTTTCTGTCTTTCTATCTTTCCGTCTTTCCGTATATCTGTCTTTTCGTATATCTGTCTTTCTGCCTTTCTGTCTTCCTGTCCTTCTGTCTTCCTGTCTTTCTGTTGTCATGTATTTCTGTCTTTCTGTATTTCGGTCTTTCTGTCTTTATGTCTTTATGTCTTTCTGCCTTTCTGTCTTTCTGTCTTTCTGTCTTTTTGTATTTCTGTCTTTCTATCTTTCTGTCCTATGATTCTTTCTTTGTGTGAGTATGGGATAATAAGGATTGATAAAGGAATCAAACATTATTGGAGGTCACTATTGGTTGATTTCGTTCACATTGAAAAACACTAAAGACATGTTGAAACGAGGTCAAAAGAAAAAAAGAAATTAATTATCAACACACGAATCACCTCCTTTACTCTGGCACGAGAAAATGATTATCTTAAATATTCCTTCCATTAAGATTTATTGCGACTCTGTCTCCAATCAAAAGGAAATTCTCCAAGTTAATGAGGAAAATTCATCCTTTTTATGAACTGCTATAATTCAATTAATCGAAAATTTTCGGAAGGGTAATGCTCGAGAATAATTAATTAAAAATATCCATTTTATAAATGATTAAACTTCCGGTCCGTTAAATAACGATCAAGATTTAATATAGGAAACATAAAGAAGCATAATCCACCTGAACTCATTTTGAGCTAGAACGTCAACTTTCCGCGCCATATTACTCCAGCGAACGACTTAATGGGAGTTTTTCCGAGAAGACACGGAGTTACTATTATTACCCAGTTCCTCAGGGCTAGCCGAGATGTAGCAATTCAGTTAATAAGAAGCTAGGGCTCAGGAAAGCTCACGTCAACGTATCAAGTTGATGACGAAAGTAAAATTCAATTTGAGTGTACTAGTTTCTTGTTTAATCAAATAAGTATACATCAATATCTACTTAAGCTGTTTTTGTAAGGATTCTTTAAACTATTCAGTCAGAATCACCGACATGAAAATGTTATGTTTTAGTACTAAATCACCGAACTTACTTAGTGACAGCCTAAATTATCGATCCTACTGAAAAATACAATAATATAAAAAACTGTTTTCTTATTGTTTACAACTATCTTCATCTTTTTTCTTTTTTCCAAAATGTCAAGATGATTTCAAAATCAAATTCACTTACAAGGTGATCGAATGAAAAAATAATAACCTGAATGAATCTTCGTCAACAGTCTGCTTCCTTGTTTTGTTCATATAATAATCAACGCACCGATCCATTCAATTTTACTACGTGAAATAAAGTATCTGAACGTACCGAAAGAAATATTCCCAGCCCCGTATCAGCGGAAAGAAAATTGGAATGCTCTCATCAATCACGCCACTTTTCGTAACGAACATCGAAAAGCCGTCTCAATTTTCAACGCGATACAAGCAAAAAGTTGACTGTATAGGGACTCGATATTCATCAAACAAGGAGCTTTTCACGACACCACCGAAACATTTCATCACCTGTTTCCACATAGTGTATTCAAACTCGAGCAAAAAACGGTTTTTCATGATAATATCCAAACAAAATATTTTTTTCCGAAAACTGAACTCAAATGTTGACATTTTCGTTGAAATCTCAGTCAGCGAAGTGTCTCTTTTTCGTTCTAGAACCTAAAAGACTTTCGACACCATCAATTCTGTCCAAAAAAGACAAATGGCAGTAAGTGACATTATTGAAAAAATACATTTTTACTGAGTACAAAAAGACAGTAATTTAATCTTTACGGAAATTGAGGCCCCGAAATAATGTAATTCAGTTCATGGAGGCCATAAAATTTCATAAATTTCGATTTTTGTCGGTACTGCCATTTGTCTTTTTTGGGCAGAATTGTGCTCGACTAGGCGGATACCAATGCTCCTCTTTGTTTGTCCGATATAAACTTATTTTCGAAAAAAGTCAAAGGAGAAAGTTAGTCAGTCAAATGTATACCTTTGCTCCAAATTTGGACTCTCCACTGTCACTTCGATTTTTTCTAATATTTTTAATTTTTCGCTTTATCGATTCGAACGAAACATGACTCAAATTTCATAATTCTGTTGACTACGAGACTTCAACGTCATACCTTGCCAGAAAATACCCACATGGGTCTGTCACAAGCAAAATAAATAAATGCACTTCCAGAAATTCGTGTTTGTTGTTGCGAAGTTCATCTAGTTTTTTCATTTCATTGTTAAATTGATCTGGTTTTTCAATATATGGACGTTAATAAAATAAGTTCTTTTTATTCTTATTACACGAATATTTCGTTTTTTAATAGATTTATATGCAGTTTGATTATTTTTCTGATCAATAATTCAGTTACAAACAAACCCGAATTATCATAAATTTCTGTAAACTAAACAATGACCTACAGTTTCAAAACTATTCAAAATAGTTTCGTTCTAGCGATTTGTATTAAACATGAAATAAAATTCCTTGATTTTAAACGAAACAAGACTAATGCAACATCTCGGGAAGAAAATAGGTACAGTTGATCGAATCGAAATATAACTTTTAAAATATAGAATATAAAATTTATTGAATTAATTCAAAAAACGTTGCGAAAAATTATTATTTGCTCGAAAACTACATACATCAAAATAATTCGAACTCATCTGCACAGCTAACGCGATCCAAATCTGTGTTTAAAAAGGAATACGAGTATAATAAGAATGAAAATAAATACGTTTATTCGTTACTGAAATGATTCAAAAATTTAAAAAAAAAGGAAAAAAGCCGAAGTGACAGTAGAAACTCCAAATTTGGAGCAAAGGTATGAAATTGGAAACTGAGCAACTTTTTTATTTGACATTTTCCAAAAAAAAACTTGTTTGTTTGAGGATTTTAGAACAAAATATCAAATTTGATAGGTTTAGAGTAGCACGAGACAAAAAAAGAGGCTGTTTTTTACAAATTTTTCAAGCACAAACCAACTGCGGAGTCAAATTTTCATTATATTTGTTAATAAAAAAACGTCCATATATTGCGAACTTTATGTGTGACACTGTATATAAAATGTTGACTTCGGGTATATTCAAATTATTTTCCTGTATCATTTTCAGAGTCCTATCTCATTTACTTCTACAATAAAACACGTTATCTGAATCCAAAAAAAAATGTTTCCCTGTTTCGTACCACCGAAATAAATCGAAACACCAAAAAAAACCATTAGCGAACATCAAAACGCCGTTTCTTCTTCTTCTTTCTTCAACGCAATACGAGCAAGAAGTCGACCGGGGACCCGACATTCATCAAACAAGAAGCTTTTCACGAAACCGGCGGAACATTCCATCACCTGTTTCCACAAAGTGTATTCAGATTCGAGCACAATGAACGGTTTCTTATTAAAATTCCCCAACAAAAGACTGCCTACAATGGGGTAATCCCCGACAGACACCTGTCACGGCCCTATCAGCTTCCGCCCGCTGACGTTTCCGTTTTTAATCTAGCAAATATTGTTTGCCATCCAGTTAGCTGTTGCAGCGGCCTTGGGCGGCACGGGCGAGCGTCGCGACGACGTGATCCGTGCGACTACGTGTGCGTCGAGGCAATACCACTCCATTTCTGGGGAGGGTTTTCAGCAAATTGTTTGATTTATTACACTTCGAGCCTCGTAGTCCTTTCATTGCTTCGTGATTAGAGACTGAAATATGGCGGTATATCTGGAAGGCGATCTTAGAAAGACCCGGCGGAAAAACAACCAATCAAAAACAGTTTGGGATATTTTTTGCTCTACTAATATTATTTTTTATTCTTCATGAGGTTCCAACGTTGAGAAGTTATAGGAGAAAGCAAACAAACTGTTTGAAGCAATACTCCAGGCAAAATAAAATATTAGTATTGAACATGGAACATGGAACATGGAAATTATCTGGATAGTAGTGCATTTAAAAAGCGTTTTGACTTAAAAAATTCTTCCAGGTAGAATCTAAGATACTTATGTTGATAAATTTTAATGATCTCAACACGTAATGTCTGAATTTTCAACTTATAATCAATCAACAAGAAATTTTGTTCGGTAAAATTTTCACCTCACGAGCAACTCTCAGAAATCTCGAAAGACTTGTGCCAGCTAGGGAAGACAAGTCCTTCAATTCAAGAAATAATAGCTACCCAAAACACCCAAACTACGTCACTTTCACTGGACGCGTGTTTCGCTAACAGAGTTAAGCATTCTTAAGAGCTATACACTTACTACACTAGGGAACACAATTCTGCCCTGTTAGGGGCATATTAAGTCGTATCTGACAAATTCATTTTTATGAGAGTCTTCATATTTGGTAATATTTCTCAAGGCACCCAATTGAAATATTCGCAAATGTGACTGAACATTGCGTACATTTGGACCCACTGAAATAACAGATATGACTTGGAGGCTTAACAGAGTGATGGGTTCATCAATTTGGATTTGCAAACATCTCGAACTAAAAATATGCAAATTTGCAAATACGACTTCTATGCTTAACAGGGCAGAATTCAGTGGCGGCGCCACGGGGGGCAAGGGGGCAGTATGCCCTCCTCGCATGTTCTTTCAAATGTTGAGGGGCATTGCTGTGGTGTTGTCCAAGAAAATCGCTCAACTCCAGGAACTACGGGAAAAGAACCCAAAAGTTGAGGAGGTGTTACAGTGTAACATTGGGTATTGCCTTGTTTAAGAAATCCATGAGAATTATTGAGTCCTATATGGACGATTGCTTATAAATTTAAGAAGTGATCTATTAATATTATTCTATGTCGGTGCAGAAATGAAGTGTGAAAGTTTAAAGTATGAAAATATTGATGGAAAATCTTTGTCAAATCGCGGACGGTTCGCGAATAATCAAAAGGAAGTGGTTCCAGACGAGTATACAGGGATAACATATAGTTTTCCGTAGAGTAAGAAATCCTGTAGTTGTTTTTAACCCCTAAATAATGCTCTGAGTTCGAGGGCTCAATTTGATTCGAGAGTAGAATTCAGATATTGGCCTTTTGTTGCATTGCATTGCATTAGTTGTTGTTTATTCTTTCCAGAACAAAAACCTACTCTATTTATATGATTGAAACTGAATAGAAAACACATGTGTGCCATTGATTTATCAGTTCAGAATTTGTTTTTGGTAACGTTCACGAGTTGAAACTTTTGGTGGTTTCTGTATTTTTGCATTTTGCATTTTTTTTGTCATTTCATATTTTGTTTCTATAAATAAAGTAGTAGTAGTCAGGCAGTTTAGATAGTTTAAGTTTAGATGGGAATGGTTAAAATGCACATACCACCTTCGGTGTCGTGATTTTATCATGTTATTTGTTCTCATCAATTACCAAAGCAACCAAGTTTTCAAGCAAAATGAAAACTGGTCCGATAAAATAAAAACCTCCTGTGGTATAACCTCCGAAAATATGTATTGTTGGTGAAATTGATACCCTGATTACGAATGCGTTGAGCCTATATTGTCCCCTAATATAATTTTTCGCAAAACTGGCTAGGTTCAGCGCCCCCGGCGAGCAGTGTATATCACTCAGATCAACATCATGCAAGATTTAGACTCATCGCTGGTATATCTAACGCTCCTAGAATCTATAGAGTTCTACTTCAATAATTACGGAAATTACGAGGGTGTTTCCATGAGAAGTGAGACAAATTCGGATTTTTCAGGACTGACATTTTCTCAGAAAAAAGTGTATCTGTAGTAAGTTGGTGGTCCTGATCACGAATCTGAAAGAATTTCGAGCCTAATTTACCCCCTAGTGTGTTTTACCATAAAAATGGGTTGTTCCATCGCGAGTGGAAGGCAGTATATATCACTTAGGTCAACCCAATTGAGGTGGTAGGTGCATTCTTTTATCTGTCCTGAGAGTTTCATTATTCCACCTCAATTATTACGGAAGATACCGGGGTGTTTCCATGAGAAGTGAGACACACTGTATGTAACATCGAAATGATGATCTAGAATGAGAAACTATACTGATTTCCCTGCGACTTACTGCGACCTCGCTGGTTACAAAGTATTATAAACTATCGAACTCATACATCACAAACTTCAAGTTTCTTACATTGTTTCTGAAAGCACCGAAAGCAACGAAAGCACCGTTCCGAAGATATACCTACTTCAAAACCATCGCTCACTGGTAATATTCTACCCCATTTTTCACTCCAGTAGAAGTATATAGTGCACGTCAAACTAATATCTCCCGGGTATAAAGTTCCTGGATTCTGATTGAAGTAAATGAAGAGCAAATGGGTTTAAAGTCTTGGGGGAATACGGTGCATGCGAATGCCATTCCGCCGCCTCCATAGACCGTATAACGTGGAGGAGAATCTCTGGAAAAATGTCAGGCGAGGTATATTGGAGGTGACAGCGAACAGAGGTCAAACCCAGACTTCGAAGCAATCGCAGTAGCTGCCCACAGGGAATAAAAATGCTTATCGATGCCAAGACGGCTCTGATTCAACGTCGGCAAATTGACAGGAAACATTTTGGTACGTACGGTGTGGGAGAATTGAATTCGAAACTGGAGCTAACGGTTGAGAGAAGTGGTTGTGCGATTTGCTTCAGGCCATAATGGAAGTGAGTGCAGACCGATTTCTTATCCTACAATTGAAATTTCATACTAATGTATGTAAGAGAGACAAAATAACATATATAAAAGGTCATCATATGAAGGCGTTGAAGGACCACGTTTTTTTTTCATAATTTCGACTCTCTTCTCGAAATTCCGACTTTTATATCGAAATTTCGACTTTTACCTCGAAATTTTGAGTTTTATGTCAAAATTTCGATATTTATCTCGACATTTTTAACTTCCGGCACCTTCTATGAGCCCAGTAACCTAACCAACTCGACTTAACATCTAGGTAGATCGATACCCCAGTAAATTCCCATTGAGATTTGAATTGTTTGTTTTGAATAGTTGGTAGCATTTGCTGAGTTGGTAGTAGCAGTAGTAGTATGTTGACATGACAATTGACAGATGTCTCTATGATTTTCATAGTGATGATGTTCAAATTTTTCTTCTGCTTTGTTTTTTTGGTTACGTTTTTCTCAAGAGAGAGAGATTAAATAAAAACGTTAAGTATTACATCCAGTATTTTTATTGTAACTGGCAATTCAGTATTTCCATCCCAAAAATTCTCAAGGTGATTCTGATACATTACCAAAGATTTACTACTTGACTTGATTGAAAACTGTTTGTTTTCATATTTTTGCCAAATAAACAAGTTTTCGTGGAAAAGAAAAAATTATAGATAAAATTTGAAGTACTCGTGGTATTATCTTTGAAAATTCGAATCCCGAATAATTCCAAAAGTTGTCTTCACTAATTCCACACTATCTACTCTTCTGCCAGCTCGTATATTCTGATTTTCGGAATCCCTTTCATCAATTTGCGAAAGAATAATACATCAAAGTGTTTCGAAAATTAAATTGACCCAAATCCGCATGCCCCAAGCCGCAAATCTTCATATAATCAAATTCATTTCGGACGGCACCTAATGTTCAAACGGCGAGCTCTTCAAAGGCAGAAAGAATTAGTCGAGGATTTGCACGCACAAGATACGACGAAAATGGGAACGGAGAATAATGAGGGAGTATCATCCATATAGAACAAAGATTAACAAAGGATTAGGATATTTGGCTCAGGGCGGTTGCGTATGAGTGTGGACTTTGCCGGAATTTGAAATGTTTCCGAATTATTAATAACGGTCTGATCTACGAGAGCTGAGGGGGAAGATCCTTTGCGTGAATTTTGCGGATTTTTTGTATAATTTTCCATTTGTTATTGGATACATCCTTTTTTCTCCTCTAGTTTCCAAAAAAAACGAATATTCTGAAATTTTCAGAGAACATCGTGAGAGCTGAGGGAAATTAGGTGGGAACTGGAGTTCTTCTTGGGATTCTGCAGGCTGTATGCCTCAAGGAAAACCTCCCGAGGCAATACGTCTCAAAGTTTTGCCGTATGACAGTCAGCGGAATACAGGGACACCACGCGTCAGCAACCCGCTGAACCCGTCAAAAAAATTGGTTGCTGAAAGTGTTTTATACAATATGAAAATTATTTTGCAAAAATAATCCTCGCTCCATTTCAAGGCTATAAGTTTCGATAAACATATACCCTAAGATGAATAATAACCAAGTTACAGGCGGGCTAGCATTTAGTTTCAAATTTCAATGAAAATCTTGTGTTTCTATCTTCAAACAGGCGGCAGGTGAGTAGCAATAAATAGGGCCCTGATTAATAAGGGAGTAGAGAGAACCACATTTTAATGGATGTGCCAAATGCTGGCTACAAGAACTGCTGAAACGAAAGTGGGCGAGAGTAGCCCACAAGGGGGGGGGTACTATCACCTCTGCTGTAGAGTCTCGTAGTAGACGAACTCGGAACACTGACCGGGAACGGAGTCACTTGCCTTGGATATGCGGACGACATAGTCATTATGGCCAAAGGCAAGAGAACCCTCTGCGATCTCATAGAAAGAGAGCTAGAGACAACCAGAAGGTGATGCCTCTTGGTGGGGTTGAGAATTAATCCGTCAAAATCCACAGTAGTACCATTCACTAGAAGAACAAAGTTTCAGAACCTAGGGACTGTTCGCCTCGACAGAGCAGACTTAGAATGACAGCAAGAGGTGAAGTATCTAGGGCTTTCCCTAGACTCAAAACTACTCTGGAACAGACACGTAGAAATGATCGCTAATAAGGAAAAATCATAACTTATGGTGTGCAGGAACATTGCAGGAAAAACATGAGGCTGTAACCCATCAGTACTGCGATGGATGTATACCATGATAGTCACCTACGGAGCAGTAATGTGGCACGGTAGAACAGAGCTCACCACAACAGAGACAATCTTGGAGAAAGTTCAAAGACTAACATATCTTTCTATAACAGGAGCAATGAGGTCGACTCCAACAGCAGCAATAGAGGTCATTCTGGACCTCTATTGGAGGAGAAAAGTGCTTGGGGAGCAAACCTCAGGTTGGCTGAAGTCGGACTCAAAGGGACAGCACACGGTGTAAGGTGCTCAACCCTCACCGAATTTGCACATCTTGCCGATCTCCCAACTGACGACATTACCAGGAAATTCAGTCTCGAGAAATTTTTTTGAACGGAACTAAATACCAATCGAGAATGGAACATAGAATCCATTCGAGCACCGGAAAAGAATACCATAACGTGGTACACGGACGGGTCCACAACTCCCGAGAGAACTTGAGCAGGAGTCTTTGGGCCTCGCACCAAATACTCCGAACCCATAGGCCAGTTCCCCGGCATTTTTCAAGCGGAAATTCACGCCTTAGAAAGGTGCATTCAGTTTAACCTCAATAAGAAATACCGGAACAAAAAAATCGTGAAGGCAGCCATCGAAGCGTTGAGCTCCTCTAACATCAACTCGAAGTTGGTTGGGAATGCCTACACAAGCTTAATGATCTAGGCAGGAACAACAAGGTGACCCTCCTCTGGGTGCCGGTGCAGGTCGGAGTGGAGGGCAATGAACAAGCAAACACCCTGACATGAAAAGACGCATCAGCGCCATTGATCGAGCCAGAACTATTAAAGAACTCAATAAAGCTAAAGAAGCAATGAGAGCAACAAACTGGCTAAGACTTCCAGGGCTGAGGCAGGCCAAAAGGAAGCATCATGTTGATTTTTACCCATTCGACCTATTTTTTTACACATTTGTATAATTTTTACAGAAAAAATAGATGTTTCTATGTGTGAACATGAACATACAGCCAATACACCTTGCAGAGATACCACTACATCTTTATATAGTTTAAAGAATAACTAGATATAAAATATGGGTGAAAATCAACAACCCTTAAAAATTAACATAGAGCTTACAGAATTATCACTTATATATATTTGAAATAACACCTTGGAACCTACTTTAACATGCTTTGTCAATAAGAATTTTCAGTTCTTGGATAATAAATTATACTTATCTCTCTCTCTTTCTCTCTATTAGCTGTCCAAGACAGTTATCGATTTCACTGAAAACACAGTTATCTAATGATAATTCGAATCCAGTCGACGAACTTTTCAGAAAAGTATCTTCTCTTTTTCCTGATAAAAACATATCGATCGAAAAATCCCTATATCTGAGAAAAAGCTCATTCAAATACATTAATTAGTTTCCAGCTGTAAGAGACGGGAGCGAAGTTTGTAATGATCCTTCGTTAGCTTTTTTCTCGCCAACTGAAGCGATTGCTATATTAACTTTTAATTGATATCAAGTTACTTATAGAATTTTTGAAATTAATGAAGTCTCACAAATACCCGGCGAGTAACTTCCTAACTGCCAAGGGAATATCGAATTACTTCGATATTTTATTACGCCGGCAATTTCTTCCAAGAAATTCTACCTCCCCGAGAGTTTTGCTAGCCATTAAAAGTTCTATTAGTCTCCAGGGATGAATGGATGAACATTGCTGGAGCTATGATGTCTGTGACGAAACTTAATACATTGGTTTCGACAGATGAAGTATATCCACCACATTATTTATCAGTTGTTTAAGAACTTTTCGTAATGATGAAGTGATATGTCACACTTCCCAAACAAACAAGACGAAAATTTGTGTGCTGGCTTTTTGTGTGTTTGTTTGTTAATTTGTAATTGATGTATGATTTATCTGGCAATAAAAACAATTATTATTAATAGGGGAACGTTATTGAAAAAATATCACTCACAGAAATCGTTCATTTCATTGAAGCAGGGTTCGCTTCTCTCGCATTTAATCCCCAATACATTTTGGACGAACGAAAATCTATTTTGCTTTGCCAAGCTCATCAGGTAGATTGAAAGTATTGGAAAGCAGGAGGAACCTGTTCCTTAGGGAACCAAGTCGAAAGGAATACCTAAAGCGCGAAGTAGGTACCTCAATTCGTTTTTTTGCCTCAGCCCTCTCCGGGATTATCATCGAAATAACCAGTCTCATAAACAAATTGCTAGCAATATCTACATTGAACTAAATTAACAAAACGCATAAGCAGGCTATGCAGGAGGCATGTATCCTACCGAATATCACCGCAGGTCATGAAATGTCCGGCTATACGTTACCATCAGCGTGGCCGAACAACGGCGCCCTCTCTCGGGGGTTCTAAGTTCGGTCTGGCAGTGCGCTCTCCTGTTCTCCTGATATTTATTTATCCTTGGGCTTGTAATCCGAATGTCCCGGGTTCAGCTCCTGGCAATTGCAACTTTTTTTTTAAGAACTTTATTTTACTTTTTTGTTGTTAATGATTCCAATTATTGGACATTTAGATAGCTTATACATTTCGGATTGCTATTAAGAGGTTTTCCAAAGATTATTCTTTTTGTCGAACGACAATCAATCACTTTGCGCTCTAAATACACAAATTGCTATTAAAGAACTAAAGTTGAAGTAACATTCATGTTTGATTTTTACCAGAATACAGAATATATAATATGTTCTAGAAATTACGGAAACAATTTGATTACTTATAATAAATTCACAAGTTTCATCGTTTACAACTTACTTGAAATGAGGGGGAGGAAAAGTATGAGTTTTCTCCCTGGTTTGAGGGAGGAAAGTGTGTTCTCTCTATAGGGGTAGGAGAAAAAAGTCTTTTGCGTTCTAGAACGAAAAAAATAATGTCTTTAGAAAGATGTGTAATATTGGTCATTCTGTGAGGTACAGATTCAAAACATTGGCGCTCTTGTATCCAAGACGCCAAGCTCTTAAATATGTTACTCATCTACATTATACATCTGAATAAATTATTTTTTATTTTCAGTGCATATTTGAATGAAAGATGTCTTTGAAGAATTTGTTTTTATTGTAATATTTGCTTTTTGTATTTCTGACTGCAATATCCATATAAATCATCTTGATTCAACTGTCACATGTCAACTCTCAAAAGTCAACTCTCTATGCGCGAATATAACTACAAAATGCTTCTTTATACACAGACTTTGTAGGAGACAAATTTCCAGTGAAGTCGTCACCATGAAGTCGTTCCTTCGTGGAGCTTCTTGCTAATTACTATTATCATTCCTGAAACAAAAACTAGAAGTGAAACTGATCTCGGCGAAAACGTTACAGACAACAACGCTCACAGTTGAGACCTCTTTCAATTAGATTCCAGAAGGAAAACGAGCAAAGAAAGACGAAGATTACGAGTTTATGTGTTTCTAGTGAATAATAAATTCGCTCACAATTTGGCCGGTGAAACTCACGAAGTTTCGAGGTCAGTCCGACGTCCATCGCTGCCTCGAGAAAACTTCATTAACAACCAAGTGAAGAAGTTACCGTCCGAAGTTGGGCTTTTTCCTCCGGGACCAGAATCCCGGCTATATAGAGAGTGAAATAAACGACAGAAGTTATCAAATTCAGTTCCAAGAGTTGAAGGAAGAAGATAATATGATTTATATCTGTTCGTTCCATGGAATGACTGATGATATTCCAAACAAATCTAAAAGCTATCACGTGAGTAAGAAATATATTGATATTGTTTTGACTAGTTAACTGAAAAAGCGCAAATCTATAAAAAGCACATCACTCAAAGAACATCAAAGTTTATCACAGACAACCTTGAAAGTACTTTATTCAATTTTATGGATTTCGCAGGACCGGCATTAGAGTATAACCTGCTTAGACGGAATATGCTCTTCCAAGGTAATAACCTAGAATAAGTTAGAAACTAGATGTCCTGCCATACCAGTGCTCACTGCAATATTGCAGTGAGCATCCATATTTTCAAAAGTCACTTAGACATGGATACATCAGTATAAATTAATTATTTGTTAATTGAAACATTACAATATTTTGAAAATATTTTCAAAATATTCATGTTGTGCACGTTGACTTTTACTTTTAACCTCAAGTTATCTGTCCCGATGAAGGAATAAATATAGTTCCGAAAGCTTGACAATAAGTATAACAAAGAGTTTTCTTTGACAAAGCCCAGTGATTTGACTGCATCCTCAAGATTGTCCAAAGTTTTTCTTTAACTAGTCAGTCAAGACTACCTCTCCACTTATATATCTGTATATATATATATATATATATAACTCTGTATATACAGAGTGACCCGTTTAAAAGCGGGCCACCTGTCTAAAACTGTTATTTATTATCCGATTCAGAAGTTCTTTTTTTCAATAGATAGAGCCTCAATAGTTCTAGTTAGGAGCAATAAATTTGAAATAAATATAAAAATTTCGAGGCCTACTTCGAATTTTTTTCAATGTCGAAAATCCAAAAAATATACTATCGATTTTTTAAATAGAATTTGACAACACCACTGGATTCACGACATTTTCAAAGGGTTAATGTGAAAATTACGTAGGTAGGTAGGTAAGTTATATGGGAATAAACTTTGAAAATTATGTCAATTGATCGACCCAAAGCTTCAATTTCAAAACATTTATCAAAATTCTGACTACACCACTCGATTCAGAATATTTCGAAATATATTTGGCAAGAATTCCATCGAAATCTATCCATAAATTAAAAAAATAATTATAAAATAATAAAATTTTAAAAGAATGTTGTTTGGTGGAATTTTAGAAAAAAATTATTTATCATTTTATAATTTGTTTGTTTATAAACAGATTTTGATGAAATTCTGACCAAACATTTATCGAAATATTCTGATTCCAGTGGTGTAAACAGAATTCTGATAAAAGTTCTGAAATTCGAGTGGTGGGTTGATTTATTGACATTGATTATTGATTGATGATTGGAATGATGGAAAACACCATTGTATTCAGGAAATCTCACTATATCACTGGTCAAAATTTCTTGAAGATCTGTTCATAAATAAAAAAATCATAAGATAATAAAATTCGAGAAATATGTAAGTAAATGGAATTTCATGAAAATCTCATTTTATCTCATAATGTTTATTTGTCAACAAATTTTAATGAAATTATAGTCAGTGATATTTCGAGACTCCCTTAATCCGGTTGTGTAGTCAAAGTTTTGATAAAAGTTCTGAAATTGAAACTGGTACCCTCGGAATGGTTGGCTTGGCTACCTTCGAATGGGTTCCTGCTTCGGTTTCCATTGGGAGGTGTTTACAGGGGTCCCTTACAGAGGTCCCTTTAATGGTTTCCCTATATATATATAAACTTGTGTTTGGGCGTGTCTTCGGTTCCTCTGGTTCCCATTTTTAGGGTGCTCACCCACGCACCTAGGTTTGCCTTCTCAGGAGCACCTCTGATCAGCTCGCTCACAACGGTTGGCTTTTGACTCCCCTCGAATGGGTTTCATAGGTCCCTGCTTAGGTTTCCCTTGGGAAGTGATTACAGGGGTCCCTTTGAAGGTTTTCCTATAAACTTGTGTTTTGGCGTACCTTCGGTATGTCTGAACCCCATTTTTGGGGTACTCACCTCCGCACCTAGGTTTGCCAGAGGCACACTCTGGGGCGCACTCCAAACGTTGGCTTGGCTCCCCTCGGAGGCGGAGGAAACCTTTGGGTTCCTCTGGACGGCGCCCTCGGGACGGTCAGCTTGGCTTCCCTCAAATGTTCCCTTCGTAGGTGTGGTCTTTTAGTCGCCTCTTACGACAGGCAGACCCTACCTGGGATCTATTCTTTTTAGCACCGAGTTCCCTGGGGTTTATCACCCTGAAGGTTTCATCTAGTATTTTTCTACCCGGAGAATGAAGTTAGAGGCCATCTGTTGAAAAAATGGGTGACTCTATTCCTTCGGATGCTGGGCAGTTGTATCCACGGCTTTTTCAGAGTGGACCGGACAATGGCAATATCATTGTTATCAGTATGAGAAGAGTTTGTAACCAGGATATATTATGACAGTGTGAACACCGTTAGTTTTCATTTTCAAAGGACTACCCTGTGTAACCTTAACGACACCTCATTGATATGCAGACTAGAAGACACAATATGCCCTGATAATGACGTTATCGAGCATATAATCCATATAACCTCATTATTGCTTCGTCGCACTTCTCCCAAGATCAAAGATCAGATGCAACGCAAACAGAGTTCACCTTAGAAATAAATCAACAGCCTTCGATACATTAGCATATGACTGCCAGGCTCTGTATATCCACTTGTGCTGATAAGACGTGATAACTGTCAAGCGGAAGTCACGCCCACCCACTTTATTGCCTTCCCGGAAGTACGTGTGTATACCGCGCCTGATGAAAGGTAGTTCGTTATTTTTTACGGGGGTTGGGCCGTGTTCCTTTTGTTTAATAACACGTGTCAGGATCGGAGTAGCACTGTGGCTCCGTCCTGATTTATTTTATCTTGTGAAATTGTACGTTATGCACAAATAATTACACGCTATTTCGAAAATTTATAACGGGTTTCGGGTTTACATCGTAGGCTGAGATGATATCTGGTCTCAGTATTATGGTTTATTTGCTGGGAAAGTAGTGGCCGCTATAATCATGGACGCAAATGGATCGTGTTTGTTCGAGAGCTTTCCGTTTCTAATTTCGGATAACTTATGCTATTGGAAGGAAAATTGGGAATACCTATGCGTAAGGTCTATAATGATAACGATAACTGTGGATCAATGGGAAATACTTAAGAACTACCGTTTTATCACATTATTATTATTATTTCACGAATTTCTGTACTCTTGGACAGGCAATCATATGAATTTTCATTTAGTTGATCAAGACCAATACTAAAAAAATTAACAAATTCTAGCCGTTTATTTTCTAGTTTTAACGTATTGAGTGAAAATCAAAACAATTATGGTAAGTATTGATTTTTATCTATTTCTATTAACATCGCCTTGCCATGCTATAATGCAACACCCTTTATTAGATATTATTTTTTATGCGAATGGAGGAGCTCATGAACTACAACTTAGATGTGATAAGTTAATTTCTAAAAGAGTTCAATTTCGAATTAGAGCCCAAAAATCCCAAAATTGCAAAAATCGATTTTTTGACACCCTGTAGCTCGAAAACTGTAAATTGGACTACATAATGAGGATGCCAGGATCTACATTATATCGAAATTTAAGCAAAATTAGCCGAAAGCCATTAAATTGTGCTGAGATAAAAATAATAATATATTAAAAATTTAAGTGTTGCATTGGAAAAAATTATTCTGTGAATAACATCGGAAAAATTTTTAAACAACATAGCAGTGACGCAGCCAGGATTTAAGTTTGAGGGGGGAAGGCTGAACATACAATTTATCAGTTACCAGAGCTTTTTTTTTCGTCTGTCGGATTTTATAAATAATACCTACAAGCGAACTGTAAGGCACGCAAACGATAACATCATCTTGTAGAAAATTTTCTTAGCTTTCTTTCTATAAACTGTATTCAACGGATGTGTCTCGTTATGGTCGCAAAATACAAAAAATGCTAAAGGTGCGCTAGGATCCGCCATTCTAGCACATAAAACGGCCAACGGAAAATACTTCCGAAATTTCTAGAATTTTTTCAATATTTTTCCTGTATTTTACGCTATCGATTCAACATGACACAGTATTCCAAAAACAAAAAACAATAAAATTAAAAATCGGTCTCACTCAAAGTGAACACGTTCGTAGAAATCAACAAATATATGATAGAAAAAATAAATAAAAAATGTCGGTAAAACGGCACCTGCAACCTCTAGATAACATTTTCAACCGACGACCGAATAGAGATAGAGCAATTCTGCGAAGGCCAATAGACTCAGCATGCCGAAATTAGTATATGCTCTAATCCGAATTCTGAATTTCATGTGTAGTAAGTGTGCGGGGTCCTTTGAAGATATGTGTCTGTGCATGTCATAGATATTTTCATGGAAGATGCTCTTCCGAAATATCATCAATCGTTCCACCGTTAGCAGTATCATCGAAACTGACCCGTCGAGCTCAGTCCTCACATCCATATACCGTCACTTTGGGAACACACCGAACATCTCTTTCCCAGGGTTTGTTCTTCCAACGAACGGCAAAGCTTTGGAACTCGCTGTCTCTAAAGTTGTTCTCTGAGGCATACAGCCTTCAGAAATTCAAGAAGGACACCAATTTCTTCCTAGTTTCGATTGGTTCTCACGATGTTCTTTGAACAATACAGGATTTTCCTTTTCGTAGGAACCAGCACTTTAAATTAAATACTGAAGAAAAATGCTCCGCATACTCGAATTTTCCCACAGTACCCTAGTCCAGGTCCCCGACTAAGCCAGCAAATAAATATTTTGGAGGGAAGATTCCGATGCTTCTCTCCCTACAGTGATCTCGATATTAACAATGTAGCTATTCCCTCTGTGCCATATCACAGAAGAGACCTTTCGTCCATTCTGGCACTCATCGATTATTCAGACACAATTTGGGTGCACAACCTAGTGTATATGTTGCCTCTGGGAGCCAAACGTCCTCTCATCCATCATTATTTATTATTCCACGCCCTACACACCTGAACCAGGCGACTGCGAACACAATAGTAATAAAACTGGCACGTCCCTGTCCCACCATTACGGTCCGCCTGTACATGTGCTCTTTGCGGAATGTCGTATTTGTTTTAAAAATGCATAACAACGGCGAGATATTTCACAGGTGAATTGGCGAATTGCAGGCGCTCTCATAAATATGCTCGGAAAGACGTGGAATGATGAGCACTATCTGTAGTGCAATATTATTCGTTGTGTTAGTTTGATTTCTCTACTGTTTGCATGGAAAGCCACTTCGGTTTCTATCGTATTGTAGGGGCGTCTTCATGCAACTCAAGTTTCCGCTGGGTAGATATTAAAAATGTTATTCTTTGAGAATGGTTAGATTTTCAGAAAATGCGGCATGACCTAAATACTGTGAAGATGGTTTTCTGAATAATTCCCTCTTAGAAATGTAAGCTTTCAACGCAAGCTCAACTTTTCGTTGCAGGGATACAAAAACCACACCAAAATCCATATATACGAAGACGATAGTCAATACACAACAAGCTTAGCGAATATATAAAAGGATGAGGACAGCTCATTAAGATATAGCAGTATGTGGGGGTAGGAAAATCTTGGGTGATTTATAAGTAAATCAAGAACTATCAAGACGACTCAGCAGAAGGGGGGTAGGGGTAGCTAAATATACTTTTTGAGGGATGGATCTTGGTTTTTCCGATTTGTGGCTGCATTCTATCGGAAAAAGTTCTGATGAGAAGTTATGGATAATTGATAACTCTGAAACTTTTGTATCAGTCATTTTTCAACAACCTCGAAATTAACGAGAATAACACTAACAAAGTTTCTTTTTGTTTTTTTTTTTGGTTTTTTATTTTAAATGTTGTTCATGAAACTTGGTGAAAACGTTCTTTTTGGTGTTATAAATGAAATGTAATTTTTAATTAATAACTTTTTTTTTTTTTATTTAATCGAGAAAGTTTGCGATTTTTTTTTTTTGAAATTCACTCATTTCCTTCTTCGAAACCTAGACTTTGATATGGTATGTAGAAAATATATTCTTTATATGGAAAATATTGTTAAAAATGTAAACAAACAAACGGCTTCGAGTCCAGGTCTCGAAGATAAAAATGAGTAAAGATAGCTGGAGACTAATAAAGTGTGAAAACAATAAGCAAACCAAAAATAAAATCAGTGAAAATATCAATTCTTATGAATATAACACATTCTTTGTTACTATAGCAGAAATCATAATAAAACAACTTGTAGATGTTAATAACGACCAATCTGTTTCAGTTCGATTGATGATTGGTTGAAGCCTAAAACTCCTGGGTCTTTCCTTCTATAACTCATCACTTACTCAGCAGTGTTCAATACCTGTAAGACTTGAACAGTAGAAAAACCTGTTCAATTTCTTGTAGAATCTCTTACTCTCTTATAAAACACCTGGTGTATAACTGAGGAAATATTTCCTGATGAGCTGGAGCTTCCCAAGACAATTTCACTCACTATATGAAAGTCGCGTCTCCTGCGATATGAGGACCAATCAGAATGGGATTTCGCGAAAGTACACGCTTCCTTTCGCTTCCTTTCTTTCCGATCCGGAAAGACCACGTCGTCAAGTCAACCACAAATATAAACAGCCATGATACATCTTGTAATCTAATATGACATAAACGTCAGGTTGACAGACTTCATGTTTATTATTCATTAGTTGCAACTATTGAAGAATTCACTTTGTTAACTCGATCAAATTTCAAATAATAACTTGGTTGGTTCGTGAAATTATCTCAATATATACGACTCGTGCTCACAATACAATCGATAATTCTGTCAGAAATCAACGAGATCAAATTGCTTGGTAACACCACGAGTCCCGTAGGGACGAGTGGTGTTACCTCAAAGCAATTTGATCGAGTTAAAGATAATTCTGTCAGAAATCAACGAGATCAAATTGCTTGGTAACACCACGAGTCCCGTAGGGACGAGTGGTGTTACCTCAAAGCAATTTGATCGAGTTAAAGATTTCTGACAGAATTATCGATAGTATATACTCGTGGTATTACCCCCGATAATCCCTATTTTCAAAAAAGGAGATAGGAGGATATTGATAAACTGGAAAATTATCGCCCAATTTCGATCATACTCATATTCGGTAAATTATTCGAAATAATACTGAAAACTAGACTAGAGATGTACTTCGAAAGCGAAAAACTTCTGAATAAGGATCAATATGGCTTTCGGAACTCATGCTCTACCATTCAAGCCGCAGCTGACAGCAGTCACTCTCTGTGACCCGAGCAAAGCCTTCGACTGTGTCTCTCACGATATTCTCTTGAGAAAACTAGCTGACTAGGGTGTAAGAGGTATTACACTTTCCCTATTCCAGTCATATCAGCATTTGAAATGGTGAAAACAGAAGTACCCCAGGGTTCCGTTCTGAGGCCCCTCCTTTTTTTTCCAACATTTATATTAATATTTTTCCCATCACATGCTTCCTGGTGAGTGTGTCATTTTTGCTGATGATAGCACACTAAGTTGCTCCGACAAAAACTGTCAAAAGTTAGTTATAACAATGAAACATTTGGAAATCAATCAGAAAAGTGGGTCACTGAAAATCTTGTGAAGTCATATAGACACAAAACTCAAACTCAAAATATGATTTTTTTATCGAATAATAAAAACAAAACAGGTGAGAGTGTAAATCTGCTAGGGATTAGCTCAAAACTCAAACTCAAACTCAAAATCTGTTTTTTCATCGGAAAATAAAAACAACACAGGTGAAAGAGTAAATCTGCTAGGGATTACCTCAGATGCCGATTTAATCATAAAAATGACAGTCTAATAGTTCATGAAAGTCGTGGGATATGAAATACCCTGTACTAAAATGATCATTACAGTACAGCTGGCGATGTAGAAATCAAAAAGTATTTATAATCGACCTACTTTCGTGGTCGTAGAAAAAGGTATGTATTTACATAAAGTAGTCAAATAAACGTTATCTATCTATCATTAGGAAACAGCTTCAGGTCCATCAATACAGGTTCAATGGAGAATGTTCTTAACTCTATAACTGGGTATAATTTTCATGAATTCCCTAATTGTCTGTTAGCAGTTGGTAATTGAGTTTTTTCCTTATTGAAAGAAGAATTACTTCTGAACCGTCATCAACTCAAAATTCTGCGCCTCTACTTTGTTCCTAACACTGAACAAACAATATTTCTGAACTCTTTGTAGTTGGGCAAGCTAGACGTTGTAATTAAAAAAGTTCGCGGCGAGTGACATTTTCTTAAAGTATCATGATGAAATGTTGACCAAACTTTCAAGTTAAACAATGAAAGCTAAATTGGAAAAGCGGTCGGAACTTTTTTGAAGTTAATTGTTCTTTGTAAATGATTCAACATGGAAAAATGCGCTCTGGGGAATATTAGTTGCTTGATGAAAAATTGACTCATTGCATTCTTTTGGAAACTAAGCTATTTGTGGCTATTTGTTTTCTCGTATTGGATGGAATAGCGGACAATAATAATGAGGAAATAAATAAATAATCAGAACTTTCTCTCTTAGGATAATGTAGTGGGTTGAATTAACACGTTGCGGTCCATTTGAATTGTCATAATCAAGGAAATGAAGAAAAGCATATTCAAAAAAAAAACTATTTTTCCCAGAATATGGGTGGAGGCTGGGTCAAATATTTTGTACCTGAGATAATAAATACGTATAATAATTGTCCATTAGAAAGCCAGATGTATACCGAACAAGGCAAATACAAGTTGTCCCGTATCGTTTTGTTCGAATTTTGGTAGATTTTTTTTTTTTTGTTAAAGCCAAGAAGACTTGTTCGTAATCAAGTATAAATTGACTGAAGCTTGTCTTTTCCGCTTTATTTCCAAGGGATTGCTGGTTATTATGCGTGAAAAATTGCAGTATCATCTGCATATGGTATGATTTCACCACCACTATGTATTGAGAAAATTTCATTCACATAAATAGTGAAAAGAACTGGACCTGATACCGTTCCTTGACGTACACCGTATTCTATTATGTTATTCACAGATTCAATTTCCAATCTTCACTCGAAAGATAGCTTGTAAATAAGTTTAGGGAAGTTCTAGTTTGTATGTTTTCTATGAAGTTTTTAATAACAAACTATGGCTAACTGTATCCAAAGCTTTCGAAGATGAATACATTTTGGCAATGCGTTTCATCATTGATTCTTGTGTAGAGATTCCCTTTAGAATCCATGTTGATTTTTTAATATTATTTTGTATTTATCAAGATAGTGAGTCTTTCCTTGAGGAGTTTTTCGAAAACTTTCGATTGAACGGGGCCGATACTTGACAGTAAGTTGTTTGTTGCCGTTCTTATAAATGGAAAATATTGATTTTTCCAATACTGTTGGAAAGTGACCTTGGTGCATTCATTTATTCAATATATCTGCAAGCGGCTCACAGATTGCTTATCTCTCAAATCATACTGAATGTTGAGTTATCAAATACAGATGATTTTAATTTCAAAGACATGATGATATGTTCCACTCCTTTATGTACTGTGCCGAGAAATAGTGAATTTAGGATTCTTTCAGAGGTAAGTCTCTAGATTAAAAGGTGTATTAAATTTCTCAGCCAGTTTTTTGTAAACAGAAAATTAAATTTCGTTTACATTCTTCCAAAAATATTTAGAATCATTCATGCTCTCATTGTAAGAAGCAGTGCTACTGCGATCTCCCCAGAGAGCATTACTTTTCTTGTTTCGGGGGCGTTTTTCCAAAAAAAATCCGTAATACGTCGTTTTGACGACTGCAAAAAATTTATAGATACTGTTTTATTTTCAAGTTGAATGGCTTAACATGTTGGAAAAATGACCATAGGAAAATTTATTAATAACCAGTAGATTTTCTCAGGATCCATGCATTGAGAACTATTAAACCAACTTTTCGTATTGTCTCTTCAAACTTTCTGTATGGCTTCATTGGACCTAGTCTGACACGTTTTCCTATGAGACTTCTTTTGTTTCGGGGGCGTTTGCCAATGTTTGCCAATAGGCACTCTACCTATTACTATTATACAAGTGTCTTAGCGCAATTAATGAACCATTGTCACTATCAAAGTCCTAATCACTGTCTCAATCATAGAATCAAATTCAAACTGTACCTTTCTGGTACAGGGTTTATGCAATTTTTTCAGTTTTGGTCCCATTCATAATCATGAGACCTGAATTGTATTTACAGTTCCAATTCGATTTTATGAGTAAGAAAGTAAGATTGGGACTACGATAATGACAATGATGCCTAAATTGGCCGTCACAGATTTTTTCTCATCTATTCTCCGGTATTAGCCAGAGAAGAAGTTGTGAATCAGATAGATATTCGCCCTATATCCGACTTATTAGTTTTATTCGAAAAAAGGAACTCTTGACGTCGTCAAACTTTTTTAAGACCAGAATCGACGACATAAGTATTCTACCCACGGGAATCTCTGTTATTTTAACTAAACGAGATTTACGAGGAGTTGAATGGTCAGTGGAAAGCCGAGCGGTCGGCCTTCCTAAATCATCTTTTACTAGACGCGTTAAATCCCCATGGATCTTCATTAGGAGTCGGTTCGGTGTTATCTTTCTGCACGTTGCTGATACGTTGTTATTTTTTGCGGAGGACTTAATTAAGTAATAACCCAAGCAGCGGTGAAACGCTATAAATTTACATTTTCATTAAGTTCGAAATTTCTCTTTATTAAGCATTGTACGAGATTAATTGCGGTAGATGAGGCTTGCGCTGACATTTGTTGATGGGGTGGCTATTTATTGCAAGGATTAGCAAGGCTTACGGCGTATTCGATGGGCAGCACAAGATTTTGTGAGTGATGGACGACAATCTGACTGCATTAAAGGTGGTCTTCAGTATACTGGGTGAGACTGAACGTGATCAACATGGTGAACTTGTATGCCCTCTTTTGCAAGCAGTTAATCTTCGGGTGACCTATGGGGTCACTCCAATAAGTTCAAAAATATTTTCAATTTTCAACTGATTATTTTTTATCTGACTATTTCATCACGCTTAGTTACGAAGGCGTAAGTTTTTTTTTGAGATTCTACAAAGTCGAGGAAATAGTCATAAAGAGGGTCATAATTGAAAGTGGTGGTAGGGGGTGAAAACTGGACGAAAACTCCTTCCCTTGAATAGTTGCTTGTCTTGGTCCCTAAAGAAGTGCTACCTAAAGTTTCAGAGCTCAATCATCATTCCAAGTCCATTTTTCCAATTTTTCAACATAGCCGGTCCAGCGAGTAAGGGCCAAATTGAACCCCTCTGAACTTCTACCAAAATGCACGTTTATGGCTGGTTAACATTGTTAACGAACGAGGTGGTATCAGCATACAGTTAAATAAAGAAGTAAAAGGTTTTATTTGCTCTCAACTTGCCAATTATGTCTACGAGTATGTTTGGAATGTCGATTTATATTATTGTTAACTTCAGCTGCTGTGCCATCCCGTTCTCTACAAGTGTTTGATTTCCTCATAGTCATTCAAGTCGGATAATAATAAAATTCCGACTTCAAAGTCGGAAAATAATAAAATTCCGACGTTGGAGTCGGATATTTCCCACGCTTGACATTGAACCACATCTGATAAATGTATATTGTGAAACGACCTAACTGAAAGAGAAAATCTTAAGGTGAAAATTTGCATTTTTCATTCAGATAGTCGGCTGATAGTTGATAGAATCATTCATAGGAAACGTTCATTTCATTGATGTAAGGACCGCACCTCTTACATTAGATCTCCATCAAGGAGATCGGAAGAACTGGGAAGCAGACATTCGTTAAATACATTTTATGACCATAACGAGACACATTCCTCAAATACATATGGGTATAGAAAGAAAGCGAAGAAAATTTCCTACAAGAGGACGTCATTATTAGCTGGCCTAATAGTTCGCTTGTAGGTGTTATAGGTAGTTGTGGGTGCTAGAATTCTGTATTCCAGCGCTCTTTTACATTTTTCGCATTTTGTGACCATAACAAGACACATTCTTTAAATACATATGCATATAGAAAGAAAGCGAAGAAAATTTCCTACAAGAGGACGTTATTGTTAGCTGGCCTCACAGTTCGCTTGTAGGCGTTATAGGTAGTTGTGTGTGCTAGGATTCTGTATTCCAGCGCTCTTTTACATTTTTCGCATTTTGTGACCATAACGAGACATATTCCTTAAATACATATGCATATAGAAAGAAAGCGAAGAAAATTTACTACAAGAGGACGTCATTGTTAGCTGGCGTAACAGTTCGCTTGTAGGTGTTATGGTAGTATTGTGTGCTAGGATTCTGTATTCCAGCGCTCTTTTACATTTTTCGCATTTTGTGACCATAACGAGACACATTCCTTAAATACATGTGCATATAGAAAGAAAGCGAAGAAAATTTCCTACAAGAGGACGTCATTGTTAGCTGGCCTAACAGTTCGCTTGTAGGTGTTATAGGTAGTATTGTGTGCTAGGATTCTGTATTCCAGCGCTCTTTTACATTTTTCGCATTTTGTGACCATAACGAGACAAAGTCCTTAAATACATGTGCATATAGAAAGAAAGCGAAGAAAATTTACTACAAGAGGACGTCATTGTTAGCTGGCCTAACAGTTCGCTTGTAGGTGTTATAGGTAGTTGTGTGTGCTAGGATTCTGTATTCCAGCGCTCTTTTACATTTTTCGCATTTTGTGACCATAACGAGACAAAGTCCTTAAATACATGTGCATATAGAAAGAAAGCGAAGAAAATTTCCTACAAGAGGACGTCATTGTTAGCTGGCCTAACAGTTCGCTTGTAGGTGTTATAGGTAGTATTGTGTGCTAGGATTCTGTATTCCAGCGCTCTTTTACATTTTTCGCATTTTGTGACCATAACGAGACAAAGTCCTTAAATACATGTGCATATAGAAAGAAAGCGAAGAAAATTTACTACAAGAGGACGTCATTGTTAGCTGGCCTAACAGTTCGCTTGTAGGTGTTATAGGTAGTTGTGTGTGCTAGGATTCTGTATTCCAGCGCTCTTTTACATTTTTCGCATTTTGTGACCATAACGAGACAAAGTCCTTAAATACATGTGCATATAGAAAGAAAGCGAAGAAAATTTCCTACAAGAGGACGTCATTGTTAGCTGGCCTAACAGTTCGCTTGTAGGTGTTATAGGTAGTATTGTGTGCTAGGATTCTGTATTCCAGCGCTCTTTTACATTTTTCGCATTTTGTGACCATAACGAGACAAAGTCCTTAAATACATGTGCATATAGAAAGAAAGTGAAGAAAATTTACTACAAGAGGACGTCATTGTTAGCTGGCCTAACAGTTCGCTTGTAGGTGTTATAGGTGTGCTAGGATTCTGTATTCCAGCGCTCTTTTACATTTTTGGCATTTTGTGACCATAACGAGACACATTTCTCAAATACATATGCATATAGAAAGAGAGCGAAGAAAATTTCCTACAAGAGGATGTTATTGTTTGTTTTTCTAACAGTTCGCTCGTAGGTGTTGTTTGATGTTTTTTCGGCTGTACATTCATTTTGTGCCGATCGACTTAAAAATCACGGTATATACTAATGTTGTCATGCTGAATCGATTGGCGTTCGCAGAATTGCTCTATCTCGACTCGTTCATCAGTTGAATATGTTATCAACCGTTCAGAGCTACCGTGTTCTCGCCAAAAAAAATTGAATTTTTTCCAATGTCGTATTCGTTGAAATTAATTGTTGGTCAAACAGAGATTAAGTCGGCATTTTAACGAACATCTGCATTTTGAGTTGGACGGATTGGTAATTCTTTTATTTCTATATTTCAGAAAACGCCTTATGTTAAACTGATGGCGTGAAGAACGAGAAGAATATTGAAAAAATTCTAGAAGCTTCGGAAGTATTTTTCTTTGACGGGTTGGTATTAGGATACCGTATTATAGCATCAACATCAACATGAATACCTCCCAAGAGGTTATTTTGAACGAAAGAGAATAGCGACTAAAGTTTGTCTTTTAGCCGCAGATGATTCCACAACTGGTTTTATGAACATGCTGGGGCAGGACGACTTTATGTATGTTGTCCGACCTACTTGTCGTGTTAAAAATAGCTATTGTTACATACTTTTCAGAAATTGGTGAAAAATTATGAATACATTCATGAACAAACTTGTATTGAATTAGTTTTCATAATATCGTGTGCATCAATACAGAGATACGAATTGTACGAGAAAGAGAATAACTGGCAGACTGTGAATCAAGAGAAGTACAGAGAGATGGGTAGCCACCAGGGAAATTTTCACTAATGTTCGCCCCGTCGTGTTCCCAGATGAGTTCGTCGGCGTCGTGACGCGAACCAGTGAGAGGAATAAAAAACGTTGACACCAAACCATCTCGCGGTGCGTAGTTTATCAATTATCTCGCCATTCTGCTCACCAGCGTACTTGGATTACAGCATCCCACCGACACTTTATGCTTTCATATAAACAATGCTGCCAGAAGGGGTGCTTCAGGATAATTTATTCACTTGGGATTTGGTTATTTCTTTCTAAATACACTATTGAAGATCGAATTAATTTAAAAAAATTACTGGTTGAATTTTTGAACAATATATAGCATGAATTGAAAATGTAAAAAAACTCAGTACCTACAATAAATTACTATCACTATTACTATCTAAAGCACGCCTTAGGCTGTTCAAATGGAAGTTACCATGGCTATATCAACAACTTGAGAACCGTGAAGTCTAATTATAAAATTTAAGTGCAATAAAAAAAGTCTACTATTTATCAATGCCTTGTTATATTACCCTTCACAATTTTATGATTATTGATGTACTCTGGAAGGAGGTAAAAATAAGTTCAATTCAAGGGGGTATTTGATTTTTTGCTAGACTAACCAAAACCTTCGTCTTCGATTATTAAAATAGCTTGCTGAACGCAACTAACTTAAAAGTGTAAAGTTTTCCTTCAAAAATTGTACGCATTATATCGGAATATGCTGAGAGACTTTTGTTCTTTTGAAATATCTGAAAACTGAAGAAAACTATAGAGTTCATAATGATTGTTTACCGAGCCTTCTTGAAGGCTCTGAGGACATTTATAATTTATAGAACGTTCTGTGAATCACTATTGGTGTTCCATGACTTTCATATTCCATGGCAACAGAATTCATTTATCTGTCTTCTGTCATCTGTTATTTGTATCATGCGTTATTTCTGTCATCCGTCATTTCTGTCATTCATAACAATCATAACCTCAATCTAAATAAATATTTTCAAAATAAACGTGCATTTTAGTGCAAATGAATAGCTCTTGATATTCCTACAATTATTTCTCAATATCATCAAAATGTCGGAAGAAATCGAAGAGAAACCATGCAATTTCCATGAAATGGAACTAGATGACCGCATCCTAAAAGTACTAAAAAAAACCGTCTCTTTCAAATTTAATCATTCTTGTTTTGTAGGCTATCGCAAAATTAGGATGGCAGACCCCAACTCTCATTCAGGAAAAAGAAGAAAAAGAAGGAAAATATGTACTAGTTCGTGGTTCTGGTAAAACTGCTGCCTTCTCTATACCCGTTATTCAGAAAATCCTGAATATCAAACAAACTGCTACACATCAAGAAATCAAAGCCCTAATATTGGCTGAACTTTGGTTTACTGGAAATCTGATATGGAAAAAACAATTGAACGTCACGATTGTGGGCCCTCAGCCAATTGTAACGGCACCATTTTTGTTTTGCGGAAATGCGCTGTTGCCAAGTTGACCTCTTCGGATTACTGGAAATCTGATATAAAAAAAACAATTGAACGTCGCCATTGTGGACCCCCAACTAATTCTAGTGGTACTATTTTTGTTTTGCGAAAATGCGCTGTTGCCAAGTTTGACTGACTTGCAAGCTAGGTTAGCTTGCTCAGATTAGGTTTGTGTGTCAATTGCGAACGAAAAACTAATTCATGCATTCTCGACTGACTCGCAAGATAGGTTAGCTTGCTCAGGTTAGGTTTGTGTGTCAATTGCGAGCAAAAAACGATTTCATGCATTGCTCAGGTTAGGTTTGTGTGTCAATCGCGAGCGAAAAACGATTTCATGAATTCTCGACTGACTCGCAAGCTAGGTTAGCTTGCTCAGGTTAGGTTTGTGTGAATTGCGAGCGAAAAACGATTTCATGCATTCTCGACTGACTCGCAAGCTAGGTTAGCTTGCTCAGGTTAGGTTTGTGTGTCAATCGCGAGCGAAAAACGATTTCATGAATTCTCGACTGACTCGCAAGCTAGGTTAGCTTGTTCAGGTTAGATTTGTGTGTCAATCGCGAGCGAAAAACGATTTCATGCATTCTCGGCTGACTCGCAAGCTAGGTAAGCTTGCTCAGGTTAGGTTTGTGTGTCAATTGCGAGCGAAAAACGATTTCATGCATTCTCGACTGACTCGCAAGCTAGGTTAGCTTGCTTAGGTTATGTTTGTGTGTCAATCGCGAGCAAAAAACGATTTCATGAATTCTCGACTGACTCGCAAGCTAGGTTAGCTTGCTCAGGTTAGGTTTGTGTGTCAATTGCGAGCGAAAAACGATTTCATGCATTCTCGACTGACTTATCCATATCAATACAAATTTCCAGGTTGCTAGTAATCCGAATTGACTAACCTGGCAACAGCGCATTTCCGCAAAAACAAAATAGTACCATTAGAATTAGTTGAGGGTCCACAATCGCGACGTTCAATTGTTTTTTTCATATCAGATTTCCACATCTCCAAAGTGTCCAAAACTTGGCAACAGCGCATTTCCGCAAAACAAAAATAGTACCACTAGAATTAGTTGAGGGTCCACAATGGCGACGTTCAATTGTTTTTTTCATATCAGATTTCCAGTAATCCGAAGAGGTCAACTTGGCAGCAGCGCATTTCCGCAAAACAAAAATGGTACCATATGAATCGCCTAATGCCACAGAATCGCGATGTTCAATTTTTTTTTTCATAACAGATTTCCAGTAAACCAAATTTTTACCCTAATATTAGCTCCAAGCAAAGAACTGTGTCATCAAATATGTGGTGATATTAAAGACCTTACAATTAAGTGTTCACGAAAAGTAAGGTATGTAGATATTGCCCCTCAAGTAGAGTTGAGCGTTCAAAAGACACTGCTAGTTGAGAAACCTGATATAGTGGTTGGAACCCCAGCCATAGCTTTGAAGCACGTGAAGGCAGGAAATCTAAACTCGAAAATTTCTCTGGAATTGTTAGTTATCGATGAAGCCGACTTGGTATTTTCGTTTGGATATGAGGATGAAATGAAGGATTTGATGACGTAAGAGGATTTGTTTTGGTTTAGTACACATACCACGTGACCCAGAACCAATTTACCCCACTGTATCTTCAATTTTCAATATGCAAACAAATAGAAAGTGATTTTTTAATACCCCTACTGTCTCTTGACGCCACTGTGCACTAGCATCATTTGGATTATGTTATTCTGTCACACTTCACACCCCTTTGTAATGAGCTGACATTTTAAATAGATTGAATGGGTACATACCAGAATTGTGTTATTTTAGTCACCTAGTTGATCACAAACGCTGATTTAACTAGTCAAAGTCCTCAAAATCCAAGGGGATTGTTTATTTTTCGTTACAAAGGGAAAATTGTTCAGCGCGATTAACCTTCAGCAGATTTCTTTGGTGTGTCAAATGTATTAAGTCCATTGAAACGTCCTTAGATTGGTCAGGTTTTTTCGGGACTCCGGAGAGGAACTTCAGATCAGATTCATAGTTCAGGCTTCTCAAAAAAAAACAAGAATACATTCCTTTGTGGTCCAGCAATATGAAAGAGAATTGGTCAGTGGGAAAACATTATATGATCTTATATGTATTCGTAGGAGTACATTTATTAGAAAAAACCTTGGTGATTGGCCATATGCCAGAAAGGGTTTGTTCTAGAATTCTAGGAAATAATTCATGAACCATCTTCATTCTGATGGAAATTGTCTTCACTAGTACCTTTCTCGTGATTATTGTTCTATGTTCTTCGTTTAAACAAAAATATCTGTTAAGGTTATACTTTACTAACCTTCTGAGCCAGAAATTTTGAAATAGTCCGCGCGAATTGCCATAGTAATGGCTATATCTGTAGAATGAGTCGTTTCTACCAAGACGTCTTGTAATGTCACGCAATATCGAATATTTCTTTTTTCAGTGTAAGCCTTACAGCCTTCACCATCTGCGAATGAGCTACTTTTATGGTTTGTACAATTTCTTCAAATGAATCAATGAAATATTCATTTATCCGCTAGCTAATTTCAAAAGACATGTTATGAATAATGAGCTACACCAATTATTTATCAGGGAACAGTTGACAACAAACCTAAATAAACCAAACCCCGACGAATGATTTGCTTTCCAACAAACAATGCCCTCCGCAGTGAAACAAAAATGAATTATGGAAAATAATAAACCTCCACAATAACAGAAAATTTGTTGACTCTCGTCCTTTCATTCGTCATTGCTAAACTTTTCTCCCGGGTTTTATATAACCTCGGTGTTTTAGCGCGTTCATCGGTTCCCGGTTTATTAGTTATTATTCTGCACTCTCTCGCATGTAAAAACTGAGACAAATTGAATGGGAGCAAAAGCTCACTGCTTTGTTGGGGCCTTCATAAAAAAGCTCATAATGCGTCAGCGAAAACAACATAAAACTGATAAATTCGTTTTTGTTCCATTAGCCTGCCGCCTACCGCTGATATATTGAATGGTGAACGTGGTTTTGGAAATGAATATGGACGCGATGAAAATGTTTTTCCTGTATTAATAATAATTATAATACCTGGTCGACTGCGCTGCTAGAGTTACGCCACTCGTTAAAATAAATACATTCTGAATAATTGGAACACACATTCTTCTACTCAAATAACTAAAATGACATTCAACGACTACGTACCACGCTGAATGAACAAATAATCACGGTTGAATGGTTGGTTAGAAGCTGACAAACGAGATATCTGGTTCCCCTCAACCTTGAGACCACCTAAGGTCTATTGTATTGTTCTATCGTCAGTGCTTCCTAGTTGAATAGGCCTGTGTTTTTCACCAGATTGAGTATTCTATGTACTAGGTGTTTCAGATTCATACTTGTTTCTGGGTTGATCTGTCCAAATTATTCTGTTGTGTCTGTTGTGCAGCGCATCGCCTTCGAAAATGATGCAAAAGGCTGTGTCCACCTCGTCACCACAAAGTTTGCACTTCAGGGTTTCTCTATTTATTGCCATGGTTCGCAGGTGTTTTGTCAGTGTCCGATTAGTAAGCCGGTTATTGTTCGTATCTTGGATTTGTTGAGGTTGAGTATGTCAGCTGTCAGTGTTTGGCTTAGATGCCTCACCATAGCTGTGCTTTGTCGATGCCTTTCTATTTGGTCCAAATAGGTTTATTGTTTTTTCTTTCATTCATCAATCAGGTTTCCGTATCGGGTTCTGCTACTTTCAAATACTGGTTCTGGGCCTGTGAATGATGATCTTGCAAGTTGGTCTGCTTTATTTCCCTATGTCCAAGCACCCACATAAGTATAACCTTGTTGTGTTTTGACAGTTCATTGAGACTCTGGAGGCATTCTCAAGCTTGTTTCGACTTTACCTGTACTGAATTCAAAGATATATACTTGCCCACGCGGGGTTTTTGAAGCATTTTCGAGCCTTGTGCCTGTAAACTGCAAGACTGTAGTTCACGTACGTTTCTTTTACTTGTGTTTCCATCAGAAAGGCATATTTTCTTTGGTTCTTTGGATAATTTTGTTAATACTGGGGGAATGAGGCGTCAGAAACCCTAGGTGGGCTCCCATGTATCTGAATTGGACTTTAGAGTCTGTTTGCATCAATCCTCGCCTCATCTATGACTGTGATGTTCAAAGGTGGAAGATTTAGGATACTTTCCATAGCAGTGGTTGGAGTTCTTTTCAAAACGTGATACACAGAAAGGCAAGCCTCTGTAGTTCTCCAATGCTGTTTTTGACTATCTCCGTTTTATTTTTGGCCACTACTGAAGCCATATGTTATTCTGGGTCTTATGATCGCGGTGTTTTTACAGAAGATCTTCTGTTCCGGGTTAGTTTTTTATCTAAAAACTGCTCTGACTATTTGACATGATCAGCAACTTGTAGTGTTACTCCAAAGAACTTGGATAGCTTCATGTCCCCCAAAATTGTTTTGCATGCAACAGGAAGGACTGTGGTTTTTCTGGGGTTTGCCCTCTTTATCATCATTCTTCTACGGTGCTCAGTGCATTTTTCATTAGATCGGAGGTTATTTGGGCATTCTTTCTCTTTACAAGTACCACCATGTCGTCCGCATAACCTTTAGAGTAGTATGCTTGATTGTTTATTTAGATATTCCAGCAGTTCGTCTACCAACATGTCCCACAGTAGGGGGAGTATGCCTCTTGTGGATTTTCCCTGGCAATTTCCAGCTGCGTGGATTCTCAAACATTTTGCTCTGGGCCTGTTGATTTTGGATCATTAAGAATATCCTCCTGCAAGTGGTTTTGTCAATGCTTCTCTTCTTGGCTGTTGAGACCATACTTTCGAAGGATATATTGTCGAATGCTCCTTCCAGATCTAGAAAAGTGCAAAGTGGTAGTATCTATCTATCATTTTTTGCCAGTGTCCTCCAGCCTTGACACCGATTGGTGCAAAGCAGTCTTGGTATATAAGAGCTGCCTCCGTATGTCCCAGTCCTTCCAGAAGGAAGAATGATAACCTTAATGGTGTGTTGAAAACCATATCGATTCATAAATTTCCAGGTACTCTGAGTCACTAAAAATTTTGTTGCTCTGCGAGTGATATGAACTAATTTTCTCAACGAGAACACTCCCTACACTCCTCACTGGCTTATCTGTCAGGAGAGTAGCTGTTTTCCCTTAGGCCGCCTTCAGACAGTTTTTGATATATTCGATTCTGCAGGATCCAATATCGATTTTACATCCATTCTTTTCTTCGTTTCAAATATGTTATCTTGTCAACGATTACATCCCGCTTTGTAGCTTTCTGTATTACAAAAACAATTCACGTAGGAGCTTAAGAAATTTATTACTTTTCGACGCCCGAAATGTCATTAATTATATCGATGGGTTTGCCACTATAGAAGAGTAATTGGTCTGAAACCAAAGATGTATGAATTCTAGAGGTTTTTTCTTCTTCTGATATTGAAGTACAAGGCCAGACAAATAATGCACTAACAAAAGTTGGCATAAATCTTCATCGATATATTCTAAACAATTGGGTTCTGCAGATGGAGGTCATGAAAGTGAAATTCTAAAGTTCGAAGTAAATTGAAATGAATCAATCACAAACGATCGGAAATAATGTTTCTTGTTTTGATTTTTGATGGCTGTTTGTAAACAAAAAGTCACCGCAAAGCACAGTAATATTAAAATAAAATATAAAAATTCACATCCAACAAATAGCTATTTTATAACAAATTGCAAGCCCAACTTAAAACATTTCACAATTTAATTTAAATAAACGTCAATATTATGAACCATATATCATAACAATACCTCAACAGGAGGTGACTTGAGCCGATATATTGCAAGTCCAGCCAACCATTGTATGACATCAAGAATTATGTGATATAACAATGTTGCACCAATGCGAAGTTCAATCTTTACCTATATTCGACGTATATTTGATGTTACATTCACATCACAAACAGGAAACAATGTGATGTGGCAGCAAAATTCATCAGACCACACCTATTCGACGTCAACAAATCTACCAAGTCGTGATATCACATTTAGACATGTATGAGACGAAAGTTATAGGACACACACAACTGTGGTTTGCGAACTCGTCGCTAAGTTAGAAGTTAGAGGTCGTCAACACTCTCGGCTCCCCTTTTTCAGTGTGGAGAGAAAATCGAGACCTAGAAAACTATTAAAAACAGTTGATATCACAGTATGACCTATTTGTGATATGAAATGTGAACTTGTATAACACCTGTTAGTGACTTTCTATGTGACGTCGCATTTCATGTCTGAAGGACATCACAATCCTAGAGGCGGACATTTTCACATTGCCTCAATATATTGGATATATGTTTGTGGCTTCAAATGCGGCGATGTCGAACGTCATAATGCGATGTCGCCTTTACATGTTTCTTGTATCGCATGGTTGATGAATTCCGGATTTATTCAAACGGGAGAGAAAGTTGCTTCTGCCTGCTTAACAAAACTAAGAACTCAGTAACTTCGTTACAGAGTGGAACGGCTTCCCAGTCACTCATTTTGTGTCAAACTTCAATTTATAACTAGCTTTACTACAGTTTCTGCAATAAACTAATTCTGTATTTTGTTTTTGTACCTTCGAATTTCAATGGAAGGGGAAGGGGATAAACCCCAAGCCATTCCCAATAACACCACTATCTACATATAACCATAGACTCTGTTTTGATACAGTACAACCTATATGTGACAATGGTAATTCTCGTTTTGAGCAAGTGAAGAAATTTCAGTAAAAGGATGGAAAAGCCCCTCCCCGCACAGACCGTAAACTATTTCATGAATGGCACGAACTGATCCTCGAACTTTATATTTATCTTACCCGTCTTCTTCCGACATGTCTTCTATAATCAAATTCGAAAAGTTTTCAATACCTTCCGTGACTTTCAGTCTGAAATAAATGAAATTAGCGATTCGCAAAGTTCCTCGTCTTTGCTCAAAGGTATAGGTTAATCTGGAATGGATATTAGAATTTTATGCTGTCATCAGTAATAAAAAATTAATGTACCGATCTCTTCGATTTCAAGATCGTTTCGACGAGTTGAAGAGTGCTTGTATAGATATGCAGCTTTTGCCTGAAAATAAGGAAACTCAGTATAATTTACAACACCTTTTTCAAAATACAGTCAGGGAAAAATGCTGCAAAATATTTGGGTGTGCTATCAATGACTTTATCTTTATATATAAAAATTTTCTATGCGTGTGTAAGTCATATACAGGACGTCTGCCGGGGCCGCTAGTCTATATACAGGGAATTTCAAAAAGTTTGAACCATATGGGAAACTTTTTTATTATGCATTTTTCAGAAAATTTCATTTACATAAAAGTTGGTGCATTGCGAAAACCTTCTATTCTATTATAAAGTTATCCACATTCTGAATTTTCAAACAATATACAGGGAAAAACACCAAATAGGAATTTTGATTAAGAGTAAACTACACTTATTTTCGATCTTATCAAAGAAGTTTACTTAGAAAAGTTGTTGAGGATCAAAAACAATATTCAGATTTGGAATCACAGGCAGCAATTTTTTTTACAATTTTTACTGGTTCTAGCCTCATAAAGAGTACAAGTATTTCGTACGCGCCTCCCTCATTTTCCTACAACGAGATTTCAATGCAAAATTTGATCTAATTCATCATTTGATCAAGAATATTGACGATCGTTGGAAATACTTTGAATTTTGACTAGTTTTTTGGTGCAAATTTGATATTTCACTCTGTATGTATGTTCATAATATTTATCAGTGTGATTACATGGAAGGAAGTTATTGGATGAATGAATTAATTATTCTATTATACTTTCAAAGAATCACCTCCCGAAGTTTGTCAACGTACTTACTTAACACCCTGTATATCCGAAAACATAAATGAATCGGTGTTTATATTATTGGTTTCAGAACTCCCCATCACATTTCTCACCGAGAATGGTGGGAAGGAAAATTTGCTTGCTGTAAGTCGCTGTTTATAATTCAAAAGAGTACCATCCATCCTGAGTGACACAAAATCCCTCGTGAAAAATGCCAAAGATCAACTCCGAGGAAAATACCAGAATGAATGTGTTTGCGAACAGAAAAATTGGACCATTAACCTCCCGACGTCTAGGTATATGCCGTGTATATCCAATAAAGTTAATGGGCAAGACGCAGTTGTCTGTTATTCCCGAGTGAAACTTGGAGAGTCATTTATTCAGCAAAACTAAACTACCAAACAAGAAACAAGGTCTGCTCCATTTTCCGTGTACCTGTCTGTCGACATCGCCAGGTCCTGAAGCTGCTTTCTCACTAATGAGATACCCAATTACATTATCTGGTGATGTTTTTGTAACGAGCGACGGTATTTGGGTATTAGATCCACTTTGCGATGCATTAACGAAATCATTTTCCCTTTCTCGTTCTTTTTCGCCTCCGGACGCAGACATGTTGGAAACAATGATTGATGAAGTGTCTACTGAATTCGATATGAGGTGTCGGCGCATTGGACGGACTTTGCGGGTCACTGGAAATGTTTGTGAGTTCGTATAAGAGCTCTCGTTACAAAGAAGCAGCAAAACGATGAACACCTTTCAAATTTTCGAATCTATATTCGCTAGGATCTAGCAAAACTCTAGAATCACACCTATGCAAACATCTTGAAATGTTACGATTTTTCGCGAGTGCTAGGGAAATACATTTCGAATTCTAATTTATTCTAGAAATAGTTGTCCGCTATGATTATTTATCGCTTGATATATATATAAATATATATATGGATTATGTTCATCGTATTCATCAGTGTTCAAAGCAGATGAAGGAAGTAGTTGGCTATTGTCAAAACAAATTTGAAAACGCTAAAAATAAGAAAATTAGTTACAGGCAAGGACCAGGTGGAAATTGTTGTTGAGGTTCTACCTTCAAGAAAAAATAAATAAACACGAAAAAACGTGACCTAGCGGAAAATGTTCAATGCCTCCCTAGGGAGGAAAAGTATGAGTTTCCTCCCTGGTTTGAGGGAGGAAAGTGTGTAGTTCATATAGGAGTAGGAGGAAAACATCTTTATTCATCACTGTTTAACATAACCACAAACTAACCATTGAAATGGCGAAAAATCGATTTTCAGTATTTAAGTTTCCTCTCCCGTATTATGATTTAATCTACATGAAAATTTATTGAAATATGTCTTTTTTGGTGTGGAATAAGCAAGATTTTTTCGCAATTCAGAAGACGACTAGATATGGAGTTATGTATTTTTCGTTGGCGGTTTTATGTGCTAGGATGTCGGATTCTAGCGAATCTTTTATATTTTTCGCATTTTGCGACCATAATGAGACACATTCGTTAAATACATAAGTATATAGAAAGAAAGCTAAGAAAATTTCCTATGAGACGATGTAATCGTTTGCGAGCCTAACAGTTTGCTTGTAGGTGTTATAGGTGGTTTTGTGTGCTAGGATTCCGGATTCATGCGATACAATTTTCGCTGCACATTTACCTGTGTTTTATGGTACACCGTGTATCCGAACATATTCAAATCATACATTTTCGGAATCAGCATAAAATTTTGAGTATATCTTTGGTAATTTCGAGTGAATCTGATGACATTGGATTCTTCGCCATTTTTAAGGTATAACTCTTTGATGTTTTTTCAGCTGAAAATTAATTTTGTGCCAATCGACTCGAAAATCACAGCATATACTAATTTTGGCATGCTGAATCGATTGGCGTTCGCAGAATTGCTCTATCTCGATTTGATCGTTAGTTGAAAATGTCAACTTGAGGTTGCAGGTGCCGTTTTCCCGCCAAGAATTTTTCTAATTTTTTTTTATGGTATATTCATTAAATTCAATATTCCTTCTATGCGCTGACAAAATTTGAAATCGATTGCTAGTCAAACATAGATGTGGTAGGCGTTTTCACGAACGTGTGCACTTTGAGTTGGACCAATATATTTTTTTTCTTGAATACTGTGTCATGTCAAATTGATGGCGTAGAACATGGCAAAAATATTGAAAAAATTCTAAGTATTTTTCGTTGGCGGTTTCATGTGCTAGCCTTTTACATTCTTCGCATTTTGTGACCATAACGAGACTCATTCCTTAAGTACATATATATATATATATATATATATAGCTAGGAAAACTTGTTGGGTACGCAGCATGCAGGAAGTATACTCTTATAACACTTGTTCCAATATTTCGACAACGTTTATTGTCATCCTCAGGGAAAGCTACAATATTATTAAAATACAATGAAACAATGACTAACAGTGGATTCCAAAACTACTTACAGTGTCGGTGAGGTTATGTGCATAGATATTATAAAATAGACGTTAACAATTGCAATGTACATATTAAAACAATTTGTGAGAGTCCTTAAAGGTCATCATCAACAATTATTGAACTTTTATAGTTAAAAAACATTTATTATAATAAAATTGAAAAATTATTTCCTCATACCGGTATTTTAACGTCGGCATGGGAGAAGAAGAATTTAATTTAGGTTAACAAGTGAGGTTAGGTACGATCCTGCATGGAACAGTACTAAAAAGGGGAACATTGACAGACTGAACCTACCATGGAACGAGACCTTGTCATTCAAACATGGAATGGCACAGAACACCATAGAAAAGACATCATATCATTAATTAATTATTTCCACCTATAGAGGGAGTACTCCGAATACTGAAATTATTATTAAAAGTAAAAACAGATAATATGAATAGTAGACAAAATTATGTAACAATTATTTTGATTGAAGAAGTCTTAGTGACTCCTCAGATATATAGAAAAAATATATTGATAAAGATTTACGTTATAAATTTGTAAAGTTTAAATTACTGGAAGAGTAAAACATATTTTAAATAGATTGGGAGTTAAGGTCCCTTTCATTATGTGGATTTTGATCCAAGTGCAATAAGAATGAATATATTTCACTTAAATGGTTAATGTCAGTTTTTTTGTTCATACATGAGGATGACTGTGAGATGAAGGCCATCTCTAGAAAGAGTCTTTTATACTTGTTAGGTTCTTTGGCTAAGATTTTCGCAGCCTCAAAGTTGATATTATGACCTGAGGCTGCGAAAATCTTAGCCAAAGAACCTAACAAGTATAAAAGACTCTTTCTAGAGATGGCCTTCATCTCACAGTCATCCTCATGTATGAACAAAAAAACTGACATTAACCATTTAAGTGAAATATATTCATTCTTATTGCACTTGGATCAAAATCCACATAATGAAAGGGACCTTAACTCCCAATCTATTTAAAATATGTTTTACTCTTCCAGTAATTTAAACTTTACAAATTTATAACGTAAATCTTTATCAATATATTTTTTCTATATATCTGAGGAGTCACTAAGACTTCTTCAATCAAAATAATTGTTACATAATTTTGTCTACTATTCATATTATCTGTTTTTACTTTTAATAATAATTTCAGTATTCGGAGTACTCCCTCTATAGGTGGAAATAATTAATTAATGATATGATGTCTTTTCTATGGTGTTCTGTGCCATTCCATGTTTGAATGACAAGGTCTCGTTCCATGGTAGGTTCAGTCTGTCAATGTTCCCCTTTTTAGTACTGTTCCATGCAGGATCGTACCTAACCTCACTTGTTAACCTAAATTAAATTCTTCTTCTCCCATGCCGACGTTAAAATACCGGTATGAGGAAATAATTTTTCAATTTTATTATAATAAATGTTTTTTAACTATAAAAGTTCAATAATTGTTGATGATGACCTTTAAGGACTCTCACAAATTGTTTTAATATGTACATTGCAATTGTTAACGTCTATTTTATAATATCTATGCACATAACCTCACCGACACTGTAAGTAGTTTTGGAATCCACTGTTAGTCATTGTTTCATTGTATTTTAATAATATTGTAGCTTTCCCTGAGGATGACAATAAACGTTGTCGAAATATTGGAACAAGTGTTATAAGAGTATACTTCCTGCATGCTGCGTACCCAACAAGTTTTCCTAGCTTTATCTTAACTGGTCAGCAAAGACTTCCTCTCTCCTATATATATATATATATATATATATATATATAAATATATATATATATGTATGTATATAGAACACGAGAATAAAATTGAAAACATTTTAGATTTTTTTGAAAGATTTTTCGTTGGCTTAGAAAACTAAGAAAATTTTCTACAAGATGATGTTATCGTATTCGTGCCTAACAGTTCGCTTTAGGTGTTATTCATAACATCCGGATAACGAAAAAAAAAAGCTCTGGTAACTGATAAATTGTATGTTCAGCACCCCCCAAACTGAAATTCTGACTGCGCCACTGTTATATCTGCATATCGGGCAATACCAACTCTGTCAAAGTCAAACCGACGTGTTCTTGAATAGAGATTGTTCGGCACGAGTCTTTTCTACAACTGATGACTGAAAAGGAGTAACATGGAGCAATATATGGATCGTATGGGATAAGAATTGAATATTGAATGAAGTCCTCCGCGGTGTATATCCTCCAGGAGAACAACGGCTTGCATTAGCTTGCTCGATCAAATATAGTCGATCGCGCTCGCAATATGTGTAATATTGAAACGATGATGCGGCAGGACGGTTTCATATCGGGAACTGGATAAACTGGGCACGTTTCCTTGCGTGGAATGGTTATGGCAGTCGCGATAAACTACTAATGGAAGTCCAATATCTGCTATCAAATGCCAATAACTATGATGAAGAAAATATTAACGAAACAGCTGTTCCACAAATTCTCTCATAAGATTATTTATACTACAACCAGTGAAATAAATAAAGGTACGAATGAATTGCTTGATGTTGTTGATGGGTTCCTAGAGGTGAAGAAGGCATTCAACAATGTAGTCCACTCCTTAACTCAGACAACAAACTGTCTCTGGAGAAATTGATCCAATACTCATATGGGGTTGTTTCCCCCTTTACGGTAATCAGAATGAGTCCTACCGACTTTTTTTGTTGCTGATATCGTTGAAAATTGAATCTACAATATTACGAGAGACTTTTTTTGGTAACCGAAATCAATTCAAAAATTCTCCGTTTGTCCATTCTTCCAAATGGTCTCTACGTTCTACAAGATCAGAAATAGTTAATAAAATTTTAATATATCAAGAAAATAAAATTATTTTTTTTCAAGACTCCGAGAGTCGCACTCAATAATTGACAAACATTTCAAGAAATAGAAGCTACTCAAAACACCAAAATTACGTCTCTTTCACTCGACGCGCGTTTCGCTAACAATGTTAGCATCCTCAAGAGCGTCGAGTGAAAGTGGCGTAGTTTGGTGTTTTTGGTTTTGGTATTTCTTGGATTGTATTCACACCAAAGGTTCCAAACATCCATTTTCGATTTTTGTCAAACATAGTCGCGAGAGATGCATCACTTAAAATAAAACAGATTCTTTGTTTTGGGTCAAGGCAAGATAATCATAATTCATCAATGAAAAAATTAATATTCAAAACAAACGCAAAATATTTAGCAAAAGAATATTCAATCAAAACAATCAAAACAATTAATACCACTTTCAAATTTAGTAGCGTGGCATCTGGTATATGCACTTTTAGTATGACTATGCCATGCCTTGAAAGTCAGAAATACTCGTCAGTCGTCTATGGCCTTACTTAAAAAAAGACAGGGTCAATTTTATTTGACTGACAAGGCCTTCCATGAAAACATACTAGATGGTAGCCAAAGTGTTGATAATGATAATGATACTTCTGTCTTATGGCCTTCAACATTGTCAGCATGCGTCAAATAGACTTTATTATTTCATGACATTGAATATCAATAAATTGTGTGTTCAAAAGCAAAAGCAAACTCCTCTCTGTGATCTATTTATATGTATTCATTTAGTTTCAATTTTATTACGCTGTATATCGATTGGTCACAACGTACCCAAGCGACTGGTTTTCAGGATTTTGAATAATTTTCACGAAGTTCATCCGTATATAATTGAGTTACCGCCATATATACTAACGAGTTATAAATTATGAAAGCGCTGACAACGCTCCCGCTCCGTGTTCAACTACAGGCCACTTCGGTATTCATTGTTCCCCCTTTCCACAGAATACATGTTCGCTACTCAACAGAACTAGTTCGAAACTTTTTGGTCATTTCTAATTATCGCAACAAATAAACACAATGAGCTTCGAAATAATAACTGGAGTCCGGAGTATTAATGTTTATTCGCTAGTCACGGGGTCCGGCAAAATCCCTAGTTGGGCATTAGTTTGGTAGTTGCGAAAATGTCGAGGAGCATTGCCGGAAGGGACGAATAACGTGTTGACTAAGGACACGTGAATAGGTACGTGAATTCACGTTATTTAAGGCACTTGTAGTCGCCGATGCCAAATTGGTGTACAGCCATGCTTCCGTCCTGGACCTTGCGACACGAATTTGGCGACAACGTCGCAGTGATGTACTGCATTTATTGTTATGTGGGTGGCCAGCTCCGAAAGACCTCCGAAATAATAACTGGAGTCCAAAGTATCAATGGTTATTGGCTAGTCACGGGGTCCGGCAAAATCCCTAGTTGGACATTAGTTTGGTGGTTGCGAAAATGTCGAGGGGCATTGCCGAAAGGGACGAATAACGTGTTGACTAAGGACACGTCAATAGGTACGTGAATCCACGTTATCTTAGGCACTTGTAGTCGCCGATGCCAAATTAGTGTACAGTCATGTTTGCGTCCTGGTTGTTGCGACAAGAATTTTGCGATAAGGTCGCAGTAATGTACTGCATTGATTGTTATGTGGGTGACCAGCTCTAATGAGCTCAAAAATAATAACTGGAGTCCAAAGTATCAATTTTTATTGGCTAGTCAGGGGGTCCGTCAAAATCCCTAGTTGGACAATAGTTTTGTAGTTGCGAAAATGTCGAGGAGCATTGTCGAAAGGGACGGATAACGTGTTGACTAAGGACACGTCAATAGGTACGTGAATTCACGTTATCTTAGGTACTTGTAGTCGCCGATGCCAAATTAGTGTAGAGCCATGCTTGCGTTCTGGTCGTTGCGACACGAATTTGGCGACGACGTTGCATTGATATACTGCATTTATTGTTATGTGGGTTGCCAGCTCCGAATGACCTCCGAAATAATAACTGGAGTCCAAAGTATCAATGTTTATTGGCTAGTCACGGGGTCCGACAAAATCCCTAGTTGGACATTAGTTTGGTGGTTGCGAAAATGTCGAGGAGCATTTCCGAAAGAGGCGAATAACGTGTTAACTGAGGACACGTGAATAGGTATGTGAATTCACGTTATCTTAGGCACTTGCTGTCGCCGATGCCAAATTAGTGTACAGTCATGCTTGCGTCCTGGTCGTTGCAACACGAATTTTCAACAAGGTCGCAGTGATGTACATTATCATTATTGACATTAAAAAAAATAAAACAACAAAAAGAAACTACGTTAATAAGTATTGTCATACATTCCCTCAACCTCACGACCGAGGGTGGCTTCCGAGGGCCCACCTTTGCAAGAAATTTTCACAAATCCATGTCCAAGCATTTTGTCAATCTCGGTCTGCGAATCGTTACATTGTTACAAAGATCTCATATAAATAGTCATATCAATGTTCAGTCTTGCTACATACTGAATGTACAATGATATTTCATTGAATAAAATTATATAAGAGTATCATCAAGTAGGGACCGAAATTACACACGGGAAACCATCAATATCATTTATCCCGTGAGGCTGTAGCTGCTCCTGGAAACAAAATATTCTTGGAATTGTACAATGCACCCATGAAACGTCTTTCAACATGCACCGCTACAATGCTTTCACCAAATCTGTATCCAATGCTGAACCCAACCTTTCTGCTCTGCCGCCCACAGAGGTAGCAGCCAGGCATCACGCATTTCGAGTGTACCACCAAATTCAATTTTAGCTTGGGAATGAACTTCCTCTTACGGTACGGTGGAGTTGGAAAGTGAAAAGCGATCGGCTGATACCTGTGACAACCAGATCCTCAGCAATTGTATTTCCTCCACTATATTGGTTAGCTGAACAGTACTGGACACTATCAGTTGACTTCAGTCAACATTTCGAGTGGAAAATAAAGGTCAAAGACTTCCCTGTCTTGCGATAACAAGTGCAATGGGGACGGCACCTACCAGAGCGCTGGAGACGCTCGTAGGACTGCCCCCCTTGTACCTCCTTATCGAACATGAGGCACGTAAAGCCGCAGCTCGCCTAAGAAGTTCTAATCAATGGCGGAACGAGGGAATGTATGGACATTCTCGATTATGGAATCAAACGGTAAGGGATTGTCCCCTTCTTGAAATGCCGGGTGACAGTTCGTTACCTGCCATACGATTCAGTAAAAGGCCGCAGACAGTCCAAAAGGGAGGACTGGGAGCGGATCGGGCACAGCCTGCTTCCCACCAAGGGGATCATCTGGTACACAGATGGCTCCAGGATGGATAAGTCAGCCGGCGCCGGGGTATACGGGCAGTCTCCGAAAGCAGAACTCTGTTACGCTCTAGAAACTTTTGCCACTGTATTTCAGGCAGAAATGTTTGCCATACTCGCTTGTGTAAAAGAAAATCTCAACAGAGGCTACCGCGGCCAGCAAATCAGGATATGCACCGACAGCCAAGCGGCGATCAAGGCTCTCACATCATATAGAGCCACCTCGCTGTTGGTTACTGAATGCATCGATGATCTGCAAAGGCTATCGTTCGCCAATAAAGTAAAGCTACTTCGGGTCTCCGGTCATACCGGAGTACCTGGAAACGAACGGGCTGATTATTTGGCCAGACAAGGTGCAAAAAGCCCAACGATTGGACCAGAACCTATCCTAGGAGTTTCTAGATCATGGGGCGTCTCAACCATGAAGGAAATTCTGGAAATAAAATTCCAGGACACATGGAAAGATGCACCGGGTATGAGGCAATCGAAACTCCACATCGGAGGCCCTTCCACTAGGAGGACCAAGACTCTGCTCACACTGAGCAGAAAGGAAATCAGATCAGTGACAGGGCTCCTGACGGGGCACTGCCATCTCAACAGGCACCTCAACATTTTGGGTTTCACGGATGATACCGAATGCAGGTGGTGCTTGGAGGATGAGGAGTCAGCCACCCACCCTCACGGAATGCCCGGCAGTGGCAGCAACGCGGGAAGCGCACCTCGAGAGTATCGTACTGAACCCGGAGAGTGTGAGGGAGGTATTGGTTAAAAGGCTGGCCTCTTTCGCTCGCGAGATAGGCTACCTTCAAAACTGAACCATCTCCCAGCAGTGGTGGGTGCATAAGGGGACCGATTGAGAGGCCTACATGCTTATGGCTCCGTCCGCCCACATACCTTATTCTATCTATCTATCTATAGGTCAGAATCCAAACGAATCGAATTCACGCAAAAAGAGCCATGTTGTCTCAAAGTCCCTTTTCAATTTACAGAGACGGCACATGAATTGTTACCTCACGGCTGGCAATAGTGCCTTTATTGGACGGTGTGTTCTTGTTTCTTCTGCGTATTCCCCGTTCTAATTTAGCGGGTCGCGTGTGTTGCCGTCTAATGTTGGCGAGTTTGGGAATAGTGGCAGTCCCACAGTATGTTTTCTGATGTGCCAGCTGTTGCTACTTTTTGATATCCTCAGGACCGTATCCGCATCCGGCTTGGCGCAGATAAAGGGAAGTGTGCGAACAAATTCCTAATGAAAATTTGATGGTTCAAACTGTCGCCACCAATCGATAGGCCAACGTGTGCTCCGTGGAGTTTGGAATAATAGTTGGGAGGCTCTCACGATGATGACAGTTCATTAATGTGTGAATATTGGAAAAGGGTTTAAGGACTAGGGGGTCAATAATCTTGTTCAGTGTGAAAATTTGAAATCCTGTGTATAAGTGTAGATGCACTTTTCTTCATGATCACACATTGCCACCAAATCTATCTTTGTCTCACACACATGATTTTTCATACCCCAGTTCATCGCAAATCATGTTATATATACCTAACTATAAAGTTCTCTCAATTTTCTGAAGGAAAAACTACACTTATGGAGGATTTGCAATCCCAGTTCACGACTCAGTTTTCGATAAATTACTAGTTGAAGATGTACATTACGAGGGCCTACTTTCATGTTACCATTTGACTTAGTAAGCTTTCCATGAGAGAAAGAACTATAGAATTTTTCCGAAGATTCTATGGAATTCCAGAAAATTGTTGAATGTGCCAGAGCAGAGGTTCCGTGAAGTTCTCGAAATGTTGTCAACAGTGTAAGAGGAGCTTTGAAATGGCAGTCGTCTCAGTTTTACTTACTGGGCAGAGGGTAAAGAACCACTGAATGAACTTTTCGGAAAATTCTGAAATTCTCCAGAAAAAAAATTAAAATTAGAAAAACCACCCACTCTAAATACAAGATCATTTTACAGCTAGTGATTTAAATGGCTATCGATGTGAATGAACAATTCATTCCATATCCATAAACCTAAATCAAGTATTCTTTTCGTCTGTCTTTCCACAAAAATTCAAAACTGAATAATCCAGATATAACTCCATTCACGCCACATGTTCAATCTCCTTATTCATTTCTAGCGTAAAGAATGGAGTTGTTTGGAAATTGACTGTCAATAGATTGGGGAAAAACTCGCGGAGAATGACAACAAGCCATTCCACGTATTTCCGTCAAATTTACCTGAGACTGCAGATATATACTTACATTCAGAAAATGGTTTTCTAAACAGGTTAGGATGTGAGATTGGATAGTAAATTTATTCTCCTTCGTGTTTGGAAAGCCAAACGAATAGTTTATCTGGAATGAAATCAATGATACTTCAAAAGATTTCTTTGTATGTGGTGGAATCGAATTTACATCTTGTTGAATATCTGCTAGTGACATGTAATTACATTCTGTTCCAGTTTTCGACTGGCTTATTTTCAATAATCGTGAGATACGTTTCAATTTAATTACATTCCGTGGTGAATTTTCATTTCAAAACGGAATCAAAAATAAAATTACTCGGTGATAGATTACTGGTATTTTAGAGGATCCCCAGCGGCTTCAATCACCCAAGAACTTTGATGAGGTTCTTATCATACGACTATCATTAAATAATAATGAAATATAGATTATACATATTCTTGACATGATTTTTTAGGTTTATGACCTTCCACAATCTGAAAATGAAAAAATTTTTAATCCAAAGAAATCTGTACAAGTGTAGAAGGGCAAATTAATTAATTTGCCCGATAAGTTACTGCGTTCACAAGACTGCTGTCTTGAAAGAAATTAATTTTTGTCAGTAACGTACCCTACACTGAATTTGCCTATCTGAAAAAATGAGATCGAATTAACAAAGAATACCTCTCTTTTTTTGAAAATTGTTGACGTTTCGGAGGCTGTATCTGCCTCCGTTATCAAAACTTCTTGGAAAGACGCTGAAGAAACTGAATTTGAATTGCGGTTTTGGAAATAAGATCTTTCTTTGACAGAGTCAAATGAAATCTGTCATGCAATTTTTTGATTAACATTTGGTATCTTGATACATAGGGTGTTCGGTATCAATCAATCACCATTCTATTAGTTCTTATTTCAGATTGTGAAAGGTCATAAACCCAAAAAATCATGTCAAGAATCGGATTTCCTCCACAAAATCAAACTTTCAATCAAGATTATACATATATTCCAATCTTCCCAAAAAACCCTATACAATGGCTAATGCGTTGGTATATATTGAACATCGGCCAGAAACTCATCAAGGCAACAGGCGATCCTAGAGCTAGAACCTTTTTGTTAGAGCGGATCAGCATTGCCATTCAGAGAGGAAACGCTGCTTCTATACTCGGTACTATTGCCACTTCCCAACGTTTAGATGAAATTTTGTTTCTACCTCAAAAATCTGCTGAATTTCACGTCAACAACGAAACTCGAACGGACGATAACGATAGCTCAAACACCATCAGGCCCGTAGTGCATAGTACCTTCAAAACTCTTGGTCTCAAAGGTTTGAGAAATATTGCTAACACTTGCTTTATGAACTGTGCTATTCAGTGTTTATCGAACACAAGATGGTTATTGAAGTATTTGAATAGAGACGCCTACACTAGGGATTTGAACACAAGCATATCTAGAATTTGCTGAGGTCAGAAAATTCGTCAGATCGAGTTGTAAATACTGTCTCCTTGATAATTTAAATCCAAAGAATGGCTCCTCGTTTCATCGGTTGTGCCCAGGAAGAGTTCTTAAGATGCCTTTTAGAGGGTTTACATGAAGACGTTAAAAAAAAATTGTCAAATTTTGTTATTACGAATCTCCCAGGTTTTCGGAGAAAACCACTCAGAAGCAGAGCTTGTGCGAGCAAGGGAGACCCGGGACCTACAGCTTAAAGAGTGGATTCCGAACCACTTCTTCTATGAACAGAAAGGCACTTAATCACAACTTTGTGACCACTTTCAGTTTCATTTTATGTTTCATATTTTCAGTACTCTATTGATAAAACTGTATTTACGTCTATTAATAAATATTCATTCAGAAAAAAATTATATTTTAGAATTCACCAACGGCGCACCTCAAAAAAGTTCAAGGGGAGAAAAGGGGGCATGACCCATAAAAAATATCACCCTGTAGATTCCCACAAACATTTGACATGTCCATTGATGCAAGCCCTATAAGGTAACCTGTATTTTCAATTTGGGCCAAATATTTCAAAAACTGCAGGATCTATAAAGAAAAAAGAAAAAAAATCTTGAAATTTCAACACCCCGTAGAAGCCAAGGAATTCACCCCGTTTGGATGTACATGATGTTCAATAACACCCTGCATTGTGACCAACCCGGAAACCAAACTGCACATCGCGGGATCATTTTGAGTTTTCCTCGGAGTTCCACATCCGTCTCAAGAGAATCTTGTACACTCTTGGCCACCACACTCAGCAGAGAGATAGGTCGATAACTTTGTAGTTTGTGGTTATTCTTACCAGGTTCCAGGGTTGTAATCACCACTGCTTTCTCTGTACAATCCTAGTACAAGTGCCACTTGATATGCCTTAAATCTTTACACCATCATGGTAACTAGATTACTTTGAAGTCATTGTCACTAATTTCCATCATGCATGAATAAATCCGTTTTCGAAAAAAGCAGTGGAACTCGAAGGTTTTTTTAATATTGCCGCTCTAGAGCGGGAATGCTGTCACAATTTTTTTTTTTTTTTTGAAAAACATTGCATTGCGATCTGAGAGCGTCTGCGATGACTTTGGTAGGCGGTTGTAGTAAAAATGGATAATGGCATTACGTTACATGCATATGACGGCATATTCTTAATTCTCCCAAAAACGCATTAACCACCCCACTTTCAGAATAGTGCTCCACGAAGGAGGTTTTGAACCGATTCATTAACCTCCATTCATGTGGGTTATGACAAAACAAATACACTATTCCATAGCCAATATCATATTGGCGATAAACCTAAAACTAATTCATTCCACTATAAAACCGAATTGGATGTTTCCCCACGAAACATTGAGCCTCCAACATGTTGTTGTTTTCCGGTATGGGAGAGAAAGTAATAAAAAACCGTGAAACTATGGAACATAAAAACATAACCGCAACTTCTATCGGATACGTAGAGCCCCTTATAGAAGCGTCCCGACTACAAAAAGTTGAATCCAATTTTCCAGTTGGTCTCCCACGAAACTTTTATATTTTCCCACTGAAAATAAAATAATGCGAGACACATTCTTCGATAGGGCAGTCAATATTGGAAGATTGCGGTTGTACTTCTACTGAGGGAGAATATACAGTGTGTTGAAAGGTGAACATGTCATAATTTGCCGAAATCTATTAGGTGTCGTGTACACAAACTGACACCTTATTAATGTTAGATAGAGTTGAGGAACAGATTCAGCTGGCATTCTTCCTTTTCATCACACTCCATTGTCTTGGTTTTATGATTAGTGCAGTAGGTTTATCGATATTATTATTTTTATATAAAATCTTGAGTTATTTTATGACAACGCTTTCGAAAGCAGCAGATAGCTTTTGTGATTGCTGCTTACTCTGGAACTTTATCTGGTTTTGTTATTATTTGTTTTAGTGTGATATTTGTTTCTCGTTTGTTTGAAGGTGTTCGACAATGTTTCACTTTTAGTAAGGTTATTCTGGACTTCCATTGTCTATACGGACAAAGAAAAGAAAGAAAATTCAATTATTTTCAATTTTTATTCACGATGTTTCAACGGTTGAGATCTACGGTCGTTTTCAAGTGTATGAATGCGACATTCTCAAGCATACCTCTTATATATGGCTGGTTTTCATTTTTGTTATTGCCTGGGGGTGACTTGTCTCTGATCAGTTACGTAGTGTTTCTTTTGTGCCAGCGAGTATCACGCTCAGTGGTCTCTTGGTTTCTCCAAGATAAGGTTCGCCGCATTCGCAGGACACGCAGTAGATACAGTTTTTAGAGTCAATGTCAGCGCTACGTGGTTTCGTCTTTGTGACGTGGCTGCGAATGGTGTTACCTGACTTGAAAAATGTCCTTATTTTGTATTTCGACACGATTCGCCTTATGCTTTCCGATAGACCTCTAACATAAAGAACGCACACCATTCGCAGCCACCTCACAAAAACGAAACCACCTTACGCTGACATTGACTCCAAAAACTGCATCTACCGCGTGCCCTGCGAATGCGATGAAGCGTATCTGGAGAAACCAAGAGACCACTGAGCGTGAGACTCTCAACATTCAACGAGGAGAAACAACGAAATCAGGGAAAGCGGATCATGTTAGGACGACCCAATACAACATTAAATAGACGGAGCCGAAGTCATCCACAAAGAGGAGAGCTGGTACAGAAGGAAATTCAAAGAGAGGTATGGGTCAACTGTAATTACGATAAGATTTAACAATGCTGTACCAGATGGGGCTTGACACGGTAATAATTAACATACGTACCTGGACACAGACAAATTACCCCCAGGCTACTTACACAAATGAAAACCATCCATATATAAGGAGTATCCTTGAGAATGTCGCATTTATACACTTGAAAACTACTGTTGTAGATCTCTACAGTGAAACTTCGTGAATAAAAATCACAGAGAACTGAATTTTAACTCTAAGAAAACTCGCCTATTCCGTCAAATCTACCAGCTTTATTGTTGTTCAGGACAAATACTGAAACAGGATGCATTTGGTGAACAGAACCTAGAAATTATTAGTTGTTACGGTCTACTTTTAGGTCAAGATCTTTCAAGCTGAGCCACACTGTTTATTGTTATTAATTACATTATCAGTGAACCTTGTTCATATTCCTGCGGGGTATCTGGATGTTCTATCATTCGTCAGCATGTGAACGGTTGAGCCCCGTATAAAAGTATAAACGAATACTGCAATAAGAAACGACTGTGGGCTTCTAATCAGAAATAATATTTCATGTGAAGGAAAAGGATGACCAGTCGGAATACTTCGCTTATAGTATTTCGTGCATTCACGAACGTGAATGCCATTTAATATTTTGAGAATCGAAATCAGTATGAAAAGATTTCAGGTGACAGCATAGAGGTGTTTACTTGTATTCAGAAATTACGTTGTGTTAATTTCATCGAATATAACCCTTGTGTGGGGATCGAATCTCTGTGTTTGCAACTAAGTGATTACCAAGTTTGTTTTGGTATCTGTTTCCTCAGCTCAAGAGGGATTGAAAGCTGAAATCAATCTCTGAGGCCACCCGCTATCCAAAGGTATGAGTAAATAACTTTACTTTATCACCGGCCATGATATTATCGTTCTCCTTTTCTTTCATCAGGCCTCTTATTTTCCATTATTGGGTACAACCCCTGGAATTCTGCACGAGGAGGTATCTTCACGGGTCCTGCTGTAGTCCAGAGGACCACCCTCAGTGTATGCAGATAGGGTAGCCAAGGATTTGGATGAGTACCCCTTTTTTATTATTCAAATATTTGAATGAGTACCTCTTTATTTTTAATTTTGCCTATTGCCTTCAACCACCGATTTTGAAACCATATAGTTATTTAATTTAATGCAGCGTTCGGTTAGCCCTTAGTGTATAGAACTGTTACAACCCCTAGTACGTACTGGGCCAGGAATTTAGCCCTAAGAACTGGCCGTTTTGTTTTTAGTTGTCAATATAGACTATCGTTACTTTCCCTTCAAACCGGATTTATTTTTATTATTATTACTATAACCATCACCCCGAACCTCCCTTCCTCCACTGAGTTATCCAGTGTCCTACCCTACTTTGAGTACTGGCTGAGCGGTAGGGCACTATAAATTTTTTGGTACAATTTTACATCGAAATTACGAATATTACTTCACAACCCATAAGTAGCAGAGCCAGAAAAAGAGACCGTATCATAGTTGGTACCTAATCCTCAAGACTTTGAATTAAAAATGAGAAATTGTAAGTCGTTCAGAAAATGAAACTTCTTGGGCCCTTCCCCAATCCTTTCCCCTGACACTAATTCATTTCCACCCTCCATGCACGACGCAGAATTTGGCTTATCCTACCAAAATATTTGAATTTTCTTATTGTGTTCGTAGAACGAGAAGTTATGAATCCTTGAGACAACAATAACTCTAGAACCATCCGGTGAACGGGTATCCTCGAACTAATTTACATTCATCCCGTAAATAATAACATATTTGGCTGAACGCTTAGCGTCGGCATTGGTGGCAACCCCTCTTCAAAATATTGTGAAAGACACTCGCCCTGCTCTCATCCATTTTATGACACACATCGCGTGAAATATTACACACCTTTGTGTCGCGTTAATGCGAAACTCAGAAATGGCGTATACATAAAACTTGCTCAGACCTACTACAAAAGTTTTAGATGGCAATGACGGAGAAATATATCATATACAGTGCCTTTTTGTACTCGAGATTGAACATAAAAAAAAGTATATTTCTGCTAGAGAGCTACTCTACTGTTCATTTTTTATTTCGCGTCAGCAGGCTCACTTTCGTGTTTGCAGGAAATTGGAAAATCGAATAGTTATCACTCAAGGGGAGCTCCCAACAAATACACCAGCTCACTAGATGTGAGACAAAACATGACAAAATACTAACAACTTTTATCCCGTTTTGGTTGATTTCTGGGTTTTGCGGCGGTCTTCTCTGATTGAAATCTCCAAATGTTTGAACTTTAGTGGGGTGGTCGAAGTACTCTTATTGACGTATCAACTGAAACTGAAGGTCTCGTTGTTGGCCCGTCATTCATAATGTTGTTGTTTCGATGTTGTGTGCCAGGTCTATGGAAGATATGTTCTCTCTTCCTTTCTCTTGAAGGTTTCTTGGTTCATATGTATTTCAATGGCTTCTAAATGCATTCTGGTTGGATATTTATTCGATGTTTCTAGCCTCTCGGTGTTTTCGAAAAGGATGTGCTTTAAAACTGAACCATCTGCTCAAATCAACATTATTATCACCAGAAGTAAAGAAATAAAAATATCGTAATTACAAGAAAATTATAACAAAGAAAACCAATTACCGAAGGTATGTTTTCGGTTATGATGTTTTGTCTGCCACTCGGCAAGACTAGCTAAAAACAGTAGAGAAGGGTGGGGTCCACAAAAGTAATAAATAGAGATGAAGCAAAAAAGGTGTCAGACAAATTGCGACCCTGAGTACCTTGAAAATGATATTTCAATTCTCACCAACATGCCAATTGAGCATTGAACATGAATAACACAACATTTAACCACTTGATAAATTAGCAACTAAATGAAAATCAACAAAGAAAAATGTAAAATTTCGAAATAACAAATCGTAAATTCAATTTAAATCACGAATCCACATAATCAGGACGAAAGTGTTTCAATGAAAAAAAAATTATCAATATTTTTTCAATGCTTCACTTAATTAACACTCAATAAAATCGAGTAGCATTGAAATGTTAATAACATAAAGGTAAAATAAGTCACTATTCTGAATGAAAATCACTATTGGCGGTGGCAGTGGTTGGTGTTATATCAACCAATAATAATAATAATTACTAATGCCAAGAAAAGATGAAGTCGACTGTAACACTTCGCGTGTGCTGATGCGCAGGTTATATTATTAAAAGGAGTCGTATTTTTAAATTTATCATTGACTGAAATTAAACCGCAATAGTACTCCTATTACAAAAAATATATAAGCATATACAGTTTTACCCATTCAAGCACCCTTAAAAAACTTACATTTTTCAACCGAATGGAATGATTTTTTTTTCCACTAGGACAACAAATATCGTGAATATATCTCCATTTCCAGGGAAAACTAATCTTATTTTTCGAAGTCAAAAACCTAAAAAAAAAATAATAGCGATTTTTTTAGAAAAAATCTCAATACACCACTGGATTCGCGACATTTTCAAATGGTCAAAAAATTCGTCCTCCATCTTGGGCCGCCATCTTGAATTCATAAATGTTCATGAAAAATTCATAATCTCTGACCCCGAAAACTCTCACACACGCATTTTGAATCGAATAAGACCATTACGACAAATATCGCCCGCCATCTTGGAGCCGCCATATTGGAGCTACCATCTTGGAGCCGCCATCTTGGAGCCGCCATCTTTAATTTATTAATTTTGACAAAAAAATCGAAATATACGACCTTAAAAACCCCTAAACTACCAATTTTGAATCGAATCAGACTCTGATCACAATTCTTGTCCGTCATCTTGGAGTTGCCATTTCGAATTCATGAATTTTAACGAAAAATCCATAATCTCTCACATACCAATTTTGAATCGAATCAGACTATTATCACAAATCTCGTCCGCCATCTTGGAGCCGCCATTTTGTTTTTTCTATAACAAGAATGTCATATTGCATCGGCGTCGTGCGTCAATATTTCCTACTCACTTGATACATAAATTACTATTACGTAACGTACTCAAATAAACATATATTAAAATACCTATCATTTCAATTGAAACAGATAAATTATAAGTATCAATCAAGACATATTTCCGTCATTGCTCGAAAATTATCAATATTCAATGCAAACATTGTATTTCAAGTCATTAGGAACTCTGCAGCGAACTGTGATTTCTTTGTCTGGCTTGAATGTCGATAAAGTTGAGGCTCAACTTCAGCGTTCACACTGTTCCAGTTTTGAGATTCCATAGAAATTCTCCGCGGAATGGAATAGGCTTGTTATATCTGGCTGAAGTTTTGGAAAGTTGTCATTGAATGCAACAAAGTTTGCGTGATAGTAAGTGCACCCTAACTTTAATTGTTGTAGGTGTGAAGTTTGTGTGGCGATTCTATAATAGTAGTCGGTTCACTGCGTAATCGATAATTCCTTGAAACTTGTCTGTATGTATGTTGTTGGAGATAATGGGTTTATTGAGAAACTTGGCAGTTTGTGATACGATTCGGTTGTTATCTCTGGCTTTCCTGCTCTAGACTTGTCAGACAAAGGCCCACTTTGACGCTGCCTAAATTCATGTTTACCCTCGGATGATAATACGTCACCACTTGTGTGAATACGAGTTGAGAAGTCATTGATCATCCCTTTAGAGAAAATCTTCTTTGTCATTATGAATCAACATATTGCCATTGTACTTAAGGTGTTCTACGTCCATCAAAACAGAAAAGAAGTCAAAAGGAGTTAGGTACTCTGTATCTTCATAATCAAGGTATCGAATGAATTCTGAAAGGAATATGAGCTCCATCAATCACACTCATTTGGTACAGACGAGACACCGGTGTTGCCCTATGCTCCAGGGAATATTGAGTCCATTGTGGAGAATGGGAAGTGCCGAATCTATTTGAACTACTTATTTTCCACCCTTGGAGAAATACTTACAAGCCAACAAGCCTGATGTAGTCCTCCTCGACCATCATAGCAATACGATTTTTGTCATAGAGTTTTCAACTCCAGTAGAGAAGAACATCGTCCGAAGAGATGGAGAAGACGGACTAAATATCAAGATTTGCTCTTTGATCTCCGCAAGCTCTACCCAAGCCACTCTGTTAAAATGGTGGTTATGATCATAGCAGTACTTGATGAAATGATGGACACGCTGTTCTCTAATCCGAAAATCATACCGGCTTGCCGTGATACGGCAGAAATCTTAGCCGGGCGAATGCAGAATGACGTCATTCTTGATTCACTTCGTCTATTTGGTTTGATAATCCAGCGCGCTCTCTGGATGTATCGGGACTCCTGGACAGACTGGGACATTCCTAACGAAAATAAAAATAATAATAATATTGAAGTTTATTTACATAAAAATATTCACAAATGCAAATTTTACCGAAATAGATGATAATAAATAAATAAATAACGGAAGCAGCATTCCATCCTTGTGGTACTCCTGAGTTGACCTAAAATTTTCCGGAAGTATTACCAGCATACCTAACCATCACATTTGTGTTTTCTAGACTATTTCACTCATCTTAATATTCTCAACTAATCTGACAAATCGGAAGCCAAAGACAACTCGTGTTATCGTAGGTAATACAACAAGTGTATTGGTGATTATCGAAATAAAAGTTCCTTCGACTTTGAGAAACAAATTAAATTGCTTGGCAACCACACGAGCGCGAAGCGCGAGTGTGGTTTCCTAAAGCAACATAATTTGTTTCGACAAAAAGATGGAATTTATGATAATCATCGGTACACGAGTTGTATTTGTTAAGACTATTCCATGAATAAAATCAAAACCATTTTTAAAAGTTCTATTTGGAATAAACTGCGCAGAGCAGCTGTCTTGGTTTTTCAAACTTCCCGCTATTTCAGTGACCATTCACAGGGCGCGTCTTTCGTTGGTTGTCTTTAGGTTTGTTCGCGTTCATAAAACAAATAGTCTCTGAAACCATCGGATGCATGCGCAGTTTCACAGAACTGTACGCATTCTTTTAGTTCTGTGGGACTACGCATGCTTGTGACGGTTTCGGGTTTCGAACAGTTTATTTTGTGAACGCGTCGAACGCGAACAAACTTATTAAATTGTTTAGTTCATTGGTAGATAGATAGTGACTCATCGTTCATTTTTATGCTTTTACGGGAATTGAAAGGGTGGAGTTTTGGTTTACGTGTATGCAAAATTTGTCGAAAAGTTGATATGAATGAAAAGTGAAGCGTATCATAGTTTTGGTCAAAGTTTGGTGTTGTGTCAAAAATTTGTCGAAAATTGTGAAGTTGATATGAATTAATAGTTAGTGCTCATCATGGTTTGGTCAAAGTTCGGTGTTGTGTCATTATACCAACTTGCTAGTGGGGTAAGTTTGTTTTATAAAACAACCAATGACGAAGCGAACTACAAAGGTATCTAATAGCCAATCAAGTGCCGAACTACAAAATCGAAAACATGCCGTTTTCAATTATCAATATGAAAATTTCCACCAATCAAAAATGCGTATTTTAGCATGAGTGGAATAGTTGCGATAACACCAGCTGTCTTTCAATTCTGATTGGAGGATCAGCTTCGGTATTTTCAGCGACGTAACCATGACGAAATGAATACGTTTGACAGTTCGATCAATAATAAATATAGCTGGATATGTCAGAACATTACAATCTGTAATGTCTGTCTGTCTTTTATTTCTGAACCAACTGAATTGTTTTGAGAAAACACCTGCGGACTCGTGGTGTTTTCACGAAGCAATTCAATTTCGTTCAGAAATAAATCGACAGACTTCAGTCACTCGTGGTATTACTCCTGATAATTTTTCAAAAGTTATAAAAGTCTTACCGATAATTCAAACTTATACATTTTTCGGGGGTTATATAACGAGACCTCGTTTATCAGCGAGTAAATTTTTCAATTTCAACGAAAGCGATTTTGTTTGAAAACAAAAATGTTTGAATGGAAATTCCAAAATTTATTCGATTTGATAAACGACTATCGAGTTATATTTGATCAGATTATTTCCCAAATGTGTCAATTAACCAATAACATTTATTCCAAAACGTACATAATTTTTTTTATTGAATTATTGAACATAATTATTTACGGCAATATGTCACACGACTTGTGAAATGTGTTGCATACATTCAGGCAACTGTCAAGAAGGACCATGCAGTTTATTCTCAAAAGGAACGAAGCGGATAAATTCGTATTCATTAATTTTTTGTTCATGAAACCATGTTATTCGTTTACAATATTCATTTCAACGTGTTTGGAAAGTTTACTATATATAATTTGCTCATATAATTTTGCGGGCGCGCAAAGATGCCCAATTTGAATCACCCTGTACAATGTGTGGGTATAAAATGCAGTGAAATTGAATACCGAAAAAAATTCAGACTTAAACTCTATATTAAGGTTCATTGACCACTGACCTCCCCAAAACATCCAGTTATTCTCTGCAAGATAATCCAAATAATGCATGTTTCCGGCTGGCAACATGGGGGCCATCATATTTCACATTAAATTCAAATTACCGATATCTGGGTATTCTGCGAAACAGGTTGATAAATAATTTCGAAAATTAATCGCACCAGCAACGTCATAAATTAACTAATGCTAGTCATTGAATAAACACGGTCGGGCTATCACAACGTCCCAGATCATTCGTGAAACACTTTTTTGGCCATAGTCCACCGAAATTAGACAATATACTGAAAATATCTAAATATGATATTTTTGTAAAAATTATAATAATAATACAATAAGCTGAAATTACAATAAATGACAGAGGAAAAAATTAATTTTTCAGCTCATCAAAAAAGCTGTTTTTCAATACAGCTAGTCTTCCATAAATATAGGAAGGTGCAGAAGCTATTTTATTATTCAATAATGTAAACATACGTAAAAAATATATTGTAAATAGTAGATCTTAATTAAATCGTATTAAAATATGACGAAACCTTCTAAACCTTGAAATTAGGTGGAATTTTGCAGCATGAATTGACATGTTTTTCAGAGGGAATCAGATTGGAAACTTTGCAAACAACGTAAGAAAATGATCTTTGATATAAGTTTGTGTTTGTGTGTGTTGTGTTTTCAAATCCATTGAAATAATATTATAACGTTGCTAACAATAGCCCATGATCAATTCAATCAAAAGCTTTCGAGAAGCCAATAAGTGCTAATGTTGTCACCTGTTGATTTTGCTTAGATTGCCCTGTATATTCTGCAATCATGTCTGATTGTGGACTCCCTTGTCTGTGAATTCGAACAGTCCGTACAGTTACTTTGGTTCTTGAATCATCTTCCTATCATATAACTTGAGAATCGGGCCCCGACGCACTATTGCCGCACCCTGTATTCATTGAATTCAATATGTAAATCTGGATAGAATCGAGGACTCATCGTGATGGCACATTTGCTATTTGAGTTGGAGGAAAACTCGGAAAAGCCCGCCACAGCATCAGAGTTCAGATTATCAACTTGCTCATAGAAAATAACATAAGCTGCACGTGATATGAGATAATTACTGGAAAGTACATGGGAGTCATCGAAGAGGTGCCATCAATTCGAACGGGGAAGTTTGGAATATGCCACATAGTGTCCGTTGGAAATACTGCCGCTATGACTCCTTATGGATTAGATATAGAATATGCCACTATATGCCAAATAAATATTATTTTTGTAATTGCCCTCTATCTTTTCATAAAAAAATTCTGTTCTTTTTCCGTCCGACGAACAGTTTTCGATCTAAAAAATAAAATGACTTCATTTGCTCTTACCTATGCCATTTTTATAAGGCGATAGAAAACAATTATTTGTCTAATATTTGTCTGGAAAAAAACAGTGGCGTATCAATATTTTGATCAAAAATATGGCAGGGCATGTTAACAGCGACGCTACTGATGGAAAGGACCCCGAACGAATACACGGGATTTTGGTTTATTGCGGAATTCAATGAAACTCTAGTATGTTGTAGATCACGATATGTAGGTAACACTTTGAATGGACCATAATCAAATCGTATGATGAGTTTCTGAGAAACAGGGTAATTTTAAAAGTAGTTACACAAACAGAAAATAAAGTTAATTCATCACAAATTGAGAATATTTCTGGTTTAGTCTCGTGATTTGGATAAAATATGTCATACCTTTGGAAATGCATCATTTTTATAATACAAAATTGTATTTAATTTACCGGGGTCGTCAGAAACGTTCTCAAAAATATACCATTTCGGCATTGTTTACTTTACTTATTAGAATTGAGATATTTTCTAGTTTAATTTCGAGATTTTCCGGAGTAATAATGATATTTTGAAAAAGCAATACTATTTTATTACAAACATAGTATTTTTACTATGTCGAAGTCATCAGAAAAGTAATTAAAAATATCCTATTTCGTTTAACGTTGATACGTGAAAAACCTTGAACCAAATTTTTGAAATACGAGGGTACTACAAAAAATGTTTGTCGGTGACACTATATCTTTGGACTTACTATGAAAATTGCGCCATAGGTATCATATTCACGTAAGTGCTAGGAATCGCACGTTAAAAGGTAAGACCTCGTTAATCCTTGGCCCGCAGAAGTTTCGACTTTTGAGAGCTGCAGTTCGTAAGGGGACGACAGCTGGTTAACGGAAAAAACAATGTTAACAATTTTAACAATTTTTAATAGGTATATTTCAATATGGGTTGAATTAAAAAATAAAACTGGAGATAGAAGTTTGCTCAAAACGTGTGTACTTTTGTCACATTTTTCGTAAATAAATATCGGATAAAAATAGAGTCGCTGGCAAACATTGTGATAAAATTGAAAAGATAAAAACTCTGCTACAGGTAAATTTTTAGCAAAACCTCAAAGATATATAAGGAGCTCTGAGGGTAATTCTCTTGGAACCCCTCTGGAGAATCTAGATATTTTTTTTGTTTAAATACTAGTAATGACCCCCAGAGCTCCTTATACATTTTTGGAGTTTTGCTAAAAATATCTTTTCTGTCACTTTTTTCACAATGTTTGCCAGCGACGCTATTTTTTCCCGATATTTATTTACAAGAAATGTCACAAAACCCCACATGTTTTGGATAAACACCTCTCTCAAGTTTTGTTTTTTCTATCCAAGCTATATTTTCAAATATACCTCTCACGTATAATAGGTGATGGAGAAACTCTAGAGTCCAGTTCTTGAACAGGATGTAGTGTACCCTCTGTATAATGAACTGAATCTCATACCTATACTTTGAATGAATATCTTCTACTTTACACCCTTAGGTATCAACTATTAAGGGATTGGGGACGCTAAGTGCGGTCGTAAAATTGTAATTCACAAACGAAGGTCTCGGATTTCATAAACATTGTGTCTCAGATTTCTGAATTTCATTTTCTCAGCGGTAAACATAAACATATAACGACCATGGCATTAAAGGCATGCGGATCGTAAAGAATAATAAGCTAAGGTAGGGCTCACCGAAAATTTGAACGACCGAACAAAAATTGAGATTATTAAATGAGGGTGAGAATAATATCGAGGTAAAAGAAATTTTCTTGCGTACTGGCATCGTAAATTTCTTGTTTTTTTTTGGCGTCATGACGCTCTCAGTGAAAAGTAGTGGTGACAGTGATTAACAAAACATCATCTTCAGTTTCAGTTCACAATTTTTTGTAAATCATCGCCCAGTACAGAGAGTAAGGGATATGGAAACTGTATGTTGATATAACTAACCACTAACAAATTTGATTTCGGGAGAAGATATACACTTTTCTGTTGCTTACTATTAGAATTTCAGAAAATACAGTGTACCCCACCCTTATCAAAGGCCTGAAATAGGTTAGATTGTAGAGAGAAATAACTTTAGTATTGGCCTCTCTGGATGCCGCTTCGGAAAATTTCACCATAAAATCTAGTCAAATCAGAGTCCAAACAGGAAAGGTAATCTCCAGAAAGAGCGTATTTCAGGGAGACTTTCTCAGCCCTCTTCTTTTCTGCATCACTATTGCCATTGCCATTGCAACCGAAGGCACAAGATCACCCATTTATTTCACATGGATGACCTCAAAATATATGCCTCCGGTGAAAATGATCTACATCAGTCTGCAAAGTTGGTGCAAGAGTACACGCATGCTATCGGAATGGAATTTGGTATCTACAAATGTGCCCAAAAATCAGCCCACATCATGTTGATGCCGGAAAGACGTATACTTTCCTAGGGGTTTTACAACTCCACTCCCAAAAGGGATCCTCAAATAAAAACTCTTCGCGGCAAGTATCAGCATAAACTTCGACAGATCTAGTCACCATTACTGTCGGGAGGAGTTGCTGCAACCAATATGTTTGCTGTTCCAATCTTACTCTACCCTCATGGAGTGGTGAAATGGACCCAAGAAAAGCTGAGCAACTCGACGTAACAACTCGCAAAATTATGCAACTTTATAGGATCATGCATCCTGTACTTCCCCAGACATCAAGGAGGCCAAGTACTGGATGAAGCCTCTAAAGTTATTGGGAGTTTTAAGATCCGCTTCTATGCTTGGTCTGTGGCCATGAGAAAGCAGGGCGGAGCATTTTTTTAAAGCAGCATCTCGTGCAGCAAATGAAGTGGAAACTCTGTCACCGAGTTGGCGCCCTTTCAGCAAAAAGCTGGCATTGAAGCTGCGGAGACTGAAGTACCTCTGCAGCTACATGAAGATAAGCCAATGCATGGGGTCTTTTTCAACAACCATGGCTCATTCGAAAATTTGACCTTTGCCTTCCGCAGGTCAAGTAAGCTGAAGTCGGCACCGAGGAATTCATAATAGCCTGCCCAAGATGGTGTCTTCAACACCCAGGTCCATCATAGTCGCGAGATGGTATGAAGTCTCAGACTCTCAGGGCGGATCTAGAATGGAATCCTAGGGGGGTAATGGAATTTTCCTTGACCTGACTTTATCCAACTTAAGCTACCTACCACCCCCTCTGCTTAATTGTTTAATTTAACTTAGTTTGGCCTGATTCTCACTCATTCTCTCATTCATCGATCTTGAGTTGTACATGTTGTGGAAAATCAAGTCTACTCTTGTGAAACCGGGGATTGAATACATAGGAAGTAATAAAACCAACTTTAATATACAGTGTGGAAAGTCTAACTGGCACAAATTCTGTAACTCGATAAATAAAGGTTTATCGCAAAATTTCTGGAACACGTCAATTTTTATTTTCAATGGGGCATATTACAAAGAGATTTGTTTATCTTTTTAATTATCTGGGGGTTGCAGTCACCTCCAACTTTTTTTTTAATGGAAGGGTGGGTTGATTAATTTTTTATTTGAAATCTTGTTCAAGTGCAAATACAATTCCATTTTTTTTGTTACTGTGTCGGAAAAAAATTAAATACAGATATAGTTACTGAAATTATACGGTCAGCGTACGCACCTGACTACGACGTGGACAGTATAAGATTTGTTGCTGTGTATAGGTACACTGTTTCTTACCAATAAATAAATAGGTTTATGCCACTAAACCTAACGACATCGCCGAGCTCCAACAAAGAATCAGGGACGAAATTAGGCAAGTAACGCCGGAAGTGTTACAAAATGTTCGGAATGCTACTTATTATCGATTGGGATATTGTCAGCAACAAGGTGGAGAGCAGTTTGAACATTTATTGCATTAAAGTAATTTCAGTAACTATATCCTAATTAAATTTTTTTTCCGACACATTGCTTATAAACAATAACAAAAAAATATGGAATTATATTTGCGATTAACCTTAATTTATCAAGTTACAGAATTTGTTCCAGTTAGACTTTCCACATTGTATATCAACTTGTTTTTACACACAGAAGTATTGAAGATTCCTTGAATGAATATAATAAAACGTGCCCTAGCACTTTTGGTAAAGTTGACTGAAAATCAACATCAAGCTAAGAGTAAATTAAAATCTTCGGGCCAATGAACACTTTTGATCGGGAAGTCGAGAATTATATTGTACTCGAAGGGCCACCACTTTTGGCCAAAAAAATTGTGGCCATCCTTTGAAAATGATTCAATCATAACTGTGAAAATAATCAGCGATGAGTGCGCTATTATCTTTATAGGTGTCATTCCAAGTCGCCTAATCGCCAAACTCATAAAAACCCTTGTCTGTTCACGTTATACGGAATTCCAGTCCAGTTTCTCCGGAGCAAAAATCCCACGGAAAAACCAGCTCTCGGTACGGCAGTTGCAGATAAGAGAAGTCTCTATCAATGAAATAAATAAGTATAAAACGAACACTACGGTTGTATTCGCACAGTCTCGTGTGGATTACAAGCCATACGTCAAACAGAATGAAACTGCTGCTGTGTCTCTCAATAATCGTGCAAGTGGTACTTCCGGCAGTTATTAGTGAGGAATACATCGTACCAAAACCTCACATCAAATTACTTTCACCGCGTGGATTTCGAGTGAGCATTCCGCACGTCGATGGCATTGAACTTTTCGCTTTCCACGGGAACATCAACAAGCCCATGGATGGTCTGGAAGCCGGGCAGTTTTCCAAAGACATCTTGATGCGGAAAAAGAACAAGTGGATTTTCGAAGATCGCAATACGAAGTTGAATCCTGGTGATGCAATTTACTACTGGTTGTTCGTCATCAAAAACAGGCTTGGATACAGATACGATAATGGAGAGTTTCTTGTTAGAGGTGAGTCAACTTTCGACGTAAAAGTATGTGCCAAACACGAAAGTTTTGGAGGAGTAGGGGAGAGGGTGAGAATGGCGCTCAGTGGGGAATGGCGCTCAGTGGGAAATGGCGCTCACTTCAGTTTGACGTATCTCTCCGTGTTTAGGAGACGCCTCTGGTCTTCGCTGCATTCCTAATGTGCGCCAGTCTCATCTAAATTAGTCACAAATCCAGATATCGTGGCGTGGAGTGTTTGCCTGACGATTGCCTGTTTTGCTTTAATTTCATGTAATTTCAGTGTCTGATATATTTAAAGGTATATTCTTATTATGTTATTTCACATTCGTATGATATTTTTTTAAGAGCATTTACACCTTAGGAACATTTTAATGAAAAGCCAGCGTATTTATTCTAACTTTAAAAAAATCGTGACCGTTTCTGTTGACTGTTTCGGGTGGGGGCAATTCCACTCGACAGTGCTGTGGGCTATAGGTGTGACAACTGCGACTAATATTGTTTCAATCTTCTTAGGTTATTATGTTAATGTCGCTTGTGCACCTACTTGGTTTTTTCGTTCATTTATTTGTTCAAAATTTCTTAAATTTTATTAAATATTTGAAACAGCTCGCAGTGTTATACCCTATTCTTCATGCTTCACTGCACAAAAGTATCGTCTTATGAAATAATTTTTTTTCAATTACCCCTTGCCATTGGGTGATTGCGCTCAAAGTCAATGTTTGCTTATAAACGAATAAAATAATAAAATGTTTGATTTTAAATACTCAGATTCATGAAAAATTCTTCGCAGTATGTGGGTGGTCGGAAAAAAATCGAGACGACTCAGTAAGAGTTCCGGAATGGAGTGGAGGTAGCAGAATATACGTTTTGAGGGTTGAATATTAATTATTTATGATTTTGGCGGAAATAAATGCAGCAGTTGTAGATAACATTCTCATGCATCATTTTCCAACATTACCTCAAAATTAATAAGTTTTTTTATGAAACTAGGTAAAAACGGTCTTTTTTGCGTTTCGTATGAGCTTAAATTTTTTCAAAGCGAAATATTGATTATTCGATGGTAATTATTCTGATTCAAATTTGGTTTACAAATTTTCAGTTTTTCAACTTTATCAGAGCTCGTTTTACTCGTTAAAACCTCGACTTCAAGATGATATGAAAAAATATAGTGTTCGTATGGAAAAATAACGTTAAAATGTAAACAACGAAAAAAACGACTTTCTCATAATCAATTTTTTAAAAACTTGAGTTTCTTATTGTTTACTGCAAATAAGCTTAAAATTAATGAAAAAGAGTAATTTACATGTAATATAGTGTCATTTATATTAAATTTTTTGTGAAGGGTCTCGAAATTACCGAAAACGTTGTTTATTGCATTTCTTAATAAATAAATAAAAATAATAAATAAAATAAATTAAACAAAATTTGAACGAATAACCTGATGGCAAATTTGCGAATCTGTGCTTAACATTCTAGATTCATTTCAAAATAATATTATAACAATTATTGTTAACACTTTTTTTATCGAAAAAACACAATCCGCAAAGAGCCGGCAAGTAATTTACGTATTTTCAACTAGGTTAGCTTGCTCAGGTTAGGTGTGTGTGTCAATTGCGAGCGAAAAAACAAATTAACGAAGTTTCAACCCAGTTTGCCTTCTTGTTTTGTCATCTAAACACCCCGCCACACCCCCATTAAATGATCCACTTAGTCAATTACATTATTTTAATTCGAGTTGTGGGCACGCGGAACTGCGGGATCAAAAGTAGAATTGGTACGGGTAGACGTTTGTCTCTTTGGTCACTACAAAAAGATTGTAACTAGGATATGAACCAAAGAACTTGAAAGCTGAGCTGTTGACAATTTATACCTTGCGTTGAAAGTGAGTTCAATATAGGATATTCCGAAGACTCACCTTCACAAGATCATGGCAGTCAAAACAATCATGTAAATTCTCAGACTATTGAGCATAATTTGGTAACTCCAGCGAATTCAATTATGAATGCTCAAGATACCAATAATGTAATAGTTAATGTATATAATAATTGCACCATTCAAGGCAATAATAATTGATTTGTTTTCTATACATTATAATTGAAGATAATTTCATTGTTAAACTTGTATTTAAACTGAAAACATGGTGTGTTTGTCTTCTGGCTATAACTTTCGTCTGCTAGTGTGATGTTACCAACATCGAAAAAAAAATAATACTATGAAATATACTATTTCCATCATGATTTTCCTTGATGGGCTTCGAAGTTTTTTGAAATAAAAAAAGATAATTGTTTCAGCCATCTCACCAACCAACACCGAATTGTCCTTCAGTCATCAGCCTCCAACCACAGAGTCCACAGAAAATGACGAAAAGGACCCGCCTGGAATCAATGCAGGTTGCAGATGTCCACTACAGCGCTACATTCTGGATAAAATAGAAGATATGGAAGCCGAAGTAGAAAAACTACGAGAAAATTCCAGCGTTCTGCAAAAGTTGCTCGAGAAGAGCCAGTTTCTGTCCTTGGAAATGAAGTTTGATGGAATTCTTCCTCCGTATGAGGACGCAGCATACGCGGCTCAGGTCATAATCGACCAGAAGTTGGGATTGAGAGTGACTGTAGTGAATGCCACCCGAAATGCCGATAAAAGTATCACATTTAGACTGGCCAATTTGGACGATAAAGTTAGCGTAATCAAGGTAGCTGAGGAACAGTTGATCGAGTCGAAAATAAAACTTATTTATTGAACCAATTTGGTTTTCTTACTTAGAAACTGGGTAATCACTGATGAAATACAGGGTGTTCCAAAATTCAATACACATAGCTTAAAGACGTACTCCTGCGGTCAAAATAAGACTTATTTTTCAATAATAGTGCGGGCGCTACCCCATGCCACGTGTGCCATTATATGTCCCATCAGAGTTGTTGCGGGTCTTTGTAAAACATCTACATGTGTTTAGAAAAAAATTGGTCCAGATCATGGTAGTTTGGTCGGCATATGTAAAAATGGCCGCCAAATTATTAAATTTTATATCTCCGTACCCAGTGGTCTGATTCACATTTTTCAAAGCTCATTTTACTCCTTTCCTAAAAACATATTTTTCTCTATATCTTTGAAACTACCCCTAGGATCACTTTGGGCCAATGGACACTTCTGATCAGAGTGTCGAGAACTATAACATATCAAAATTTCAGCCAAATCTAGCGGGACCCAATTTGTGCGGGGTCCTTTTGTCTCATTACGTCATGAACCCACAATTTTTATTTGATATCAAAAATCAAGCAGGACATGATATATATACCTCTTGAGGTGACCGAATGATCATTTGACCTCGTAGTATCCTCCACCGCCGTATAATCAAGAAATGATGAATAATAGATTTTTAATCAATTATCAAGTTGAAATTCCATTCACTGTGGTTATGTAATTCATGATGTTGATTTAAAATATTTATTGGGTTTTCAATAATTATTATTCCATTGTTTGTTTAGTCAGAAAAGGATGATTCCGTTAAGTACTTATCTGATTTCATTAAAAAAATTCAATTATTGTGCTTAGGTCATCCTAAATATCTTGGATACAAAAATTTTCAATGAAGATTTCATAAGCAGATACGAGGGTAGCACACAAAATCTTTAGAAATTAACAAAAATCATCAGATAAATCAGAACTTGCCTTTGATTTATACACGTTTGCATTCAATGTACGTAGCCAATTTTAGATACAACAGCCTCTTCAAGTGTACCTACACGCATATTGTTTTCGACAGTCGGCAACAAAAAGAAATTGTAATTGTAATTATTAGGGTTTTTCAACATCCCGTCAGCTTAGTTCGACTGACAGCTAAACTTGACTAGTGGTTAGAATGAATGTGACTTCCGCTCAGATGAAGAAATGAAGCCACATTCTAACCGTCGGTCCAATTTTTCTGTCAGTAAAACTACGCTCACGGTATATTGAAAAACCGGTCCTTATAGACTGGGAGATGATGACAGATTCTAGGTGACGATTTTCTCTTTTGAGAGGACTGAAAGTTATAAAAGTGCTGATGAAAATGATGGAAAATTTGAGCGATCCTCGCATGGCTTTCATATATGGAGAATTAAATTTTCATTATTGAAAACATCCTAACCTCACTTCGACATTCCCATACCTTATGCCAATTTTGTTATGAATATTTCACGATGAAAACTTTCATATTTTCAAATGACAGCAACAAGAAAATAACCAAAAATTTCCATCTTTGTCACAAGTTTATCCCATCATTTCAACCCTTTGACTACCTGCAACCCTTTTTTTTTTTCTTGGTACAACTATTTTTTACAGAGAGAGGGCTATATTGTATTCACCCCACTGCTCTGTTCTACAGGCCTTGTTGAGGAGAGATCTGGTTCTTTTTCATTTTCCAGTTCTTTGGTACAGAACAGAACCGTGCTATTCTGCCTTCTTTTGATTGGAGGGCAACTTCTTTGGAATGGAAGGACTATCGCATGGTTTCCAGGCTTTAAGGTCGTGGTCGGTTCATCTCAGTGGAGGCGGTTCCTTTGAACGTTTCGCTCACAACTATGGTGAGCATCTTCATCCTGGATGTTGTCTTTTCGAAGAACGACGTAAAACTGATAAAGCGGTCCTCGCAATGTTTAGTGACAGCCTTGCTATTTACTTTGCTTTGAATAACATGTTATTGTTTCGCTTGGGTTGACTGGGTAAGCTGACCGAGTGGGATGTTACCATTGTCTATCTGTCTAATTTATGAGTCGTGATTGCCCCGTTATTTGATGGTAACATTTTCGTGTATTTAAGGGCTGGGTACCAGGTTTTGTTGAGCTTCAGACGCTCCTCTTTTCTATTGAAACTATTTGTATGTTTGTGTATTTCTATGGCTTCTCTATTAAGTCAGGAATGGTAGTGTCTAGTAATTGGGAGCACTTCTGTATTTCGGAACTGGATATCATGGGTACCCTCTCTGTAGGTATGCAATACCATGGCAGACTCCTCCGTCTGGGCTAGCCTATATTTCCTGTGCTGTTCATAGAGCCTGGTTTTTATGCTACGGAGGCTGGTTCCGGAGTATGCAGACCCACACGGGTACTGTATTCGGTATACACTGGGAATAGCGAGGTGGTCACGTGGATCTTTCGCTGAACGGAGCAACGCTTTGTAAATGGCTTTTACTTTTTCAATCTGGTCGTGTGTGGGTGCTCATGTGGAGTCTGTATATATCGGTACCACCCTCCGCAGCGTAATGTGGACGGAGAATTCTGCCGTGGCATTACATACACAAGGAGAGGGTACACTACCATGAGGTTTGTGAAACAGAACATAAGATATGGTTGTCTCTCACATGTGAGTCCCCTATCTTCCTAGCGAAGAAGATCTCTGAGGTTCATAGCTCCTTATCGACATGAGCCACTATGGTCTTTCTTAAGGATTTCTCTTGTATATTTACCACCTTCCATCCCTGTTTGATCAAACCCGTTCATAGGGATTTTAAGAATATGAAGTGTTCTAGTTTTCCTTCATTCCTCACCATTTTTTCCATCGCCTCCAAACAATGATTGATAACTACTAGTCTCTTCTTTTTTCACAAACTTATTTTCCCAGACATGTTCAAAAACAACTTGGCAGGCATGAGAATGAACTGAAACGTGCCGAGCATGAGATTTCCTTCATAAAAAATAAATTAGCCGAAATAGTCGGAAGATAAAAAGAGAAGGCTTGAAAAGATATACGAAGTATTTTATTTATCTCCGGAATTTATATTGCATCAAAGAGTCAACAATCTGACGGAAAGCTACAAAGCAAGCGCTATTTCCAGAACATTTCGGGGACCAATAAATAATAAGTAATGCTTTCCTCTCACGTAACTAATCTATGGAACAAGAAGCACAATAACTGCCGCCTCATCAATTCTATACATCTTTTAGGAAAAAGATTTCCCAATAAAAATGCAACCTGAATACGCTACAGAATTTCAATTTAGGTAAGTGATTTTCTTAGAGCAATAATTTTCCTTTCCTGCCTTTATTATTGCTTTCCTGTTTGTTCTCCAATATATATTTTTTTTTTTCATATATCTGTATGAATACAAGGTGATCACGTACACATCAATGGCAGTGCCAGCATGACATTGGAATAATAGCATCTATCGAGTAGTAACAGCATCCTACGAGATGGATCATATACTGGGTGTTCCTTAATGTCGTGCTAGTATTTCGGGGTGTGACTGAGTTCTTATGAACAAATGAACATACAGTGTCCGCCATAAAGTTGGCTACATATGGGAAAAAGTTTATTATTGAAATTTCTGATAAACTCTAATGGCGGTTCTTTCAGCATGTCTGACAACTAAAAAATCCGTTGCGACCCATATCACGTGACCTCAGATTTGGCGGGAGATTCAAAAAAGTTGTCCTGGTGCCGAAAAATGGTTCAAATTGACCAGATATCAGAAAAATTCATAAAGAAAATATGTTTGAAATTCAACGAGGATCCCAATTACCAATTTTGAACAGCAATCCTCCCTAAAAAACATTACACATTCTTGATTTATCCGGAAACAGTTTTATTTACCTACATCTCATGAGTTTGGGTAAGAACTGATCAAATTGCGCTCGGCAAACATATAAATTATCATAATTTAGCATATACTTGTATTGTTTGTGGGAAATGAATTAACTATAAAGAGAAGTTCATTTTCATTACAGTGTCTTCTCCAGATTTCTCTGTAAGATTGTAATTATAATTAGTATCAATTTTTTTTGTAATTAATTGTTCTGAGCGTCATGCGGCTGCAACCCTACAAGCAACCCTCAGAAGACTAGTGCGAGCTAGGAATGACAAGGGTCTCACTTTTCAACGTGCGATCGCAAGCTTATTAAGTATCTCCCGCAAATGGAATATCGTCGACTTTATCAATATACCTGCTAATCAATATTCTCGACGACTCGAAATCTACTTGACAACGAGATTAGGAAGTGCTCCCTCTACATGAAGAGAATTCCCGTAACGACCTAAAGCAGAACTACAGCAGATTCTAGCCCGAGACGTGCTCTCATGTCAGATCTTTTAGTTGACCATTCCGGACGGAAGCGGAGCCCTAATTCGATTTATTTGTTGCCGTGCCAGATGGATTGGAAAGACAACATCGCTTCGTCCAGCACACTCTTTGATCCTGATGCTTCCTAATGCACCGTGTGTTGTTTTATGTAAGAAGCTAAACCTAATTTAGAATGCCCCGGGGAGGCGAGTTTGCCTGGGATTATCCCGCGTTGAATTCCATTAGAGTTGGTGGAGATATACGAGGTGACTATTTCTGAATTTGCCAACGTGGGTATTTGGGTGTTACCTCCTCGGACCGAAAAAAGTGGGTGTTTTTTTTTTTTTTTGTTAATCAATTCCAGATTGATTACTTTTATTACGGAACCCCATTGCCTGGATTGTTACTATGAGCACAACGTTTCGATCGGTTAAGTATACCAGATCGTTATCAAGTGTGTACTGACCGTCTGTGTAAACGAGAGAAAGTTTTGGTCTTACTAAGGGTATGGTCCGTGTATATCCTTGGTTACTAGTAATTTGTTGGTCCGTATATACCAAACTCCTGAAAATTCGGTGACTATTTCCTGAAACTACGGTGATTTATCTGTCACCAGAGCAACCGTACTTTTTCTTCAGTAACTCGGGAATCGCTTGTCATTTGTCAATTGGAATAATTTTATTGACTGCCAGATTTGAAACTTTGGATCAAATATCTAATATTTGTCTCAAAAAAGGTCTTTAGGTCTGAAAGCATTACATTTAATTGTTTTTAGGAAGAAAACTTATACTTTAAACAAATTTATTTCAAATTGTTGAATGAAGACAAGTGACAAGGGGTCCGTATATGTGCAGCCGGTTGCTTGAAAACTCATAAACCGCTACTTATCGATCTGAAATGTTCGGCGATATACAGACCATACCCTAATGTAGCGACGTCCGCATTCGCATGTTAAGGTGTGATTTCGCTGCGACGTTCAGCGTTCGCGACCCGCCGTGACGTCTGGCAGTAACGGCCAGCCGTTACGTTCGTATGATTTCGTTGAAACGTCTGCGTCTATAAATTGACCATATTTCACCTTAAAAATATAAGGGGTTTATTGTTATGCAATTGTCGTCACTTGCTGTCAATTTAATGTCATCTGTCAATTCCAAATTGTTACATATTTGAAAATGTCTTTAGAAATTCACAATTTTCAAGTTATTCTTGTGAAGTTTGGCTGTTTTGATAGTGTATAGTGCTGGAGTATTGTTCCGTTACCTTTTGGATTTCAAGAAATATAAGATAAATAATATGTACAAGTAAGTAATTAATTTTGATCACTGGTATATTATCCACCATTGTTTATTCAAATCAGAGACACTGTTTATTTCGCACCATTTGGGAAGTATCATGCAATAAAACCAAAAAACGTAAATAAATAACAAGAATTTGACATTGAGAATCAACAGGTGACATTAAATTGACAGCAAGTTATGCCAACTAAATAAAATCAAATCCCTCATCTTTTTTATAACATCATCATCTTCAATGGCACTCTGATCTTTCTTCCATTCCTGTTGCCTTATTATTTCAGATTGTCTTCCTGGAATCTATCTGGGTACCCCTTTTGTTTCATGAATCTCGTAATTTTAGCAGCTATTAATTTAAAAAACAACTCAAAGTAATTCTTGTTATTTCTTTGCCAAGTATCAAAAATATATAATTCAAAGGTCGTAGGGGGCAGTAGTTTTTTTCTGTTGGATATTTACCGATGAATTACCTATATGGTATAGGGTGTTTTGCGGAAGACTGGATTATACTTACATTAGGATCCAAAAAATTTGCACCATATGGGAAATATTTTTATTATGAATTTGTCATCAACATTCTGATATTACGGACTGTGTATAGAGAAAATAGGAAACTACCTACCCTTATTTTCGATCTTATCAAAGACGTTGTTTGGAATAAAAACAATATTCAGATTTGGAATCACAGCCAACTACGCAACAAAAGATGTTTTCCCAATTTTGTTTGGTTCTCTCCTCATAAAGAGTACTAGTATCTCGTATTCACCTTTAGGCACCTTCTTCATATTCCTAAAACGACATTGCAATGCAAAATTTTGTTTGACCCTGGAGTCTGGAGGTAAAACAACCTAACCTAAGAAATCTGACAACGCACCTAACCCCACACTTTTCCGCTTTATTTATACTGAAACGTTCTTTGGAGTTCTCAATAGAAACGCAATCCATTTTTAGTAAAAAAAACAAAAATTTTCACAAACTGTTCAAAAATAGAAGAAAAGCAAACGAAACGAAATGAAAAAGTGAGGTTATTTCTTCTTTTTTATCTACGATTGAGTTTGTTTCACCCCCAGGGTCTGTCACCTCAGAGCAAATATAAACATCTGTCACTTGTGCACGAAACCAATTATGGAAATCAACAGGGTATGTTTTTGCCTTAAGGTGGCCTTCCATACCAGCTTTCAGCTTCAACTTCTTTCGGAAGAAGTGCTGCTATTTCTATATGACCTCAGAGCAAATATAAATATAAATATAGAGATGCCTTTCTATCCTTGTTTTTTAGGCCAACATCAAGTTGTTTATATTTACATCTGTCCTCCAACTAACGCATCTAGTTGCATTGTCCTCTGAACTGAATGTTTACATCTCCATCCCCTCAGTCCCCTTGACCATATTTCATTGTTGAGAGAGATGGACATCGTGGTTGTCTACAAATCTGTTATGTTTGAGTAGAGAGGGCATCTCTATGTTTATTATTGCTCTGAGTATATGACCATTTCCACAAGGGCAGAAAAACTCTACGCTTTACGTCAACTGTCAAATAATTTTTCTCCATTGTTAATTGATTTAATTGTCAGTTTTTGGCAAAAACACCTAAGAATAGTTTGATAACACTTCGTAATGTATTTGGTTTGGGTTTTATGACTTATATCATTTTATTCGTTTCATAAATATATGACTTATATGTCTATAAAAAGAGATGGCAACATATTCATAAACAAAGATAGTCAACGGCATGACGCTAAAAGTAAAACTTGAACCAACAAACAGCGGCATGACCTTGAAGAAATGGCGGCTACTTTTGAAGTACTCTGATTGGCTAGAGACAAGAAGCCAGCGGCAAAAAGCTGGTGTGGAAGGCCGGCTTTAAGTGACCAAAGTCAATACGGAACATGCCCCGTATTTCAGTGCCAGTACTATTTCTCATTGAGGTGGCAAGTGACAAGTGATATCATTGACGGAAATGACGGATGACAATGACATAGAAAGAGATATTTGTGATTGGACTTGTGTGCTTGTGTTTGGTGTTTGCAGTTTTTATAATTGACGAAGGTAGATGGTTATTGTGTTGGAAATTAATTGGATATACTATCGACTAGATAGTAAGTATAGTATGTATCAATTTTAAAAAAGCAATTCAGAGATTTTTCTTCTTAACTAATGGTCGATATTTAGCCCAACACATACTACCGATACAAAAACCAAGCTTATAATCACCATACCTAAACAACCTGAAATTTTTAATGGTATTATGTGAATGTGTACAGTTGCAAAACGAATAATGTTCACCAAGTTGAAATCTATTTTTCTTATTTCTTTTTTTTAGATAACGTCATAAAATGGCTCTCCCCGCAAACTACAAACAAGTAGCCTTACAAATGCCGAGTCCTCAAACATCAAATCGTAAGAAAAGTTTTCTTTCTTGAGTAATATGTACTAAAATTAATTGAAATACCTTCGAAGTTCCAGTATCCAGTAGTACATAAGTATAGAGTACGACATAGTTGAGATGTTTTCTAGAAAGCTTCTGATCGCATGTGTATACTATTTATAAGGCCGTTTTTATGAAATTTTATATAAGCACCTGGAAAAAATGATTTCATTAAAAGCATGATTTTTATTTTTATAAATCTTGTATTTAAGTAAGCCTTATATATTACGATATTTCCAAAAATGTCCAATAGACCGAGATGTAAGACCAGTCAAAAGGGACGTGGGGGCAAACAGGCTAAATTCCTATAAGTAACAATAGTAATTGAAGGCCAGTTGTGTTCTGGTAGTTCACATGAAGTTTTAAGCATTAAGAGTCCTTTTATGCAGGCGTTTTGTATCGCTGGACGTACAACTGTAAAGTTATGTCACGTCTCATGGTCCATATTCAATTACATTTAAAGATTGCAACAGTGAAGCATGTCCAAGAGTATGATATTTTTTTTGCAGTCAAGTAATTTATTGCAATCTTGACTAGAGTTGTGTTGCAGACTGTATACCTACATCGTTCAGTTTACTTTGCATTCCTGAAATAAAATATATATTTGCAAATGATTTTTGTACATACTTATATTCTTTTGATGTACCTCCACAAAATGTTTTTAACGTACTCTTGTACCTTCAAATTTACTACCTCTAATTTACAAATAGGTTCTGTAAATTATTCCTTACCAGTGTGAAGTTGGCAGTTAATTTTCACTTAATAATACCGAAGAAATAAAATAGACAGAAGTCTTCAGAAAATACCCGATGAAATAAAACAGATGTGTTAGGTGAATTTTATTTCGGTAGTTTTTTTTACGAAGGTTTCTGTCTATTGTATGTCTTCGGGGGTTGATTTCAGCCCTTCATCCCCTTTGCAAACGAATGATATTGATACAACATTCATATTGGTCTCTATCTGATTATTAAAATCATCCATCACTTCCACTATTTACAGTTACTCAGCACGAGAATATACTTTAGAAAAATTGAAAATACTTATTGCACTTTTTCATTCCAATTATATTCAGATGATGAAGATGAAGTCTTAAAATGAGATGTGAGAGGCTGTAGAAGAAACAATGCTTCTTTTTATATAAATACCAGCTCTATATTTGATTTTCCAACATACAGTAAGTATGAACCCCGGTTTTCCCATTCAGTGAAAAATACAAAAAGTTCATGAAACTTCTTCAGACTCGAGTGTTTTTTACCTCGATATTCAATCACATCTGTTAGATCTACACAAAAACTTGTCAGTGTCTTTCTTTAGAGATACAAGCCTTTAAATTTCAACCAGAGTACAATCAGCAATAATCTCAACTTCCACATGTTGTTGTATATGACTCTAAAAAATCTATTCTGATATTTGATATTTATTAATAATGTAAAAAGTATATACACAGTAAATATTCTCAGTCCACTACTATATTCTTAAACCAGATGAGATATGGAGACAAATGCGTTTTTTATTCAAGAATGTCAGCTCAATTCAAAATATGCTTTATTGTCTTAAGCATGTATTCATATTGACAAAGCTTGTTATATAAATAATACATAACCAGCACGTAATATAAATTATACAAACAATATTCATCCAGTATTATTATTGTTGTGAGATTTTTCTTAGTTACCACTAAATGTTTTTAGTGGATGATTATAAAGTATTATACTGTATGACTTGAGTTATGATTCGAAAGCATTTTTCCAATAGTGCCTATTTTGAAAGAGATAATTTTTTCAACTTCATATTCATATTGCATGCATGCACATACATAAATGAATATATATATAAGGCAATACATCTCATCGAATGTTGCTCAGGATAGAGTGTTTGGAAATATCTGTAATATTCTTGTAGATTAGAGCTCATTGCTTCGTTTGTGTTTGTTGTTCAGATTTGCTGTCAGCAGCCGCTCCCATGACTTTCAACATTTTGAAAGGTAACTGCAATTTTCCTTTTGATAAACACTTCATTAACATTTCACAAAATCCCATTAAGTCGCTTCATCGACAAATTCCTTTAACAAAGCATGCAAAAGTCATGTTCGTTCTTTTTTATTGGAATCTGTTATCGACTTGCACATGTAAATGACTAATCATAGATATATCATTTAGGTTTAAATAGCAGAACATTACTTGTAGTCAATAAGCCGCCTATAAGTACAGGGTGATTCATAGGTAGTGTCATTATTTTGAGGGGGTGATTTCTTATATTTTGTAATGTTCATATATTTGTAAATATTTTATAGTTTTGGCGTATTATGTTGGTAAATTTTCTTCAATGAACACAATGGAAATAGAACTTCATACAAAGTTTTCCTGGGATCAGTCAACTATCTTGGCCATCAAGAATAATGGGCATAAATTGGAACTGATCCTCATATTGGCATCGATAAGTGAGGATTTGAGAAAATCTGTCCTCCATATATCTTTTTTTAACTGGTGTACACTAAGATATAATCAAAAACTATATTTCAACCATCTCTCGAATAACTTGGTTGAGTGGAAGAATAGCTATGAGCTAAACTCTGCCAAGTAAAATAAAGTCCATTTATTATTATTTCAAATACTTTTCTGGAGTCCTAAACTATATTTTCAACATAATTCAAGAAGTTTGAATATTAATTTATAGATCCTTTTCTTCATGAAATATAAATAATCACCCTCTAAAATTACTGATTTTATTTACGGCACAGTCTGTATGAAATTTAATTTTTATCCCAGTTATGTCAACTAATGACCACTCTTCGCATTTTTTTCAGGCTTTTGTTGACTGTAAGAGTATATCATATCATTAAACTTTAACAAATGCTTCATTTTCTTTTCTCCTTAACAGAATTTATAAAGAGAAATTTGATGATTTCATCCAAGTATTGAAAAACTAACCAATCTTCAGGTCTGCTTGGTGACGAGTTTTTCTTTCAATAACAAAGGTTGAAAATTTTCGTACAAATATTATTTTTTATTCTTAGATGTTTTCAAGTTAATTTGTATTCCGCATGTTAAGAATGATTTTTTTTATTGAAGTCGTATTGTAGTTAATAGTCTTGTTGTTAATTAATTGTTTGGTAATATTTATAATGATCATGTTGATAGGTGTGTAAAATCTAGCATTGATTGTAAGGTTCTTGTTTATTTTGAGAATAATAGTGAGATGTTTGTTCTTCGTTCATTACATTTTTAACCCATCCTTTTCACTCTTGAAGAAATCCATTTTTTTTGGCTGTCCCTAGAAAAGCAGTAAGTTGTTTCTGCTGTGTTCAGAATTTTTTATGCTCATAATTTTTATTGTTTTTGAATGGGACAGCCGAATACTGCACTTTTTCTCGAAATCAGTATGTATGATCCTAATCGTTTCACTTTTTTGTAGAAAGACTTAGAGCTTCGGGGGGATCAAGCTCAAGTGCAGCAGTGAGTATTTTCCAGCCTTTCTGATCTCGATGATTCGAAGAGGGTGGTAGAAAATTTATCATTTTACTGATTTATCAAACATTTGTTTCATTGAGTTTTCATTCTAGAAAGAAACAAATCCTTTCGTATCCACGCCAAATGGACATCCCGGATTTGTTCCACAGAAAATTGGAAAAAGCGCCACAGTAAGTATCGATTCGTTTATTGAATAGAAATCATAAGCATTCGTAAATTTACAATTCTAAAGATATTAACTGTATAAACTAACTATACAGTATCTGAAACAATTATTTATCACTACTGTGCGTCTCTCCTGTTACCCCATCCGACGCATCAACGGACCACGTGGCAATGCGACACACCGCACACAGCTCACGTCCATATCCCGTCCTCGAATGAGTCGAGGAGAAATTGTGATGCTCTCTCAACATTTAAACTTTTTTTTTATTGAATTTAATCTATCATCTTCTGAAATTGTAACATTTGTACCTCTATCACGTTTGACCGTTTGACATATCACCATTTTCGAGATGCTTTTTGTGAATTTCCTTTGTTGAAGAGTGAGGCGAAAACGCCGAAACCGCCTAAACCACCAGAAAAACCTCTCATGCCCTACATGAGGTACAGCCGAAAAGTATGGGATGCCGTGAAGGCGCAAAATTCCGAAATGAAATTGTGGGAAATTGGAAAGATCATCGGACAGATGTGGAGGGATCTTCCGGAAGAAGGGAAAACTGAGTTTGTTGAAGAATATGAAGCTGAAAAGGTTAGTAAACTAGAGAGATGGAGATGGAAATTTGTAATCATAATCAATAATCGACTATTTTTTTAGGCAAGTATTTTTCGTCCGCAGACACTTTTCGTCCGTTGTAGTCACTATGATACGGCATAGTGACCACAGTGGACTAAAAGTGTTTGCGGACGAAAAGTACATGCCTTCAAAAATAGTCTATTTTTTATCCGGAAATCAGTAAGAAAAATGTCATTTTATGTATAGGTACAAATATCGTATACTAACAAGTTTGTCATGAAGCTACTTGAATATCACATTTTTCGGTCATCACTGTTTTTCTGTACTCTTTACAAACTTAAATTTGTCAGGAGTGCACAAGAAAGTCACACATAAAGATCTCTCCTGATGATTTCCACGAAACCAAAATCTTAATTTACTATAGATGCTGTCTCTCCCCACACAGTATAGTTTTAGTTTACCATAACATAATTACTAAGTTCGACCATTTTGACTTGCTACAAATACCTGTGTATAATGTGGTCAATAAATTATCTATCTATAAAAAATTTGTTTTCACTATGACATCTGTGCCCCAGACATACATCTGAAGGTCACTGATGTCATCAAAATGGTGGGGTCAAACCGGCTAAAATCTTCTACTAATACGACATTTGGAGCCTATTAAAATAATTGGAATAAAATTTGAATAGGTGAAGTATATAAAAGATATCCTGTCTGTATCAAAGGATAATATCTGAATATATCCAAACAAAAAACGCTTTATCAAAACTTCAATTGCCTCTTTTTGCAATTGAGCAATATTGAAAGATATGGAAACATCTTAATAGTACTATTCTAATCTTCGAGAATGCACAAAAATTTCGTTGTAAGAAGAAATTATCATTAGAAAAAGGTATAATGTCACAGAAACATATTCCTACAATAAGTTTTCATCAGTTAACTTTTTTTTTTCTAATATCATTATTATGTTAACTCATGGTGCAGTATTATGGGAAGATGTAGAAATTAATTGGAACTCAACTTCATTAATAGTATCCTGTTATTCATTTATGATACCTTATATTCATTTTCCTAATTTCAGATAGAATATGAGAAAACTTTGAAGACCTACCACAGTTCACCTGCCTACCTGGCGTTCATGGCTGCTAGAAACAAAGGAAAATCTAGTACGTAATAAAAATGTACAGGTCAACTAAACTAGCTCTTAAGGTCATCAGCAAAAAGTCGACACTTGGAGTATTTAATCACTTTTGGAAGATCATTAATTAATAAAAGAAAGAGCATTGGACCCAAGTTAGATCCCTGTGGTACCCCAGAAGCTGCTAGAAACTTACAAAAGTATTTCCATTATTGATCTTGATGATATTGACAGTTTCTTCCATCTGACAGTTCCAGTATTATTGCGGCTGTGCTCTGGTCAGCTGACGTTCGGCGGTGCCCAAAATTTCGACGAATTTTTCAACACAATTTAAACTTTCCACAATTTTTTTTCTAATTTTTCACACCCGCCATTTGTTATATAATGGCATTATACACCCGTCCTTCAAGGGAGTGCAAGAGGTTAGATTACACCCTGTATAACAAGTGCAATCTCCGGAAGGTTGTTGACATACTTTGCCGAAATACAGTCCACTTCACTTTATGGAATCCTGCTAAGGGGAAATTCATCAGCAGCGCTGTATTTATTCTTAAGCCAGAAAAATGTTCTGAGAACTATGAAAAATATATCACTCAGTCACTCTTGCAGACCTCTATTTGCTGATTTCAATGTTTTGCCTTTGCCTTGTCTATACGTAATGGAAGTTGCCTGTTATATTCATAAAATTAAAAATACTATTCCCAGGCATATGGATATGCCTGGCTATCAAACCAGAAATAACCAGTCCATTTACCCAAATCATGATAACCTCCAAATATCATTAAATGTACCACTCTCAAATGGAATAAATAATAATAATGAAATAATAAATTACCCAAACACATCAGAAACCAAACTACACACTTCAAATTCCGAAACATTTTCTACACAGAAATCTGTAATATAACATTGATGATTTTTTAAAATGTTTTTAACATGTTTTTTAGTATTTATTGTATAGTTTATATTGTCTTGCTAGTTCCTATGACTAATAATTGTATTGTTGACAAGTTGAACACCCGTAAGGGTCTTTGAATGAATAAACCTGATTTGATTTGATCATATTAATTTTCATTTCCAATGCTGGATGGAAAATGTAGAATTTGTTCTCTTCTATCCAATCTTTCATCAACCATCATTAACTAGAATCGATTCAAAATTGTTTGCTATATAAAACTTTCGAAGATCAGTTAAAGTTATTCTAAACTGGCAAGTAATTTCAGCTACACAAGGTACCGATGGGGAAACACACGAGAGACAAACAAGTGCTGCAAAACAACAAGCTGCTGCCGACAGACGAATCGAAATTCAACCTGCTGAAGACGAAGACGGTAAAATATGTTCTTTTGTTTGTCAATAGTTGAAAAAAAACTTATGACAATATATTAATAGTTCAATCAAACGGTATTTTGGCCAGTAAAACAAAGTAGTATTTTTTTCACGCGTTCTATATGTTGTTTGGGATGCTGAATCCGAATTTCAAATTTGCTACTTTCCACAGATATGGCTTCACAACATCAAAATTTTCGTTTTTTTTTCAGTTTTTTGCCAAAAAGTACGCACTTTTTGAGGTAGGTCTATCCAAAAATGAAGTACATTAAATTTTATACAAAAATCAATCCTCAAATGTATTTTTGGTCGAACGGTTTGGCCGCTAGAGGTCGCTGAAAAAATGCCAAAATTAACTACTTTGTAGAAAACCCAGTTTTCTCAGTGGGTTTTCGCTTGTAACTCAAAAACTATGCTTATAATTACATTGAATCTGCTCAGACTACATTCAGTTACAAATTAATCATAAATTCAGTTATTTAGAAAATACTCATGCATTTATTTTAACTTTTGAACGGAACAAGCATGGAGGTCAGATAAAAATTTAGGTAAAAAGGCACTACTTTTACTAATTTTTGGCATAAAAAAGATTGTGGTTAAGTGTCCACCATCAACTTATTGTTTCAAATGGGGGTCACGTGGCACCTGGTTTTGAATGCCTTCCAATTCTCTATCAACACTGCTTCATTTGTGAAAATCGGCCATGCTGTTTCAGACTGACAAGCATTTGAAATTTGCTTCAAAAATTTGACAAATAAATTACTTTAATTATTAATTGCAGCAGAATTTTAACTCCGTTACTGATTCTGGTCAAAAAGTTAATTTTTTGTGAATTGGAAGGCCTTCAAAACCAGGTGCCACATGACCCCCCTTTATATTTGAAAAATAAAAGTTGACGGTGCCCTCTTCACATGTGACCACAGCCATTTTTATGCCAAAAAGTAGTGTAAAAGTGATACTTTTTTACTTGAATTTTACCCGACCTTGATACTTAAACTGGGGTTTCCACAAATTAGGAAATTTTGACGTCTTTTCAGCGCGCGCTAGCGGCCAAACCGTTCAGCTAAAAATGTATTGTTCTTCATTTCTGTATTGAATGGTCTGCCTCGAAAATTTTGTGGTTATATGACTGTGTTTGCCAAAAAACTGAAAAAAGATCGAAAATGTTTAGGTTTTTTGCGATTTTTGTTGTGAAGCCCTATCCGTGAGAAGTAGCAAAGTCAAAATTCGGATTCAGCACCCCAAGAAACATACAGAACAGGCACGCCCAGACACGATTTCATTGGATTCTAATGTATTTTTTGGTCTGTAGATCAAGACGATGGCTATTCGGTTAAACACGTTGCGTACGCCAGATATTTGAGGAACCACAGGTTGATAAATGACATATTTTCGGAAAATGTAGTGCCGGATGTAAGATCTGTCGTGACCACTGGGCGTATGCAAGTCCTCAAACGGCAAGTCCAGTCATTGACGATGCACCAGAAAAAGCTTGAAGCCGAGTTGCAACAAATCGAGGAGAAGTTCGAGGCGAAAAAGAGGAAATTTGTTGAAAGCAGCGAGCAGTTTCAGGAAGAACTGAAGAAGGTGTGAGAATTGCAAAAAATAAATAATTACATTGATTGGTTGAACTTTTATATGCTAGGTTAGGTTTGAACGTGAGAGGGCTTACATCAGACCCTCCACTGCGGCCCATGGCCTATTGTGGCTCTTTATATGCTTATCAGTATTTACATTTTGCAGTCGTTGAATGGTTTGTTGAAAGCAATTGAATGACTGATTTCAATTATCCAAATTTTGTCACCTGTCAAAAACTTGCATGTCACTTTTTTTCAAATAAGTTGAATTTTTTTTTATGTTAATAATGATAACCGAGTTCAGCCATATAAAGCTATAATATACATTTTTATCTCAATACCTAATAATTGAATAGTACGGAAATAAGTACATGGCCTTCTAGGTCACTAGATTTTACCGCAATGGAATCTCCCGAGCCGTGGTGAGAAAATTGGCAACACCGCATGGAAATCAATTCGACGTCCTACGCATTAATTCTTTAATGTGAATTTCTCGGCTTATACGGAAAACTAAGAAACAAATATAAGAGAATGATTTTTCAGAGAAAAGAACGGCGATCAATGTGGGTATTAATTTTTTTCATCACAAACTGGAATCGCAATATACTTGATCAATTTCTTAGATATCGGAAATCTGTCAAATTTTTTAAATTTTTTATTTTTTTTTTTCAATTATCAGAAGAAATATTTTAGTTTTTGGCTTAAAGTAAAATGTCTGTCTGTCTTGCTATCTATCTTTCTATTGTTGCCAACATGTATATGAGCAGAAAACTTGACATTTAAATCAACTTTTTTTAAATTAAGGATTGATAAAAACTCACATTCACCAGTGTATCAAGTACTTCGACAGATTGCTAGATCTGTTTGCAACCCTAAATTCAACAAATCTCAGTGCTAGATACTATGTGTGCCTACTTCTGAATGATGTAAAATTTTACCATATGATACTAATGTTTCCCTCCATGACAGTTCATACACAGATAAAATTTTCTTTGTAGCATTGTAAACCTGCCGTAGATGATGAGACATTCCAAAAGATGGTAGAAAAACAGTATGAAGTTTTGAAGAAAGATAAAACTAAAGGGCAAGAAGATTCGAAACCCAAAATCGAAGAGAACGAAATGGAGAATCCTGCTTCCGCTGCAGAGGCTAGCCCAGCCCACCCAGAGGTATTTACACAGTCTCTTTTCTTGTTTCGCTTTTGTGTTCATTGCTATAAATATGCTAGGCTTCTTCTGACGTCTGTTTTGTGTGTTGAACTTGTGGTGAGAATAGTGATTTGTCCTGTGATTGTTAGCATATTTATTGCAGTTCACCTGGCACTTGTTCAATTTTGTATTCACCTGAGTGTAATTGTGTCCAATTTTTCTGTTGCAAATACAGCCGATAATCCTACAATATATACAGGTAAAATATTGCTTGATTTGTTGTCATGTTTTAAGTAACACAATCAATATGTCATAAGTAATGAAACCGGCTCATATTGGTTCAACTTTAATGATAAGGTAGACATAGCAAAGTTATCATACCTAGCGAGGTAATAACATGAATTTTCCAGATATGAAAATTGGTAAACAAATACCTTATTGCATATAAATTAAAGTTATGTCAGTCAATCAGCTGAATTTTTATCAGAGCTGATCAGTCAGCCACAATATATATACGGGGTGTATCAACATTGCGTGAGTATACGACAGCTCCTTATCTATTCGGTATAAAAAAAATGCTTCGAACAAAAGTTATAAATGTTGATTTGCAATCCCAGAACCCCTACATATCAATTTTTTAACGAAATCTAATTATAATCACAAATTTCGTCCAACAACTCACCAAAGTTTTGTCATACTCATATGTAAAGGACGAATGAAACCTGAAGGGCAAGTGAGCCACGAGAGTTTTATCATTTCGAGTTTGTTCTCAAAATTTCGATTTTGTTCTCGAAATTTCGATTTTGTTCTCGAAATTTCGAATTTCATGTCTAAAATTCGACTTATATGTCGAAATTTCGGTTTTAATGTCGAAATTTCGACTTTTTTCTAGAAATTTCGACTTTTTTCTGGAAATTTCGACTTTTTTCTTGAAATTTCGACTTTTTTCTAGAAATTTCGACTTTTTTCTAGAAATTTCAACATTAAAATCGAAATGATTAAATTTCAACATAAAAGTCGAAATTTCGACATTAAAGTTGAATAATTCAAAAACCTTCAAAATATTTAAAAACCTGACTGATTATTGTCAAAATACGGTAAATAAAATTTTGTATTTTGTATTTTGACCATTTACCACTTAACATCACTGTTTGGAAAAATAATTAATCATATCATAGTTGTTAAAGTCAGGGAATAATATACAGTGCAAACACTATTATACCTATATTTTGACTATACTTGATATTACAAGTTTGTATTGTTTCCTCCGATTTTGTATTGCTGCGTGAAAAGGACACATTAAACGTTGTTGAAAACTGTTATAATTATTTAGTTCAAATGTGAATATTACATACTGATTACATGTTTGTTACCAATAGCCCATGGAACAAGACCCGCCCGAAAAAGTGGAAAACGAGCCGCTCCAAAGCTCCCCGCTCCCGGCCACCACCAACGGCCAAGACAAACCCCTCCCGGAACACCACCCCGTTTCCCCCCACTACCAGCCGCACGCCGATCATCCCCCCGCCGCGGCGGTCCATCCGAACGAGCAGCCACACAACACGGCGGCGCACGCGCACGCCAGTACCGCGGCGAATGCGCACGCGCCGCCGCAGCTTCAAACGCCGGCCGTTAATTCGCCGAGTTCCGCGGCGCTGCCGTCGAACGCCGGTACTTTGCCGGGGAGCGGCTCTGGTCAGGGTCACGGGCCTGCGCCGCCCCACGTTCAGCCGGGGCAAGGGGCAGCCCATCCGCCCTCTTCGCACGGTCATCAGAGCCCGATGATGCCGACGGGGCAAATACCGCCAGGGCAAATGCCGCCTGGTCAGATGCCCCCAGGTCAGATGCCCCCAGGTCAGATGCCGCAGTACCAGCAGCAGTATGCTTCGCAAGGTAAGACAGATGGGTTAACCCATTAACTTCAACAGAAAAAAACATGTTGAATGCTCAATCGAACAAAGTTGGCCATGAAATTCAAACTCGAAGCATCACGACTGACAAACGACATCAGAAGTTACCAGATGAAGCTTCAAAGTGCGATACAGTTGAAAACTGAGGTTCTCATGTAATTGCAGGTCTCAATGTTCCTGGATCCTCCAACTACTGAAAAAATCATAAATATAATTGATAATCTTGACCCAAAGAAGGCTTGTGGATTCGACGAAATTAATATCAAAATTGTAAAAATTGTCAAATCTGAACTTGCTCCAATTTTGAAATACTTAATTCGTAAATCAATCCAAACAACAATAGTGCCAGAAAAAATGAAAATTGCTAAAGTCACACCAATATATAAAAATGGCAAAAAAACAGATATGAACAATTATAGGCCCATTTCGGTGCTTCCTGTATTTTCAAAAATCTTCGAGAAATTCATAAATGACAAACTATTTGAGTATTTGGAAAAAAAATCTATTTGAAAACCAATATGGATTCCGTAAATCAAGGGATACTGAGAGAGCAACACAAGATGTTATTTCATCTATACAACAAAAAGTTGACAGCAACCAGAAATGTGCACTATTATCTTTAGATTTATGTAAAGCTTTTGATACAGTTGATCATAAAATCCTATTGAAAAAATTATATAGTATTGGCATCAGAGGCAACATTTATCACTGGTTTGAAAATTTTTTGAATAATCGACAACAGTATGTTTACATTGAAAATAGTTATAGTCAATATAGAAAAATCAGTTATGGTGTACCACAGGGATCTGTTTTGGGACCTGTTCTTTTTTTGATTTACATCAATTCTATTTCATTTTTGGATTTAAAAGGATCTCTAAAATTATTTGCAGATGATACAACTATAATTTATTCAGGATCCAATACAGACACTCTCAAAAAATCCATCTTGAACCAACAAAAAATTTGTACAAACCAAAAAAAATATTGAACTTGGAATCTCTTTACAAATTATCAGTATGTTTATTCATTCATTTAAGCCGATTCAAAAAAAAATTACTGGTTTGCATTTCACAGAAAATAAAGTCATTCACAAACACCTAACTAGAAATTTCAATGAACTATATCCCAGTAAGGCAACATCTGAAATTGGAAAGAGGTGCATTTTGCATGATGGTGTCACAATATATAATCAAGCCTAGCCGTTTGAAAAATATAAAACATCTATCAAAGTTCAAATTACAACTAAAAGAGTATTTCCTAATTTCTTAGTTTTTTAGAATTTTATCAGATTTGACAATTTAGTTTAATTTTATTTATTTTCATTTATCCTATATACATATTATATATTGCCAATTATTAATCCTTGACTTCCCTGTAAAAACAATTAATGTTTCCTGGGTGAATGTTGGTATATATATATATATATTAACAATTTTAAGACATCCTTCCAATTTTACATGTTTTATATCAACTTTCATCTTGCACAATGTGTCACTTATTGTTGAATAACATCGCGTCTCACAATCTCAACAAAGATTATCCCTGATGATGGAAATTATTTATTAAATTTCCGAAAGCTTGGACAAACTTTAAAGTAGTACTCTTTGATTTTGCTGCAAAGCCCCACTATTTACTAGTTCCATACCTAACTAGTCAGCAACGACTACCCTTCCTCTATATTGTCAAAAATTACTAAAAACCTCAGTTTTCAACTGTATATCACGCTTCCTCTGGTAACTTCTGATGTGGTTTGTCAGTTATGATGATTCAAATTCTCAGGGCCAAGTCTGGAACACAATAACAAACGCGTCGAGGCCTCTAAACTTATCATCGCACGAAATCTTCGCTCCTATTGGTCTATGAGCACGTGTAGACTGCACGCGCCATTCGCCGGCCCCACCTAATTTTTTTCTTTTGGCAACTAGTGCGACATCCGCATCCGATTATTGTGGATGCGGATGTCCAAATTGATGCGAATATTCGCAACAGCCCTAATTTTCATACAAGTACTTTTATAAATTGTGTTCCTACTTCTATATTCAGGACCCAACGCTCAGTCAGTCCCCCTACCAGCAAGGCCGCCCCATCCCGGCTACGGCGCTTACCCGCCTCAGCAGCAAGGCTACCCTCCTCATCCGCAAGGGTATCCATCTCCCGCTGCCGGACAGTACCCCCCTCACGGCTACTATCATCACCAGTATCCGCAATACCCTCCTCACGCCGGCAGAGGTCATCCGTACGGCCCGCACGGGGGTTCCCCTTCGGCGGAAGGACCGCAGATGGCGGCCGATGGTTCGGGACTTCCCCAACAGATGTACGGCAGTCCCGGGTCGATGGATTCGGATCGGGGCATGATGACCGAAGACGGTCAGATGGGAGAAGATGGAAAAAATGGTAGGTATAGATGGTAGGGTTCAATGGTATATAATGATTTATCCGGTATTAATCCTCATAATTTTAATAATAATAATAATAATTCAGATAGGTCGGCCAATTGAAGAGAAAGTTTCAGTCTTACAATAACAAATGACACAAACAAGGGAAATCTTCGCCAAATTTTTTTTTATTAGAACTTTAAGTTATAGTGTGGTGATGATCTTACTATTTGAATTAAAAGTGGCGCATACGAGCTACAATTTTTCTTCCTTCATAATCCCAGAACGCCGATTTCAACAGTGTTCTGACTTAAAACTCCAAATCCTCACTGAAAAGTCCAAATCCTCACTGAAAAGTCCAAATCCTCACTGAAAAGTCCAAATCCTCACTGAAAAGTCCAAATCCTCACTGAAAAGTCCAAATCCTCACTGAAAAGTCCAAATTCTCACTGAAAAGTCCAAATCCTCACTGAAAAGTCCAAATCCCTACTTAAAACTCCAAATACCCAGATAAAACTCCAAATATTCGGATAAAATTCCAAATACCCAGATAAAACTCCAAATACCCAGATAAAACTCCAAATACCCAGATAAAACTCCAAATACCCACTTCAAACTGCAAATCCTTACTTCAAACTACAACTCCATACTCGAAAGTACAAATCCTACCTAAAACTCCAAATTCCTTTCTTGAAACTACAAATCCGTACTGAAAACTCCCAATCCATACACTAAAAATCTTTACCTAAACATCAGAATTTTGCCTTGTCGAATCAAGATTTCGGCTTGATAAAGAATTAGGAAGAAGGGCGGATCCGTAAAGGGGTAATTGGGGTAATTACCCCCCCCCCCCTCCAGACGGATTCGATCTATGAAAAATATACTATAATTATTCAAAGCATATCTTCTCGATTAAAATAATAAATAATTTAGACCAATGATTTGATGAAATTTTTAATATACTCTATTTGAATATAGTTCTGCCAAGTTTCTTAACAAAAGACCTATTTTTCAAAAGTTGAAGAGGACGCTACATTTCAATTAATTTTCAATCTAAAAAATCTTTTACCTGATAATGAAAATTCCGTAGAGCTGAAATTGTGGCAAAATATATGTAAAAACGAAAACCTACTGAATTTGAGTATACCGAATTTTTTCAAAATCAAAATGTGAATCACATTTATTTCCATGTTTATTTAAGGCATTATCGAATAAAACCCAAGCATGTATTTCCTCTAGAAACGCCGATCTCAGCGTGGCCTTAACCTTAACGTTTTAAATATGATTTTTTTGCAGATCACAAAAGTATAGTGAAGGAAGAAAAATGACGGAAGAAATTACTGCCAAGAAAATGTTTATCAAATTTGTAATTGTTTAAGATTGAATTTTTTTGAGCAAGATTTTATTTAATATTAATATACTGAATCATATTGAATTTGATTGATTGTAAAATTTAGTGAAGGAATATGTTTAAGAGAAATATATTTGATTATTAAATAGTATGTCCCATGGTATTTTGTTTTAATTATGATAATCTCTTGATGTTTTCCCATTTTTGTATTATATCAAAACTTGTTAACACTTTGAGGGCATATTTGTCACTTTTTGACAAATAAATACTCAAGCGTACATCAGGATGTACGTTGGGTATACAAGAAAAAAAAATTATGATAATTATAAAATTTCTTCTGCTCACATAACTAAACTAGCATTCAGCGTATGCAATATACTGCCCTAAATGATTGAATAATCAGATTCACAATCTGTGTTAACAACAAATGTTTAAAAACATTACCATGCCAAAGAATATACGGAGTTTTATCTCTATTTCTAGAGCACATGAATAATGAAAATACTTGAACTGTTCATAAAATTTTCTCACAAAACGGAAAACGATTTCAAAACTATTGACAATTATTATGAAATTGGGAAGATAAACCTGATGATCATTCCGAGCCTAGTTAAAAATGCGATCGCATGTATTTTTCTATTTGATTTTCCAGAAGGCTCATCAATAATTAATCTTCAGACTATTTGTTGTATTCCAAACAACACAACAATAGCAGGAATGATTACAGAGTTCAGTGAAATGCTGAATACGAAACAAATGACTATTATTATATACTACCTATATATTGCGTAAAACGAATGAATATGACTTGTATTCATATTTTTACTGGCACTGTACTGCATCTAACAGAATTCTACCACATTTTGGATTCGCAATGTACCACAAAACAATTGAGCTTGCTTTGAAATTTATGGCGGCATCGGGCAACACCCCTGAAGAGGGGTATAACATTTTCCAGGTGTCTTTATTTTTGTTTAATATTTTGACTGGTTTCAGCTTAATTTTTTTAGTTATTTTGAAACTAGCTTTACGGGAGGAACCGCTGAGTATAGCCAATTCGAAAGAAGAAATAGCAGGAGATTTTCTCTTCGTTCAGGTAAGAACAAAGCATGTATGCGATTCGGTCATATTTTAGGGTTGATATAATTTATTTTCGTATATAGTGACCGCCAAAAAGTATGTACCATATGGGAAAAAAGTTTATTATTTGAGTATTGGAAAAAAGATTCTTGGGAAAAGTTTGTGCATGTCCTATAATCTAAAAATCTATTTTGACACATCTCACGTGATCGCTGGTATGCCGGCAAATTGAAAAGTATTACTATGAAAAGGCAAAAAAGGGGGTAAAATGGCAAGATATAAGACAAAGTTATTTCAAGAAGTTGCTTAGAATTGAATTTTATTCACATATACAAAGTTTGAAAAGATGAGAAAAAATTGAAAATAGCTATTTTTTTAAATATTTTCCTAGCTGTATGAAAATATCAAATTATTATCTTATGAATAGCTTGACCATACTGAAACATTTGTATTTTAATGAGAATGACAAAATTTTCTCATTTTCTCCACACCAGTGAGCACTAAATTAAAAAAATTGGATTTTGTCAAAACCCTGGCTGTTACGTTCGTTCGTATATAACAGTTACATCAGAATTCCACGACCATTGTGATGACATGACCAAAAAACATGGTGTTTTCCAGATTATAATCAAGTTTCGATGATAATCGTACCAGAGCGTTTCACTTCGCATGCAATGTTGAAAACTCTGGCCTCTTTAATTTGGGGCACTATTTTTAAGATTGTGTGCGAAGTGAAACGTTCGTGTACGATTATCATCAAAAATTGATTGTAATTTGAAAAACACGATATTTTTGGATTCCTCCATCATCGCAATAATCGTGGAGTTCTGATATATAACTGTTAGATACGAACCAATGTAACAGCAAGGGTTCTGACAAAATAATTTTTTTTTTAATTCAGTGCTCTCTTGTGTGGAGAAAATGAGAAAGTTCTGTTATTATCATTGAAATACTAATATTTCAGTATGGTCAAGCTATTCATAAGAAAATAATTTTTATAAAATATTTAAAAAAAAAATATGCTATTTTCCATTTTCTCACATTATTTTGTCAAACTTTGTATATGTTTATAAAATTGAATTCTAAGCATCTTTTTCAAATAACTTTTTTCTATATCTTGCCATTTTACTCGACTTTTTGCCTATTCATAGTAATTTTTTTCAATTTGCCGCCATACCAGCGATCACGTGACATGTGTCAGAATCGATTTTTAGGTTATCGGACATGCACAAACTTTTCCCAAGAATATTTTTTCGAATACTCTAATAAAAAACTTTTTTCCCATATGGTTCATACTTTTTGGCGGTGTATATGGTAGACGAAAAAAGTATTATCGCACTTTTTTGTCTAAGGCTCCTCATCCATTACCTACTAATTACCAAAATGCTGTTTTCAATTGATCACTTTCTATATGGAACTAGCCACACGAATTATTAATTTTATCAATTTCAAGGGTATTCTGAAAGCATCGGCAATCTTCATCAACAAATCCAAAGTAGCAGCATTACTAGTGCAGATGAAACGTTTCTGGACCATTGAAGACTTCGAATCTGAGCATTACAAACGGAAATTCAAAAAGGAATACAAAGCTATCAGAAACACGTTCATTTTTACTGTCGTCCTTCACTGTTTTACCGCTGGTGGTTTTCTGATACCACCGATTTTCGCCAAGGAAAATCTTTTACCGTTTGATTGCTACATACCAAGTTGGTTGGGATATTATCCAGTTTTGATATATCAACAGTTTGTTTCAATGAATACAATCATGCTGCCTGTATTAGCAATGGATTATTTTTTCATGACTACTGTTCGTGTAACTCATATTCAGTTCAAGGTTCTGAACGAAAAAGTAACATGTATTTTCGATGGTGATGACCGAACACTTGCTGAGTTCGAAGATAATATCAGAGAATGCGTTAAGAATCATAGTTTTCTGCTGGGGTTAGTATATCGTTCTGAACTGTTCACTTATGACCCAATCATCCTTAATTAATTAACTCATCATTATGTATTTGTGTCAACAGTAGATGGACAAGAAGAGTTCATCTTCATCTCTGGAAATTGACATGTGAAAAAATCGAGGTGTGTTTTGCTCATTTTCATTGGCGCAGCTAGGGGGGGGGGGTGGGGCTGCAGCCCCCCCAATTTACCAAATGACTATTAAAATGATAGAATACGGGATAGAATACGGGAAAAATATTGAAAAAATTCTAGAACTTTCGGAAGTATGTTTTTTGCGGTTCTATGTGCTCGGAAGCCGGATCCTAGCGTACCTTTTACATTTTTCGCATTTTGCGACCATAACGAGACACATATGTATATAGGAAGAAAGCTAAGAAAATTTTCTACGAGAGGATGTTATTGTTTGCTGGCCTAACAGTTCGCTTGTATGTGTTATAGGTGGTTTTGTGTGCTAGGATGCCGGATTCGTGCGATACAATTTTTGTTGCAAATTTTTCTTCGTTTTATGGTACACCGTGTATCCGAACATATTCAAATCATACATTTTCGGAATCAGCATAAAATTTTGAGTATATCGGTGGTAATTTCGAGTGAATCTGATGACCTCGGATTTTTGGCGATTTTCAAGGTATCAAACCCTTTGATGTTTTTTCGGCTGAAAATTAATTTTGTGCCGATCGACTTGAAAATCACAGCATATACTAATTTCGGCATGCTGAATCGATTGGCGTTCGCAGAATTGCTCTATCTCGATTCGGTCGTCGGTTGAAAATGTTATCTAGAGGTTGCAGGTGCCGTTTTTCCGCAAAAACTTTTTATAATTTTTTTCTTTGTTATATTCGTTAAATATGATCTTTTTTCTATACGCTGACCGAATTTGAAATAGATTGCTAGTCAAACATAGATTTGGTAGACGCTTTTACGAACGTGTGCACTTTGAGTTGAACCTATTTTTGCATTTATTATTTTTCATTTTTCGAATATTGTTTCATATTAAATTGATATCGTAGAATACGGGAAAAATATTGAAAAAATTCTAAAATTTTCGGAAGTATTTTTCGTTGCCGGATCCTAGCGCACCTTTTACATTTTTCGCATTTTGCGACCATAAAGAGACACATTCGTTAAGTACAAGGTATATAGAAAGAAAGCAAAGAAAATTTTCTACAAAATGATGTTATCGGTCGCATGCCTAACAGATCGCTTGTAGGTGTTATTCATAACATCCTGCTGACGAAAAAAAAAAAGCTCTGGTAACTGATAAATTGTATGTGCAGCCCCCAAACTGAAATCTTGGCTGGGCCACTGCTCATTTTTGTCTAGAGCTTATTGAAATGGTTCGAATCGTGAATTTGCTTCTAATTACTATCCGACAAATTCACGATTGAAATCAAGGCTTTCAGATTGCACACCTCGCTTCCACTCGCCTTTTTTCTCGTGCAAGCCTTTCTAGCGACAGGATTTGACGGTATTGAGCAAAAAATGTACTATAAAGGGTATTTATAGTTGAGTAGTGAAAAGATGAGACTAAATGGTATTTATATAATATGAGTCTACTATTTCCAAAAGAATGCCTTTGCATGAATCATCAGTTGGAGATAAACACGAAAAACCATATTCGAATGGTTAAATGAATGCATGTATGTCCCAAACGATGGAGCTAGTTGCCATAAATAGATATTTACAGAGTTCTATGCTCAAGGTTACCAACTTTTTGCGTTATAAAGAAAAATCGATTCAAAACGCATCGTTTTGACACTGACATCAAGCACTTACACCGTTTTGACACTGATATCAAGCATTTACATCGTTTTGACACTGACATCAAGCATTTACATCGTTTTGATACTAACAACTTGGTGATAATCGATACAGAAAGTTTCCGTAGGTCATAATTTTAATAAGAAATTATTAATACTTTTTTTATTCAACAAAAATTACCACCATTGGCAAACACCGGCTTTTGAGACTGAACTTTCATTACACACGTATGGATTTGGAACTGACCCTAAATATTTATATCCAGTTACCTATTACAAGGAATGTTTTTGACCATGAAACGCGCCTTGTGGAGTCGATGTCGTCGGGGATTTAACTAATAATAATAATAAGGTTTATCCAAAATTCTAAAAAATATGTTTTTTTGTCAAACGCATTCTTTTGGAAATATGCAAAAAAACTTAATTGAACTAAATAATTGAAGAAATATTATACCCGTGAATATTGTGGGTTACATGCCAACTTCATGAATGAAAATTCACAATTTTTTTCAGCTATGCACACATGATCAATGACACCTTCTCTATATTTCTGCTGCATCTTCTTGGTATCGAGGTATTGTTGATGAGCTTTGAAATATACATTATCATGATAGGGTAAGTCATACAGAAGATTCGATTAATAGAGTAAAATTATGAAAATCGTTATGACTAAAGTTTTTTTTTATTTCAGTTCAGATTTGGAAACACTCCGAGATGGTTTGATATATATTGCTGCTACCTGTACAGATTTCATGCTATGCTTTTGTTATCCTTCGCAAGCATTAATGGACGAGGTAAAGTATGTGAGAATATGATACATCACAAATACAAAATTTTGTTAAAAATTATTGATGTAATTGATATAATAGAGCAATGGGGAACTTTTTTTTGGTCCTTCAATATATTTGTTTATCAATACATGGTCCGGATGTTCGGAACGATCTGACTCATATGTCTCTGTACTCCAGCAGTTTGTACCTGTCTCTGTATTCTTTCTATAGAAAAAAAATTCACGTGCTGGTCTGGATCGAATCGGATCGGTTATAACAACCGATAACAGCACAAGCACAATTATGTATGTCCTCAAATCTAAAAGAGAAAACTGTTTGTATGATACCTATCATCATATCAAGGTATTTTTGATTTGGAAAATCCATGTTTATAACACTTCTACAGACTTATGCACTCGATTCAGACTATACACAATAAATTCACTAAAATGCCAAGAACGTGTTTTTCGAAATTTTGTCGCAGAAAATCCACAAAAAGGACACGTGTAATCTTATGGAAAATGGCTTTGTTTGTCCCCCCATCGAATGTTTGACAACTGTCAAATTACGTCACTGACAGTGCTCTATATTGCTGCTCATTTTCAGATTGCAGAAATAGCCAATAGTGCCTACTACAGTAAATGGTACGAACACCCAAAGTACGCACGTGACATTCGATTCATTATTCAACGCGGTCAAAAAAGTGTTCTGATTGAGGCAGGGAAATTATCCCCTATGGACTTGAGGACTGGTTTAGCAGTGAGTATGCTCTAGCAACCGCAGTACTAGCGATTGTTTCGCTAAAACGTTAAGAGAAAAGCAATGCGGTTTTGGGATATTCAATGGTTTTCCACCCTTTTTGACAGTATCAGCTAAACATTGAAACCTCATCACCACTTTAAGAGTAGGTAATCTTTGAGCTCCTGAAGATGCCAACTTTTGTTGGCGAAACGCGTGTCGAGTGAAATTAACGTAGTTTTGAGTTAAATTGACGTAATTTTGGTGTTTTGGGTAGTTTCTATTTCTGAAATTACAAGAGTAGTTTAATATATGATCATAAGCATTTTAGAAAAACCATTCAGGTATCGATACATGGTATGGACTATCATCATTGTAGCTTATGAAATTGTTGAAAGTTGAACGTCAAAAAAGGAATCAAAGAAAAAAGTTATAGCCTATTAAGTATTTTAGTTTTTTACTCAAATATATTCCCCTTTCGCATTCACCGGCGATTTTTTCGAAAACGGTTATCTGATTAAAAAAATGGAAGACACCAACATTTTAGCGTTTTTTATGGCTAATTCGATGGTAATTTTTTTTAATGATAATTTTTTTGGACATTTGATGTTTGATGCATTATAACTTTAACCCCAGGAAATACCCATAAAATATTCTTATTGAATTTTGCGACACCCTGTATATGAAGATGAAAGTTATTCAGAAATTAACACTAATGGAAACATTGTTCTTGATCAGGGTCAGATGTGAGAAATACTTGAAGTTGTTACTTCTAAAGCCATGTAAGTAATTTCTATACAAATTTAGAGACGAAAGAAAACAACCCATTCACCAAATCTACGTAAATTCTTCTCGATTCGCGTTTCTCCAACAAAGTTAGCATCTTCAGGAGCTATAACTTATAAACCTTTGCAAACGGAAGGTTCCAAATATTCATATAAGTGATTGGTATAAACAATTAAATCACGAAAAATAGAATCTTCGTACTTGTGAATACTTTCTTTTCTAGACTATACAAACTATGGTGTCCTATGCTATGTTTCTGAAGACCATGGGTGGCGATGCAAACTAGTAAATATGGATAAAAAATCAACGATACGCACATTAGTTTTAGAAATATCAGCACAAAACAAACCATGTTTCAATTATCAATAATTATAAAACTTCACCGATAAAACATCGTTTTCATTATAATATAATATGTGAATAGGGCTTTACCATTTTATATACTTCAATTATTTAAATTGATTTATTTTGAAGTATTCGTTACTAAATATCATTTGTGATAGATATTCGACCCATTTCACTATTTTGTGAAACTGAATTTTTGAATTTTTGAAATTTTTTGAAGTCGAATAGACTATGATTTCGTCGAGGTACACCAAGCAAATTTTGTTCTGGATACCTATTAGAATGTCTCTCCATGACTCTTCAGAAAGTCACCGGAGCATTCTTCAACCCAAAAGGCATACACAGGTACTCGTAATGCCCATTTTCATCGTCAGTGGTCCAGGTTCTGTATGAAAAGTAAAGTACCCGGACTCTTGTCGTCCACTGTTGAAAAATTCAACTTTGGTTTATATTTTTATAATGGAAACGGTATGCCTTTTGCATAAAAAATACAAGAACATAATAGATTTCTCCCCCTCATATAGTCCCCGTTGCCCTAATCGGATTTCTCTTTTGAAACTCAGAAGTCCCTCATCTACCAAAATAGAAAAGTGTATAACCACTTGCCATTAAGAATAAGAGAGAAAAAATCCAAAAAAGAAGTGAATACGCTTTTAGTTGAGAAGGCCTATTATATACTGGAAGAATTTTACCTAGATTCATTAAGTTGAAGCGTCAGTACCAAACTAGTCAAATATTGTGAAAGGTAACTGTATTCAGATTACCACGAAAGCGAATAGGAAAAACAATCACCGAATTTTTCAATTCGGCCCTGTACCGCGTCGACAAGCTAAAAATGGGCGTAGTTGAATTTATTCAATCGGTCGAACAGGTACTGCCATCTAGCGTTAAACGTTTCTTATTTTGAGAACTAAAGCCCGTTAAACCACATCACTATTTGGGGCTTCAAGTGAGGTAGCTGACTTCTTCCTGGTTGAGCTCTCCGGTTGCAATTCCTCCGCATGTCGAGAAGACAGCACAAAAGTCGAGTGGAGTCGATCAGAGAAGCCAAGCAACCGTAGGAGCTATTTTTGGTTAGATGGCGGACCATCACGCTTGAACGGACATGTTTACAGTTGGAATTCTCGGCCGTGCTTTGGATCGAACGTTAAAAGGTGAGACCCTCGTTATTCCCAGATCTCGAAGACTTCTGAGGGTTATTCGAAGTGGTGCAGTTGGATGACGATTAGAACAAATTTTGAAAAAACAAAAAATCTGAGCATAGTTGCAGACATCGATATCCGCTTTGATGGGAGTTCCCTCCTGGTTAAATCTAGACTAGTCAATATTCCTCAAAAAATAAATAGAACGTGCAATATAAATTGCCAGGGGATAAATAATTCAAAAACTTGTAGAATTACCCAAATTCTATTTTGTATTATATGACAACCATCTCCTAATATCATAATTTCTAAAATGTATCACAGTTACACTTAAATAATATTTCTGATTAGTAATAGCTTCTCAAACTAACATCTACTCCACTTCGTCCTACTTGCTTCAAATGAGTCTTCAACAATAGTGGATTATTTCAATCCGTACATTTCTTTCTCCTGACTTTCAGTGATGCTTAAAAAAATTAAGTTCGAGGTGAAATGTAGGAGGATAAATTGGATACAAGCAAGAATGAATGCCAAATAAATATACTGGTATTGTTCTACTAGGATAAGGTTCATATTTTATGTGAACTTTCAGATAAAAGCCGTATATCAAATTATATAAAAGTTGTTTATTAAATTGTATAAGAGTCGTTCTGACCTGCAGTGTGTCCGTAATCCCCCTGTTGACTTTTGAACGGATTGAAATTTTTCTTTGATTATTTCAGTGAAATGGTTGTTAATAAGCTACTCTTTGATACCAAAATAAATCATCTATCTATCAAAGTGGCGTCTGTCCGCCATTTACAATGATTTTTTTAAATGGCATGATGGGGTCAAGTGATACCTCATTCGAAACGTCTTTCAATTCTCTATATGATAGCAAAACTTCATCCAAAACAAAATAGCGGTACATAATATTAGAACTCTTAATTTTTTTTATTTGTTTATTGATAATACACCTTACAACCAGAACAAGTTCTGGTATAAGGAAGACATACATTAAACAATACATCAAACATACCTATTTAAAAATAAGTTTTGAATTAACTGATGAAATAATAAAAATAATTCAAGAAGTTTTTACTATTTTGATACAATTTAATGAACATCATTTCATCAGTAAATCTTCTTTTAAATTTTTGGAAACTGAAATTGTAGTTTTTGAATTTTTTATTTCTCTGGTAATTCATTAAAAGTTTCTATAGAGCTGAAAATTGGATTCGTTTTTCCTTTATTTGAATGAATAGTATCCAAGTGAAAGTGATTCAAAATTATGACTATGTAATTTGAAAGCAAATTTAGATCTTTCAAATTCAATAAGTTGGTTCAGTGTCATACTATTTGTGCTTTTATAAGGTAGATTTTTTTTTTGTGTCAGATGGTAGCTTAAGAACTACCATTTGACCTGCGAATATTGCGAAAAAAAATTCCAATCCGTAGCAGGGGGGGGTTACTTTATGGACAGACTGAATATTGAAAAGTGCCGAATAAACGAATTTTACGTTTATGTGTGTTCATATCTTACTTGTATCATATACATAACTAAATATATTCCATATTATAACATAATGAACATATTTTTGGAATATCAATAAAGTACTACTATCTGTTACACTTCCAAATGATTTTCGATTTAATACAATATATACTTTATTCACATCAATATATTGATAACATCACCATTTGTGATAACTGATCTTAATGTGAAAATATTGGTAAAATAGCTGCTATTATCAGTATACGTGAGCGATCTGATGACTCAGTATGGTATTTCTATACGTTATGAATTTGTTCAATTTATTTCTCAATTATGATTGAAAAAATGTAATTAAGAAGGTCCAAGCCTATTACATGTTATTATTTCAACAAACTGATGTTTGCGATTAAAATACTCTATTGTCTGAAATAGACTTTTTGAAAGGGTTTGTTTAAGACCATATTTACTTTGATTCACTCAGTTTCTTCTTACAGTCCACTATTATTTCATCTCCGAAGCGCAGGTTGTAACTGTATAGCCTTTTGTTAGGAAATCTCATCTCCTCAATACCCTACAAAAAATAAAATTTATCAAATGAACAAATGTTTTTTCATCTATGAAAAATTGGGCAATACCTACTACCAAAATGTCAGTGAAAATCGTCTAGAACAATTTTTGTATAACATTCTACGGTTCATAAGAAATTTTAAAATGAAAATGAAAGTACAGGTTGAAACCGACGTTTCGAAAAATTACAAATACTGCAGATCGATAGTTCTGAATCTAGAGTTCGAAAAGTCCTTGATTATACCTAAATCATTCAACACTTACATGTGTGTCCCTCAATTCCTGATCCACATAATAGAGTCTCATCTTGCCTGCTGAGAAACCGGCGAATTTTTCCAATTTAGTTTTCAGTTCATTCACTGTGAGGTGTACATCGACAGATTTAATCTCGCTGGTATCACCACAAGTGAAGGTAACTTTAACCCTTTTTTCCGGACGCAAGACCACATTCACCAGAGGATCCAGTTTGCCGTGCTTTTGAACCAGTTCAAAATACCTGAAAATATGTTTTTTTCAGAAATTCAAGTCAAGAACTTGAGTCCTATATGGGCCTTTGTATTCAATAATAATCTTAAAACGGCCCTGTATGCAAGCGAATATTTTTCGTCCCATAAACCCAATAGAGAATATTCTTTCTTTAATGCACAAGTCAGTTAAATTTTTATAATAAGAATTTGCTATCGTTGAGCTGGTGACGAAACGTGCTTATATTGAGACGAAAAATCTTATCGATTGACGAGTTACTTTTGTCGAAAAAATTTATATATATTTTTTTTAAATGTTTGACACACTGTTAAAACCAAAATAGGACAGTATCTTTTAAATTGTGAAAGGCTTTCGCGGCCATCTCTTGTTTCACAGGAAATATTTTATTTTTGCAATCTTAATTTTTTTATAGAAACAGCCAGTTCTTAGTGACTTTGAAATTGAATCAAGTGAAATAGAAAAGGTCTAGATTTTTAACAATTCCATTACTAATTTCATGTGTACATTCTTATAGATAGAATTTTAACACCAAAAATTAAATCCAAAGAATATAAAAGACTTGTTGAACGTTTTTATCTTTAGGAAATTGACCAAGAAAATGCGGACAATACGAAACCGAACTGAATACTTAAAACTAGCGATACGAACCTTCAAACTTTCTCAAATATAAAAACAATATGTTGATTAAGTGGTTCTGATGAGTGGGTAGCCTGTAAAATGAAAGTAAGAACAATTACCGTTAAAATAAGCATGTTATTTTTGTCACGAGAACATTTTTTGCAATCCTTCTCCAAAATATTTTCTACAATGACTCACAATAAAAGAGGTTTCACTCATCATAGTGATCAGAACTCCTTTGTAAAAAAAAAAAACACTTTCGTAGAACTCACCCTGTATGCTGTTCAGAATATGAACTTCAAAGAACTGTATATAAAAAGGACTGACTTATACGTAAAATGTGAAAAAAAGCAAAATAAGCGTCAACGGTAGGTATACACTACAAGATTAGTAATGAGCATGTCGACCTCTGATTCTTCCAAGTTCATAACAACGGCTTTGGCCTTGACTTTATCAATCTTGTTTAATTTTCCTAGTAGTCGCGTAACCCCGGCTTGAAATTATTTCGTTAATTTACGTGCTCGTCACTTTGGTTAGGAATCTCTCAAGAAATTCGATATAACTGAGATTGGGGCTGCTAGTTGGTCAAACCATTACTTGAAGAGCTCTTGGAACAAATCTCCAACAATTTTGGTAAGCCTTATCAGCGCACCCGGCCCTATATTACCCATAACGAAAGTATTTTTTCACACATTACAAAAACTTAGTCAAGGGTTCAGAGTTTTGATTCGTATACTCACCTCTCGGGTTGATCACTTTCCGGCTTGTCCATGTAATATCTTATGAAAGCTCGCTCCGCGTCCTCTCTCTCGTCGTGGGTAATCTTTCCACCGCCATTCAACGTTTGTACATTGGGAAGCCTCGCTATCAATAACTGCCTTCTTTCGTGCTCAGTATATTCATTACTGTCCCACAAAGGACAAGTCTGTTTAAAAATAAAAATATATCAACATTAATATTCATGAATCATGACAGATCGATTGTATTTAACCGGGATTTTCGTACAAAAATAGAGTTTTTTCGCTGAAAAGTTCCCAACAGAAAACACTACTGCCTCTTCTTCGAAATTATCATTATTATTATCATCCGTTAGTATACCAGTCGGGCCCTGCCTCCTGAGCTCAGATATGTCCGGAGGACGCACTGGTGTCATTTACCCAAATAATCACTCCCCACGTCCATGAGTGAACACAAAGTCCAAAAACCTAGTAGAACGGCCTTCTGCATCCGTCCGATTCAGATTTCTGCAGCATCACAGAAAGCCGGTATGATTTTCAGATTAGAGGGCAGCTTGTCCACCAAATGCCACCATTTTAACAGACTATGGCTTGGGTAGAGCCTGCGGAGTTCAAAGATTGGATCTCAATATTCAGTCCGTTTTTTCTCCTCTTTTCGGAAGATATTCGTTTCTCCAGGATTCGAAAACTCTATAACGAAAATCTTCCTACTTTGATGGCCGAGGAGGACTACATCAGGCTTATTTGCTTGTATTTGCCTGAGGATGGAAAATGAGTAGTTTCAATAGACTCGGCACTTCTCATTCTCCAAAACGGAGGCAATATTCTTCGGCGCATAAGGCAACATCGGTGTCTCGTCTGTATCGTACGCGTTATGTCTTTGGATATAGGCTGAGGCCGCATAAGCTTGCCAAGCAGACAGCAAATGCATAAGGGTCTCAGATGCCCCACAACATGCTCTGCATCTAGTGTCCTGGACCTCAATACCCATCACGCGACTACGGTAGATAGATCATTCTGGCAAGCCATTATGAATCCCTCAGTTGTCGACTTGAAGATAGTAGAGGTCCAATTTTTTAATAAGCCAAGGTCTTCTATGTTTTTGAAGAAGACCCCATACATTGGCTTATCCTTAGGTATCTGCAGCAGTACTTTGGTCTCCTCATTGCTTGCTCATTATGATGAATGCTTATAGTATATAAGTGTGGACCTGCGATGCAAGTCGATACAGCGTTGGAAATATATGTGGAAGACAAAAGAATTGAGAAACCGATTGCCTGATATCTGATATTCGTGGCTTGTAGTCCTTTCTCCAACGGACAGGTATAGCGTAGAGTTCAAACAACAAAAAATCGCTGATGAACAGTATATTGCAAGGTTAGGTTTTCAGTGAGTGCGTGTACTGAGGCCCTCTAACAGCATATTACTCTTCATGTCACTTCTGGAAGAACAGCATATTACTCCTGTCACTACTTGAAGAAGTCTGACAGAGCTGCTGATGTCTCGGAAACTAAAATGAAACCTAAAACCTAACCTAATTTTAACAGAACATACCTAACCAAGAATTCACACAGAGTATGAATCAACAATGTATCAATTATTAAGAACATTCAGATCATTCAGATAATCTTTGAGGTCGTCACGACACATGGCAGAAAGGTTTGGACTTTTCGAACGGTATATTTTTCGAAAGACTTTAGGTTTATTTGCTGGAGCTAGTTCACTACCTACTAAACGAAATCCCAACAGGTAATCTTCAAATGCACAGATTCCTACTGTTTCTTGGGATTTAACCCGGGGAAAAATACGTTCATATACATACGAGAATCAATCGATATGTCATATGGAAAGATGTACAAAGACGCAGATGGAATTGCAAAAACATCAGTAGAATGAAACCAACGAAGAGGTGAGGGACTATACATGTCTAGGGGTGAGCATTAAGAATTTGATTTGATGCCAGAGCAGTAGTCTAATCTAACCTAACATGTTTCCGAAACCCTGCCTAAACTTGTAGTTACGTTATTTACTTATAGTTTGTGTAATGTGTATAACATACATCTTTCATTCTGTCATGTTCCGTTGACCTGATCAGCAGCAAACAATATAACGATGACCCAATTATTCAATCTACTATAATCTATATCTGATCACCGATTTGTCTTGATAGCTTCCTTGACACCTTGATTATCGCTACTCACCTGAATCCTAACACATTCCAAAGCGGGAAACTTGGCCAACTTCTCGATATCGTCCCAGGTGCCCAGATGCGTAGCGTTCATGTTGATGACTTTCAACTTTCGAAAACTATCGTGCGGTGAATCCTTGCCAGGAGTCGATTCGCAATCGCTCTCGGATCTTTCGTAGTTCCGGTTGCATATTTCCCCCTCAACTGCATCGACATCCAAGGACTTGATGGGACAGTCTGCTAGCACCAGAGTTTCCAGATTCGGGAAGGCGTAGCCGAGTTTCGTGACTTCTTTCCAGTTGTCGACGAGATTTCCGTTGAAGTGCAGGATGCGGACCCCAGAGTGCTTATGCCTCAGCTTGTATACAGGACAAGAGCACTTGATAGGGATCTGCTCGGTCTCCTCATTGGAGTTGGTTTCGTTGCTGTTGGTTTTACACTGGCATTTCAGGCTGTCGTCGTGGAGACGCACGTCATTGTAGTCGTTCATGCTGAGGTGGAATTCCTCCAGGCAAGGAATGTGGTTGAGGAGTTCTTGGACGCTGTCCCAACTCACGTAGGTGGAGTTCAGGACGAGGTTTTTGAGGGCGTTCCATTTGATGCCTTCGTCGATTTTTACGTGGCGGAGAGGCGTGGACAAATCGTTGAAACTGAGGTTGACGAATTTCAGGCGGGGCATTTGTTGAAGGATCCCGAAAACCTGCAAGAAATTGCAAACCGAACTTTTATTTCTATCGTGTTTGTATTGGAAGAATAAAGGAAAAATGTAATAAGGAAAACTTTGAAAGATACACCGATCTTCAAATGTAGCCAAGTTTCGTGGCTTATTTCCAGTTGTAGACGATATTTCCGTTGAAGTGCAGGATGCGGACTCTAGAGTGCGTGTTCCTTAGATTGTAAACAGGACAAAAGCATTTGGCAGAGATCTGCTTGGTCTCCTCTTAGTTTCATCGCTGCTGTTTTTGCACTGAATGTCGGCATCGTTTTTAATTCAACTTCTACATCATCTTCAATTCAACTCCTACATCATATATAATTCAACTCCACATTTCATTGTAATGTATAATAGTCATGCATCAATAGTCTGAATGAACTTTGATCCTGAAGAATTAATGATCAAGTACATGAAGAAAGAAAATGAAAATGAGTACCAATAAATGAAGCTGATGATACATAATTTGGGATCTGTGGGTTATAACATGATATCATATCAGACAAAGTTGTAACCCCAGGTTTCGCACTGGCTAAATGCACCGCACGGAAGCAATAGCCTAAAAGAAGAAGAAGAAGATCATTCAGACCAGTTGTTGTCGATATTCCTACTAGAATGAACATCCCAAAATTCAAAGAACTATTGTTCAGACTTGATAGTTCAATTCGCATTACATAAATACAGCAACAGAGGCATCTTCTTACATCAAAAATGCAATTGATTATGACTATACAATAAGTAATTCGTTTGATAATCCTAGGGGCATAAACTTTCTTAAAATGCCTTTTCAGTTTTCTCTCAGAAGGTTGCTTTATTATGTATTTTTTTTAAGTTCATTCTTTTATTGAACAGTTTCAACATACTAAGTTATTCTACATTGTACTATATAATATACGCATTATACAATTAAAAAAAGAAATTTCAAATAACAAAAAGGGGCATTTAATTTATTTTATTTTTGTTTGACTCATTCACAACGTAAAATTCATTCTACTTTAAAAAGCAAAAGTTGAATATTACTGATGGAGTAAAAGTAAAAAAAAATAAAAGTTTTGTGAACGCTACTACTGGAAGAAAATGTGTCAACTTTCTTGAAGTGAAACAGAAATTTAGGAAAAAGTTAAACTTTGGTCTGTGAACCAGCTATTAGTTGAAAAACATCTTAAAGTTACAAAAGTCAAGTGTTACCTCTGGCCAATCATTCAATTTATTCTTGGCAAGATCCAATTCCTCAACTCCCGCACATTTGGCAACCAATACATCTTTTTCCCCAGCGGTGGTGATGTTGCAGTCATTCAAGACCAGCAAGGCAGGAACAATAGCCCTCGGTGATTTACCGGGCACGAAAATGCACACGGCGATCCCTTCATCTTCTGAACCCTCCGATTCTGTCGAACTCTCCCCATATTTCTGTTCTAGGGCTTCTAGCAGTGATGGCATTTTAAGGTGATCTGGAAGAGAAATGATTAGGAGTTGCAAATTTTTTTGACGAAGGTACCATTTTCGGTATTTTTGTTACTGCATCAACTTGAAATTTTAGACAAATGGTGTCAATACCAATGATGATGGAATATGACATAAGTTGTCAAAAACCTAGCAGATTAAGTTAGCATACTCTTAAGGCCGATTCAGATACATGCCTGCCCACCCTGCATGAGAAATGCATACCCACCATCGACGTTCACACTTGTGTTTGTCGGCGTCCGTGAAAAACGTGGGGTGGGCACACGCAAGGAATTAAAACAAGTTCTCTAGTTCATATAATGACAGATTCAGTGAAATATACCACGAGATGATACGAGAAACTCAAATGTTGTTTCTCCATTACTGATAAAATCAATACAGAACCAGAGAAAATATGACCTTGTAATAGAAACGCAAGAATAAGGCACGTATGTGAATGATCATGCATTTTTAATGTTGTCCGACCTACCCTGTCACTGCCGAGCGGCAAGAACCTCGAAACGCGTCTGCAGATGGTCTTCCAAAGTTAGCTGAAGGATAATCTAATCTACTGTATAATTATAATAAGCATTTGCAACTGGGTGTTCTTAGAACAACGTTGCACAAATATCTGTCAGAAGTAATTCAATGTTCGTCGTGGTATTAGCCAGGGAAGTACTTGTTTTCTGTTAGATGTTTGCCTCATATTTTCCACATGGTGGAAATATTTGGAGAGAAGGGTATTTCGATGTTGTCGATTTTACTATTTCATTGGATATTCATCAAGTCACTATTTTTCGTCAGTTAAATATCCAAGTTTTAAGTTTAAAGTAGGTATTTGTCGGGGATTGAAACGTGTGAATTTTTTTTTATTTCATACTCGCCACTAACGTTAATAAATAAATATCCTGTATCCAAGGATACGTATTAGACGAGTTTCCTTATATGGGATACGACGTATTTTCATAGTGGCCTTCACATTTTCAAGTTGCCGCTTTCGCATTATTCCCGCCCGTTTAATAAAACAAGCAGTGGCGTGTGGCCTATCTGAAGAGGGTCATTAGTCAGTAGAAATTGAAAACATTTCCAGAATTTTTTTGAAGGTTGTAGATGATGTAGTCACTTGATTACTTGTACAGTTGTGTGCATAAAAAAGTCGTACAGCAGTTAATGGATATTGTGAGCCAGACTTGTCAATCTTAATTAAATTATCGATGTTGACGAGTAGAGTCAAAATTCAAACTAATTTTGTCAGTAATGCGCTCAACTTTTTTGTAAGCCCAATGAGAGTGCAATTAGTACGACTTTTTTATGCACACAACTATACTTCGGACTTCCATCGTCTTAATGGTTGAAATATTTCTACTTCTTTCAATTTTTTTGACTACGTTTCAATTACTTGCATGTGCAATCGTCTTCAGGTGAATACAGTATTCACCTACAAGTAATTAACATTTCCAGAGTTATTTCATTATTTGATACAGCACTTGAAAATTCAATTCGAAAAACTAATTAGGTAGGAAGTGCTATCAAGGGCTCTTTTAAGATTACATTTTGGTGTATAATACTCGGGCATCCTGAATAAGAGTAGATCATCATTCAAACTCTTCAACTTCCGTTGCTTGTTATTCATAAAGACCTTGACATAATTTTTTGCTTTCATGCTATTCATGTATTGATGAATGTGTCCGACATTCAATTTGTTAGTTTATGAAGTTTACGAAGCATTTGTAGTTAAAACAGCAAATCATTATACTAGTTCGGGGTACTAGAGTTCGCGAAATCTAGTCACTAATAAAGAAAAAACAAAAAAAATATTATGCCCGAATATTATTTTCTACTTGTTAGTTCAGAAGTTATGCTTGTTTTTGCATATTTTTTTTTTTTATTTATTACGTTTCTTGGGTAATGAATAGGATTTCTTAAGCTTGTAGAAAATTATATTTAACAAGTTTCAAGAAAAAAAGACGACTTGATAAATAAATATCTCTTTGCGATTGAAATTTCATTGTTTCTATATTCGCTTCGATGTGTCTTGTTTAAAGCTTTATTCAATTTCACATTGTGTTTTTTGACCAAATTGTTTTTCACTGATGGATATTATTTACCTAATTTAGAATAAGTTCCTTCGCAAGAGAGCTTTTCCATATATTTCAGGTTTACTGGTACTTACTATATTTCTTCTGCGATAGGTAGGTACGCTCTGTAGTTACATTATTCATCATTTTCTCGTCATTTTTACTCTTCAAATTCAGATTCATAGGACTACCAATTACCGTTTCGAAATGTTTTATAGTTTCAAGATGGCGGTCTTATAGGGCACAGATTTCCTCCAAGCAACCGAAATTATTAAAATGAGAAAACAAACTGAGGTCAGAAACTATTTGAAAATACCATCATCTCATCCTTCAATGCTTCATCGACGCTTGGAATCTCATTATAAAGTTCGCGGAATATTTTCAGCTGGACCACTTGATATTTTAACGGTCTCGCAAGAATGCACCTCTTGATTTTTGATATATGAACAATCGTGGGCAGATCGCAGACAGTGTGACTGCCCTGCCTTGCCTGCCTTTCGAGGATACTCTTTTGTTATAATTCGTTGTCCTCAAGCGTGTGAACACCAGACATCCTTATTAAATGCATAGGCGGAGACTCAGCTCCCAACTGGAGATGAAAATAATCGATGAGGAATAATTCTCTTCTACTTTTATTAAAGATGGGTAATTGCATTTAAACTGATTTTGTTAAAAAATACGTATTTGCTGTGTGGTTTCTAAGATATCCACAGAATAAAACTGCAGTGTAGAGCAGAATACAATGAAATATAAGATTTTGAAAAAATGTTAGATAGGGAAATTTTTTGCAGGACCTTTCATGTTAGTAGGGCAGAATGATATTGAATTGAATACCATCCTAAAGCAATATTAGAGAATTATTCAATTTATTTCGTTATCTATAACAAAGGATCTGTGGGGAATTATTCCACTTTTATATTATACTTCATACATGTACATTAGTAATAAGGTCAATATTTCACACATTTCAATTTCAAATATTATTCATCTTATCCTACAAACAAACCAGGAATATGCAACTCATAACATTTTACCAGTAAACAACAACGGACCACATGGTTCCTAGGTACTTCTTTAACATTAACTTCGAGGTTATTATACAAGATCGAAGGGAATGGACAGATGACAACATCAGGGGCAAACCTGGAGAGAGGATCTGGTATACGGACGGGTCCAAAACCAGGGAAGGAACTGGTGCTGGAATATACAGTGAGGGGAGAAACTCCCAAATGAGCGTCTCACTAGGAACAAACACCTCTGTATTCCAGGCAGAGATGTACGTTATCTTGCAATGTGCGAGAGAGATCAATCTGAGGGAAATGCGCAACGCACGGATCAAAATATGCACTGACAGCCAGGCGTCACTGAAGGCTCTTATGAACCCGAAAGTGACATCAAGACTGGTATGGGAATGCCGCGAAGAACTCAGTGTTCTCTCAGAACACAACAAATTAATTTTGATGTGGGTTCCAGGACACTGTGGCATCGAGGGCAATGAAAAAGCTGATGAGTTAGCTAGAAAGGGCTCATCAACTCCATATATTGGCCCAGAACCCGCACTCGGGATTAACAAATCCGACATTCGAGGATGCATTCGGGACTGGGTCAAACGAAAACAAAGGGAGAGATGGAACGAAGCTTCTCTCATGCACCACGGGAAAACATTTATCAAAGAACCGTCAAAACACAAAACTGAAGAACTGCTCAAGTTGAGCAGGAATCAAGTTAGAACAATAACGGGCCTTCTCACTGGTCACAGTCCAATGAGAAAACACCTGCACAATATGGGACTGTACAACGGAGAACTTTCCTGCAGACAATGTGGTAAAGGAACAGAAACAGCCAAACACGTACTGTCAGAATGCGAGGCACTAGACCGCAAGAGACAGGCAATATTCGGAAAGCCTAGGCTAACCTCCGAAGAATACAACACCCAACCGGTGAAGAACCTGTACAGACTGGTACAGGGGACTAGAGTTACGGAGTGGGTGATGTAAAACTAACCCGGAAAGCACAAAAAGCCCAAGAGGCTGAGGTGCAGCTGGCGAAAGGACCAGCATCCAAGGGAAGAGAAAAAAAAAACAGTAAACAAATTGCTGTCCTATAATCTGATTTAACAAGTACTTGCGCTTATATACCTAGCTTGGCCGTTTTTCCTAATTTGTGAATGATTGGAAATTCCTAGGAAAACCTTTTTGTCCTGAGAAGTTTGGGTCTGGGATTTTCCGGTGATAAACGACAAGTTACAGTCAGCTAACAGAGACACAGTTCTTTTAGTGAATAGGCAAAATTTCGGATCGACCTTTTGAATTCATCCGGCGCGGCGTTTAGTGTATTTCGCGAGGGGGAAACTACTCTTTCATTAGGTGTACATCATAACATTTTCATTAATTCATTAATGATTTTAATTAAATTCATTATTCGAAATTCGAAAACTCGCCAGAAATTATTTTTGCGCAAAAAAAAACATTTGAAAACTGATTTAGAGCTGACCAACTCGAGAACGGTTAGAGATAGACGAAATCTGCGAACGCCAGTCGATTCAAAATGGCCAAATTAGTATGTATTGTTATTTTCGAGTCAATCAAAAGAAATTAAAAATTACTCGAAAAAGTTGCAAGGGGTTCACCCCTAAAAATCATGAAAAATACGAAGTTGTCACATCGACTTGAAACTCGCAATGTATACGTAAAATTTTATGCTCATTCCAAAAATGTATGATTTTTATATGCTCAGATATACGATTTAACCAGAAAAGGGTGTTTAAGGTAAAAAATCTTTCAGTCGCAGATGATTCCACAATAGATTTTATGAATTTCCTATTCATATTTTCGAACTAAAAGTAAAAAATCCAATTTTCTAAGATTTTTTATTTTTAATTTTTCGAATTTAAATTTTTTGTCCTCGAACGTATTTTGACGTGCTGATTCCGAAATTTTTGACAAAAATGTCGAAAGCTCATCAGAAATATTTTTGGCGGCAAGAAAACCATCTAAAAACTGATTCAGAGCTGACCAACTCGAGAACGGTTAGAGAAAGACAAATTCTGCGAACGCTAATCGATTCAAAATTGCTGAATTAGTATATAGGTATTGGGAATTTGAACGAAAAAAATCGACGGACAAAATAGGCAAGTATATCATGATAAATAATTTTTTGAACTTTTTAAATTTTAATTTTTCAAATTTAAAATTTTCATCCCCGAACGTATTTCAACGTGCTGATTCCGAATCTTTGAACGAAAATGTCGAAAACTCATCAGAAATATTTTTCGCGCCAAAAAAACCATTTGAAAACTGATTCAGAGCTGACCAACTCGAGAACGGTTAGAGATAGACGAAATCTGCGAACGCCAGTCGATTCAAAATGGCCAAATTAGTATGTATTGTTATTTTCGAGTCAATCAAAAGAAATTAAAAATTACTCGAAAAAGTTGCAAGGGGTTCACCCCTAAAAATCATGAAAAATACCAAGTTGTCACATCGACTTGAAATTCGCACTGTATACGTAAAATTTTATGCTCATTCCAAAAATGTATGATTTTTATATGCTCAGATATACGATTTAACCAGAAAAGGGTGTTTAAGGTAAAAAATCCAATTTTCTAAGATTTTTTATTTTTAATTTTTCGAATTTAAATTTTTTGTCCTCGAACGTATTTTGACGTGCTGATTCCGAAATTTTTTACAAAAATGTCGAAAGATCATCAGAAATATTTTTGGCGGCAAGAAAACCATCTAAAAACTGATTCAGAGCTGACCAACTCAATAACGGTTAGAGAAAGACAAATTCTGCGAACGCTAATCGATTCAAAATGGCCGAATTAGTATACACTGAATATTTGAACGGAAAAATTCCTATATATCATCATACATAATTTTTGGAACTTTTTTATTTGTCAATTTTCGAATTTCAAATTCTTGTTTTTGAACGTTTTTTGACGTGCTGATTTCGAATCTTACAACAAAAATGTCGAAAACTCATCAGAAATATTTTTCGCGCCAAAAAAAAAAAATTTGAAAACTAATTCAGAGCTGACCAACTCGAGAACGGTTAGAGATTGACGAATTCTGCTAACGCCAATCAATTCAAAATGGCTGAATTAGTATGTTGGGTATGTATTTGGGAATTATTTTATGACAAGGTACTAAAATGAACCTTTCTCCTGTTCTCCTTATGTAACCATCCAATATCCTTCAATTTATTTGATACTAGTTGTCGTCTTCTTACACCAAAAATCATACGTGGGCATGAGTTTCGAACTTTCTGGATCTTATTTTTATACATAAGAGTTAAATAATGTCCATACAACGTATCCGTGTAATTGAATGGTAATTATCTTTCATTGCCCCCTAAAACTTTTTCATTATTTTTCATCAGAGATAATTACTTCACTGATTTCATTAGGTGTACAGAAAATGACTAGTTGTTTCCCCCGCAGTATTTCGTCTCTTCCGCCAAATGTTTAAGAGATATTAGGAATTAATTTGCAAATATCATCTGCATGTTGTATTTTGTATTTTCAGGAATTCTCAACGATGTTTTTTGATATTTACTGACTGAAATTCATCTTGAATATAGATGACAATGAACACCAGAATATTCCTGATATGATGAGAAGAGTCAATACAATTCACTAATCATGGTCATTTGAACTCTCTCAAACTTTGATATGATGCAATGTTCCGAATAAATAAACAAATGCGCTAACAAAATGTATCAGTTTTCTAATGATATTAAACACGTGTATCAGAAGCTCAAACCCAAGGCGAAACTTCTATTTTATTGATGTGCCACTCCAAAAATAATGCGCAAAAATACTTACAACGAAGGTCAACTTTGCTAATGAAATCTCGAAATAAATTATTGAATATATCTGCGTAGTCACCTTAGGATTTTATGGCATACTAAATATTCAAATATATTTCTATGCCGTCTTCCAAATCAGAATGAAGGATACCCAGTTCCAGTTGATGCAACATCAATTGTATTTTTTATCGGTATTGTTTCTATGATCGAACTATCTATCATTCAGGTTCATATTTTCATTATAGACCGGGAGATGGTTTTTACGAGGGCTTGGAAGTGCCATTCTAGAAGGTATCTTTTTTTCATATAATTTACAGTTGCAACTGTAAATTAGCACTAATTCACATTTGCAACTTGGCACTAATATACAGTTGCGTAAATTAGTGGTCGCAACTGTAAATTAGAATTTCCTCCTCGTTCTCTAGACCTGACGCCACTGGACTTTATCTAATAATAATAATAATAATACATTTATTTTCAACAGGTATACACCCAATAACAGAAAAAAATCAAGGTAGAATATACTACAAGGTAGGTTAACATTAAAGATGAAGTCAAATAAAAGTAACAATCCTAATTCTGGTTACGCTTATCTGGGGATATATCAAAGAAAATGTTTATGCGGATCATGTGAGTGATAAAGAAAACATGAAACGAAGAAATGAAAGGAAGAAGAAAGCTACAAATGGTGGTAAGCAAAAGAGAATCAATTCTTGTTCAGAATAAATGAAGAGCAATGTCCTCAAACATCTGCTGAAATGACTTCTTGTGGAAAGAAGAATGACTGTATCCAATATCAATAAACAAATATATAATTCACCCCTCTGGTAGTATTTCAGTTCAATCCATTTATTTTCAATTTAAGCTACCTTTTACCATCGACAGGGGGATTGCCAGAGTTAATATTAGTTCATTTGTTCTCAAAGCATACTTTGTTTGGAATTGCTTCAAATGATTTACATTTCAAATACTTATTTCCCAAAATCGGATACATCTTGCCAGGGGTGTATTTTAGGTATAGGGTATTCTTCATGAATTTAATATCTTTTTTTTCGTAGTATAAAAAAAATAGGATAGTGTATGGTTTCCATTAGAAAAAATCGTGTTTTATCATTTATCTCGATGTTATGTTTTAGGTTGATATTTTGACCACCCTGTAAATTATTTCTGAAAATTCGAGGGATCTGCTCATGACATGATGCTTCAAGTGGGATTCTATGATATTTCACATTTCTAATTGTTACTGACTATGAGTTATGATTTTTTTGGAATAGTGCCGTAACTGTAAAATAAAAAAAATTGTATCACGAAAACTAACAAATTTGGGTAGGTATAGGCATTGTTACACAAAGTGGTCCTAAAATCTGAGGGCAAATTCAAAAATGTAATGAAATACAGGGTGTTCCATTTAAAAGTTGCCCTTTACTTCCGGTACAACGAAAAAAGACAGCATGTTGAAATATTTTACTACCACAAACAAATATATTCCTAACGAACGCTCGTCGTGAAAGACCCTGTATATTTCAGGTAGAACGATTTGGAACAAATTTTGTATTTAGATAATGTTTTGCATTTATTTCAAGTTCATTTATCTATATAGCGTCTTTCCTGTTAAAACGCGATATTACATGCAAAAATAGTCATTTATGTATCAAGGGCGTAAAGTAGGCGTTTATGACCTGCGGCGCGGAAGAGTCTTGCTCTATTGAACTAAAATAATTCTGATTCTTGTTAGGTTTTGTATGAAATGATGTGTTAATAACAGACAATTCGAGAATTTTGTGTTCTTTACGGCCCGCGGGCCATAATGCGCCCGCGGGCGGTAAAGTGCCCTTTACGCTCGCTAAACCGGCCGGTAAAGTGTACTTTACCACCAGCTATTGCATAAAAGTAGTAGCTGACGTCTCTGTCAGCTGTACATAATTTTTCTATTTTTTGGCGAAAGAACCTAATAAAAATACCTACAGAGTGAAGACCACCAATTTCCAAGAGAGGCTATACAAGAATAATAAAACTCCTGATAGACCGTCAGAGAGTGACAGATTTAGGTGCCCTATTTTCGCATACAAGCCTCGAATATTTCGATATTTTTACAAGTGGCTCCTGGGGATAGAATATCGAAAATCGATTTTTTTTGTTTCCTGGAGTTGATTCCTTCGGAGATACAAGTCGTTGATTTTTTTTAAACGCCCTGTATCTCAGAAACGAAGCAACTCCGGGCATAGGTATGTTCATAGGAACTTTTTTTCTTAAAAAGACCTAACGAATCACCCTCTGTAGTTTCGTACCGTTTTTATTTAGGAACACGAGGACATTGCAGTTCTTCTGTGGGTAAGATGCAAAACGAGAGTAGCTCTGTCGCCCAGGATTGATTGCTTGATTATACGACAACAAATAATCAATGAATTAGTTTCCATTCAGCACATAATCAAGTAATCGTGGCAACGAAACCTTGATTATAATTAAGGTGTTCCTAATTTTAGATCAACTCGCTCTGGCAAAGCCACTGTATGAGTTTATCGATCCATGTCCTATGCAGAGAAACGAAATACAAAATTGCTGGCATTGTGCAAGTTATGTAAGGACTACGAAGCGAAATGAAAGTAAAACATTTGAAATAAATCCCAAGCGCAATGGCAAATTGCAAACAACAAATTGCACAGCGCAATAGGTAGGTATCACAATTCACAGTTTTCCAAGCGTAAACAAACCAATTGGTATATACTTATTACAAAGAACATTTACTTCACATCTAAGATTAGTAATACTGTTTACATAACAAACCGATCGTGACCGGAGATTCCCGATGGAGAATTACCTGCTAAACAAAGGAAGGAACGTCAACGTATCCATAAAAAAAAGCACACAGGAATAACAGTTTTTTGGCATCACTTTCAGACGCACTAATTAGTAAGTAGGTGACTTTTCACTAAAAGTCCTGATTATTTATCCGACTCAGTTTCACAGTAGCTCCGAAAACTTAAATGTTTGCGCTGCGCGTAGGAAAGTGACTACGCAACCAATCTACTAGCTAGTCGCAATCTCACTGACAAATGCACGTTTTGTTGTTTCAATCAGCTGATGGTGGGCGAACAGCTGACGGAAGCTCACTTGATTTATCCCACCATTACATTTCAATAGATAAACACTATCATACTACGATGAATTCGCGAATTGAAATAGGTATAGAGTGAATGTGGCTTTGGTCAGTCACAGAAAAATCAGAAAATGATTAGGTAATATCGATATCTGTGGCACACAGAAACAATCTCCCAAATATATGTATGACTCATTTTCGACCTGTTTAATGATTTTTTTGCGTTAAAACGGTTAAGTTTCTTGAATATTCTAGTGCTCAGAAGATTTTCAGTCTCAGCAATCATTCTGAAGCTCATGTGACCATACACTCAATGGACAGACCAATTTTGATGAATTACACATTTGATTAGACGCTTATTTTTATTTAGTGATAAAATAAACATTGCACGTAAACCGAAAAGTTAACCACATCTTCCAAACGCTAGTGATGAAAGAAATAAATCATAAGTCGTTTTTATTTAACATATTTATTTTTCTGCCAAATTACCTCTCAGTTAAAAGATCCAGGGTAGTAAGCCAATGGTAAAATGCCATTGAGTCGGAGTCCCACACTTTGAAAGGGAATCTATTTTTATCCCATTGGAATGGGAACAAGTTGTTTGTTTGTTTGATGTGAAACTGGAGCAAACTTGAAAGTAAGGCTGAATTTTTAAACTGGCAGATTATCGAAAAATTATTTCAGTTTTTTTATTTCTCGTCTGGTAAGAAATACAAATTAATCTTGGAGTTGATATAAACTGCCCTGCGCCATAAAAATAGTATTTTCCAGGCCTCCGTGTATAAAGACTGATTTGGCAATCGTAAGAACCGCCTTGAAAAACTGTTTTGCCTGCCTAGGCAAGAAAGAAGAATCTCTGTGATCTGTGGTAAATATTCGTACTTAGTTAGCCTGAAAGTGACAGCTTCACTGCAATCAATTTTGACACATTTGACAATATTAAAACAATATAGTCATTTTCCTAACAAGTGCGCAAAGTGTTACTTTTCAGCACCCAAATACAGTTAGACGAACGACGCGAAAAAGGTACCTTGCGCACATATTAGGAAAAACATTTTTCGTACGAGCTTCATATCAAAAATAAAATAATTATAATTCAGTCAATAATTATATTCTACTTTTTGAGAACATTTGTGCTATCTGAAGAAATATGACACACTTATTTTCAGAGCAAAATTGGTGGTAGCATCCACGCCATGGATGGGAACTTTTCGGATTTTCATTGAACTCCACAACAATGATTCTTCAAAAATTATGTGTACCTATATCAACTGTCTAAAAAGTTCATTTGTTTGTACTATTTCGGAAGATACCTATACCTTTATTGGTATTCCAAAATATCATCAATTGTTCCACACCTTCGCGGTCCCATCGAGTGTGACCTGTCGATTTTAGTCTTCACATACATATGCCATCACTTTGGAGGCATGCCGAACATCTCTTTTCCATGGCTCAATCAGGCTCCTTCGTCCAACATTAAACGGCAAAGCTTTGGGACTCGCAGCCTCGGAAGGCGTTCCCTAAGGCATACATCCTGCAGAAATTCAAGAACACCAATCCTACCGACTCTTCCTCAGCTCTCACAATGTTCATAGAACATTACAGGATTTTTCCTTTTCGTGGGAACCAGAAATTGTAAAATAAATAAATACGAATCCTCAAGGCAGACGATACTTGACAATAATTATTCTGTTAGTACCTACTAAAACATTCGCCTGGAGCAAGTATATTATTCTATATATTATTAATATCATTTATCACTAAAATGACCTGGTATCACGAAATGAAAAAATTCATACAATATAAACAACGACATTTTTATACAACTTATCATACATCACAGGTTAGGTTTCTGTAGGAAAACTATACAATATAATTTCAGTTTCTGCTTTTCATCGTTAGATGACCATTTAATTATTGGTGACAGTTTCCTAACTCTCCACCCTGTACTGAAACTCGAATAAGCTATTAGTTCGGCTTCCGAAAAATAGATGGCAATACCATTTCAAAATTGGTAGGAACAACAGAGACGTGCAATTATTTACTTATGTAAAAAATAAAAAATACTTGTGATTCATTCATTCGGTTGAAGTTGGCAATTTATTTATTTGAGTTATCTGACGCTTCATTGATTGACAAATCTGACAAAATGATAAATTCTTTTATACATATTATACCGTGAAAATGGCTACACCCTCAAGAATCTGCGGTAAAAAAATTTACAGAAACTTTAGTGTATCATCATCAAGTGGCTTGATATTTCGACAGGTAAGAAAACAAAAATATTCTTCCATTGTTTAGTCTTAGTGACGATTTGTTCCACAGTTATTTGACACAGTGAGCAGCACATATACCTATTTGTTGGGAGATGTCAAAAGCAGAGAATGCATTCTTATCGACCCAGTGTTCGAACATGCGAAACGGGACTTTCAACTGACGAAAGATTTAAATTTAAATTTGGTTTACGCAGGTACGTAGTAGGCACGATTGTGACGTTGAGTTAGTTGAGTAAATAGTGGGAAAAACAAACACATTTTCTGAGTGCGTGACTTCATTTGTACGATTACGGGGGCAAGTCAAAAAGTTCGGATTGTACGGTGGGTAGAGAAAATTATGCAAAAAAATGTGCAATACCGAATACTGATAATTGAAGACACGACTGGATGAAGATGTTACAAATATTAGGTTTTGAGAAATTGTAGGGAAAAATTGCAGTTTAGGGAAGTTTCGACGAAATTTTTTTGGGGGTTATTTGGAGGTCCCTGAACACAAATCTGAAGTCAGAAAGCCTCGCTCTCACTTACTTTTCTTCTCGATCGGTAGTCGGTAGAACACTGTACCGGCAATCCAGAGGTCGTGGGTTCAAATACTACTTGAGGAGAATCATTTTTCTAGAATTTTAAAATTTGTCTGTATGCCGCTAATTTTTCTTCATTAATATAAACACATTCATCCACTCGTGTCTTCAATTCCATATGAGGAAAGAGGCAGTTTTATTAGTCTAATCTGATTCAAGGTGACGATTATTATAAATAATTTTTATTTAATTACAGTAAACACACATATGCACGCTGATCACATCACAGGTTCAGGACAACTCAAAACTATTTCTGGATGCCAAAGCGTTATTTCGAAGGCCAGTGGGGCCCTAGCTGATGTGTTCGTGAATGATGGGGATTTGATTGGTTTTGGATCATACAAACTGCAAGTTTTGAGCACACCCGGGCATACAAATGGCTGTTGCTCATTTTATTGTGCTGAAAAGGTAACAAATACCTAAAAATGTTGGTTTTTGATAGGGTTTTCGTTCGAAAGGTTCCTCTAAAAAATTATCTCAGAGGAAATTAGAATCAGATAGAAATTTATAATTTGTTGAATTTTTTTCGGATTTGTCAAAATAATGCTTCGGTTCTCTTGTCAAATTTCTTGTTATGATTGTGGAGATCAGCATTAACTGTAATCTGTATTACTTTATTAGATCATGGATGGTAATCAGCAGTGTTGCTATATTCGTGAATTCTTTCAATTTCTGTAATGCAACAGGTTGAGCCTATCCTCCAGGCTGATTTCAAGACGATTCAGCCCTATTTCTATTTGCAAGCATATTGTTTGAGAAGTTCAATTTGTGAGTTTTGTTTTAATTCACACTGTTGGGGTTTTTCGCGTACCTACCTACTACTGATGCGCTAAGTTTTCTATTTCGTTTTCTATGTTTCGAGAAGTTGCTCTAATCTCTGTTAATGAGCGACCCCAAAACTGATCCTTGGGGTACCCCATGGTGAATGATCTTTCAGGTCCGATGGCAAGAGTGAGGTTCTGTCAAACTTCGAAAAGCTGATTCTGTCCGCGGCTGGGCAGGCTCAAAGTATACTTTTATGCTCTGCCGTTTCATTATCTTCAAGACAAAGACGGCATTCCGGTTTTTCCGACAGTCCTAGTCTTGACATAAGGTGATTAGGACGACAATGGCCAGTAAGTAGGCCTGTTAGTCAGCTAGAGTCAACCCTTCTGGAGTCTTAAAATTGTTTGGTGACATTTTTCAAAGGAATTATAAATGCCTTCGAATGTACCTATCCTGGTGAAGTGCCAGGAGTCTTGCAGTCCAGTTGTCCACTGTTTGTTTGGCAACTCTTGAAGAAATGCGAAATACATGTTCTGGTTCTATAAAAAGTTTTGCGCCTTCTTTTGCAAGAAAGTCTGCCGCTTCATTGTCTTCCATGCCAGAGTGGCAAGGAATCCAGACTAGAGACAGAGGGTTGAATTTCTAATTGAAAAAAATATTTTTTGACAGTTCCATATTAACTTGGACGTTGATCGGCTGAGCCAAGTGCTAAAATGTTGATTGATTTTTGCTTGAAGTTGGTTTCCTTCAGTCTCTCCGCCCATAAGGGAGTGACGTGAATTCTTTCCTGGGATACAGACCCTTGGGACCCTAGGTTGAAATCTCTCTCTTCTAGGTCCACGACTGTATACAATCGCTCCAGCACCTGAGGATGTTTTCGAATCATCTGTGAACCAACAGTTGTCTTCACTCAGTGGTTTCTCTTTATCAAGCATATTGTGTGCAACTAACAATAGGCACATTTCTGCATATTGCCTATATATCGTCTTTCTTCAGAATATTGAGAGGGGTTGGGTTTAAAAGGATTTCCAGGACTTCCAGGATTTCCAATGATCGCCAGACCAAGCGATCGCTCTATATGTGGTCATTGGTCTAGTAATCATCACATAGATCCAGTGGGGTAGTTTTTCGATCTTCATCGCAAGACTTTCCACAAAACCTTCGACATGTCCATTGATTTGAGTTGTAAATTTTTGATTTGAGGTTATGTCACTCTGGATTTCTTACAGAGAGATTGTATTTTATTTTCGCGTACATGGTTCATGTATGTGCCATTATTAAACTTGTTAGTATTATCCTTGGGGTAATAATTTATAGGAATATAAAAGAGAGGCTCAACCTCCCCCATCTCCATCCTGGCAATGAATAAATTGTGGTAAACTCAGAAGACCAGGTTGCGTTCCTTTTAATTATACTATAAGCTCCCGAAACAATACGGATTTGTGAGAACCGCAATGAATCCCCAACGATATGTTGACTTCCGAACCCTCCCCATTGTAAACAGCGCTCATTGTGTTTTCCCACCGATATACCCGCCTTTGTTCCAGGAAATCGCGTTCACCGGAGATGCTCTCCTTATTCGCGGATGCGGCCGTACCGATTTCCAGGAGGGAAATCCCGAGACGCTCTACCACAGCGTGCACAATAAGATATTCTGTCTTCCGGAATCGACTTTGTTGTACCCCGCGCACGACTACAACGGCATGACTGTTACTTCGGTAGACGAGGAGAAGCGACTCAACCCGAGGCTGACGAAGAACTTGCAGGAGTTCGTACGGATCATGAACAATCTCAATTTGAGTTATCCTAAGCAAATCGGTGAGTACATCAGAAGGAAATGGGTGTAAACTAAATGGTAACGGCCGCAATTGAATATGCAGTATGTCCCAGCTTAAACTTGTACAGGGACATCTCAGGTACGTCCTTTTTATGTCTCAAAGAGTACCATCGGTACAAAGACGTGGTTGGGACTTCCCAGGGATGTCACGCATAGGATATTTGGTGGATGCCCTAGCTGATACATCCCTGGGATAACTCAGGGATATCCTCGGTATCAAATGTATCATGCGACATCCTATTGTGATCCTTTTTGTTGAACATGAAACGAAAGTTCGGACTTTTTTTAAGAAATTTTCTCAGCTCTTTGAATCTTTTTTCAGATTCGAAAAACCTTGATTGGTTTTTGAGATATTTGCAGAAAACCAAACCTCTTTCTTTCTTTTTACTAAATTGTTTATAATTTCTGCAAGTTTTTCGAGCAGAACTTATTTTTTTTTAGAAATCATCTAGACTTTATTTTAAATCGAATGACACATCATTTATATTTTTCCGAGACTTCTGAAAAAAGTTTTAAAAAAGCATTTGTGGACCAGACTAAAAGTTAACAAAACTTTCGTATATAATAGTCAACATTTCCAAAATAGTTTGAGTGGTCCACTTGAAGAAGGAACTGGATCTGAAAGATGGATTTTCGTCAAAATAAACTCCAAACCAAAAATACTGACTGACAAACTGTGCGATTCATAAACGAAAATATACGTACACTTACACATATTATCAAATGTCAAAAATAATTTAATATTGTTTGGCCATTTCGACAAATTTCTCCGGATTTTATAATCGATAACCACGTACATGTTGATTATTACCTATTCAGAATTTCCATCTTGTCACTGAACCAAATCAAAATTTCATCTGTTTCTAATAACCCCGACCCCACATGGAATTATCATCCCTAACGGCAAGTTTAATGATAGGAAACCGATTTCATCGCTTCTCTTCGAAGTTCGGATTAATTTCCATAGTTGTGTTTTGTTTCAGATAAAGCCCTGCCTGCTAACAAAGTTTGTGGCCTCTACGACCTCCCACAGGACTTAAAGGATGGACTCTAATTTGTTGAGAACTCGGATTATGGGAGACATTGAATTATTCCAATATGTCGGGAATTTGTGATTAGAAGCTATTATTTTGTCAATAAATTTATTGATTTTGTCAGATTATTTGTCTTTAGAGATGATGAGAGAAATTGTGTATGGAAAATAGGCGATTATAAAATATTATTTCAAGTGAATGCAATCCATCAGAACGATTATATGCTCGACAGTATTGCCGGATCTTGTACAATTATTTCCGTTAACCGGTTGCAATTTTACGTGCAACCCTCAGAAGTCCTCGAGAGACTTGTACCAGCTAGGAAAGACGCAGCCCTTACCGTTTAACGTGCGATGCTATGCATGAGACCGGTGATCTCGCAGTGAGTAGAACCCGCGTACCTTGGATGGGAAAGCGAGCACATTACCCAGGCGCCGCCATTGCCTTGAAAGGTTACTTATGCTGGTGGCTGCAAAAAAGTCACTACCTAGTTAACACAAACATATCTGCGATATCACTTTCTTGGTTATAAATGGGCTTCAAAGTGAGGTACATTTGTTGTGACCACAGATCTCAATTATCTTCACAATAGTGTCGATCTGAGGCACAAAATATATGTGAATTTCTGATGCTCTCAGCTGGTATGTCACATTTAGACCATTGTGAGTAACATTGTGGGTATCACATTGTGAGTAACATTTTTGGTATCACATTGTGATACCTTTGACCAGTCAAGAGAGCCCTAAATAGAGGTTAAGTTGAGATGCGTTTTAAATTTACAAAAAAAAGTTTTTTTCTCCTACCCGTATAGAAAGTACACACTTTCCTCCCTCAAACCAGGGAGGAAACTCATACTTTTCCTCCCTCTCATTTCAAGTAAGGTGTAAACGATGAACCTTGTGAATCTATTGTGTATTTAGAGCGCAAAGTGATTGATTGTCGCTCAAGAAAAGATTAATCTTTGAAGAACGACAATGACACTTTGTGCTCGAAATACACACATTATTTTTTCTACAAGTGCAGCTCTTAGAAAAAAAATTATCGATACTTCATTTAAATAGACACATAACATTACATGAGAAAATCACTCAATAGCAATCCGAAATGTATAAGCTATCTAAATGTCCAATAATTAAAATCACTAACAAGAAAAAAGTAAAATAACGTTCTTAAAAAAAAAAGTTACAATTGCCAGGAGCGGAACCCGGGACCTTTGGATTACAAGCCTAAGACGCTATCAATTGCACTATCACAGATTTTCAGATGGACATGACTGTATTGTCTATACTTTCCACCATGCAAGTATAGGTCCGTTTTAGACAAAAGCAGTTGAGATGCGTTTCAAATTTACAAAAAAAACGTTCATTAAGTGGGTAGGGGGAAAAATCATATGTATTACATGGGAGTAAAGTGCCTTTTCCTCCCTTGGATGTTTTCTACATCCTGCGGGAGGAAGAGTGTCACTTTCCTCCCTAGTAATACAAATAGCTATATTAAGTGGGTAGGAGGAAAAATCATATGTATTACATGGGGGTAAACTTTTCCTCCCTTGGAATTTTACTGCGGGAGAATAATTGGCACTTTCCTCCCTTGTATTACAAATAGCTATTACTGATTGAAAAAAACTTGAAAATGGTCGCAAACTTAGGGAACGATATAGGATGATATTTTCTTTCTTTCCACCATTTTGTGACTCTTTTTAATTTTTTCTCTATGAATAAATAATTGTTTATAATATTTTTTTCAATGTTGGCGAGCTTGTACGAGGTGGCAAATTCGTATAGTTTGAATAACTTTTGTAAAAGTTCCCTTTCTTTTATAATTTTTTACCCATTTTTGCAAATATGAATGGCCTACATAGTTAAAAAAAAACAGACACCGGTTTTCCATAAAAGTTTATGCATAATTTCAAATTCTCGCCTCTCTTAACAATTTCCGTTCTTCTCTGTGAAGACTGCAATATGCGCGAAATATTCGATACGTAGGTACTCTGAAAGACTCGAAAAAGAAAACCCTGTTCCTCGGAAACTATGAATCTTGCAGTTTCCTCCGATGCACAGACTCCGTTCATTGTGGTTTATATTTCGACGAATTCCATATCTCAAGTCTAGTCCGTGTGGGGGCTGTGGGAGTTGCATCCCACACGGACTAGATCTGGGGGTTGCATCCCCAACCGCTCTTCCGAATGAATGAAATTAAATGCCCTTCCACGCTGTTCTCGAAGAATGTTACGTTCTCATGCAAGATATCTTTACGAGGCCAGCGGAGAATGTGTTACAAAAGGCACTGAATAATAATCGTATTATCGAGAGCATGTCAAAGGGACATGGAGTCTGGACAGAGATAATAATAATAATAATAATACTCCCTTATAAACACTCGTAGAGTGTACCCAAAGGCATTGCCTGTGCGGGTAGAGGACGGCTATTATTATTATTTGTCATGGCGCCCCGTGGCGACTTGCTGATTTTTGGTGGCGTATTCACTTTTCAGCTGTCACTTTCAACACCCTGTAACTCGGTTAATACTCATTTTAGGATATACGTTTATTGGAACTTTCAGCCTTAAAATGAAGTGAGGATTCTACCCTCGGAGTTTGTCCCCTTTATTCTGGGACACCCTGTATATTTAATAACACTATTGTGAAGTGCAAACCTCAAGCTTGAAATCACATACTTTATTTTTTATGTAGGATGTGTATGAGCGATTATTTTCAACATTTATTGAAGAAATTGTCAAGATTAGGTTAGGTTAGGTTTAAATATGAGTGAGCCCATATCAGGCCCTCCACTGCGGCCAATGGCCTATTGTGGCTCACCCTATGGTTATATTTCTCCCAGTATATCCAATCTCTTAACGAAATTGAGTAACATATTGGGAGAACAGTTTACCAGATCTTCTGGCCTTACTTTTGTATTGCCAAATAATGAAAATCTGGTTCTGGCCGCTGCAGGGCATGTACACAGGATGTGTTCATCCTCCATGCATAGACGGCACTCTGCATCCTGTGCAAGTCCGATTTTATGCATGTGGTGTTTGAGTTTGCAGTGGCCAGTGAGCAAACCTACTATAACTCTGAGATGTGCTCTACTGAGTTCTAGAAGTTTGTCAGAGTCCTGTTTTTTCCTTGTACAAGCAATAAATGCTTTGGAATGGGCTAGTCCTGGTAGACTGAGCCAATACTCAAGTCTTTTATTGTCTGCCCAAATTGTCAAGATTATGGGTGAGTTGAAAACTGAGGCAGGAGTAAAACCCGTTTTTTCTTTGGCATGTATAAGTGAGGCTTGTCTCAGTAGTCTTAAATCGTTGCATATGGTCCAAAGAGGGTACTGATTCCTGCTTCAGTATGATTATTTCATATATCAACTAAAATATCAATGATTTTCGGATCCTCCGTAAATATCGTTGGAGGGTTATATGTGAAGTGAGACAAAACACATTTTAGGTATCAGATACTCACGTGTTATATTAGCATGGGGAAGTAGAAGTATTCAGGAACGTAATGCCCTTTTTCTTTTTCTTCTGCTATAATTTTTAGCAAAGTTATGACAAATCTAATTTTCGGCCCTGCCTGAACTTGCAGTGATGTTTAGCGCGAGCAGGAAATATGACGTCGGCGTTAAACCACGTTTTCTGAGAAAACGAGCGTATTTCATAGTATTACTGAAAGTCATTCTTGTGGAGAATTGAATTATATCGCTCAACTTATCGAAATCGTTTTTCGATAAATCTTATATTTTCTGAAATAACTCCAAAAAAAATATATTTTTTTAATGAAAATTTCCACCCCTGGTTTTTTGGTAAACAATTTTTTTTCTAATAATACATGATCGAGATGTCATGTGTCGAGTTTCAGAGTGCTACAATTCATTCTTCACTTTTTGCTTGAATTTGTCTGTCGTTACTGGATTATGAGAAATTTTCCAATTCCTGAATCTAATACCCCACCCAAGTTTAAAAAATATACTTTTGGTACTCTGGAAACTATGGCCTTTCTAAAGAAAAGGTTGACACCTTGTAGGTATATACAGTTGACCTACTTCTAATGTATGAAGAATGCAGGAAAAATGCTTTTCAGTCATTCACAGAATACAATCATCCTTAAATTCACCAATAACTATATAACAAGCGCCATATTTTCACTTATAATCTCCCTAGTGCTTGAATTATTGCCGGAAATTTTCTTAAAAAATTCATGTACGAGATAAATTTCCAGCAATTAATTCAAGCACGCGGGGGATTCGGTAAGAAAATTTCACACCAAAATATATTAAATTAATGGTTAATTCAACTGACTTGTAGATTATTCTGAGAGAAAACAAGTTGTAATATCAGTGGGCCATGAATGGTTTTTGTTGATATAATGACAGTTACGCGTTGGTATTAGTAACGGTGTTTGTATGTGAGAAAGGAAAATTCATTTTGCGACATTTTCAACCTAAAATTACATTGCACATCACGCAGAACTAAAATAGTTTTGACTGGTCCATGAGGATTGTCTATTGGGAAGTGATGTGGAAAGGAATTCTTGCATATATCAGCCGAGTATTCACGAAAAGATAAGTTGAATAAAATTGTTTCAAATATTACGTTCATGTAGTCAAGAATAGGTAGATTTAATTGATATACATTTTTTACCGATGGACCTATTCTTCGTTGAAACGCAAGTTCTCAAAATATTTTCAGACACATTCGAAATATTTAGTGAATATATAATTATGAAATATTATCTCCTTTCATATAAAAAATAACATTCCATTTGTACATAAAAGCAAAATGTTAACTATCACATGTCAAATATTTGACAGAAAAATTTCCACTTATTAATTTCGCCCAGGGTACCCAGGAGGATAAAAATTTCCGGAAATTTTTTGGGTTGCCATGGCAACTAAATAAAAACCAATTTTTTGATTGGCTGAAAAAGTGAGGTGTGAAATTTTCGGCAAAATGTATCTCTCAATAATGCGAGGTTCATTCGGTATACTTTCACGGAAATAGGATAATTTCTCAATGAACTGTGAGAACCTGAACCTTGCACACCCGGTTAAACGTTTTATGGCTATAGGCATATGGCAACCCAAATCACCAGGTGATTATCCGCCCATTATTCCACAGCAGGTAGTGTATTAACACTCAGATGTCAACTTCACTTTTGTAGACTATTATTAGTGGAATCAGTATGTCGTAAAATTTGGAAATCCCTAATACTTTGAACCCAATCGTTGAGCGTGAGAATACAGCACAGAAGCAGATTTATGTTCATGCAGGTTATTCACCTTTACAGGGTGTTCCTTAAAGACATGCTACTATTTGAGGGGGTGATTCTTTGACTTATTTTAAGGAAAAAACTTTCTATAAACGTATGTCCTAAAAGTCCTAACTTTTGAGATACAGGGTGATAAAGTTTTGAAAAAAAATCAGTTTTTTAATAATAACTGAGATAATATTGTAGACGTTTTTATGAAATTTGGTACATGTCTTCTATGCATCAAGGTGCATTTTTTAATGCACAAACATTTTCATTTTATCAACCAGTAGCGTCCGTACGGGTTTTGCATTGAATATTTTTGGAGAAAAAAATACTACGCCACTGCTTTCTCCTGAAAAAAAAATACTTTTGAGATCCTCATTTATTTTTGAGCAAATTTGATCTCCTGAGTTTTCTTTGTCCGCCGCATGGTTTTCGCTTAAAAAAATAAAAATCGTTTCATTTCAGGATCAATTCTTCAAAAATCTGATGCGGTGTGGAAATGTTTGTGCATCGACTGAAAGCAAATTGAGGGATCAGATTTGTTCCAAAATAAATGAGAATCCAAAAAAATGTGTAATTCTTGTCAGATGCTCGGTTCTTGATTAAAATAATTAAATTGAAATTACTTCATATCGCAGTAGGTACCTAACATTTTGTTGACAATAAATCGTCCGATAGTAATTTAGCTACCTCTTTATAATTGATATTTCTTTTCACCACTTCTTAATCTTTTCACTTATAATCTCCCAAGTGCTTGAATTATTACCTGAATGGTTTTACGATATTAATTCAGCTACCTATCTTAAATACAGTTTATCATAATCGTTGGATAGGTCGCGGAGGACCTCAGCAATGGCCAGCAAGATCCCCTGATCTCAACAGTTTAGATTTCTTTTTATGGGGGCACCTTAAAACTCTAGTGTATAAAACTCCCGTTAATACTTTAGAAGATTTAAGAGAGCGAATAGTTGCCTCGTGTGAAACTATTCGAAATACGCCGGGAATATTTCAACGTGTGCGTAATTCCATGCGTAGACGGGCGGAAGCATGCCTATTAAGTGAAGGTGGCCATTTCCAACATTTTTTATAATCAGTGTTGGTATTGTCAATTTGTGGCTAATGACCATAGTAGTCGATGCCAACACACCAAAGAAAAAAAAAATTAATGAATTTGATCCGTTCATTTAAACTTACTTTTATAAAATAAAATAAAATTCGTTTTTGTACAATGAAATCCATATTTTTTTGATTCTCATTCATTTTGGAACAAATCTGATCCCTTTATTTGCTTTAAGTCGATGCACAATCATTTCCACACCACATCAGATTTTTGAGGAATTGATCCTGAAGTAAAACGATTTTTATTTTTTTAAGCGAAAACCATGCGGCGGACAAAGAAAACTCAGGAGATTAAATTTGCTCAAAAATAAATGAGGATCTCTAAAGTATTTTTTTTTTGAGAAAGCAGTGGCGCAGTATTTTTTTCTCCAAAAATATTCAATGCAAAACCCGTACGGACGCCATTGGTTGAGAAAATGAAAATGTTTGTGCGTTAAAAAGTGCACCTTGATGCATAGAAGACATGTACCAAATTTTATAAAAACGTCTACAATATTATCTCAGTTATTATTAAAAAACTGATTTTTTTTCAAAACTTTATCACCCTGTATCTCAAAAGTTAGGACTTTTAGGACAAACGTTTATAGAAAGTTTTTTCCTTAAAATACCCCTCAAATATTAGCATGTCTCTAAGGAACACCCTGTATAGTCCAGTGTTTAAGGGTTTGCTATGTTAAATGGCTTTTGGTTGATTTTGCTGAAATTTTAATAGGGTTGCATTCCTATACAATAGGCATGCAACTAACAATTGCAGAGAAAGCCTTGGAACTCTGCATGGAAATTCATTAGATGTAATTCAACGTACGACATGGTAGAAGTCAGGAAAGAAGTTGTTTTCTGATGTATTTTTACCCCAATTATTCCTGTCGTATAGGATTATTGCAGTACAGTCCTGGTAGGGCAGGACACCATGTTTCTGTTATGTATTTCTTATTTATGTATCACATTGTATTTTCATCAAGTAGTTTTGCCCTGCACTTTATTAACTATCAAAAATTTACTGAAATAGTCAACAACTACAAGAAAATCTATACCATTGAAATTCTTGAAATCTATACCAATTTTTTGCCAGAGGTAATCTGGAATTTCATGAGGTATTAGTGGTTGTTTCGGATTATTTTTAGAATGTCTTTGACAAACATCACAAGAGAGAACAAAATTTTCGATATCTCTCATGATTCCTGGCCAATAAATACCCTCTTTAGCTAAATTCTAACATGCTGTGACTCCTTGATGAACCTTGTGTAAGACAGATAAAAACTCATTCCTCAATAGTTCCGGAATTATTAGTCTTTTTTTATAGAATAAAACATTTTCATGGGAGTAAATATCATCACGTTTTGACCAGAAATGTTTTATATCTGGATGTAAAGTTATTTTATGATGTGGCCAACCCCTTTCAATATAAAGCAGAAGTTGTTTCAATATTGGATCTTCAGCTGTTGCACCGGTTATTCGTTTGACATTTTCCTCTGATGTAGCAATAATAGAGAATACATGTGTTCCTTGGTCAATATAATTTGTATTTATTATATCTGTTCTAGGATCCCGACTCAAGGTATCGGCTATTTGCAACTTTTTTCCTGGTATGAACAATAAATATATATCATATCTCAATAGACGAATCATGAGTCTTTGCAATCGGGGTGATAAATCATCAATGGGTTTTTTTACGATGCCCAATAGGGGGCGGTGATCAGTATGAACTTCAAACGCTCTGCCATATAAATAATAGTGAAATCTCTCACAACCATAGACAATAGCAAGTAATTCTTTTTCGATTTGGCTATAGCGTTGTTGTGTTGAATTCAGAGATACTGAAGCATATTCAATAGGCAAATTGTTTTGCAAAACAACCGCACCTAGTCCATAGCTACTTGCATCCACTGTATTTTTTTTACTATCGAAGTAACTCAAAACTGGTGAAGTAGTGACAATTTTTTTTAAATCATTGAAACATTGATCTTGTTCTAAATCCCATATCCATTAATTTTTTTCACTCAATAGTTTTCTTAGAGAAAAAGTTTTTTGAGATAAGTTTGGTAAAAATTTTGCTAAATATGTGATCATATCAAGAAATCGTTGTAGCTCTTTTTTATTTTTTGGAACTGACATTTTTTTTATTGCATTAATTTTATTTTCGTCTGGTTTTATACCATATTCATTAATTATATGTCCCAAGAATTTCACCTCTGTTACAGCAAACTTAGATTTTTCTTTGTTCAACGTCATAGGCGGCGCCGGCAGTATAACAACACGAAGTGGAAGAAAAATTATTATTCCAAAACGATTCAATTGATTTTTTTTTAAGAAACGGGCGTGTTACGTATTATTTATGTATCACATTGTATTTTCATCAAGTAGTTTGATCAAGTAGTTTCAAATTTGATTTTTGAGTCAGATATAAAAAGTTGTCAAACAATTAAATGTCAGCTTTTTCTCTCGTATTCAAAATACCATTATATTAGCAAAAATCAGTTATAATTCAATACGAGGAGTCATAACAGTTTCTTTAATAATTTTTTAGTATGAATTCTGCTTAATATACATTTTTATTCATTTCTCAATTTTCGTTCGACTTGCCGCGAACTGATCCCATTTGAATTCAATTTCAAATTCGCTCAAACTCCTTTACTTCGGCTACAATTTCATTTATTTTAATCCAGTACACTGCTGTCTAGATTCTCTGCTTCGTCAATTTTTCTATAATATTTAGTCTGAGAGCTTTCAGTCGTTCGGTCGCGGCATTAGTTGAAATGCATTTCTTCCCATCATGACCCTCTGCGATTCCGTATAATTTATCAATTTAAAATCAGTCGATTAATCGGATGTCGATGTTAATTAAAGCCCGACAGGACTTCCAGCGAGTGACGTCACTCCGTGAGGTTATTACCATATTTCAAAAGACGAGTCGGAACGGAGCACAACGCCATAACTGTGTGTAACAATATTCCGGAAAAATTAGGATGTGAGCCAGGCGATTCGGAAATGTCGTTTTGTAAGGCCTCTGGGTACATCGAAAACGCCACTCCAAAATACACCGAGCAGTATTGGCAATCCAAAAAGAAACATCTCTATTTGGGACTGGGTCTCACTTTGATTGTTACTAGGAATAGCTCTTTGTATTACTAGGGAGGAAAGTGCCACTTTTCCTCCCGCAGGATGTAGTAAACATCCAAGGGAGGAAAAGGCACTTTACTCCCATGTAATACATATGATTTTTCCTCCTACCCACTTAATGAACATTTTTTTGTAAATTTGAAAGTATGGAAAGTATAGACAATACAGTCATGTCCAACTGAGAATCTGCGGTGGTGCAATGGCTAGCGTCTTCGACTTATAATCCGAAGGTCCCGGGTTCAGCTCCTGGCAATTGCATCTTTTTTTTTAAGAACATCATTTTCTTTTCTAAGAACTGTGCTTGTAGAAAAAATAATGTGTGTATTTCGAACACAAAGTGTCATTGTCGTTCTCTAAAGATTAATCTTTTTAATTAATCACTTTGCGCTCTAAATACATAAATAACTATTAAAGAACTAAAGTAGAAGTAACATTCATGTTTGATTTTTACCAGAATCAGGATATATAAGATGTTCTATAAATTACGGAAACAATTTGATTATAATAGATTCACAATTTCATCGTTCACAACTTACTTGAAATGAGGCGGAGGAAAAGTACTTTCCTCCCTAGGGAGGAAAAGTATGAATTTCCTCCCTAGTTTGAGGAAGGAAAGTGTGTACTTTTTATAGGGGTAAGAGGAAAAAAAATTATTGAAAAAAACTTTTTGAAGATAAATGCCCTAAAAAGTAAAATAGCTATTTACATAACAAGTTGCAAAATGAGCGTATTTTTTTATTAACACGCTTATATTAGCTTCACTTGTATGTATGTAATGGAAACTTTTAAAGTGATTTTTACCCACTTCCAGACGTCCGAATGATTTGAAATTTGGCATGTGTTCATAATTCATTCCAATATGACATTTTTGTTATAGAAAAAACAAAATGACGGCTCCAAGATGGCGAACGAGATTTGTGATTATGGTCAGATTCGATTCAAAATTAGTGTGTGAGCGTTTTCGGGGTCAGAGATTATGATTTTTTTGTTAAAATTTAGGAATTTAAGATGGTGGACGAATTTTGTGATAATGCTCAGATTCGATTCAAAATTGGTATGTATGGGTTTTCGGGGTCAGAGATTATGATTTTCATTTTAAAATTCATAAATTCAAAATGGCGGCTCCAAGATGGCTGACGAAATTTGTCATTGTGGTCTGATTCGATTCAAAATCAGTGTGTGAGCGTTTTCGGGGTCAGAGATTATGATTTTTTTGTTAAAATTTATGATTTCAAGATGGCGGCCCAAGATGGTGGACGAATTTTGTGATAATGCTCAGATTCGATTCAAAATTGGTATGTGTGGGTTTTCGGGATCAGAGATTATGATTATTATTTCAGAATTCATAAATTCAAAATGACGGCTCCAAGATGGCGGACGAAATTTGTCATTGTGGTCTGATTCGAATCAAAATTAGTGTGTAAGGGTTTTCGTGGTCAGAGATTATGATTTTTTGTTAAAATTTATGATTTCAAGATGGCGGTCCAAGATGGTGGACGAATTTTGTGATAATGCTCAGATTCGATTCAAAATTGGTATGTGTGGGTTTTCGGGGTCAGAGATTATGATTTTTATTTTAAAATTCATAAATTCAAAATGGTGGACGAAATTTGTAATTGTGGTCTGATTCGATTCAACATCAGTGTGTGAGGGTTTTCGGGGTAATAGATTATGGATTTTTTTGTTGAAATTTATGAATTCAAGATGGCGGCCCAAGATGGTGGACGAATTTTGTGATAATGCTTAGATTCGATTCAAAATCGGAATGGTTTTCTGGGTTGGAGATTTTAATTTTTTTAGTCACAAAAAAAATAATAGTTTAAAAAACGCTTTACTTCCGACATGGACTCAAAAGTAAAAAATAGTTGACAATTTATTCATCCAAATGTAAAAAAAGCGTAAGATTCTTGACAATTTCTCTTGAGCTTTTGAACGTCGTGTGCAAAAATCTCTTTATTTTGTAATAATAGAGTTATATACAAGCCGTTATGTAATTACGTCGGAATCTTCATTCATATAATGTGATGGATTGCACTGAATACGCCGGGCATATAGGGCAATAGCTACATTTCTAATGAATTGCATAACACGAGTTTCGGATGATATTTGTGGTTATGTTTCCTTATAGTCGGTTGCGGAGACACCTCCACGATCTAAATTATCCGATCAATTTCATTAGTTTTTGGTTATTTATTGTGGTTCTACAACAAATTAGGTAATTTTGAATGTATTACCGAATAAATCTGAACCAACGGTTGCCATATTCACACTAGTATCGATATAAGTCTCATATTCACATTTTATTTTGACATTGAAAATGAAAACACTCGTCATATTGAAACGAAATTACAAAAAATATAAATCTCTTACAGTTTCATAAGCGCAAAGTTTTCAGTTCTAATACGAAAGCGCGAGCTTTTGAATAACCTACATGGCACATCTATAGAAATAATTTTTTACTTTTTAGCGCATTTGAATAAAAGCTTGCTTTTAAATTTTTTTTATCATTATTTTATTATGTGCTTTTTAGTTCATACGCATTAATCTATGGATTCCTGAAAAACCCTTACACACTAATTTTCAATAGAATCGAACCATAATCATAAAGCTCGTGCGCCATCTTGATATTATGAATTTTCCCCACAACTAATTTAAAATCGAACCATAATCACTAAACTCGTCAGCCATCTTCGATACGCCATATTGAATGCATTAAATTTGACGAAAAATTCATAATTTCTTACCCCGAAAACCACACCATAAACACCATAATCGAATCGGACCATAATTACAAAACTCATCCGCCATTTTGAATCCACCATTTATCTCTAACAAACTCGGCTGCGCCTCATTCAACAAACTTCACGTTTAAACAAAAAAGTTCTACTTTACTTGTAACATAAATAGCTATTGTTTATTTTTTCATTATTTATTGTTTCCTTACCCACTTCGATAACCCTTTTATCGCCTTCAAATCAATGTTCACTCTCAACTCTCATCTTTCTTTGTTGTTTTCTTACTATCAGAACTATCGACTCGTCTCGTATAACGGCATTTCCGACACAGCACTTAATTTTCCCGGAGTAATAACTGTATGTAACAAGTAAGTAGTAGTCATATTGGCGGATCGATTGCCGACGTCGCTTGGCAACGCCACTTGGACTCGAGCGAGCGTCGCAACGGCGTCCATGGCCTCGCACGATTCAGCTGAGACCATTACGAAGATTCTTTGGAATCTTGTCAAGGCATCAGCGTCATTCCATGAACAACTGTCCGTATCAGTTTTGCTGTTAGGTCGATATTAAGCGGATGCTTCTGGGAATATTTGTATTGCTAATATATTCGGAACTTTCAGGGCCGCCAGAATATTCCCTTTTTTTATTCAGCAGGTATTAGAGTTCTCGAAACAAAACCGACAAGAGTGAAAAGACTCGCATCGCATTTTTCAATCTATGTGATGAAGCTGCATAACATCTGTGGAGAGTACAATTGGTAAATCAGGGTTGAAATATATGAGAATGTCATCAGAACCAACTATTTCTTTGATTTTTCCAACTTCTACAATAGAATCACTATTCCAAGAATTATCATTGTCAACTTTTTTTATAAACAAATCATATTTATAGATTTCATTTTTATAGTCAAAATATGCTCTCTTTGTCTGTCTTCGCATATTTTGCCTACATGTTCTTTCAAAATCCAGAAGCCACCTCTGTTCCTCTAGCATTATTTCAACATTATTTTCCTTTTCTTGGAAGACTTCCTGCAACCTGTCCTGTTTTGATTTTTCACAAGCCCGCCTTGTACCTCTCAATTTTCTTCTTCCCATTCTTTTGAAACACATTCCATAGCAGGTCTCCATAAAATTGTTTATCTTCTTCCAGTTGCTTCTCCGCCCTTGTTTCTCTCTGCGCCTTCGTTCTTCATCTTCTGATTTCTGTTTGTGTCTTCGTTCTTAGTATTCTTGTATCCATCTGGCTTCAGACTTTTTCAAAAAGTCAGCACTGCAATTGGTATTACTTTCCCTCTTGGGTTCTTCGAAAACCTCCTTGGTACTGCCTGTGTCCTCCGACTTCTACTTCCAAGACCAATTGTCACAAATCCCTTGGTGGGTCCAAACTTTCTCTTTCCATTTATGAATACCTCCGACACCATTCGTCACAAATCTTCTTGGGTCTACCCAAAAATTATCCGGAAACAGCCTCTAGTCAATGACCTCTGATGACATTTCATTCATTAAACCCAGATTTTTCATAGCATAATTTCCAATATCTACTTGACCAATACCATCTATGGCCTCGCACGATTCAGCTGACACCATTATGAAGATTCTTTGGAATCTTGTCAAGGCATTCCATACATTATCCGTATCAGTTTTGCTGTTAGGTCGATATTAAGCGGATGCTCCTGGGAATATCTGTATTGCTAATATATTCGGAACTTTTAGGGTCGCCTGAATATTTCGTCTTATCGGCAACCATCGCCCAATTTCCAATTTCGTTTGATTGATCGGTTTGAGAATTGATAACTGCGTTTTTATTTATGATCAATACGATAAGATGAACGACGATATTAAAATTTTTCGCAAATATCGCTTCACAAGAATCGGTGGCTATCAGCTAGGTTGTAACAATTGAAAACGTTTAGGCGATTTCCAATAATGTATTGGTTGTTGATTTGGGTTCTCAAATAAGTCATACGCTTGTTCTCAGATAACTGCCTTCATAAGCTCTGTTTATGCCTCGTTCATTTACTGCAAAAAAGACAATAAATTCAAATAAACTAATAATTGATGGAGACCTAAGCAAAAAACCGCAGTTGAGCTAGTGAAGGTTTGTATAGCCGCCACCTATACCATAGATGGCTCCCTGCTTCCTACTCTGTTTCTTTTCATCTTATCATTTTTCTGATGGACTCTGGGTGATGTTTAACCAAATTTTGATGTCAGTCCACACAGAGTAACTATTATCCAGGTTGCATCTGTTCTAGCATTCCAATCATGTACAGCGATTGCAGTGGCTTTGAAATTGAAGGAATATGTAGGATATCTGACATCTGAAATGAGCTGAAAATCTACAAGCGGGTCAGATAGATTTCATCGACATTCACATTCGGGTCTATTATTTTCGATGCTCTTACCGTACTTGCTCCATCTTTCTCCATTTCCCAGCGTTGCGGGTCTCTTGCGAATCATCCTCCTGAAGCCTTTTTTTTTTAGGAGGAACCTATGAAACCGGTCTTCTCTAATAGCTCTCTGTCCCTCTTGAAATGCCTGCAGCCGAACCTGCTCTCTTTGTCTATCTTCGCATATTTTGTCTGCATGTTCTTTCGAATTTTCCAGAAGCCAGCTGTGGTTCTCTAGCATACTTCCAGGTATATTTGGTTTCATTTTCTTGCAAGATAACCTGCAACCTAACCTGATTTTCTGGTTATTCTTTCTGATATTCCGGAGTTTCCACAAGCCGGCCCTACACTTCATGATTCTCTCCAACCCATTCGTTTTCCTATTGCTGTGAAATTTGCTAGAACTGGTGCTGCTTTTCTTGGATTTTCCGACATCTTATGTCCTTCTTCTTCTGAAACGTATTCATAAAATTGTTTATCTTCTTCCAGTTGTTCCTTCCACTCTTGTATGTCACTGCGCTTTCGTTCTTCAAATTCTTATTTCTCTTTGCGCCTTCGTTCTTCATAATTTGGTTTCATTTGCGTTTTCGTTTTTTGTATTTTCATATCCATCTGGCTTCAAGCTTTTTAGAAAAAAAGTCAGCTATCCTACTGCGACTGGCACTACTTTCAATCCGCTGTAGTCATGTATCCACCTAAACTGTACTTGACTAACAGGCAACAACTGTTCTGAATCTTCTTAGGTTTTCCTGAAACCTCCTTGGTACTGCCTGTGTCCACCGACTGCTACAAGACCAATTGTCACAAATCCCTTTATTGGCGCATTGGCGCATCCAGGAGGGGGCTTTAGGGCTGCAGCCCCCCTCAAGCCACCAAATGACTATTAAAATGATGGCGTAGAATACGGAAAAAATATTGAAAAAATTCTAGAATCTTCAGAAGTATGTTTCGTTGGCGATTTTATGTGCTAGGATGCCGGATCGTAGTGCACCTTTTACATTTTTCGCATTTTGCGACCATAACGAGACACATTCGTTAAATACATAGGTATCGAGAAAGAACGCTGAGAAAATTTTCTACAAAAGGATGTTATTGTTTGCTGGCCTTACAGTTTGCTTGTAGGTGGTTTTGTGTGCTAGGATGCCGGATTCGTGCGATTATCTTTGTTTTATGGTACACCGTGTATCCGAACATATTCAAATCATACATTTTCGGAATCAGCATAAAATTTTGAGTATATCGGTGGAAATTTCGAGTGAATCTGATGATTTTAGATTTTTGTCCATTTTTAAGGTATAACCCTTTGATGTTTTTTCTGCTGAAAATTCATTTTGTGCCGGTCGACTCGGAAATCACCGCATATACTAATTTTGGCATGCTGAATCGATTGGTGTTCGCAGAATTGCTCTATCTCGACTCGGACGTCGGTTGAAAATGTTATCTAGAGGTTGCAGGTGCCGTTTTCCCGCCAAAATTTTTTCTAATTTTTTTCTATAATATATTCGTTAAAATCAATCTTTTTTCTATACTCTGACCAAATTTGGAATCGATTGCTACTGAAACATAGATTTGGTGGGCGTTTTTACGAACGTGTGCACTTTGAGTTGGACCGATTTTTAAATATATCATTTTTTATTCTTTGAATACTGTGTCATGTTGAGTTTATGGTGTAGAATACGGGAAAAATATTTAAAAAATTCTAGAACTCTCGGAAGTATTTTTTTGGCGGTTTTATGTGCTAGGATAGGATCCTAGCGCACCTTTTACATTTTTCGCATTTTGCGATCATAACGAGACACATTTGTTGAATACATATGCACATAGAAGAAAAGCTAAGAAAATTTCCTACAAGAAGATGCTATGGTTTGCTGGCCTAACAGTTTGCTAGTATAGGTGTCTCTGGTGACTGACCCCTTGGGTAACATAATATCAAAAAAGCTGCAGCAATTGCTCTAATACAACCCAAATATTACAATTCTCTACTACTCTCGAGTTTCGTCTGTCTTAATCGTCGCAGGACACCCTGTATATTTTATCCTTCCAAACTGGACCTCCTATCAACCTCCTTTCATTGGGCAAACTAAATCCCCTCAATTTATCGTTTTCCGACAAATCAGAACTTCTACAAGAATAAACTCCATTACTTTAATGAAAACGAGTTCTACATGAAACGTTTGCAACGTTCATCCATGATTAAATATCAATTTGTAGGAATGATTAAAATTTCCGAAGCTATTTGTGACTGTAAATCCTAGTTATTCGAAATGCATTGCAATCAATCGATGGATGATTTAAACGGACCTTCGACCATTTGGCAGACAAAGAGCCGCTCTAAAAAATGTGAGGGAACAGATTTTCATTGCTACATTTCAAAACTATTTGATACAGAAGCTACCACCACCTTTTATTTTCGATTCCCCATCGTTTCTGTACTTTTTTGAAAAATACACCAATATATTGTAAAAAAAAACGTTATCATGTATATCGATGTGTATATTTGTGTTTCGCCGACTATCCTGTATTAATGTTATTGTCTCATTTTACAGCGAAGTTGCTAGGAGCAGCTGCTACATTCAAATTATAAAAAAGTACCAAAAAAAAAATATCGAAACTCATAAACCCTCGATAATTTTCCTAGAAAGCTCTCGCTGTGTCAAACCGCTAACATAATGCGTTATGATTTATATCGCATCCAACATGCTTCTTATGGCTCTCCAGTCTAGCCCATCAAGCCAAAAGACAATTTTGGGATCGACAACTACATAAGATTATGGTCCAGCATCGTATATCTTAATCTGGTGAAGGTTTTCCAGACATCGTCATAGGACAGTTTATCTTGAGATGGGTACATGTTTCTCTTACCCTTCTTCATCTGCAACAAACCCCAAACTTCTGGGTTCTGTACTGTTCCATAGTTTCTGGAGTTGACCAAACTCCTTCGAGAAGATCTTCTGCCACACAGTGAACTAGCCCACACTCAGCAGGTGCCTTGAAAAGGTCTCGTGACTCCTGGGTTACCCCAAGTTAAACTTTCTCTCCGTTGGAGTGCAAGGACATGAACTTCTGGAACAGCATCTCATTTTCCGATGGTCTAGTGGTGTGAACTTGTTCGTGACGTCACACCGTCAATTTTTGTTGGTGTAAGTCAATCTTTAGATGCAAATTGAATGCAAACAAATCGACTTCAACCAATAGCTTCTACGCTTTGTTGACATCCAGACCGACTACACCAACAAATTTGACGGCGTGACGTCACACTAATAATTAACCACCCTAGGTTTTTCTCGGGGTAGTTTATCGATTCGGTAGATGATGTGATTCATACTCTTTACGATATTGTACCTTCCCACGAGTTACGCAACTTTAGTCCTAGTCCACGGCGACGTTTTGGGTTGTATAGTCAAACCAGGTCAACGGTCTGAAATCCTCCAGCACCCTTGATGTCATAGGTCTCCTTCATATGGTCGCTATCACTCTGGATGTTCAAAGGGACCAGTTCATGATAGTCCTCCATTCTCTGACGAAACTCGCTGACATAGTCCTCATTATTATACTAGCATTGGTTTGGATGGTTGATTCGTGTACTGCTGAACGATAAAACATCCGGAAAAGATCCCAGTACTAATCCCAGTCCCTTTAATGGTCAGAGACTACCTTTGACAAGTGACGGGTAATCGCTCTATTAATCTGCTCCACCATCTCATCGGACTGAACGCAGAGCTGTGGTTCTTATTTTTAGGATGTTCAGCAATCGACACATTTCCTGGAAGAGGTTGGACTCGAAATTTCTGCCTGGGTTCAAATTCTGCTCCAATGGAACGCCAAATCGACATATTCAGTCATTTACCAAAACGTCGAAGACGGTGATGACTTCCTGGATATGCAAGGCATAGGCTTCTGTCCTTTTGCTGACGTAGTCCATTGCGACCATGATGTATTTGTTTCTATGGTCAGATTCAGGAAAAGGGCGAGCGATGTCAATGGTCAATGGTCGTGTTCAAGGCCATTGCTAGCAGCGCATACGGCACACTTTCTGCCTAGTAGAACCACTGCAGAGTGTTCGTTACTTCCGGGTGTCCTCTAGCCACTCCATGGATTTCTCGAAGCACTTCCTCTCTTCTGTTCCTGGGTAAACTGTCTGACATTTTTTTTTCTAACATCTTCGGACCCCAACACACGTTTTAGGTCCCCGTTATCCAGGCTGAGGGAATTCCATTGGGTCCGGTAGGATTCAACAGCTGGCGAATAGTTCGTGATATCCTGTCACGAAGTGATCTAATTACTCTTCTTCCATCTGATAACCAAACCAAGATCTACAGCAGCAATCTTCTGGGCCTCCTCGGCAGGGTATCTATGGTCTCATGACTACTTCCCGCTTGATGTTCGATCTCGAAGTCGAATTCTTGGAGTCAATCCAGCTTCCGGCTGATAACGCAGTAATTGTGCTCCGGTTTACTGAGAGTCATATTTCAGAACGATCGAAAGAACTCCGTCAGATCTACTAGCTTTGTTGTTAAAATGCGTCTGATGATTTGTTGGCGGAAGATAATGAAGCGAAGAATTTGTAATAAACATGTGGGAAAAGTATTGGCTTTTTCCTGAGTTTTAGTTGCTTGTGTCCTATCTTCCTTTGTTATGGGAGGAAAGCGGGAGCCGTTAGGACACTCAACGAGCTTTGGGTGTATCTTGGCGTTGTAAGCTTCTTTCGAAGATTTGATTATCTCCTTGCCGATGTTTCTTGTTTCAATATATTCCGATCTGGTATCAGGGCCATGCGAAGACCATCCCAATCGCCTGAACTATAGTGCCATATAATCGTCTATACTGTATGTATCAGGATTAGTGGTGGAAAATAGATACCTGTTGGCATCAGGAATGCGTTTGGGTAACTCGACCAGGTGCTCTTCTAGACCATACGTGATAGCGAATGCCTAAGGAAGAATTTGAGCCAGGTAAAGTTGTAAGAGTTGTGTACATTGGCATCTCCCATTATAATGACTTCAGCTGTCATATGGTTTTGCTGGAAAAAGTCTAATTTGACTGATAAAAACTCAGAGGTCGCTATAGGATGATTCGTTAGGAGATAAGTGAAGGCAGCAGAGGAATTTGGTCTATTTGGTATTAGATTGAGCCAAAACACGTCATACTCTTTCAGCTCCATTTAAAAGAATACATCAACACCAACCTTTATAGATGAAAAATTTGTTATTCCTTCAGAACAATATTGAACACAGTTTGAAAATAATCCAAGTAAAACTGTTTCATACTTCTGACATGTCACCGTTTTTCGGCAAAGCATAATATCCGAAAGCGCATGGTTGTCGGCTTTTTGATGCCCTGTATGGTGACCACGTGCCAATTTCCTTCTCACATTGGAGAACAAACAGTCCATTAAAGTTAAATGGAAAAGGAAAAAGTATTGGAATTGTATAAGCATCAAAGAGCAAGTATAACTTCATTAATTCCTGGAATACCTGTGCGAAGCAGAATTGAATAACGTTTTCCGACATCATACAACACCAATTTTCAATTTATTTCAATCAAACATCCACGTGCCTCGTTTCCCTGTTAAGCAATCAATTATAGGTAGGAATATAACAATCGAAATGGAACAAGTTAGTGCTATTTCAATGAACCCGAGCTTTGCATCGGCTATGAACGTTTTTTATTTTATTATTATTAACTACTATTGGATATCGACAAAAGGGGCGACGGCCTGTCCGAAGGCAATGCCCGCAATAATCTGCACACTCTGGGCTGTCACTCAATGTCCAGGCAATTTCCAATATAACGTGATGCCATTCAGAATAAAATACTGCCAGAGAAAAATTCGTGATGAGAGAAAGATAACACCCAGTCAACACAGAATGGTCTCAGAGATGGTAGTGGGATTCACATTCATGTTTCAGATCGCACCAATGAATCGCAAAGTGACTTCCATTATCATCGCATAAACGTCCATTCGGGACATCAAAATGTGATGCACATTGTGACCCTTTCGATGTAACAATGTAAAATTGAATGGACTGGTACTTATTTAAAAATAAGCAAATACGCTTCACTTAATGATTCTCCTGAATGTCTCGAACACTTCAAAGTCGATGATGCTTGATGATGTATGAATGATCTTGCAGGTTATAATTTAACTTGCATGTAGTCACTATAGACTTACTGAGGGTATATTGCAGGTTTCTCAAATTCTCCTCGAAGCGAAAATTCACTACTACAACAATCAATTGACAACTTGAATGAATATGACATATAAAATATTCAAGATTAAAAAAAGCCCACCATGTTTTAACATGGGCTATGTGATTTGATCCGATTATACAGTGAGGACCAAAAGTCCGTCGCCCCTCCCGTGACTTCTTTATCTCACATATTACAAAAAAATGTTGAATACATAAGTTGTAGGGTTTTTATTCGATCTCTTCAGTGGTTTAAGTTTCATTTATACGGAAAGTCTCAAAAAAGCGCAGCGACTTAGAAGTTTCTCCACAAAATTAAACTTTCAATCCAGATAACTTTGAAAAAAATAGGACTTTTTTTAAACTTTAGTCCATTCTGGAAATTTGGAATTTTTTTTTTATTTTTGGAAATTCCTTGACGGCATTTTGCAATGCATGAAATGGCGCAACTTTACCATTCAACCGACTCTGCATATCTTCACGCTTCCTGGATCTCAATAATAATAATAATGATAATAATACTCCCTCATAAACACTTGTAGAGAGTACCCAAAGGCATAATCTGTGCGGGGCGAGAATGTCTATTATTATTATTTTCCGTGGCGCTTCGGGCGACTTAAGGATTTTTGGTGGCGTATTCACTTTACAGATGAAGGAAAACTCGAAAAGCCTACAGTACCACCACCACCCCATGATAGACAAGCCCCTAATTGCTGGTTCGAAATCCAACGTTGCCAGATCTGCTACGCGCTACACGCACTGTATTGGCGGGAAGTTTAAATGACAAATCATTAGCCAAACCTTAGTTGAGAAACAGCACACCCATATTAATTGGCAACGTTGGATTTCGAACCTGCAATTAGACGCTTATCATGATGGTGGTATAATTCATTGGCGCAGCCAGGGGGGGTTGGGGCTGCAGCCCCCCCCCACGCCACCAAATGACTATTAAAATGATCGCGTAGAATACGGAAAAAAAATTATTTTTATGTGCTAAGATAGGATCCTAGCGCACCTTTTACATTTTTCGCATTTTGCGACCATAAAGAGACACATTCGTTAAATACATAGGTAAGTATATAGAAAGAAAGCTAAGAAAATTTCCTACAGGAGCATATTATTGTTTGCTGGCCTGACAGTTCGCTTGTAGGTCTTGAAGGTGGTTTTGTGTGCTAGGATGTTGGATTCGTGCGATACATTTTTTGTTTCAGATTTATCTTTGTTTTATGGTACACCGTGCACCCGAACATATTCAAATCATACATTTTCGGAATCAGTATAAAATTTTGAGTATATCGGTGGTAAGTTCGAGTAAATCTGATGACTTTGGATTTTTGCCCATTTTTGAGGTATAACCCTTTGATGTTTTTTCGGCTGAAAATTCATTTTGAGCCGATCGACTAGAAAATCACAGAATATACTAATTTCGGCATGCGGAATCGATTGGCATTCGCAGAATTGCTCTATCTCGATTCGGTCGTCGGATGAAAATGTTATCTAGAGGTTGCAGGTGCCATTTTCTCGCCAAAAATTTTTCTCATTTTTTTCTATGTTATATTCGTTAAATTCAATCTTTTTTCCATACGCTGACCGAATTTGAAATCGATTGCTAGTCAAACATAGATTTGGTGGGCGTTTTTACGAACGTGTGCACTTTGACTTGGACCGATTTTTAAATTTATCATTTTTCATTTTTTGAATATTGTGTCATGTTGAATTGATGGCGTAGAATACGGGAAAAATATTGAAAAAATTCTAGAACTTTTGGAAGTATTTTTTTTGCGGTTTAATGTGCTTGGATAGGATCCCAGCGCACCTTTTACATTTATTGCATTTTGTGACCATAACGAGACACATTAGTTAAATACATAGGTAGGTATATAGAAAGAAAACTAAGAAAATTTCCTACAAGATGATGGTATCGTTCGCGTGCCTAACAGTTCGCTTGTAGGCGTTATTCATAACATCTGGCTGACGAAAAAAAAAGCTCTGGTAACTGATAAATTGTTTGTTCAGTCCCCCACCTAAACTGAAATCCACTGCTCTTATCTGAATAACGAAAAATTACATTTGATAATTTTTTTCGTTTGCAAGTTAGGAATTCTCGATTTGAGATCGTCCGGGTCTGCACTATTTGCCATACATTTCTTTTATCACCCGGTATATTAGGTCATACCTATTTAACGATGACTGAGAAGTAACTGACCCATCCCACTCCATTTCAGAACATCGTACTATATTGGCTCATTACTAATTCAGGGCCACATGTTCCCATGTTCGTCACCATTCTTCTGTCCTTTGGACGCCCAAAAGCTATTAGCATTTCACAGGTATGTATCAACTGACGCATTTTGATTCGACTTTCTAGGGATGAAACGTAGAAATAAAACCACTTCGCACTTGTTCACTTATCTAGCGCCTGCGACGAAAACGAAAAACGAGCGTCCTTCTGTCGGTATCGAGATTTTTAAAGAGGAAAGAGTCTAGACGTTTATAGTCCGGGTGTTAGGAGCTGACAAAGGGGTATACGTAAAAAAAAATTTGAAACTTGGATAAGCATATTTCTCGTATCTCTGTGGCCACCATTTCAAAATAATCTTATAAAATATGTGCCGCACAGTACCGAATTCACATGAAAGTTATACAGAAGGAATTGTACAAAATATTGAAAAGTAATTTTTCCATTTTTCAACATGAAATATAAAACATTTTATTTAAAAAAAATATATATATATAGGGGAAAGGGATAACGGGGATTTTCAGTCAATTACGAACGGCAAAATCTTTTCATTACAAAATCATCAAATATATATAAACACATCTTGACAATTTTTGGGGCAGCAGCATATATATTGGTTATAACAACATTGTCTCTAACAATTCCACTATAAGTTATAATTGTACTCGTCGAAGGAGCCGGTTCCGGTTTGAATTTTTTAAAATAATTGTCAATTGTAGTATTCACAGCTGATTTTTTTCTTTTTTTTTGCCATTGTATGGAAGCACAGCACTGACCCTTAAAAAACTTTCTACGTTCACAAGGTAAAAGGTACGTTTCGCACTAATGGAGTAATATATCAATATCAGATCATAAACACAGTCAACACACCAAACCTCAGAATGCGAAATAATTATTTTCAGATTCCCAGTGAACCAGAATCGATCGCATAGAAGTTGCAAGGAGTTACTGCGGGGAACTGCGACTTCGCAATGTGGATACAAAAAAGAGGCACCAGTAATTATTTGCGAGTGCTTAATGTCCGCAAACACGCACATCACTAGTAATTACCCAGAACGTTGCGAACGGTATATTTTAAAAGTTTTATAGACAGTCACAATGCGATTTCGCAAAGCATCAGTTTTTTGAAAGATTATTAATATGCAAATAGAATTAAATTCACCTCCCATGGAGATGAAATTGATGTACACATTTGTAATTACTGCAGTAGCCTTTTAAAAGCATTCCTTTAATATTTGTCAATTTGATCAAATAAATGTAGGTTTTGGAATTCCTATGGAATGAATAAATGGAAAGTAATTTGAATTTGTACCAAACGCTGCTTTCCGAAATCACAGGGTTAACATTTTGGGCATATTATCGTCCCCAAACCGAAGTCGCAGGAACTTCTATGTAACATCGAAATGATGATGTATAATGAGATATTATATTGAATTTCCTGCGACTTACTGCGACTTCGCTGGTTGACTGGGTTACGCTGTGTGGTCGTCGGACTGCAACTGAATTGAGTATTATTAGTAGCACAGAAAACTCATCGCGGGAGCTCGGGTATTCACATACCGCTGGCGGGGATTCACACACCGTAGCGGATTTGGGTATATGTCGGATTGCGTCGCACGAAGACCTGTCACCCTGTCGTCCCTTGTGGTTCTTTGCTTTCTTTTCGTGATGTCGAGTCCTCAACATTGTGAAACTCGCAAATTATTATGTATCCAGATCAAAATGTAAATCGCTCAGGGGGAGGGGCACCCCCTGCGCCCCCCCCCCCCCTCCTGGATCCGCCACTGGTTCCCCTGGACATTCTGAAACTGTGTTCAGATGACATCCCAAGAATATCCTCAATTCATCGAGGTCGATTATGGTGGGACGTCCTCAGGATCATAAACTTCCTTAGGACGTATCGATTAGTACCCATCAATGTTCGTGGGACAACATGTGTCGTTTCTAGTTGGCACCACTGCACGAAATGTCGTCACTCGTAATGAACACGAAACAAAACGAAATATTCCGATGTAGGAACTACGCCGAACGCCATTTTGGTAGGCAGTTGAGTTTGTGTCAAGTGTTTATTCGTTAAGGACTGATTTTTGACGTGAATTGAATTTATTCATTGGTATCTCGTATCAGGATTGACTAACGAATGATGTACCTATGCCTGAGAAAAGTGGATGAAGCATTATTAATGAGAGTTGAGAAACAAAAGCGGAACAGACATAATGGTTAGCATGAGGTCGATGGGCAAATACAAACATCCACATACAGACCCATACCTACACACATATACATACATGTGTAAAAGTGAATTGAAGTAATTTTTTTCTTTCAGACGAATGGTTAACTAAAGAATAAAAGCGAGGAAAACTTCCATTACCGTGGCTGCCTTTCTAAAAAAAGAAAATGATCGTGCACATTCTTATTCTATTTGTTTCAGGAAAAAAATTTGAGCAAATATATACAGGATCACCCAGGGTTAAACCGCCAAACACTCAGTATCGGAAAATATGATATTTTTTTCTTACAAGCGTGTCCCAAATTGCTTCGTTTTCGAGAGACGGTGTCAAAGTTTAAAAAAAAGTTTTTTTATTCATAACTCAAAAATCTTTCGGCTGATTTTGATCAAACTTGGCATGCTTATTTGCGGTGATAAAAGGCTTATTTTAATGTACTTAGAATTAAAAAAAAAATGTTTTCTTCTACATCCTATATATTGTTACAGACCTGAAATTTGATAAAGACTTCTCGAATTGTTCGAGATCGTTCGATGAATTAGATGGAAAAATCTAGAAGCACTAACTTTTGTTCTGGATCAATCGTCGAACATTCTTATTGTGTTCTATTGATTTCTTAAGTTTTCTAAAACTTTATTTTTATATATAAGCAATGCATTTGTGAGTTAGTGAGGAAGTTACCTTGAGTTAGCTTGGATACAAGTATTTTGGTATCAGAATTTCAGTTTTGACAATGACTTGTATTACAGTGTTGTCAAGTGAAGTTTGAATAGTAAAGGCAAGTCCACACCAGTGTACACTTATTTTTGAACCCGAAGACGCAACAATATTGAAAACTAAGAAAATTGGGACACATGCTTATATGAAGAAAACATCTTATTTTCACTCAAAAACCTATATTGAACGTTTGGCGGTTTAACCCTGGGTCACCCTGTATATTTTTACAAATATTTTCAATCTTTCAGTCCTCATTCATTCTCACTGACCGTTTTCTATGATCAAATGCCATATTGTAGTTTAGGGAGAATTCGCGAATCTCATTTTTGTTTTATTGCATGTGGTAGTTTAAAAATAAATACAAAATTTGGCGATGTCAAATATTTCAGAAGATATGGCCCATATTGAAGTTCACTTTTCTACTTCGGGGAAATTCAGTCTAGAATGTCATATGAAATCACCATCTGGGGAAACTCACCTGGGGTTCATAATGTTTTTATGGTGCAGAAAAGGATTGTACGATGTTTAGCTAATGCTCCAAATGGTACCTCATGCCGCGAATTATTCAAACACTATGGGATTCTTTCTCTATGTGGACTATATATACTGGAACTTTTATCATATATACATAATCGTCGCGAAATGTTCGTTAAGAATAATTCAATTCATGATCACCATACAAGATTAAAAAACAGTTTTCACGTACCTAACGTTCGCCTAACAATGTCCCAAAAATCATCCGACATATTGGGACTCAAATTATACAATGCCCTTCCCCATGACTTAAAATTATTGGATAGCCTACATAAATCCAAGAAGAGAACAAAATTACTTCTCCTTCACCTCTGTCCCTATAATATAAATGAGTTTTATGACAATTTTCGATAAACTCGAACTTGTTTTGTAAATCTTTTATGTTGTACGTGTATTGTACATATTTGTTATACCTGACTTGTCTGATAGCTTCACAGCTCAATGGATGAAATAAAATTGAATTGAATTGAATTGACAAAATTGTTATTTTCAGGAATCCATTCCGGATATTGAAAAAATGTAAAATTCATTCTTGTTTGAACTATATTACAACACACATATTCCCTTTCACATGATTTCAGCATTTTTTTACAATGAAAAAGTATTTTTTTCCGAAATTTCAGGATTCTTTAGAATGTAAACAAAATGAAAAAGAAATAAATGGCTGAAACCAAGTGATAAAGAATGTACGAAAGCGCAGGAGGGACACAAGAGGTTTTTTTTTCATCAGTTCGACTTTTTCTCGAAATTTCGACGAGAAGAGTCGAAATTTCGAGAAAAAAAGTAGAAATTTCAACTTTAAAGTCGAAGTGATGAAAAAAAAATCTCTTGTGGCCCTCCTGGCATTTCGTAAGAATGTGGGCGTGGAAGATGATTTAAAAAAAAATATTTTGTCTTTCAACCATTTGGTTAAATCCGAAGGCTGAGTTCGAGACTACCAAGAGTTTTTCATTGTTATGCTTTCAAAGGATTAAACTTCTACATCCATATGGCCCTTCTACGCCTTCTTACATGTCCGTTCTACGCCTTTGTATGAAACCTATTACGACTAACAATACACATTCTGAAACCTCTCAGTCCCCGGACTATTACATAAACCAACACATGGCGTTTATGCTCCGTCTTGCTTCCTTTCCATGGGAAATAACCGATTTCTTGATGATCGACGGTGCGCGTGCGCTGCTACTTCCTGGTAGGTGGAGCTGGTGTCAGTCTTGAATTGTGAATCCACCCAAGAAGGACCAAATATCGGTGTCGGTCGTGCATGATTCTGGTGAATTTATCCGAAAATGGTGCTATCGCCGACGTTACTCTGTGCCATCGCCTTACTCAGTGGGATTTTGAACGACGCCACGGTGAGTACCACGAAATACACCTTTCAGACGAAAATAATTCCGCAGAAGTGGATTCAATGGGACGTAACATTGATTTTTCTCCCCTAGTTTGTATACAGTCGCGTTTTGCGTTGTGTGGGAGCCGAATATGAATCATGCTTTATTACAAAAGTCATTACCCCTGAATAGCGTATGTTTGGCCTGAAAGACACCTTAAGGTGGACCAAGAAATTGCGATACTTAGGTATGTAGGCGTTGCTGCATTTTCTGCAGTTGCCTCATTCAAAACCAGTTTTGAGGAATAAAAATTATTGTTCTGAAGTAGGTGTTAGGCTGACGAAACGCCGGTTTTTCAAGTTTTAGGATATTGTCATTTCTGTAGGATGACAAATCAGAGAGAATCACTTCTCCTGAAACTCCAGATATTAAAATATATGAGGTAACTTAATTAATACCAATTTTAATACGCATAGTTCATGATTTGGGTATTTTATCAGATTTTGCAACCCCTTATATTCTTCCTAGATGGAAATGATTTCTACCTCGTAGCAATTCGATATTTTAAATTTGAAGACCAGCAAATTGAGTAGTTAGTTGTTATTGCTTCAAAACACAGTCATTTTTAAGGAATATCATGGAATTTAAACCTTGAAAATGTTTAATTGTAAAAAAAATATAATTTACTCTGCCATCCTGAAAATAACTTATAACTTATAACTTATATTTACTAATGAACAACAATTAATAAATTCATTTTCCCATAGATTCCCATAGATTCTTAGGAAGATAACGTACACTTGCGTACCAAAACGCCTGTTATAAATAACATTCATTCCGAACGATCCTCCAAATAGAATTGGGGTCCCCCAAGGATCTGTGCTAGAACCTATTATGTTCACTATTGATGGGAATGAGTTCCCTTCCGAATGAGTTTCCTTCAGTTCTCCCTAATGTATTCACTTCTCACCACTAGCCAAAACAGAAATATTTACGTGGTTAATGTGGTTACAGGTGATACAGATGTGAATAATGAAAAATGTCTCATTTTCAGCTGTTGAACTTGAAGAAAATGTATCATTTCATAGTCATTGCAGAAACCTTGGCAGTGAACTGAGCAGTTGTATATGTCAATTAATTTGTTCAAAATCAATCCTAAATAGTGATACTTTGGAGAAATTCAAAGTAGAATTGTATACGTAAAACAAATTTAGAGTAACTCTTCTGTCGCTCATGAAGACTTTGTTGCGAAGAAATGAATCGTGCCATACTTGACAAATATTTCATATAACAATCATGTCGGGAATTATTCAAACACTTCAAAAGACTGTCACCTATTTGATTACATAATCTTCTTTAATATACAGGGTGTTATTTAAGTACGTTGACAAACTTCAGGAGGTGGTTCTTTAAGGATGAAAAGTTCATATGAACATATGTCTCGCATATGTCCCATGTTTCATTTAACATCTTTTGTCTCCTCTACTTTTTCATACACTTGTATGATTCAAGAGCTACAATGAAAATATTAAAGCGAACATTTTCCAGTATTGCACAACGTGTAGAAATTTTCACGAGCCCGGTATACACATCCTGCTTCCTCCGTCTCCCGCTTTTTTTTCATTGGAAAAAATCTTGTTTTTTTCTAACCATGTCAGAGTCAATAAGCTAACGAATATGGTAGATTACTATTAGTGAATTGTATATTGTATGTATGGTTGGTAACACTGAAATCAATTATTGCCAACTTTTCTGATTTAAATGTGAGCTAATAATAACGATAGTAACAGAACTACATGTGACAGCTCTACATCCAATCACTTTAATCAGTTAGGTCAGGACGGAAGGCCGGATTTTCATGCATACGATATTCGACAATCCGATGGTAATGATCTTATTAACCAAAAAGAACATTTTTGTACCATCGGATCGTCGGATATCGGATATCATATGCATGAAAATCCGGCCTAATAAGAGCGAGCCTAAAAACATCGAGCGCAGCGAGCACCTATTTTTATTTACGTTTTAGGTTAGGTTGGTTTAAGAAGTTGGGTTAGGTAGGGTAGGTTAGGTGGGTGGGTTAGATGTTTTCCCTTCGTTTGCCTTAAAAGTTTGGATCTGTGTGCAGTTAGGTCGAGACGTAATAGGGGCTAGCGACGCGAGCCTAACGACGGTGGGCGCAACGAGCGCCTTCTTTTATTTACGTTTCAGGTTAGGTTAGACAGGTTAGTCTCGCTTCGCTCGCTCGCTCGCTAGCCCTTGCCCGTACCGACCTAACTGAACACAGATCCTATCTTTTAAGGCAAAAGAAAGGAAAATAACCCAACTAAGCCACCTATCCTACCCTACTTAACATACTCTACCTAATCTACCTAACCTAAAACATAAATTAAGATAGGTGCTCGCTGCGCTCTTCGTCGTTAGGCTCGCTTCGCTCGCCTTTATTACGTCCCGATATAACTGCACACAGATCCAATCTTTCCTGGTTAAATCGATTGGATCTGGAACTGTCACATATCATCACAAAAAAACGCAGCTATTAATAATTCTGAAAAGTTGGCAATCATTGATTTCAGTGTTACCAACTATACATACAATTCCAATTCACTAATACCTATTGTCTCTGACATGATTAGAAAAAAAACACGATTTAAAAAAAAGTACCAATGAAAAAAAAAGCGTGGGACGGAGGAAGCAGGATGTGTATATCGGGCTGGTGAAAAGAAGAAGACTTATTGAGTGTTTTTTTCGCGGTAGAAACGTCTCTAGAAAATGCCAGTCAAAATCAGAAAATTGGCCATATCTCCGAAATTATTTGAGACCGCCGAAAATTGCATTTGGATTTCTTGTTCAGGAGACCAAAATACGTAAGTACCAAAAAAAAATTGTTTGATAGCTCGTGGCGCCCGATAAACGGAATTTCACCTCTAGCCAATTACCGACTACAAAATGCTATGTTATTTCGAGAAACAGAGCGGAAGAAAATATACTTAGCTTAGCAGCCAACTAGTTTTTGCAGATTTTTGTTGATTCTCCATATAAATGTATCTGGTGTGGGCAAAGTGGTGAGAAATGATATTTCTCACAGTATGAGCGAAACATGGTTTTGAAAGTGAGTAAGCTATGAGAAATACGTTACTTTTCATAGTAGTTGTAGAAAAAACCATCGTTCCAATAATAAATGAAACCTTTCTCTTACGAACACAGACGATATTCCTCCACAGAACGTCTGACATGATTACAATGTCCAAGGGTGAAATGAACTGTAATTAAATAGAAGCACATGACGCAACCCTGAAGGCTCTCAGGAGCACGCGTTAATTTCCATTCTGGAGAACGTAAAACAAATTCCTCCCCAGAGGTCCGGAGGACTTCTTCCAACGAGAGCAGCGTGAAGGGACTCCGGGACTACAATCCCCCGGAGTACTTCGGGGATACACCAAGAGCGAATTGTAATTCCCTTGTTCTTGCAATAAAATCATTACAACTCTTAATACTTCGATAACTGGAAAAAGGAGATGGTGCAATTACGGGTTGTCTTTGATTATTTGCATTCAGAGCGAATTGCTGGAATAGAAATGGTGAATTGAGGCTTGGTATTAGTTAGAAGAATTCTGGCAGTATAGGAAACATGGAGATATACGATGTAGTTAATCAAACGGCTGTTAATTGAGCATATACTGAAAATATTGAGATAACTAACCCTTATAAATGTTATCGTTGAACTCGTTTTATGACGAAGTCGCCAGGAGCAGCTGCTACATTCAACTTATAAATAAAAAATTAACTAAAAACCACTTTGTAGTGGACCGAATTGTGAATCTAAACCGAATCCACTTGAACACATACAAAAAATTGCATCGAAATCGGTCTAGCCGTTTAGGAGGAGTTCAATGACGTACACACGCAAGATTTTTATTTATAAAGATAAGAAATAAAGCGGACCCGGCAGACGTTGTCCTGACCTATTGTGACAAATACCTCAGAAAACAACTACTCTCCTGTCTAACATTGCACAAGTAGCTGTTAGATATAATTCAATACTCGTCGTGGTATTAGCCAGGGGATTAATTGTTTTCTGTCGGGTATTTGCCACAATGAGCCTACGTTGTAGGTATATGTATGAGTAAAAACGGTAAAATATTGGTCGCAACGATTATCCTCAAAGCTGTCTGTAGTGACCTATCATGAATGCAAAAACCTCGAAAATAGTCTACAGGTGGTCCCCTGTACGAATAAAAACAAAATTCTGCCATTTGGTTGGTTACAGGGAGCACCAAAGATAGTGTGAGCTTTGTGTTTAGATATTCAACTATATTTCGTCTCTCTGCCGAACTCTCGATCTACAAGGTATCTGGTTCCACGCTAATTAACAACTGCAATCTGTCATTTTTAGTTTATCACCGTGTTTATGGGACATTTATTTTGACGTATTTCTGTTAATCGATCGTTCAGAAGTCATTAAGAGCTTGGATCGAATGTGATTTGTGGTCAAAAGAACATTGTGTTCGCGAATATGGAAAGTTATTTGGACACCAATATTATCGACTTCATTTTCTTTTCATGTGATTTTGGGAGTCATAAAACTTCTTTTCGAATAACCAGCTTCAGTTTGATAACGGAATAGGAACACTGATTCTGCCTCTCCACGTGCATTCATCCAGGGGCGGCGCTTTTCTACTCGTTCAAAAAGTATTTTTGTCCAGATTTTACTTCTTAAGGTGCAGAGAGCACATGTATAATTTTTTGTAAGCGGTCATAGGTCATCCTGTATATTGCAAGCAGTGACTCCACTTGTTTATCCGTTTGAGTTGGAAACAATCTAAAGGATCTCTACAATATACATTGTGGCACTTATTTTATGAACTGGGTAAATATTTGCTTTCTCTTGTTGCCATATTTCAGATGTGTTGATCAGATATCTGCAGGATATGTTTGTAAATATCTTCAGCAAATACTGCAATATTATACTTATGTATGTATATATATATATATAATGAACGGTCAATATTTATTCACAAGATAGTGGGTGAGCACCGTTCTTATGATTTTTTATTTATTTTTTGATAGATGCTATTATAATGAAATTATAACATCGATTCGAATGAAGATAGGTGAATACTGTGAATAGCCTCTTGAATTATTATTTTCTTGTTGGGATACATAGAAATAGACACGTTTATGAATATGAAACACCATTGAATTAATTCAAAATGGAAAACTATACAAACTCCTTCAAACTACTTCAATTTCACTCGAACGTTTTACCAACAAACTGAACAACTAACAGCAGTTAGAAGCTTTTGTTTAGTTCTCATCAGAGGTTCTAAATATTCATATGTATGTGACCCTTGAATTACCATTACTACCCTGTTTTAAACAACTCGGCTCAATAAATCCTCAGTATGTAAATATTCACGAGTATAATAAACTTCCTGAGAATTAATATACCAATGCGGATATCCTGGAAGAACCTTCATTTCAAAGTATGTACCTAGTTGTCTATTGTTTTCACATTTATACTGGTTGTTTATATTTATTAGTTGTCTTTATAAGTGTTGAAAATTTTCTATGACATTATTCTTAAACGGAAAGATACCCATCAACGCGGAAATCGCTGTCTACACGGATGGCTCCAAAACCATTGAAGGTTCAGGAGCAGGCATATATGGAGCCAAGCCGAACATGAGAATCTCGCTAAGCTTAGGTAAACACACGACGATATTCCAGGCGGAAATCGTTGCATTACACCATTGCGCGCAAGAGTTAATAAGGCAGTTCTCAGAAAAAACCATTGTCATTTACTCGGATAGCCAAGCGGCGATAAAAGCAGTCAACTCTATGCAAATCACCTCAAAAAATTGTTTGGGACTGCATAGAAGCCCTAAAAGAAGTAGGCAGTCAGAGCAGACTGACACTAGCTTGGGTACCAGCACACACAGGTTACAGAGGCAATGAAGAGGCTGATTCACTAGCTCGAGAAGGAGCAAGTAAGACCCTGAATGGCCCAGAACCGTTTGCGGTATAGCGAAAGCTGTACTAAAAACCAACACCAAATCGTGGATCCAACAATCTCAAGAATGGTGGAACGATTTACCAGAAATGAGACAGACCAAATAGTTTATCAAAAAACCGTTGCCAACATTCACAGAATATCTACTAAACCAGAGAAGGAGCAATACTAGAGTAATAGTCCTCGCAGGGCATTGTAGGCTCAACAAACATATGAGTACTATTGGTCTGGCAGAAGAAATGCTATGCAAGTTCTGTCAGGAAGAAGAGGAAACATCAGCACACATACATACATGCCACTGCGAGGGCTTGTCAAGGCTAAGGTTTCTAACACTGGGAGAAGAAAAACCAAAAACTCCCGGATACATGGGAGTTCTGAAAACTGGCCTATCCAGTCTCGTGACCACAATAGATGAACACAATAGATCTGAAAAGGTCGCGGTTTTGATGCTTATGGCGCGGAAGCCCCAAACTAATCTAATCTAATCTAACTGAGAAACTAATTCGTTTCTACATCTCAAACAGATTTTAATGTGTTTTAATGAGTTGAACAATGTTAAATATGACTCGAAAAAAATTTAACATGAGGTACCACAGGGTTTAGTAATTGGACCATTTATATTCCTTGTTTACATCAATGACGTGTCAATATATGACACCTACAAAATGATTTTATTCGCTGACTTCACAATACTCGTATAAATCTTATACTACCTGAGAATCTAACTTCGGCAAAAAATTGATTTGCTGAAAATAAACTCACATTGAATGATATCAAGATTCAGAATGTAGTTTCTTCTGACCCAATGTACCAAGATGGGAAACGTTTCTTGATTGAAATGGCCCAATTACTTAGATCACGTGTGTAAAAAAATATGAAGACAGCATATATTCAGAATGAGCTACCAGAAACTCTCCATCAATGTTTATAGCTTTCCATGTAAATATTCAAAAAGAATGCTCCTTCTCTTCAAACCTAAGGAACATGTGATACGCTTTTACTCCCTGCCACTCGGAGAGAATTTAACGAGAAAAAAGTTGCCATAACGTTTCCGAATTCTGTTTTCTCTTCCTATTCAAGTTCCTTGGGGTAAACGTAGATTATTACGGAGCTTGGTGAGCCGAGGACAGGCAATAATCTTGCTATTGCCGATGAAATCCTCCCTTCGCAAATAATGACATTTCTCACATTACCTCTAGAAGTCTCGACGAAATCATGAAAATCGCATCTGTGGGTGTGGATATGATAAATTAATGCAAATGCTTCCCTAGTGGAAGTATGATTGATATCAGAATTATGTAGAAGCGTTTATACAGAGTACACAGAAGAATAGAGGCTGACGGGGATGTTTCATCGACATTCTCAAAGATTGGAGTAGTTTTACGTCTTTAGAATTAATTACGAAAATAAGTTTATGGCATAGCAGACGGAAACGTGAAAATTGGAACTGAATTTAAAAAAAAATGGGGATCAACCGGGATTCGAACCCGGGATCTCAGGGTTTCCGGTCATGAGCGTTAAACCGCTATGCCATTGATCCTATTTCAAAAAACGGCCATTCAGTGTGAGTATGAAATTATGATGAGGTGGTTTTGATCGAATTTCTGGCAAGTGGTTCTGCTAACTTTATAGGGGTGAATTGATCTGGTTTCCTCTTCGATTACGTTTCGTTTTATACAGATTATCATTGAAATTTCCTTATTATTCTTCAGAGAGCCCTTGTTTCATTTCTAATAGCTAAACTCTTGAAGCGATCAAGCATTAAAAACACATTTGTCTGATGTCATTAAATTTTCATTGGAATTTGGAGTAACTAAGTGGATTGAATTCTCCTCATCTGAAATTACAAGCCGAGTGGAAAATAACAGTGGTCCATCTCCTTGGGGGTAGGATGAAGGGTTTATTCCTCAGTTTATTTATGAGAATGTCCGTTGGGGTTGGGTTGAGTAGCTGAAACCAATATTGATCCTCTGCCGACGGTTCCACTTTTATAAAGTTGCCATTGACTTTGAATCTCGATCGTTATATTTAGAGGATATTCATACTCTCCGTCCCACTCTATCAAAGGAATTTACTTAATTGATACTATTAATTTTTCCTCATATAATATAATGGGGATGCAATTTGAGATTTCTTCGAAACAGTAAGTTTTGTATAAGTATTTTTACATGCTTTTAATTAACTTACTCTGGAATGAAATAGTAAAATCGAGAATGTTTGCGGTATAATTTATTACAACAAACATTTGCAACTGGGTCTTCTTGGAAGAACGTTGCACAAATATCAGTCAGATGTAATTCAATGTCCGTCGTGGTATTAGCAAAGTAGTTGTTTTCTGTCAGTTGTTTGCCCCATATTTTCCACCTGGTGGAAATATTTTTAGTTGGCAACTTTTCTGGCGAAACTTGCGTCGAGTGATTTTGACCTAGTTTTTTTGCTTTGGGTTGGGGATTAATCCAGTTTTATTACTCGAGCTACATATTATATATTACATTGTAATCTAGTTCTGAGCAATGTTCAATTTTTTTTATTCAAACCGAGGGGGAAACTACTCTTTCATCAGAAATTATTTTTGCCCAAAAAAAAACATTAGAAAACTGATTAAGCGCTGACCAACTTGTGAACGGTTAGAGATAGACGAATTCTGCAACGCCAATCGATTCAGAATTGCTGAATTAGTATATATATTGGGAATTTGAACGAAAAAAATCGACGGGCAAAAAAGGCAAGTATATCATGATAAATAATTTTTTGAACTTTTTAAATTTTAATTTTTCAAATTTCAAATTTTTATCCCAGAACGTATTTCGACGTGCTGATTCCGAATCTTTGAACGAAAATGTCGAAAACTCATCAGAAATATTTTTCGCGCCAAAAAAAAACATTTGAAAACTGATTCAGAGCTGACCAACTCGAGAACGGTTAGAGATAGACGAAATCTGCGAACGCCAGTCGATTCAAAATGGCCGAATTAGTATGTATTGTTATTTTCGAGTCAATCAAAAGAAATTAAAAATTACTCGAAAAAGTTGAAAATCATTAAAAGTACCAAGTTGTCACATCGACTTGAAATTCGCACTGCGTACGTAAAATTTCATGCTCATTCCAAAAATGTATGATTTTTTATGCTCAGATATAAGATTTAGCTGGAAAAAGGTGTTTAAGATAAAACATTAAATTTTCTGAGATTTTTCATTTTTCATTTTTCGAATTCAAAATTTTTGTCCTCGGGCGTATTTTGACGTGCTGATTCCGAATCTTTTAACGATAATGTCGAAAACTCATCAGCAATATTTTTGACGCCAAAAATACTATCAAAAAACTGATTCAGAGTTGACCAACTCGAGAACGGTTAGAGATAGACAAATTCTGTGAACGCCAATCGATTCAGAATGGTCGAATTAGTATTGTGAATTTCGAGACAATCGAAAGAAATTAAGAAATTTGCAATTTATACGTAAAATTTCCTGCCCATTCCGAAAATGTATGATTTTTATGTGCTCAGATATAATATTTAGGCGGAAAATGGTGTTTAAGATGAAAAATAGAATTTTATGAGATTTTTTATTTTTCATTTTTAAATTTATTATTTTTGTCCTCGAAAGTAATTTGACGTGCTGATTCTGAATCTTTTAACAATAATATCGAAAACTCATCATAAAAATTTTTGGAGGCAAAAAAAACATCTAAAAACTGATTCAGAGCTGACCAACTCGAGATTGCTAAAATGTTAAGACTTGGAATATTACATAGTTCGTTATTATGAAGTGAACGTCCTCAGGACCATTTTAATATAACCACGAACAAAAAGACCTCCAACAGACCCTACATAGACCCCCTAGCACGCTTTTTGATGGATTATTATGTGCCTTGTTTCTTTGCTCCAAGTATTCATGCATTTCCTGAACTATGGGAAAACTTAAAGAGGAATATGTTTATTGTATATTGGAATAATTTATTGTTCATTTGCACATTTGAAAACACATCTTCTAGACAGTGTTCAGTCATGAATTACAAAAAATTAAATATATACACACAAGATCACGCCAGCTTAATGGAATATCATAAAACATGTAACATTATTTTTGAAATATAACGAACGAAATTAAAACTCATACTTACATTAGAATATGTCATCGTAAAACTCATAATAGGCCCTGTTGGTTACTAATTTCTTATTTTTTATCTCCCAAACGTCTACATAATTAAAATATATTTCCGTCCTTTCACAAACGTTCAAATTATTCACACAGTCGGGTGTGGGTTTGGGTAATTTCACTTTGTTGATATTTGTTTTGTTAATCATTGAAAAAGGGAAATTGATAAAGGAACAGTTGTAACTAGCATGTTTGTGAAAAGATCTTTTGATAAAGGGAAATGTTCTCAACTGGATCAAAAAACATCTCACAGATAGATATCATCAAACGAAAGTTGACGGAGGATGCTCAAATTAGCTTGAGATTTATTATGGAGTTCCGCAGGGTCATATGTTAGGACCGTTATTGTTTATAATTATACAAACTCAGCCAACTGTATGGACCCGCCCATTTTTCTCAGCTTATGTCAGAACTATCGAAAAAAATTGTAGCCAAACAGATATTCTAGCGATACGATGTTTGGGATAATAAAGTATCAAAAATCTTCTGACGGAAATCCTATCATAAAATGAATATATTTTTTGAACAAAATATCCAAAACGTTTAGTTTTCTCATTTAACCCTCATAAAGTTGAAGCAGCTTGCACATCATCAGTATAGCATAGACAAAATTGACGAAATCCGAAAAATATCGTGTATATTTTTCATAAACAAAATACCTGACCAACATTTACTCTAGAACATTTCGTTGGCTTCAGCTATAGAATGAGCTTCTAGAAAATTAACAAAAGTCCACACTTTGGCAAGAAGTCTCATCCTGTAAGTATGTTCACAATTGATATATTTAAAGTCAATCGAAAATCATTTTACACACAAAAAATAAAAAAAATCCACTCGTAGACAGTATTTTTCATAATTGGCTTAGATATTCAACCCATTTTGTAGCTCACCCTGTAGGGCCAGAAAGTGCAATGAAAAAAGTTTTTTATTCTGACCTCTACAATAATATATCCAAAAATCAAAAAAATCTGTCGAGCCCCATGTATCCAGTGCTATATCTTTTTCACTTTTGGAAAATTTGCCAAATTTTGACAAATTTATCGACATAGAGTTGTACTTATTATCGACAGCAAGATCATTTGTGCTACATACTTATAATATTTTGTGGATTTAGGGAAACATAACATCAGATCAGCAAGGAAAACAGTATTCACCCGACGACCACTGAAACTTGAATAATTAGCACCAGTTGTTGTGATGGAAATGCTTAGAAGAAATTGATGGTAAATTTGTTCTTGTTGAAATTGAAAATAAATAGAAACTGTCGATGATTGGGTCACTGCCGATAATTGGTACATTACCTTACCTTACCACCATTGAATGCAATTCAGGACGCCCTAGGTTACTGGGCTAAATAATGACCGATTATTATTAATAACTCTGTTTTCTAATAATCCCTTGTTACTCTCACAGTTCCTCCCGTATATACCATCGAAAAGGTGAACTGGAATTTAGAACAGAACTATTCAAACAATCCGTACTTTTACGTACAACCTACCGATAACGTGGCATGCGTATTTGAAAAACTAATATCGTAAAACTATATATCCGAAAGCTTTGTATGAGTTCGTGAGAGCAGAATAAACGAATGAAACGGGAGCTGGTGATTTATTGAGCCGCCGATAACACGTTCAATGGCCGCAGTTCCACCAACATTTATCAGCGTTAGCAGCTTGCAGGCTGGTGTGAAATAACACAAATGTGTTTTCTGATGCCTGAGCGCTTTAAAACCGGCGTCATTAAAGAAAATCAATAGCCTGCTAGAGTATATTAAGGAATTTCGAGGATAATCAACTCAACTAGCGGAAGAGTAATTTCTAAAGGAAAACTGTCTGAGAACAGGGAGTATATTCCTGCTGGAAACAGGGGAGCGATGAGAGACATGCCTTATGTTGACACAGTCTGAACGTCTGTTGGGGAAGCAAAATTCCCAGGCAAACCGTGTTAAAAAACGTCATTATGTTACAAAAAATTCGTGGCGGATTTTGGGTGCTGAAGTGTTCATTTTATAAGTAACTAACTTGACAAAGGTTGTATGGGTAGAGACATATCGATTAGAACACAGCAGACTGTTAGTATTTTATCTAAAATGGAATTACCATCACCAAAAGAAAGCAGAGAAATAGACACATCATTAGACAAAATTCTTTATTTTTGATAAAGGCAATCTAATAATCTTTCCACGTGAATCATAACATGTGAGATCGAGAATGAGTTACTTCTTATTCTAATGGATGCATCTGCTTTTTGCCTTTTGTAAAGGCTAGGTGAAGTATTCAGCGGTTATTTCAGTCTGACTCGTTTTCATTTATTCCGCCTTCTGATATTCCAACATCTATTTCATCAGGGCCTATCTGCAAATTTACAAAATATCATTATTATCCTGAACAAAGGTCAATAAATTAACATTATCTCCGAGATATTTTCTGGAAAATTTTTTCTTCGTTCTGCGCTTTTTTTTCTGACTGATGTGATATGGAGTTGAATGTTGAACGGAAACGAACATATTGCAAATAAAATTAAAACATTAACCTCAAATCTCGATATAACTCATGTTCGGTGTTGCCAATGATTGTTCTTCATTCAAAAAGAATATGCGTCCCTCCTAATTGATTCACAGTGCATTAGTCTTCGAGATATTAATTGAAGCTGACGAGTAGGAAACTACGAAACAGCTGTCGGCAGATGATGGATCTCTCTCAATTAAATATAACACACTCTCTTCATCAAAGTAGCTTATATGTAGAATTTTTTGAAGAGCTGATCAAGTGATGAAGTTTAGCTAGATCTTTCAGCTCCGCCAACATTTATCAGCGTTAGCAGCTTTCATCTTGTTTAAAAAAAGTATTCATGGTCATGGTCAAAGTCAAAAAACCACTCCTTCGTGGTCAAAACCGCCAAAAACTTGAAAAATTGCAAAAAAAAATTGCACTTTTTGGGCCGGGAAACTAAGTTCCGGACGGGCCTCGAGGTCGAAAACTTGGTCAAGGTACCCCCACATCATCTAGAACATTGTGTGAAAAAATCGCTCCTATGTTATTGCATGTACGTGAGAATATCCTATTTGACTGGAGTATAAAGCTTGTAATGGACTTTAGAGAATAAGTTTTCTCTTTTTTGATTATTTTGTTTTTCAATCAATGACAAGTCCATCGCAACCTTTCGGCTGACCACACAACGATGAAATCAAAAACTCAGTAAAGCAAAACAGTTTCATAAAAAAACGTTTTGCTGTACAGCAAAACAGTGCAAATATAGTCGTCGCTTCAACGTGTTTCTAACAAATATTTTTTGTTCCAACGTTTCCTCACTGGTCCCAAACGCTTTCATTCAAAACATTTTGTAGCTGTTTACTGGAAATCTGATATGGAAAAACAATTGAACGTCGCGATTGTGAGCCCTCAGCCAATTGTAACGGCACCATTTTTATTTGCGGAAATGCGCTGTTGCCAAGTTGACCTCTTCGGATTACTGGAAATCTGATATGAAGAAAACAATTGAACGTCGCCATTGTGGACCCCCAACTAATTCTAGTGCTACTATTTTTGTTTTGCAGAAATGCGCTGTTGCCATGTTTTGACCGACTCGCAAGCTAGGTTAGCTTGCTCAGGTTAGGTTTGTGTGTCAATTGCGAGCGAAAAAACAAATTCACGCAGTTTCAACTCAGTTCAGATGAGGGCGAGCGAAGCGAGCCTAACCTAACCTAACCTGAAACTTTCTCCTTTTTGTCCAAGTTATATTAGATTCAGAACACAAGATGAAACGCGAGCAAAGCAAGCGGGTCCTGCCGACATTTCACAAATCCGTGCGAAGTGACTAACCTGGCAACAACGCATTTCCGCAAAACAGAAATAGTACCATTAGAATTAGTTGAGAGGTCACAATCGCGACGTTCAATTGTTTTTTCCATATCAGATTTCCATATCTCCAAAGTAACCAAAACTTGGCAACAGCGCATTTCCGCAAAACAGAAATAGTACCATTAGATTTAGTTGAGAGTCCACAATCGCAACGTTCAATTGTTTTTTTCACATCAGATTTCCAGTAATCCGAAGAGGTCAACTTGGCAACAGCGCATTTTCGCAAAACAAATATGTGCCATATCGCCTAATGGCACAAAATCGTGATGTTCATTTTTTTTATAACCGATTTCCAGTGAACCAAAATTTTACCGATTCTGTAGCAAGACAAAACATTTTGAAATACATGAATCACACAAAACAGATTCATTCAAAAACAGTTTATTTCGAGCAGTTTTAAAGAGCCTGAAGGTGTTTCCCTGTTTTACCGTCACTTCATATAGGTAATCAGTGGAGAAAAAACAACTTCTACCTAAATTAGTCAAAAACGTTTTGCGTTAAAACGTTTTTGATTTCTTGGTGTGTCGCCAGCCTTAGTCAAACGAAGCATTATCCACCAATCTCAATCAATCAACTGCTTTATGGACCCGGCGACAGGGATACTGTCCGAAAGATGCATTTTCATGAGGCGATTCCTACTCATTGCAAGCGCTCAATAAAACAGGGTTAGTTTAACGAATTCTCTTACTGGAGGCACTACATTTTTCAATTAAAATATGTGGTTGTATCGAAACTTTTTTAAAACGCTTATATTAGCTTCACTTGTATGTATGTATGTTACGGTAAATGCGATTAATTGAAAATTATTATCAATTACCGGTCATTATTAATAATTACCGAAGATCATGGTAAAAGTGAATAATTAATAATTTTTAACGGTTATTATTCATAATTACACCCTACTTCTGGTGAATGTGGTACATTTTCAAAAATGGGGCTATCAAGGAAGTATCAACCATCATCCTTTTTCAATGATCATCTTTGCATCATTTTGTGTGATAATTTTGAGAGAAAAACAAATTCACGCTTTTTCACGGCATTCATTAAAATCCGTAGAAAAACATGAATTTATTTTTCAGCATAGCTTAATATAAAAAATTAAATTAGGTAAGTAGTGTAAAATTTTGTCACAATTTTAAATGTCTCAATTATTGTTGAAAATCAAGAAATAAATGTTTTCTTGGATTTTTGCTTGATTGAGGACCATGAAGGTTTAAATATGAAAATCCCATATAGTTTACATGTAGTGTGCGAAATTCGCATACGGTGTCATGGTAACGAAGGAAACTGAAAAAAAAGGTCACTTCGCATATTGTTATCAATATGAAAAAATGTTGTTTGCATCTCGAATACGAAATATTTTTGCGTTTTCGAATATTTATTTTGCTCGAACGCAAAAGTATCATTTTGCATTTTATATAGAGGTGGGCATTTTTAAAAAAATCGATTTTTAGTTAGCATTTTTCTCGTTAGTTTTGGGGTTAAAATTATCTGCAACTTTTGCATACATTTTTTTCGGATATTTCAGCCACAAATCGTAAAAAAAACAATAAGCAACTCAAAACATTTCTTTATATACCCTCACCCCCCTTCCGAAACTTTTAGTTAGTCGTCTTGATTTGTTTTAATTTACTTAAAAGGTCCCCTAAAATTATCCGAACATCACTGCTGAATTTTTTTTGTTTAAAAAATTAGTGGCCTCTGCTTCAATTCTGAAATCTACATGTTCATAATTTTTTACTTCAGAAAACTAAAATTGAGGTCTGGTGTCATACCTAAATACATTTTATTTCTTGGCATCGAAAACGATTTTTACTTGTTCGATGATGGTGATTGTTTTCTAGGTGATGATCTTATTCTTGAACCTCTACAATTACAGTATATTTACGTCGAGACATAAATAATGAGTCACTCCTATTTCCACGTATTCCATCACATTAATTTACGTTTTACATTGTATCAGTGACAATTGTGTCATTGATCAATGGAAATAATACGTTGTAGCAAAGAAAACAGTTATTTAGACTCGATTATGTCGAGTCCCGATAACGAAAATTTTCTTTGGATATTTTTTGGTACTTTTATGAGTTTTTTAGTAGGATAAATATTTTTTCTACTAGCATGCGGAAAAATCCACTTTTCCGCACTAATTTTAGTTTTGAGTCACTTTTCCGAACTCTTTTTAGTGCTACTTATCTCAGAATAGGCTAATTCCTTGATACCAAGTCAAAATACATACTTACGATCACAGTTGAAAATTCAAAATATATAAATTGTAGATTCTGATCTCTATTTCCAGATACCGTTCACAGATTTTGAATACTGCGATTTTCGCTGAATCGACGCTTTTTGCAAGATAAGCCTTTAAATTGTTTGAAACGCGGTCGTGCAAAAATTACACACAATTCAGGATTTTCTCAGTGGAAACGAGAAAAAACAGTTGAATTCCATTTATGGACATTAAACAGGATACAAAAAAATGAAAAAAAAAACAGTTTAGGTAAGAAACCATGAAGAACTCCACGGTAAATATTTCTCAGTTCCGAATATGTTGAATTTCCATCTGAATTCGTTGGGACAAATATAATACTAAGAGTAAGGTTGAACTCAGCAAGAGTATTATTTATTATTTTCACAAAATACAGCTGCCACTATAATATTCAGCTCATGTGGTTGGAAAATACATAAAGAAAATTCTGCGAACGCTGCCGAGAAATATGCATAATCGATTATTCATCGAGAGTTAGATTTGTTGCCGATACATTGCGTTGCATAGCAACCACTTCAAAGCTTGGGATGGTCATATTTCATCATAGTCGTTTGGGGCTTTGAGGTATAATTAGTGATCACCGTTGTTTAATCTGAATGAAAATATATTATTCCAAACATTTATTGTTTCCCCAATATACATGAATGAGAGTTATAATTAATCATTGATTTGTTTGTTGTGAACCACATTGCGCAGGCACAGGTGCGATATAATAATCTATCCTTGAATCGATCAGTTTTGTTACTTCAAGTTACAAGTACAGATTCTCAGTGGAATAGGGTCGGAATTCCGATTTAATATCTCAAAATTAGCTACTTCCAAAATAATGCTTCAGAATTCCTACTCAAACACATTCGTGGACAGAAATAGTTCGAAAGACGTCAAAAAATCATCACCCATTTTTTTTTTACAGAATCGAGTTTATTTTTGTCCAAATGTGACGAATTGTATGAAATACAAATTTTTGTTTCGTACTTTTTGACAAAAAACAGACGACGGCTACAGCCGTTATGTCCCACTACACAAAATCAAATTGTGACGGACCTGCTACAACCGTCACAAAAAAATTAAAAACAGAAGGACACTGTTGATTTCCAACTGAAAGAACAATCTCACAAAATATAGCAAAGGATATCCTAATGCTAATTAAAGAAAAACATTTTTCCAAAATTTCAGACAGTCAACTTACACATATTCACGTCGCCCCAATACGGAATTCGCGCGCAAACTGCATGAAGATACCTACTTTCCAAAGCGTCTACCCCTTCCATCACTCTAGGAGAGTTCTTGCAGTCACACGCTATCAAAATACCGTTTCCCCTGTCTACTGGGACACACGTTGAAGGCTGCCATATGAATAACACATATTTCAGGTCTGCTGGGGACGGTTCGGCACAATATGAAATGTCTGTTACAGCAGGCATGTCGCAGCGCTCATGACGGCTATAGCAGGCGTGTCGCAGCGCTCATGACGGCTATAGCAGGCGTGTCGCAGCGCTCATGACGGCTATAGCAGGCGTGTCGCAGCGCTCATGACGGCTATAGCAGGCGTGTCGCAGCGCTCATGACGGCTATAGCAGGCGTGTCGCAGCGCTCATGACGGCTATAGCAGGCGTGTCGCAGCGCTCATGACGGCTATAGCAGGCGTGTCGCAGCGCTCATGACGGCTATAGCAGGCGTGTCGCAGCGCTCATGACGGCTATAGCAGGCGTGTCGCAGCGCTCATGACGGCTATAGCAGGCGTGTCGCAGCGCTCATGACGGCTATAGCAGGCGTGTCGCAGCGCTCATGACGGCTATAGCAGGCGTGTCGCAGCGCTCATGACGGCTATAGCAGGCGTGTCGCAGCGCTCATGACGGCTATAGCAGGCGTGCCGCAGCGCTCATGACGGCTATAGCAGGCGTGTCGCAGCGCTCATGATGGCTATAGCAGGCGTGTCGCAGCGCTCATGACGGCTATAGCAGGCGAGTCGCATCGCTCATGACGGCTATAGCAGGCGTGTCGCAGCGCTCATGATGGCTATAGCAGGCGTGTCGCAGCGCTCATGACGGCAATAGCAGGCGTGTCGCAGCGCTCATGACGGCTATAGCAGGCGTGTCGCAGCGCTCATGACGGCTATAGCAGGCGTGTCGCAGCGCTCATGACGGCTATAGCAGGCGTGTCGCAGCGCTCATGACGGCTATAGCAGGCGTGTCGCAGCGCTCATGACGGCTATAGCAGGCGTGTCGCAGCGCTCATGACGGCTATAGCAGGCGTGTTGCAGCGCTCATGACGGCTATAGCAGGCGTGTCGCAGCGCTCATGACGGCTATAGCAGGCGTGTCGCAGCGCTCATGACGGCTATAGCAGGCGTGTCGCAGCGCTCATGACGGCTATAGCAGGCGTGTTGCAGCGCTCATGACGGCTATAGCAGGCGTGTCGCAGCGCTCATGACGGCTATAGCAGGCGTGTCGCAGCGCTCATGACGGCTATAGCACGTCTGTCCACGAATATGTTAACTCAGAATCAGCTACATCCGTATTGCTAAGAGAGAAGAATAATTATGTTTTCAAAATGAAGAAAAGGCTTAAAAACTTGATTTTCCAATTATTCGGGGAATCTTTGAACAGAGATAAAGAGAGTCAACTCACTAACTATTCTCATGAATATCAGAGTTTGTATTGATTTTGACTTTCCGGAAAACTGCAAGGCCGCTTACGCAGACGACCTAATCTGACGTTCATGATTCAGACGTTTCTAGAAAGTTTGAAGCAGAAATATACACCTAAATAATTTATCCAGATTTCTGTATACCGTCTATCATTGGGTGGTATTCATAAACAGTAGCAAATGCTTATACTTCAGGTTTGTCTCTCTCATTACTTAACAAAACGAATAGGTCTTTTTCAAGAAATCCGAGTAAGAGCATTTGCTTCAGTTTTATGCATACAACCCATTGTCCCATTATAAAATAAGGTCAAATAATCAACTCAATTAGGGTTACCCTATAAAGCAAAATCATCCTCAGGGCACACTTTCATCTTGTTTTAATGGTGAGTCTGTGAAAGTTTCAGTCGTTCGTAACCATGCAGTCTGTAATAAAGAGTCATATCCCAAGAGAGTGTTGGAAACAATCAACCCCAATCGTCCAGTCCCCGAGTTCCTGCAAAAAAAATGAAAAATCAATTTTGTCGATGTGATGGCAACAGAATGCATCAATATAATATATCCTAGGAGACCGGCTACAAACAGTTTAATCAATAAATACAGTTTTAAAACAATGTGCTTCGGCCCGACCATATACCGGACTCAGTATAATACCTGACCAGCGATTCGAAAAGTAAATTGTCGGACCGTGAAGATATTGAATGATTAGCACTTCGTGGGCGGATGTCGAGTTTTGCCAAATCAAGATGATATATGGAGTTTGAGCGGATTGAATTCGAAATTGAGTCGTGAAAGGGGATATACAGCTCGTCAATCGATGGAAGCCGTTCGTTCGAAATCAAAATGGTTAGTTTTATCGGTACAAATGAGAATCGGCTCTCGAATGTCACGACTAGCAATAACGCAGTCAGGTTCCATTTTATTGAAGCATATTGGGTAAAATTACAAACGTGGATACGGTGGTGTTCCGTCCAAGCGTGTTCTGCGACTCCAGACTTCGACGTCTCTACCTTTGAGTCCAGCGTTTGTGTTCGTCTACTCTAATGCTGAGTGGTCTTTTGGTCTCGCCGATGTAGTGGAGTACGCATTCGCATAGTATTTGGTTAATGCAATTATTTTAAACTTCAGGTTTTGATTTTGATCAGAAGGCTTCTCGAAGTGTTGCCGAGCTTGAAATAGCATCAGACGTTGTACTTATTACCGATCCTTCTTAGGCTCTCCGATACGCCTTCAATGTATGGTACGAGGACAACATGGCCTGGATGTTGACCTTGGTTTTCCGGTTTCCTTATTTCAGAACGTCTTCCAGGAGTCTCTCTAGGTACCAGTTCTATTTCATGTCTCTCCTTATGTTGGTGAATTCAGTTTCCAGAAGTTCTTAGTTGCTGCATAAGGGTCTTGCCATCTCCACGAGTTTCCATAATGCCTTTTTTGGTCGATGTTGCGTCGTTTGGATCAAAGTTCAGGTTTGGGTTTTCTTTCAATAGACCGATGTTTGAATGGAGTCTTCAATTTTCTCACGTCGCCTTTGTCCTCGTTATCCATGGTGAATCTAATGGTCTTCCTGATTTTACTGATAGCTTCCAAGAAGTTTTCAAGGTGCTGGTCTTCCTAATCCCAATATGAACGTATCAACGTACCTAAGCCAAAGTTTACATTTTTGTTTGGCTTCCTTGATGGTCAGGCTCTTGAGTCATTCCATGTATGTGTTGGCGACTATCGGTGATAATGGGGAGCCCATGTGAAGTTCGTCTACCTGAACGTAGAGGCAATGCTTTTCCTGAAAGTAGCAGATTTCTAGTAATTCTTTTAACGGGCCGGATATCCACCATGTGCCCTCGGCGATGGGCGAGGGGTGCCTGCGGTTATTCCAGTGCCTTTGTCAAGGCAGGCTGGTGCAAAACTGGCGGTTCCTCGCCCAGTGAACATGGTAGTGGTTCGTAACTGGCCACGAACGATTACCCATCACACGTGGGCTAGAGGAATCTAGTCCGACATGGGTATGCAGTATTGATATCAATGGAAACGACTGCTGACGGTTATCCATCAAACGGTGTCTGAGGAATCTGACAGATATGGGTACCTGGAGGTAAAGAGTCTGCCCCGTCAGGATTTCCTGACGCTGCTTCCAACTGGTGTTGGCCTCCAGTGGACGGGGATCCTGCTGGATACAAAAACAACGCAGTACTACGACAGTGGGTTTCGAGACTCGACTCTTTGGGTTGGGAGTTGAGTTAACCGGTCGTCTCGGTGGGTGAACAACACCTAATTTGCTCAGGCTCTGACACTGCTGAGCCAATAGTATGTAATAGCATACTGCCTCCAATTCTGCGTGTCCCACGATTGTGCGAAAGCAGGTACGTGGGGCATTAGGAAGAGGATGTGGAGAACGCGGTGGAACTCCGAAAAGTGTCAATTTTGATGATGACGATGAGTAATTCTTTTAGCATGTTATATATTTTCCTTTCAATCGAGTTTGTAGGGTCTGTCTGTGCCACTTTATAATTGCCTTTCTAAGTAACGCCATCTACCTTCTCATCATAGATCTTAGTGTCCATTATAACCATGGCGTTACCTTTGTCTGCAGGTAGGACTTTAATAGACGAATCTCTTTGCAAAACTTCAAACGCTTTTTATAGAAAATAGATAGTTCAGTAAAACAAATCTACCTAGACATGTTAAATTCCCACTCCATGCGTAAACAATAACGTGAGAAGGCAATCTTAAGGAAAAGGATAGACTGTACGCTCGGGTCAGTAAGCAAAAATAAGTACAATCGAATACACAAATATAGGAACCGTTTAATGTATGTGCAGCCTTCAAAATTAGAGTGAAACTTCAATTCCATTGTGTATTAGTTTTTCACAAACTGTACCAAATTTTTTCTTGCATAAACGTTCGCCTTATCACTAGGTATTCGTCACACGGCTACCGCGCATCGTAGGCGTGAATATTTTCGAATTTGGTGCTAGATGTGTACTACTGTACTTTTGGTTACCTCAAGACCCATAGTATATTTGCTCTCATTCACTCAGGTGCTCAGTACACACTTGATAACGATCGGAGATACTGAACCGATTGAAAGTCCTGGCTCATAGTACTCATCCAGACGATGGAAGTCCGCAATAAAAGTAATCAATTTACATCAATGTCTAAAACTTCCAAACGAAATACGTTCACAATTTCATCCATCGTGAAACACCCTGTATAATACCAGTTAAATTAGTATGCAAATGTTTGATATGTCAAGATTACCTCCAGTGGTGAGGATCAATGTTCCTCGTAGACGTAGACCTCATTCAAATGACTTCAGTACGCTGTACACTTCCAATTTGTTTATGTAGAATACTGCGTGAGACGGTCCCATATAATTAATGCAATATGCAAATTACTCTACACGAAAGCGTGATAGAGAGAGGAACTGATGGAAGCTTAGTTTACTGTGGTGACATTAGAGACTGAATGTTTGATACAAAAAGTTTTTAAATTACCTGCAATGTCTTCGTATCAGTAAAACTGAAATGAATGCTTTCTACCTCATGCATAAATAATATCAAAGTATCTATAAGAAGGTAGTAGTCCACACTTCGAAGTGGAAGTTTTTTTTTGGAAAAATAACACAAAGTCGTCTCCACATATTTTATACTTACAGCTTGGATGAAGCTCCTACTTTCAAGGGGGCATCCATTAATTACGTGAGAAAATTTCGGCGATTTTTCGACCCCCCCACTCCCCTCCTCCTGTGAGATTTCATGAGAGTTTGCTCGACCCCCTTCCCCATCCCCTAATCTCACGTGGGATTTTTCAAAAAATGAAAAGAGCTCGCCCCGGCCGGGAACCAAACCTGGGACCTCTCGATCACCAGGAGCATTATCAATTGTGCTAATCCCCGCCCCTCAATGGTACTTATCGAGGGGCGGGGATTAGCGCAGTGAATCTTATCATTCAAAATGTACCGAATTTATTGGTATGGCTTACGAAGAAGCCTCTGAAAAATACTACCGATGCAAAATACTACCGATGCGAGTTCTGTACATGAAGCACCAAAGATTTTGTTAAAAATACCTACCCACAGGTACCTCCGAAAGCGCAGGAGGGCCACAAGAGGTTTTTTTTTTCATCACATCGACTTTAATGTTGAAATTTTGACATTAATGTCAAAATTTCGACTTTTTTCTCGAAATTTCGACTTTTTTCTCGAAATTTCGACTTTTTTCTTGAAATTTCGAGTTTAATGTCTAAATTACTACTTTTATGTCGAAATTTAATCACTTCGACTTTAATGTTGAAATTTCGACATTAATGTCGGAATTTCGACTTTTTTTTTTAAATTTCGAGTTTAATGTCGAAAGTTCTACTTTTATGTCGAAATTTAATCACTTCGACTTTAAAGTCGAAATTTCCACTTTAATGTTGAAATTTTGACATTAATGTCGAAATTTCGACTTTTTTCTCGAAATTTCGAGTTAAATGTCGAAATTTCGAATTTTATGTCGAAAATTCAACTTTTTTCTCGAAATTTCGACAATAAAGTCGAAGTGATTAAATTTTGACATAAAAGTCGAAATTTCAAGAAAAAAGTCGAAATTTCGAGAAAAAAGTCGAATTGATGAAAAAAAACTGCTTGTGGCCCTCCTGCGCTTTCGTAGGTACCTACCGAGACGATGTTTATTTTAATATTTTATTTTTATGTGTCTGTTTCTTTAAATGTAATTTTAACTTTCTGTCGGACAAATTAACTTTTGAAGCTAGATACATAGGAGTTTGATTTTTGGAAAGATTAGAAATCGAATTGTTCCGAATCAACCTACGCACCTATACATACAACTTGAAATATTTCCGAAAATAGGCGAAGAGTCGTCCGGTAATGGGTAATTTACGACCGATAAAGGGCAAAATTCACTCCCCTCACAATTTTTTTAAATAATATTGGTATTCACGATCTTATGTTAAAATCCTCAGAAATAATTAATAACATCCTCGAGTATAAAACTTTGATTGTCCTCCACTATGAATATAAGCCTATTTTTTTCACCTACGCCACTGTTCCTTCCAAATACAGAGTACGCCTGTTTCATATCGGATTCCAGTATTTCACCAGATGTTCCGAAATTTATGACCTCTTTCCTTTACCTGCAGAAAGTATAACAGTCTAAGTTCATTGACTGACTCTGTCTGGTGAAATAAGTATCACTCTTTACACAATCTATTGAATTTTATGGAAGTGCAGCAAAACGAGATCTGTTTCATCACTAAATTGGACGAATCTAATCTGCATCCTAAGCGAATTACGGATAATGATGTTAGAAGAGTAAAATAATAACATGATCAGCATTAATTTTCAACCGTGCCGCCTGGCGAAATCACTATTAAAGCTGGTAGGTATTCATTACATACAAAATGATAAACTAGTTATTGAAGTGAATCATGAATCAACAAGGAATGAATTTCGAAATCGTAGGTATACCGAGTAAGTCTGAAAGATGGCAGCTGATGCACCAAAAATTGTAAATTACTGTATTTTTCGAAATCTGTTCGTATTATGCGATTTATAATTTTTTGTTATGTTCCACCATCTGCCGACGACGTCGTTTCGTTATTTACAACTCGTCAGGACAGTTTTATGGAGCTTCCGAAGTCAAAACGAAATCACTCTGAAGTAATACCTTACGGCAAAGACAATGATAGTGAAAAATAACTCGTGACATCTACATTCACTAGTTGAAACTTAATTTGAAACGAACCACGGAATCCAAAGTTAGAAATTTTTCTACACATTGGCAGGGTGTCATCTTCTCCCCGAAAAACCAATAAGAAAAATTGGTATTTCCCAATATTCAGTGGAGTATATCTAGGATGTACTCTCCGATAGGCCCCGCCCACTGGTGGCTCGGCCTCCTATTGGCCTACGTAAATGTAGGACTTTTGTATAAATATATAACTTTCTTTTCTCCAGTAACCACTGAGGAATACCGTTCCTTCGGGGAGAACACGAGTTTCCTAGTCGTAAATCTCCTGGAGCACTTCGTTTGTTGATAAATAATTAGTATTTCGGATTTTCAGTGAAATCTTCGGCCTGGCTATTGATACAGTGAAAACTTTCGGAAAACAAAAACATTTTTCTAAAATAATTCGTGTTTAACTACACTCTCGTCGGCTCTAGCTTTTTTCAAAGCACTCTTAGAGCAAAACAAAGTTCCAGTCGGTTTTAAACCGAAAATATTCCAAGAAGTTCCAAATCAAACAATTTTTTCGACTTTGCTGTATCTGGAAGGAAAAGTCTTAGCTACTTGGATATTTTCAAAAACCTCCCAGTGCACGCGAACGTTGTCAGTTCTGGCCAATCCAAAGGTCAAATAAGTTTCTCATGCGTGAAAAGGAACGCAAACCGAATCTGAAGTGGAGAGTATCAAAATTTTATTTTCACGTGGAACATCCTGTGTATTTTTGTTTGTTTCCGAAGATCTATTTTTCTAAATTCAAAAGTACTTCATTCATTATCCTTAACTTAAACAATTTAAAATATAATCCCAAAATTAAGTTCATACAAAATTTAGCTGAAGTACGTTTCGCTACTCTAGAGATTTCACTCTGAATCCATACTTCACTTTGTAGTCTGGATGTGTCATTTTATCATCAACTATGTCTTTTCCAATCAAGAACAAAATAATTAACATCCAGTTATCTGCAAGCGACTTTCAGAACTTCACAAACTCCTTGTCAATTTCGGAATCGGTTAGTAACCGCCAAGTGCTATCAAAATGAAATACTTGAATCCAATCTCCAATCTCAGATCAGCTATCTAAAGCAAGTTCGTGATCTCTAAGATAGGAGCTTATTTCTTCTTTCGATTGTGACGTTGAAATATCGATTCCATTTTCAGATATCTCCAATATGCACATGGAAATACCTGTCTCTCCGAATCGGGATTTTATTCAATGCCGCAGTGGAGGATGATGTTCAGGAATTTTTGATTTGATGGAGTTAGCAAGATGGAAAGATACTGAAGATTTATAATAGCTTGGAAATATACTCCGCTTCGAGTATTTATTGGTTGAGGAAATTGAATTTCTCGCAGGGCTTCTAGTATTCTGCAATTTCAGCTGTTGTAATGTGGTACTTATCATACCACAGATTTATAAATTACCTAACCACAAACAGTAAGCGATCTGTAGAACATGACTGATTATCGTGAATTCATTAATTTATAAAATAATACGAACTACGGTTGGTTATATGTATATCTGCTGTAGCCACAACAATAATAGCTTTGCGGTCGCGGTACATCAAACGAATTCGCATTGGCTCGCGAGCAAAGTTGACGGCGGTTTTGTTAAGGTGCGTCCACATTGCTCGCGAGCAGCACGAACAGACATAACAAGCGCAACAAACGGAGCGATCAGGCCGAATTATGACAAAAATCATATTCGTCGTGTTTAGGCTGTTTGCAGCGTTCCGCGTGCTTGCAAACACCCAAAACACATGTTTCGACTGTTCCGTCCGGTAGCGGTACATCAAGGGAAAGCATCTTGTGCTCGCGAGCAGAGTTGACGGCGGTTTTGTGAAGGTGCGTCCACATTGCTCGCGAGCAGCACGAACGAACACAACGAGCGCAACAAACAGAGCGAGCAGCACAAATTATGACAAAAATCATATTCGTCGTGTTTAGGCTGTTTGCAGCGTTCCGCGTGCTTGCAAACACCCAAAACACATGTTTCGACAGTTCTGTCCGGTAGCGGTACATTAAGGGAAAGCATCTTATGCTCGCGAGCAGAGTTGACGGCGGTTTTGTGTGTTTAGGCTGTTTGCAGCGTTCCGCGTGCTTGCAAACACCCAAAACACATGTTTCTACTGTTTCGTCCGGTAGCGGTACATCAAGGGAAAGCATCTTGTGCTCGCGAGCAAAGTTGATGGCGGTTTTGTTAAGGTGCGTCCACATTGCTCGCGAGCAGCATGAACGAACACAACGAGCGCAACAAACGGAGCGAGCAGCACAAATTATGACAAAAATCATATTCGTCGTGTTTAGGCTGTTTGCAGCGTTCCGCGTGCTTGCAAACACCCAAAACACATGTTTCGACTGTTCCGTCCGGTAGCGGTACATCAAGGGAATGCATATCTGATTTTCACGTCGTTCAATTTCCTATTCGATTGAAAAGTATTTCTTAGGAAACTATTTGTATCACCTGATGATAGACTAGAAAATTACAGATATTTGAGAATGAATCTGTCGAGTTTCTGGCAAGAAAAAGTGATAGAACTCACAATAGGTCTCCATTTTTCTATAAACGAATTTGTTATCTCGGATATTTCATCTAAGAAATATAAACTCTTCAGTGCCAGATTTTCAGTGAGTTGTGTTCAGTGCTCGGAGAGCGAAACGGTATCTGCGACTGTAGCTGTAAATTGATTTCTGGAAAGCACACAGAAACCGTTTATCATCACTTCTGGAACTATTTCGAGTTTTCCAATAGAGCAAACTTAGCGAAACAGCAGGTTTGTGATATACTGTCGATGTCCGTGCGGTTGACATTGTTTCAGATCTTGAGTATAGACTTGGCACTTATTTTTATTTGAATCGAAGAAAGTTTGAAGGTGTGTCGGAGAGTGTCAAATAAAGGAAAGTGGAAAATATGAGACGAATATCTGATAGAAAACAACTTACGAATATTGAATTACATCTGCCATCCATTTGTGAAATGTTCACCAAGGAGGACACGTAAGTTTCCCAAAATGCGAGCTTAAAGAATAGAATGTTAAGAGAGCATTACAATATCTCCTCTACTCGCCCGAGGAAGGGATATCGACATGAACTGTGTGCGGTGTGTCGCATTGCCACGTGGTCCGTTAATGTGTTGGGTGGGGTAATAGGAGAGGCGCACAGTAGTGCACCTCTCTTATTTTTCTCCTATTTTTTTGATCTCCACTGTACACCGTTTGGAAATATTTGGGAATAGTTCAATAAGCTTTGAGCTTCTGAAGATGAGAACTTTGACCCCGAAACGCCCTTCGAAGGAAATTGACGTAGTTTTGGTGTTTTGGGTAGTTTTTATTTTTTGAATAGTAGTACCTAGAGTTTATCTAAACGACATTTTTAATTGAACGTCATCATGCTGATATGTGATTTGACAGCTCTAATCAGTTCAAAAAGTCACGAATAGCCTCAACAGCCATCAACAAATCCATTCCAAATGCATCCAAAAACGTTCATGCACCAATTCAAAGTCTCAAAATAGCGTATTCCATTCTTGCTTCAATTTCAGGAGACACGCAAGAAATAGGATTTCGCATACTCCAAATCATTCGTTGCAAAGTTTAATGAAATTTCCTGGTTGTCGTTTAAGAAAGGGCGTATTTCAAAGGGAACGACAGCAGACATTTCACCCATGTCGCATGCGAGATTTAATGATGGATATTCAAGAATTGGGCCCTGCTTGTTCATCAAGATTGATAACGAAATTATTGTTTACCAATTAAAATATTCATCGCTTTACAAGCTTTCAATTAGCTGTTTAAACGTTACATTGATTCAATTAAGCTGAAAATTGTGTACCGGGGATGTTTTGCTTGAGTGATTCTTGCTAATTCTTTGAAGGTATGATTACATCTGGAGTGATAATTATAAAAATGTTCATTAAAGCATGAGAAAAAAATTGCAAATTTTCAAAAACTAGAAGTGTTTAGATTATATTGATTATATTGAAGTGCCTAGGTTGTTGACCCAATGAGCCCAGGTACTTTAATCTGGAGGCTTCTATCCTCGCTTCCGTAACGATATGCAAATGCAGAGAAGGAATATTCAGAATCACCTCCAGTGACCTCGAGCTTGACCAGTTATTGTAAACTAGCCAGCCTTCCTCTGGTTGTCCCTTTTTCTACCACAGCAGGAATCCATACTTTATCGAGGTCCTCATCATCGCTGTGTATAGCCATAGAGATTGTCTTAGTTCAAGTCCCCATTTTTTACCAAAAGAGCGTCTGGTCATCATCAGAGATCATGTCAGCATTTTTACTAGATGTTTGCTCTAGATTTAACACTAGATATTTTGCCACTCCTGACATCTATGAGCTTCCACAAAAGGTTCAAAGATATGTGTATGTCTCTAGGTTTCTATTCAAAGATACACCAATTCCACATCTTCTGAAGATATTTCGAAGCTTCCTGTTCCTAAGGTATGGAGGACATCCATGGTCATCTTCATTTCCAATCCTAGTAAAAGTGACTACATCCAGGCAAAAGCGTTCAGAACCATCAGCCTCATGTATTTTCTTCTAAAGACAACTGATAGACTAGTGATCAAATATTCTGCAGAGACTGGCGCGGTGACTGCCCTTTATCGACTCGTTCATAGGGTCGAGGGGCGGTGCCACCCTTGATATATTCATCGTCATAGAAAAAGAATTTGACAACATATAATTTGCTTCTATATTTCAAGCAACAAGGGAAATGGGCGTGAACGCAACCATAATAACATGGATTCATGCTATGCTGTCCCAGATATAAGCTAGGGCAACTCTTAGAAGTAGCAAGACCATACCCGCGAAAGGCTGCCCGCAAGGAGGAGTCTTGTTCCCTTTACCTTGGTGCCTCGTGGTGGATGGTCTCCTAGTAATAATAAGACCTGGTTAATTCACTCAGGCCTACGCGGACGACATTATCATCTTGGACGATGACCAGGAGTCCGGCCTCGTGAGGGGCACGATACAAAGAGTCCCCAACGGGGTGAATGAATGGTGTCATTCAGTATAGCTGAGGATGAATCTTGAAAAGGCTGTGTTGGTTCTTTCCACCATCAATCGCGAATCAGGGGACCTCCCAAATGTCCAACTCATTGGAATGAAATTCAAAAACTCTACCTTGGAGTCATCCATGACTAAACAGGAACGAGCATATCGAACATAAAGTTCAGAAATCCACAGCTGCTTTCTTGGCATGCATAAGAGCATTTGGCAGCTACCATATAGTGGTAGGTATAGCATCAGACAAATCAAAACCCCAATTAGATAGGGTACAAAGACTAGCCTATCTTGCGAAAATAAGTGCAATGAGAACCCAATAGGACTGCCTCTCCTGCACCTCTTCATTGATCATGAGACACGCAGAGCCATTGCTCGCCTGAGAAGCTTCAACCAATGCCGGAGTGAGGGAATGTATATGATTATAGAATCAAACGGTAAACGATTGTCACCTCCTCGAGATTCCGGGTGACAGTTCTTTACCTACCATACGATTTAGAAAAAGGCCGCAAATTGTCATTCCCAATAGGGGGGAATGGTAGCAGCTTGGGCACCCACCGCCGACTGGTAGACAAACAGGCTCCAAGATGGGTTAATCAGCCGACCCCAGAGTATATGGGCAATCTCCGAGAGCGTTACTATGTTACTCTCTGTACAATTTTGCCACTGTATTTCAGGCAGAAGTTTATGCCATACTCGCCTTTGTAAGAGAAAATATTAACAGATGGTACCACGGTCAGAAAATCACGATATGCACCGACTGTCAAGCTGCGATCATGGCCCTCAGTTCAACTCAACTCAGTTCGCTGCTGGTGTTTAAGTGCAATGGCTATTCATTGCCATTAAGGTGAACATACTTTGTTCCTGGTCATACTGTAATGCCCAGAAACGAACAGGCCGATTTTTTGACCAGACAAGGTGCGAAAAGCTCAACGATTGGACCAAAACCAATCTCAGGAGTTTCTAGATCATGGTGCGTCTCAACCATGAAGGAAATCCTGGAAGTAAAATTTTAGGATTCCTGGAAAGATGCTCCAGGCATGAGACAATTGAGTCTCCACATCGAAGGTCCTTCTACTAGGATGACCAAGACTGCTCTCAATGAGCAGAAAGGAAACCCGGATATTGGTAGAGCTCCTGACAATCACCTCAACATTATAGATATCATGGATAATACTGAATGCAGGTGGTACTAGGAGGATGAGTTGCCAGCCACCCACACCCTCAGTGGCGGCAAAACGGGAATCGTACCTCGGGAGCATCGTTCTGAACCCGGAGAGTGTGAGAAATGTATCGATGATTTTGAGGCCTACATGCTTATGGTTCTGTCCGCCCACAAATCTATCTATCAATGGCCCGATTGGTGTGAGAGAGACTTTAAGCATTCTGAAGCGTCTGTAGTCTCAGTCTTGCTCATTGAAGGTACGATGAATATGAAACCATAAAGAACTAGGAATATTTTCCTAACGTTCTGTAATCCTGGCAATTCTACCATTCGATTTTACAAGGGATAAATACCGATGCGTCCTTTGTTTCCTTTTTCCATTTATTTCTTTTCACGTATTCCATCCAGCATCAAGAATGAAAATCATAATAATATTTATTCATCAGCAAATATCACTTTATGACCGGAATCCTTGGTTGGTAGCCTATAAAACAGCGACTGCAAAGAAGTCGGGCTTATGGCCAGTATCGATTGGATTTTCCCCTTTGTTTACATTTCCTGGGGAAAATACACCTTTGAACCCCGTCGGGAGATTAAACGGGTTCGCTTCTTTATACGATACAATATTATTTACTCTTTGAGCGCGTTCTCGAGTTAATATGCATTTGAACGAGTTACGTCAGAGCAACAAAAGAAGAATCGACTATCGCCATAATGAGATGTTACATCGGTCGATATGAGTTTCTGAAGCTCGTTCGAAACTAACAAGTGGAAAGATAAAATTAGAAAGTGTTTTGTTTGATATGCGACTCTCCTAGTCGACGTAAGTTATTTAAGTATTTGTTTTATGTCCATTAGTTTGAACGCGCTAATTTTATGAAAGAACAGATTACACGTATTGATTATGATACATAGCAATTAGACGAGAAACTGTTGAAAAGGAGACCTAATAGAGAGCCGAAGATTCCAAATTCCAAATATTTTTTAAATCGGGCAGGGCCCACGACAGTATGACGGAAAAATGTCTTGACATTTTCGACGATTTGTTTATGCGACTTCTTACGATATATTTTTTTAGAAAGTGGTTACTTAGCAATCATCTGACAAAGCGGAAGACGATTTGGATGAGGCGCCTTACTCAAATCATATTTTTGAAAATTTTGGGCCCCAAAATCGATCATCGCAAGAATTCGATGTCTCCTAGAGAAAATTTGCTTTAGTAATGTATATTTTTTCAAACCATAAGAAAGTAAAGATTACAAGGAACAAAAGGATTTTTTTTCAAAACACAGATATCTTGATGGGAGAATTTTCTATTGAAAATTAGGGTGCTCTTTCGATATAAAATCAAAATAAGGGGAAACATTATTTTGAATCCAAAAAATTACAGCGTGTTTGGATTTTTTTAGATTTCCCGCAGAAATTTTGAGGTAATGTGAAAAAGTGTAGATACCAAAGTTGTGAATCTTTTTATTACCTACATCTTCGCCATTCAACTTTTTTTTTGATAGGACTCGCAGCTTTCCCTGAAATAGTGATAAACCGTTTTCCACCCTTAAAATCTCCCCCCGTCCCCTTACCGACCTCAAACCGCCCGTAATTTATTTTTCTTTTTATTATTGTTGTTGTTGTTTTTTCCGTTAACCAGCTGTCGTCCCCTTACGAACGGCAGCCCTCAAAAGTCGAAACTTGTGCGAGCCAAGGATTAACGAGGTCTTACCTTTTAACGTGCGATTCCTAGCACTGGTTTAGAACGCAACAATCTCAACCACTGAGCTACTTGGCCCTTATTTTTCCAATGGATATCATCCTGTTTCCGGTTCTTTTGAAGTCAAAAATTATCGACCCTGGCGAAACTGACAAGATGAACGACAGGCTTTACAATCCACTATTCCGCAATCATTATTTTCTTGCCGCGAAGTTTACAGCGAAAAGGTCGCCCAGCACAGCCTGTAGGTCGGGGAAGCTCATTAAGAGGAACTGGGACAATATACCAGAACAAAGACATAGAAACTATTTGATACACAAACTAGTTGAGGATTGTTTCGAGGCTATTCATTCTCTGAATCGTGACTGTGAGTTGTTACAAGGGACAATATTCATAACGTGCGGATGCATGGCACTGCATCACACAAGAAAGACTCGTAAGTGGAATGGGGTTACTTTGATAAAAACTTAGTTTTGTAATTAAACTCACATTGTACTAATTCTTCTCTCTCCTCCAAATATTTTTTTTCGTGGTTGGCAGCATTGAACACCCATTATAAGCAGTAGGTGGATCCTTGCCAGTAGATGAAAAATTATTAGAAATGTGTGGGTATTGGTTTTATTAAATTTTAATAGCTTAAAAAAATTTCAATCTACAATTTTGTGTATCGCAAATGAGCACCAAAATAATTATTGTGCTCAAACATTACGTGCCAAGTTTTATACTCTTGTCTCCAAAATAATATTAGGCCACCAAAAGTAATAATCGAGCACCAAAACACCTCGACCAGAAATTGAATTTATGAGCAGCTGAGTGTTGAAAAGTTGACATAATATTAAAGTCGTACCTAATGTAATACGTAAACACCAAAATCATTAAATAATCTCTCACGCGTTTCTAATTCACGCATTTTAGACTCGCAAGCTAGGTAAGCTTGCTCAGGTTAGGTTTGTGTATCAAGCGCGAACAAAAATCTAATTCACGCATTTTGGACTCGCAAGCTAGGTAAGCTTGCTCAGGTTAGGTTTGTGTATCAAGCGCGAACAAAAATCTAATTCACGCATTTTGGACTCGCAAGCTAAGTAAGCTTGCTCAGGTTAGGTTTGTGTGTCAAGCGCGAACAAAAATCTAATTCACGCATTTTGGACTCGCAAGCTAGGTAAGCTTGCTCAGGTTAGGTTTGTGTATCAAGCGCGAACAAAAATCTAATTCACGCATTTTGGACTCGCAAGCTAGGTAAGCTTGCTCAGGTTAGGTTTGTGTGTCAAGCGCGAACAAAAATCTAATTCACGCATTTTGGACTCGCAAGCTAGGTTAGCTTGATCAGGTTAGGTTTGTGTATCAAGCGCGAACAAAAATCTTATTCACGCATTTTGGACCTGCAAGCTAAGTAAGCTTGCTCAGGTTAGGTTTGTGTGTCAAGCGCGAGCGAAAATCTAATTCACTTCTTTTTCCCTCGCAAGTGAGGTTAGCTTTATCAGGTTAGGTTTGTGTCAAGCGCGAGCGAAAATCTAATTCACTCCTTTTTCCCTCGCAAGTGAGGTTAGCTTTATCAGGTTAGGTTTGTGTCAAGCGCGAGCGAAAATCTAATTCACGCCTTTTTCACTCGCAAGCTAGGTTAGCTTAGGTTTAAATTTGAGTGAGCCCATATCAGGCCCTCCACTGCGGCCAATGGCCTATTGTGGCTCTAGGTTAGCTTGCTCAGGTTATGTTTATGTATCAAGCGCGAACAAAAATCTAATTCACGCATTTTGGACTCGCAAACTAGGTTAGCTTGATCAGGTTAGGTTTGTGTGTCAAGCGCGAGCGAAAAACTAATTCACACATTTTTGACATTAGGTTAGCTTTATCAGGTTAGGTTTGTGTCAAGCGCGATCGAAAATCTAATTCACGCCTTTTTCACTCGCAAGCTAGGTTAGCTTGCTCAGGTTATGTTTGTGTATCAAGCGCGAGCGAAAAACTAATTCACACATTTTGACTCGCAAGTTAGGTTAGCTTTATCAGGTTAGGTTTGTGTCAAACGCGAGCGAAAATCTAATTTACGCCTTTTTCACTCGCAAGCTAGGTTAGCGGGACCTCTTTGTGAACATTTGTGAAACAATATCTGATACTGAGGATTTTCAACTTGATATGTTAATAATAAACTAAGCTATACTCCACCAGATGTAGTATAGCTGCTTTCGTCATTTTCGTGTAGTCTTTTTTTTTTAATGAAACAGTGGATATCTCATCAGTCATAAGTTAAAATGGTTTGTCATTAAAAATAATAACTCTAATAATAAAGTGCAATATCGATCGTTCGATTGAAAAATACTATCTCAAGAAAATAGGTTAATCCAGTATAATCTGTTGTTGCATTTCAACTGGAGCCGACTCGGATTAACTATTACATCAGTTATGGCGAGATGTTTGCTCAATGAAAATAAAGAATGGGGACACTTCAGTAGAAACAGATGACATAAATCAGCAAAACACAAATAAAATAAATAAATAAAAATGAAATTAAATAACAATAATAGGTTCGCCAAACCGTACAATAATAGCGTTCGGTATTTACAGTAAAACAAACAAATGAAAATGGTAAATTCTGACTTCAATACACAAACAATAACATGAGAAGGCAATCGGAAGGAAAAGGATAGACTATGAGCTCGGATCAGTGAGCAAAACCAAGTACAATCGGATACACAAATATGCAGTGAGTTTCAAAAAGTTTGCACCATATGGGAAACTTTTTTACTGTGCATTTGTCAGAAAATGTTATTCTTCTTAAAAGTTGGTGCTTTGCGGTGTACAGGGGAAAACAAAAAATAGGAGTTTTGTTCAGGAGTATCTACCCTTATTTTTGATATTATCAAAGAAGTGTGTTTAGAAAAGTTGTTTAGAATCGAAAATAATATTAAGATTTGGAATCAGAGCCACCTACGCAACAATATTTTTTTCTTAATTTTTTATAGTTGTAGCCTCATATAGAGTAATAGAGTACTAGTATCTCATATGCACCTTAAGCGCCTCCTTCATATTCCTACAACGATATTTCAATGCGAAATTTGGTACAATTTATCATTTGTACTAGATTATCGGCGTTTGTTGAAAATTGTTTGAATTTCAACTAGTTTTTCGTTGCAAATTTGATATATTACTCTGAACGTACGTTCATAATAATTATTACTATGATTTTATGGAAGGAAATTATTGAATAAATCAATTATTGGTAAACGAATAAATAATACAATTCCACATCTTTCCGATAACTTTAATCATAAAAAATTTATATTTTAATTTTATTATGATCAAAGTAATGGTAACTATTTACAAACTAATTACAAAAACTAAGTATGTGGTAGATCTCGTCAAAATAAACAACTTTTTTCCTATGAAATGGTTATCGAAAAATGAGTAAACTTCGACATTTTCGACAATAATCAGTTCAAATTAGGCAGTACAATCCATTGAATGGTACGCACGATACAAAATATTTCATTTCTTAAATAATTCACAGGGTCTTCTTTCTTTCAGAGTCAAAACTTACTTGTTCAACCCTTCTGCAACCAGTGAGAACTTGTGAGAGAAGAATAATTAATGATGTGTCATCATCATTTTGTTTTCTTGAAGTTTGTCATTTACTTGTAGGGTTCAGGAGCTATAACGAAAATTTAATATTAATGCAAACATTCTCCAAGATCACCTCCAGCGTTGTTGAGGAAGTATACCTTTTTTAATTGAAAAAGGTGTGGGAATAAGATTTTTTCATGTAAAGTACCAAAAGTTTACTGTCAAAAATGTTATTTTTAAAAAGCGTACAAAAAAATTCAATTTCAACACCCTGTATGTCCGAAACGAAGCATTTCCGGACACAAGTTTATTTAGACTATTTTCTTAAAATTGTCTCAGGAATACGTCACTTGAATATTTTAACGTACTTATGTTACACCATGTATAGATAAACTTAAAAAGCAAAACCCTGCCTATCTACAAGATGTCTCCTAAATCGATTGAGCCATTTCCGAGATATAAAAACTGCGTGTTTTGTTCACGAAAATCGTGCGATTTGTTTACCGTGCGTAAGGAGCTATTTACTGAGGCTGCGAGTCGCATGTTTTTGGCTATTTTCTGCAGCGGCCTTAGGTAAATAACTATTTTCGCTGTTCCACAGCTATAATTATTATTCTAAGTTTCCCAACCTCACTCAGGACGAAGTACGACACCTAATCTCCAGCTTCGCAGAAAGTGAAACCAGTATCCCCATTGTCGCACCTCTAACAACCCCCTATTCATCAACGCCGCGATAAGCGTATTGACGTAATTTCCATACAATACGAGCATATGGATGGAAAATCTGAAATGGGATTTCCAATCTACTTAGGCGGAGGCGCAGATATTGATTGGCTGTTGATTTTAAGATCTGTCTATCTCGCGTTACAGGTAGACGTGCCTTTTGGGAGAGCCATTTTCAACGCAGTTCCACGTGATTTACACAGATATTCCGAGTGTGTACATAAATAAGGAGAAGAAATCGTTCAGTAGATTTTGCAGCTGGGGATGTTTGATGTAATTCCATTTTTCTCTTTTACCTTTCGTTCCGCCACACTCTGCTTTTGCTTTTGACGATGAATAACGTTTCCGTGTGAGAGTCTATTTGCGCTATAGATTTACTAAATTTTAGCTCATTTTCGTGAAAGACACCCACACACAAGAACATGTTCCTATAAAATATGATGTTTGTTATTTTCTCAACGAGGAGTTTGTTAGTTCATCTATTTCTATCTTTGTTTAATTTTTCTTTATTTTATTTTGGTCGTGCACTATCCAACAGCAGAAACCAATTACACTTTTTTATGTAAATGGGCAATTTTTGATCAAGAACTTCTAATGTTTGTCAGTTGTGATGATTTAAGTTTGAATTTCATGGCCAATATTGATTTTTGTTCGAAATTATGAATAAGATATTCATAAAATCTGTTGTGGAAAAAAAATCAAAATGCAATACCCATGACAGGTCTATGTCAAAAAATGGCGTTCAAAGTGTCACCGCAGAAGAAATATTATCATCAATTTCCATCCTTGATGTGTATAGTTGCTTCTGAAGAGCCTGCTTTCCAATTCTATCAATCTCCCTGATGAGCTTGGCAAAGCGAAATAGATTTTCGTCGACCAAAATGTATTGGAGATTGAATGCGAGAGAAGCGAACCTTCCTTCAATGAAATGAACTATTTTTGTGAGTGATATTTTTTTAATAACATTCTCCCTATCTAATTTTCACTTTCAATTTTTTTCTTTTCAGATAGAGTTATCTATCAGATGTAGTTCAATGTCCAACGTGGCTTTAGCCAGGGAAGTAGTTGTTTTCTGTTAGATATTACAAACCAATCACATTTTTCAATTTTCATGGTGAATGTTCCCCTTTTCTTCATGGCTCCGATCGAACAATCAACCGTATTATCACAAATTGCATGCTCTTCCGTATAATGAAAAACAATGTACAAGGTGTCATTTTAAAAAAAATTGAGGTCACTTCCGGTTGAACCGGAAGTGGTGAATTTTCAGTAGTGGCGTCATAATATGCGTATTTAAGTACTATCATCTCCTCATCAACACTGATGAGAAATTATTTCAACGTATTTTTGTTAATTGATCGTCTGAAAGGCATCGAATGATACCTATGGATAAAACGTGATTTGTGCTCAATATAACAATGTGTATATCCTCTCGGAAAGTTTATTCGACACCAACTTTCCATTTATTTTTGGAATTTCCTATCAAGTGGCATGAGGAAACTTCATCAGCTCCCGTACCACTTTTGATATAAGAGAAGGAACAGAAATATACTGAATCTGACTGTCCAGTACAGAGGTGGCCCTTTCCTACACATAATTAGAAAAGTCCTCGGGAGCATAGTGCTTAGGAGCTCAAAAGTGCTTTGAGTGCTTTCACGAGCACTAAGCACTGTGCTTTGGGGCAGCTCGGCTACTAACTGTAATCAGTCACAGCTATTATTTCATTTTTTATTGACTGATTACAATTAGCATATTATTCTTGTTAGGCACGTCATAAAGAGGTGGTCTATTCAACTCCTCTCGTCTGCGTATGGCGATTTCACATTTGTCGGCATTTTATTCTGCATCTATTCGAATCATGAGTCTCGGGGTAAATCGCCCTTTACACTCGTAACAAATAAGAATGTTTCTAAAAGAGAAACAAGATGTCCTGCAATACCAGGACCACGCTTATTGCCATAATCCTATACAATAGGAATAATTGGGTCGAAAATCCATCAGAAAACAACTACTTTCCTGGCTAATACCACGACGAACGTTGAATTACATCTAATGAATTTCCGTGCAGAGTCCTACAAGGATGTCTCCGCAATTGCTAGTTGCATGGAAATGTTCATTGAAACATTTGGACCACCTAGAGATCGATTTCTGGGTTCTTGCCCTCATCAGTATAGGGTAGGTCTCTGCAGACAATAACTAATGTCTGCAACAAACGATTCAACGAAATCTCCATGTAAAGGCAGAAGCTGTGACACCGCCCGCAGCCTAGCGTTCACTAAACCACGGGCGCCATCTGACCTCCAGCCCCTCAACCAAAGCAATACCCAGAACTTGCGTGATTAATCTAACCACTAATAGAAATTGAAGAAATCTGCATTGCATTGTTCACAATAAGCTTGTCAGGAGAGAAACAAGATGTCCTGCAATACCAGGACCACGCTTATAGATGTAATTCAACATTCGTCGTGGTATTAGCCAGTAGTAGTTGTTAGTTTTTAGTCCATTTTGGAAGTAAAGCGTGTTCTTTAGTATTTTTAAACTACATAATATTTTTTTATGACTGAAAAATCTAAATCTCCGATCCCGAAAACCCTCTTATACCAATTTTTAATCGAATCTGACCGTAATCACGAAACTCGGCCACCATTTTGGGTTGCCATCTTCAATTCATGAATTTTAACAAAAAACTCATAATATCTGACCCCGAAAACCCTCACACACTAATTTTGAATCGAATCAGATCATAATGACAAAAATCGTCCATCATCTTGGAGCCGACATCTTTAATTTATAAATTTTTGACAAAAAATTTGAAACATATGACCAAAAAAACCCCCACAAACCAATTTTGAATCGAATCTGACCACAATCACAAATCTCATCCAGCATCTTGGAGCCGCCATTTTGAATTTATGAATATTGAAAAAAACATCATAATCTCTGACCCCGAAAATCCTTTCATCATTCCAACTTTGAATGGAATCGGACCATAATCACAAATCTCGTCCGCCATCATAGAGCCGCCATTTTCTTTTTTTCTATTACAAAAATGTCATATTGCATTGTCACCGGAATTAATTACATAGACACATACATACATACAAGTGAAGCTAATATAAGCGTGTTAATAACAAGAGTTTTATCATCAACTTGAGGTATTAGTTTGACCATACAAGATGGAACACACTGTATAATTGACCATGTGTAATGTCACCAATGAACAATACTTTTAATATTATCTTATACTGATGAATGTTTATATCTTGATTACACAGAATAGTGAAAATTATTCAGGGTAACGTTTTTTGTTGTTTAAAAACAGAGAGAATATGAGAATTTTCAACGCCCTCTACCGTCAAAACTAGCCTATAGAAAAAGTTTTGCCAATTGGACTTTTTGTTTGGAATGACTTGGACTACAACATATCAAAAATTCAGCCGATTCGACAGGGACCAATTTCCCTATAAAAGTGTGCGGTCTCCTTTCAGCCGATTCGACAGCGATCCATTTCCCATTTGATTTGTGCGGGTCCTTTGCTCTGATTGAACGTCTAAGGCCGTCCCTGCTCTCCCCGCAAAGAAAACAGCATTCTAGATTTTGGTGTGTTTGCAACTCCATTCAATCTGGTTTCTATCAAGGTATAAACCAATCAAGCTCGCTTGTGCGTGCCAAATGCGATAGTGTGTGGGAATGGGAGCGGAGCGGAATTAATTTCTAGACCCCACGCTGGGGGCCAGGAGTACGAAAAATCTTCCAGGAGAGCGATAAAGAGGATAATGTATGTGTTCACTTGATTTACTGGGGACTCTACTGCATGGGTTGGGAATTATATCTGGTAAATTAACTTTGGTACGAAAGTTACTGCTATAAAAGGGCCGCAAAGCGGAAAAAGTGCTCGTGATGTTACATACTGAAGAAACTGCCAACGGTAATGGACAACTTCCACTTATTCGACCATGTTTGAGGGAGACAGAAGCTTAATAAAAGAGGGTACGAAGATAGGGGTGTTTTTATAGGTTCAGAGTCCACAAGGGATAATTTTGAGGGAAGCTGTCTTGGAGAAACATGTAGTAAGTCATTAAGGAATTTATGCTGATTCACAAACTCAGTTTGTTGATATACAGTGACCGCCAAAAAGTATATACCTACCATTTTGGGGAAAAAGTTTATTATTAGAGTATTAGAAAAAATATTCTTGGGAAAAGTTTGTGCATGTCCGATAACCTAAAAATCGATTTTGACACATGTCACGTGATCGCTGGTATGGCGGCAAATTGAAAAAAATTACTATGAAAAGGCAAAAAGTGGGGTAAAATGGCAAGATATCAAAAAAAGTTATTTGAAAAAGTTGCTTATAAATAAATTTTATTCACATATACAAAGTTTGAAAAGATAATGAGAGAAAATTGAAAATAGCAATTTTTTTAAAATATTTTCCTAATAAATAATATCATATTATTATCCTATGAATAGCTTGACCATACCAGAATATTTGTATTTCAATGATAATGACAAAACTTTCTCATTTTCTCTACACCAGTGAACACTAAATTAAAAAAATTGGATTTTGTTAAAACCCTGGCTGTTACATTGGTTCGTATCTTACAGTTATATCAGAATTCCACGACCATTGTGATGACATGACACTCTAGAAACATGGTGTTTTCCAGATTATAATCAAGTTTCGATGATAATCGTGCCAGAGCGTTTCACTTCGCATGCAATGTTGAAAACTCTAACCTCTTTAATTTGACGCACATTTTTAAGATTATGTGCGAAGTGAAACGTTCGTGCACGATTATCATCAAAAATTGATTACAATCGGAAAAACACGATATTTTTGGATTTCTCCATCATCGCAATAATCGTGAAATTCTGATATAACTGTTAGATACGAACCATTGTAACAGCAAGGGTTCTGACAAAATTCAATTTTTTTAAATTAGTGCTCTCTGATGTGGAGAAATTGAGAAAGTTTTGTTATTATCATCGGAATACAAATATTTCAGTATGGTCAAGCTATTCATAAGAAAATAATTTGATATTTTTGTATAGCTAGAAAAATATTTAAAAAAAATTGCCATTTTCAATATTCTCACAATATTTTCTGAAACTTTGTATGTGTGTATAAAATTGAATTCTTAGCAACTTTTTCAATTAACTTTTTTCGATATCTTGCCATTTTGCCCGACTTTTTGCCTATTCATAGTAATTTTTTTCAATTTGCCGCCATACCAGCGAGCACGTGACATGTGTCAAAATAGATTTTTAGGTTATCGGACATGCACAAACTTTTCCCCAGAATCTTTTTTCCAATACTCTAATAATAAACTTTTTTCCCATATGGTACATACTTTTTGGCGGTCACTGTATATAAATTATTTTGAATTTCGATAATATTTTTTGCAATTTAAATTCGAAATGGCAACTATAAATGCGGATCTGAATACTACTCATTCCTCGGAAGGCTGTGGAACAATGAACCTAAATATTTTTTGAAGGGTAATATCTATACTACTTTCTGAGAGAAGAAACATTGCAATTAATCGACAGATGGCGCAGGAGGCACATTAACTTAAAAAATTTCGAAAGGCCTAAAAATCGAAATTGGAGAAAAAATCATAGACAAAATTCAAAAACATCTAGACGGTTGTAAAGAGCATGGGATTCCCTTTTCAACGATGTGCCACTTGACCCCCTATGCCATTTAAAAAATTTGAGTCGATGGCCCCCCCCGCGCCCCCTATTGAGCAATCACCATATTTTTTATTTCAAAAAGTAGTTTTGGTGAAACCTCCGAAACGGTTTTTCATTCATGTTTCTACGTCGAACCGTTCAAAAGTTATAAGGGGGGGTCTATTAATTCGCGCGTTAAAAGGTAAGACCCCTTAATTCTTGGCTCGCAAAAATGTCGACTTTTGAGGACTTGCGTTCGTAGGGGGACGACAGCTGGTTAACGGAAAAAACACATTCATACAAAACAACTTTCTGAACAACAATCTGATACCTGCCTTTATTGACCTTGAAATAGGTCGTTGAACCCGTATCGAATTCTTCAACTTGTCAAGACTTTTTCGTAACCGGAAATTTGACATCAGAAAATCCCAGGTAATGTGATACCTGCACTTATTGACCTTGAAAGAGGTCGTTGAATACGTATCGAATTCTTAAACTTGTTGAGACTTGTTTGTAACTGGAAACGTGGCGTCAGCAAATTCCAAGTAATCTGGTATCTGATACCTGCACTTATTGACTTTGAAAGAGGTCGTTGAACCCCCTTTTCAATTTCGAATTTCGCTTATAGACTTGTAACTGAAAATTTTTATTTGTAACTCATTCTGGATAACTGACAACCATATATTGACCTTGAAAACGGTCATTTTTCTAAGTTGTTGAGACTTGTTTGTAACCGGATGTCAGCAAATTCCAGGAAATCTCACACGTGCACTTCTTGATCTTTGACCTTGATTTCTTTTGCTCTCTCATAGGGTTTGATCTTGATTCCTTTTGCTTTCTCATTTCCCCTCTACTCGCACTGTATATCTCTACATAATTACATATAGATGGAGCCAAAAAAGTTTTACTTCAGTCGTCTAAGGCACACTCGTATTTTTTGTTATTATTCAACATAATAATTTTAGAATGCCCCTCGTGACTACACGCCCCGTGTGGCTAATCATTTATATTGGCCCGGCGGCTATTGAATAGCCTCCGCGGAAAAACTTTTCAATTGAATTCACGTTTTTCGACATATGTCAATAAATTATGAGATGCCACGAGCGCTCGGCTCTCGAATGAAATGGTCCGGATTCTGCGTTTGACGTTGTTAACATAAATAAAATACGAAGCACCCTTACCCTCGTTTCATCGGATAAACAATTTCCATCGGGTCGAAATTGAAATTTACGCTCGTCCAAATATATTAAATCTTGCGTTATTATTAGTACAGTCGGTGTTGGAATTTCCGACTTGGAAATGTTCTTTCATAATGTATTAGTTTAGGTTCTATGCTTCACCCCTAAAAAACAACCCCTTGGATCAAAAAAGCCTGTTTTCGTGTATAACTCGTCAACCGTTGGAAATATCAAAAGGGTATTTATTACAAAAATGAAAGCTTAACCAACCACCTACGTTTTCTGTATAAGCTGAAGTTTGCGAGAAAATCAATGTCCGTTTTTTTGTGTATTGGCATCGACTACTGTGGTCATTAGCCACGTGTTTTAAATAGGCTGTGCTACTAACTCCTTACGCCACTTTGGTTCAATCGTAGTGATGATGATGACATGATGCACAAAAGGTTAAAAATTCTGTATTATTTTGACAAGGAGCTGTCAAAAAAGCACTATAAGCCAGAGAAGTGAACAACACAACAACTAGATGGATGTCGTGATTGCTGTCTACCAAAATATCCCAGACTACAATAGGACAAGACCTTTCTCCATCTGCACAAGTAGAGGTTGCCCACAAGGGGGAGTAGCGTCCCCACTTATGTTGAGCCTAATAATCGATCGACTCCTCTGCATGTAGATTGACCGAGATCGACATATCGTGGCGAGGCTATGCAGATGACATAGTCATAATCGCGAGAGAGTTCAGAGTTCAGAGAGGTCTAGACTACACTAAAGAGTGGTGTCAATCGATTGGACTTAGCCCTCCGAGACTACCCTAGTTGCCTTCACAAGGAGAAGAAACATTAACCTCAAAGCTATCGAACTATATAATAAACTCATCTGGAATAAGCATGAAAAGGAAGTAACCAACAAAGCCAGGATAGCCCTAATGTTGTGCAGAAACTTTCCAGGAAATAATTGGGGATATAAACCGAAGACCCTGCAGTGGATGTACACGTCTAAAGTGAGACCGACCATCACTTACGGGGCAGTGATTTAGGGCAGAAGAACAAAGCTGGCTAGTACGAGTACTGGGTATCCATGACAACGTGCCCAACGGCCGCTATGGAGTTAATCCTCAGCCTCACAACCCCTCCCTATAGTAGTGGACTATAGCTATAAAGACAACATATAGAATGGCCAGCGAGGGAATCACCAAATGTTTCGACTCCTCTCTGGAAATCGTCAAACTTGGGATATGCCCCAAAATGAGACGACAAAAGAGTTTAAGCTTTGTGAAAGAATTCAACACAAAGCTAAGTGAAAGGGACCAAGATACCATCCCAAGACTCCAGAGATGTGCCACTAAATGATACACAGATGAAACAGAAGGGACTGGAAGTATATGGGACTGGAACCAAATATTCCGGAAGTCCAGGCAAATCCCCTAGCGGAAATATACGCCATCGGAAAATGCGTCCAGTTCAATCCAGTCTTCCAGTCCAGTCCAGTTCTTTTTCCTACTGTCAATAAATACATATATTATTATTATTATTATTATTATTATTATATAGGGAGAAATTTTGGCAGATAAGAGATAATCATCATGTCACAGAGATAAGCAACCATTAATGCTCTGAACTCCCATGTTATCAACTCCAAGATGGTGTGGGAGTGCCTAGGGAAACTGAATGAACTAGGTGAGAACAACAATGTTACCCTCCTATGGGTTCTGGGACACACTGGAGTGGAGGGTAACGAAATAGCAGTCATTTCTGGGACCTGAACCCTTCTACGTAATAAGTACTAGCACAAGAAGAATGCAGATTTAGCGGGGAAGAGGACGAAACCTCTATTAACGTTATCTTAGAATGCATTACCCTCCAAAGCCTGACATAATTTGAAAATATAAAAATATATAATTATATAAATGTTAAGATATGAAATATAAAATTTTAAAATATAAAATTCGAAAAGGGAACAGTTAAAGATAATCATGTATATTTCTCAAAGTAATAAAAGACCATAGAGATGCCTTTTCCATCCTTGTCATGAATGCAACATAACTTTGTTTGTTTACAAGTGAGGGCCTTATACATGTTAAGCCTGTATTCAGTCGGGTAGTTTCGTGTATGCCCGCTTATTTCATTCGGATCAAGTTGTCATTCTTCGTTTGTATTATGGTCATTCTTACTCTAAATGTAAACAAACCGTCCATAACATTGTATAGAAAAGCATAGTTCATGTTCAAAACAAGTATTTGTGTAGGTATAGGCAGGGCATCTCTGTCTTTTATTACTCTGAGGTATATTTTAATTCAGCGACCGTACTATTACGTTCAGCATTCGATTCGGTATCTGTCTAGTACAGCCAACAGCACTTGGAGGCCCAGATATTGCAGGGATTGACTTATTAACAGAGAGTTATATCGAAGTGGTCGTTGGATTATGGGTGCTTAGTGGTAATGGGGCGTCAAAGTTTGCTTGTGCGATAATTTGGGTTTGATTGTGTTATGGGGTTGCATGAGAGGGCCGAGAGTCTATCTGAACGTCCAACAAAGTAGAAGTGCGTTCCTCAAAGTCAGGATATGCGGACAATATAATGGGATGAACTGTCCATACCACAATTTCAATAGTTGATGATTGTGGGTGGAGGAGTATAAAAGAGCTAATTAGTCAAAGACAAAAGTGTGAGGTGCATTGCATTCGGCATTATCATCTCTTGGAAGGTGCGTTTGAGAAGTTAGATCTGACTGCCCACAACTTTTATTTTTTCAAAATTGGAATAACGATTAGTTTCGTGAACATGAATTCTGAGAGATGTGGGATTTTTTAGACTATTTTCAAATCCCATTCGTGTTCCTTCATTCTCGTTTTGATGCAACGTTTTGTTTGTCCTAATAAAATTGGACAGCACAATAATTAATTGCCTTTCTTGGGAATACACTAGTCTTTGAACTACTTCAAATGAAATTTAAGCTTCTCTGAAATTTTCCTGAACTTTCATTCACTCATTCTCTCAAAATATCCGTGTAATCAAAAATTTTAAACAAATCTTGAGGAAGATATGAAGTCTAATTTTTGTTGATAATAACATTACGATACCGCACTGGTTGCCATTAGACACGTCAGTGGAGTAATACTGAAAAAAGTGAACACGGAAAACAGAAGTTGTGCCTTTTATAAATGCATGACTTTAAAAAATAATCATGCGGGCGTAGGCACGCTCTGACCCTTACAAAACAGGATTATGAGAGAAATAACAAGTCCGCATATATGCTTCATGGCTTTACGGCCATTTCAAAACTGAAATACTGGTAATAAAAGTCCTCATTAATAGTAATTCCTTGGTCATTTATAATAAAATAGAGTAAAAACAATGCATTCGCGGTGCTAAAACATGTATGACATCAATAGTTCCAAATATGTGTTTATATCACTGCATTTACTGTGTAGGTACCAATAATAATTAATTAATGTTTTTGTATACCGGGTGGCAACGAATTTTTTAGATTTGCCATAGTTTCCAGAGTTTCAACAGTATGAAATTTAAACTTGGGTTCAAGAATTGGATTTTTTTTCAATATTTCATACTCTCCTATGAGTCCGGTTTCATCGGAAACGACTTCAACTTGAACATTTCAAATGGAACACCATGCATATTTTCATTTTTAGATTTTAGATTAATATTGTTGAGTTTTTTGACGAAAGTTTGTTTGACACTTATTAGTGTAATGTATCAAAGACTAACAAGGGATACATTTTTGTATTCAAAATGTCATATGGAGTCGAAAGAAGTAAAAATATACCTGTTTTCTCAATTAAAAATTGAAAGTTCATATCAATTCCGGTGAGATCGGAAATTGCATGAAGCTGTCAAAATATGCAGTTTTGTGTCTCATAGATCCTCCAAATTTAATTTCAAAATTTTCAGGAATAAAAAAGTTGTAGGGGCGAATCACCTTCTGTGGACACCCGGAATATTTGCATATCACTACATTTACTGTATATCGATATTTATTGTAATTGCGTATAAATTAAACTCGTGACTTCGTTATAATTTTCTATTAATCCACATACTGGAAAGAGTTCAATCGTTTAAACCGGAATATGAATTCAATTTCCATTATGACCAATTCAAAATTAGCTTTCGTGCAACTCATATATGAATTGTTATGGAATAATTTGAAAATTTGCCAGATAATTAGTGTCCATCATGAAAAAACAATTATTATTGTGTTGGTTTTAATGGTTTATCGGATTTGTCTAACTGCAATGACATCACGTCAGGCATCAAACATAAAATGATGTTTATAACACAGAATTTGTTTTTCTCCTGAAAATTATCAGATAGGTTATTGTAGACCTAGTCTATACTGATGAGAGACAAGGGTAAACCCCAGAAATAGGTGGACCAAATATTTCGATGAACATTTCCATACAACTAGCAATTAAAGAGGAAGTTTGCATGAAAATTCATCAGGTGTTATTTAACGTTCGTCGAGGGATTGGTTAGGATAGTAGTTGTTTTTTGATGGATTTTCTTGTTTCTTCCATATATATTTTTTTGTTCAATTTGTTTATTAGTCTTATCAACCTTAAAGGTTATTAAAGGCGGAAAGAAGAATAAAATAACAATGAAAGAATTAACAGAGTTCACAATAACTAAAACTAAACGTCATTCACGATTTCGATGCTGCAAGTTTTCCCATGTCACATTCTGCGTTCAGCATTATTTTGGATTGGAGGATCTGGTGTTTGCGTCACTCGGTACTATATTTCTAACATTCTTGTTAGTGTGTATGACGGATAATTGGGAATGGTATACTTCACATATGGGTTATTTGGGTATGACCAATTCTCAATCTGGTGAGGACGAGTTGATCATTTCTCTTATTGGGACATATTTGGAAGATATTTCCCTAGAAGCCATGTCTAAACCGACAGATTTTATGCCAGTTAGGTACGAGTTTGAAATGCAGTTTGAAGTGGTCATAAACAGCGAACAAACTTGCACAGGGAACGGACCTCAACTGGAAGGGATGCATCAGTGTGGTACACTGATGGATCTAAGATGGACGAAAGGGTTGGAGTGGGCGTTACAGGACCAAATTTCAGGCTCTTAAAACCCCTTGGTAACACCCCAACCATCTACCAAGCAGAAGTACATGCTATAGAATTATGTTCCCAGGAATGTCTTGAAAGAGGCACTCGAAGGGCAGAAATCTAAATACTGTCAGATAGCCAAGCAGCACTAAAAGCTCTGAGGTCATACACCTGTGAGTCTAAGTTGACTTGGGACTGTAAACAATCCCTGAGACAACTGGCAGCAAATAATCAGGTCACCCTGATGTGCGGGCCAGGTCACTGGGATTGCCATTTATTCAGTATGGATTCTTTGATAGTCCTTTTAAAGTCCGTTAACTTTCTCAGTCATAGGAATGACGATTGAATGAGGAATAGCGATTCGTCACGGAATGCACACTTTGTCCACTGCTTCTTTGCCTTCAATACCAATATGGGATGGACCCCATATGAATTTGATGTTTTTCGCATAAGTTGTAAACTATGTAATTCGTTCTTGATCAAGATTAAAATTGGGTTTTTCGGGAATAGCTGGAAGGCACTGAGAGAATCTGATATGATGATGATTTTTCGTTGATCAATATTCTTTGTGTACTCTAATGCATTGAGAAAGAGATAAGTTCGCCGTTGTATACACTACAGGTATTGTTGAGCTCAAATGCCATTTTATCATCTGGAGTTACAAAAGCTGCTGCTGTGACACCTCATCCTGTTTTGGACGCGTCCGTATATATCTGATAATAATCTCCATATTTTTCTGTTATTTCGTGGAATCTTTGAGTAATTATAAGGGGGTTGGTTTCATGCTTGCGGTATTGAGTTAGGCCCTGGTCAATATCAGGAAGTTTGACAGTCCAAGGAGAAGGAGTGAGGATGTTGTTTGGGAACGTTTCATAAATATTACTGTCACTATTATACACTCTTCTGATAAAATTTAATGAAACGAAATCAACTCAAATATCGTTTTGTTACAGGGTCTCCAAGACAATAGCGGTCCGGGAAGCAGCGGGGCCGTCTCCCATTTCGAACCCCAAGTAGCCATGTTGTGTGACTCGGGGAACCATGGCCAAGAGGCCTACCATCAAAAATATATGACCGAGCAGGGAGAATGGGTGTCCGACCTTTATTCGAAGGCGACGTGCTTCAAAGATAAAATGGATATACTCAACTATTGTAAAAAGGTGAGTAAGTTGTGCAGTTTAAATGACAAAGAGTCAAAATGGCTCATTTTAAATGAACCGTCTAACTGCAAACCCCGCCAAGTGTACAAAAATAAAAATTATGATCTTTCGATAAAGAATGTCAATATCTTCATTCTGTTTGAATATTATTGCTCAAAACCAGCCAGTTGAAGTATTATCGCGCATCTACAAATCAGTTTACTTTCAATCCATCGCCAACTGCGGTCTTGTTTATGTGCAAAAACCTCCAAGTGCGCATGACCATGCGCCTGACCAATAGGAAAGCCATATTTATGTTGAGCAACCACGTGTTTTAGTGTACAGCTCTCACTGATAATAGAGACACGGTCGTCGCATCCGCCATGTTTATAACGTCAATGATTTATAATTTTTCTACACACATGTCATATTTGTTCCTAGTTATTCCATGAATTACACACAAACACTTGATTTTGGCTGCAAAACCCGCCATTTTTCATGTTAAATTTCAAACTCCGCCAAATTCGTAAAAATAGTAAAAAACACGAGACCATCGAATAATTTAATTATATATAATAATACCCACCACTCCCCCTCAAAAAAAAAGGGATAACTCGTTAAAACAAAAATTGAAAAAATCCGTAAAAATAGTAAAAAACAAGGTATCATTGAATAATGTTATTCAAAACAATTTTACGTCATAGGAATTCAATGTTGATCAATATTAATCGGGGGTCTCTGATCCCCCTCCTGTTGAAAAGAAAATCGCGAAAATTCGTAAAAATTGAATCGGAAGAATCCTCAAAAATAAAGAAAAACATAGGAGCAACGAACTATTCAATTGAAACAAAATTATGAACACTCCTACACTCCCCTCTCACTTCTAGAAAAAAAATTCGAAAATGCTTAACAATCAATGAAATGGAAAACATTCCTTGAAAGAAAACCCCCATCATAGAGAACACGTACATATTCGGAAAAAATGTCGATCGGCCCCCTCTTTCTAGAAAAAAAATACTCGACGAAAATGTGAACATTTCGGATCCAAATTCACTCGAATTTTCAAAATTTAGTTTGTTGAACAAAACTGTTGGCGTTCATTTTTCAAAGCACTCTTCCCAATTTTTATCAACGTGTAAGATTCGATCTGATCATGCAATCAGAAAAAAAATAACTTTCAAATATGTAAAAATCCAATATGACGCCTATAAGAAAAATGATAGTTAAATTTTGTTATTCTGACATCAAGAACGCCTGGAAAAATACGGTGGCAGATTAAGATTACTTATAGAACAGTGCCTCAAGAACGTCCTACTTGAATCGGTATAGTTTTTTTGATTTTTTCTTAAAAAAATGTGACATCAAATTTTTTTTCAGATATTTGTTCAGCATGAAAATGCGCAACTTTGCCCTAATTCACCCGACTTCGTATCTCTTATAATATCTAAAATCCCCTTGGCGTAGTTTTAATAACGGGCCCCCTGTATATATCTTTTATTTATTTTCATACATTGAGTTGAAAAACAGCTTTAACTGATACTTTTCACCAAATAATTCAACTTGCTCTCTTGCCTTCTTCTCTTCATTGGTTAAAAAAGTGGATTATTATTATACAGTGTGGTTCTTTACGCCCCCTCCGTATTAACTTTTGAACGGATCGACTTACAAACATAGGATTAAAAATCGGTTTGAAATGAAAAACGTTGAAATTGCTCGATACATGGCACATCAAATTTCAAATAGCATTAGGGGTCAAATGTCGCATTTGATAAGTTAATTCAATAAATTATCTGCTCAACCATCTAATTTTTTTCTAATTCGACAATAAGTTTTTTCACAATTTCGACCTCTATATTTGAAATTTTCAAGTTGATATACACCAATGAACGTCCGTTGAGTCATTGTAATATCTTCTTTCAAAAAGTAATGTTGTAATACCATTTAGAATATAAATGTCGCATTGTTTGACATCACACCATTCGAAAGTTTCGAGGTAAGGGTACAAATTCGCCCTTATACTCGAAACAGATGCATATTAAAAAAAATATTTGCCGACGGAGTCTTTACTTTTCAGCACAACCTTACAAGTTATTTCCGTCTTTATTCAAGTGAGAAAATAGCGTCTATCTTTTTCTCTGTTATTTGGCCTATTCGGCACACGATTTCACGAAAAATTACGATCTCAAAAAGCTTTTCATAAATAAAACACCCGAACAATATACCCTGTTGGATACCTGATGCGCCAGCACCCGCCTATTCACTCCGTCCTTTTAAATTTTAAATAGCCCCCAATACCGTCCCTAATGCCTCAAATGGAAACCATTGAATATGAAATGTTTCCACAAAAGGAAAACTGCAATCGATAGATTCCTTTCAATTTGCCTGGAAAAAGCGTAAAACTGAAACAATTTCCAGCGAAAAGTTTAGCCAATGGTCGACGAAGTTTTTTCAGATATATTGAGCGCCTTCCAAATAACACTTTAAAAGGTTTGTTTTTATTCGAGAGAGATTGTGTTGTTTTACTGCCGTCAGTTCCCTTCGTGGAGGTGAAGTATAAGCAAGAACAATACAAATGAATTCGGAGCACATATCCATTGAACGTGAAGCTATTGTTTGGCCCCCCGGATTTACTTTACGAAAAAAAATCGCCTTTGTAACGTGAAACTGAAATTCGAAGGTTGTTTTAAGGAAATTACTAGACGCTTGAGCATTGTCAATTATTGGTGCACGACAGTGTTTGTTTCCTGCTGAATTGGGGTGCAATTTTAATTGGCAAAAGCGACTCTGAATTGAATTTAGTCAGGAAGAGCGTACCTACTTGCGAAAAGCCCCTGAGACAAAAGAACAACGAATTATTATTTTTGTTCGAAAATATGAATAGTATATTCATAAAATCTGTTGTGGAATCATCTGCGGCTGAAAGGCAAACTTTAGACGCCATTCAAAATTATATATGACCCATGACAGGTCTTTGACAAAAAATAACTTTCAAAGTGTTACCGCAGAAGAAATATTTCCATCATTTCCATCCTTGATGTGTATAAATGCTTTCCAATTCTATCAATCTCCCTGATGAGCTTGGCAAATCGAAATAGATTGTCGTCGACCAAAATGTATTGGGATTAAATGCGAATGAAACGAACCTTGCTTCAATGAAGTGGACGATTTCTGTGAGTGATATATTTTGATAACGTTCTCCTTATCTAATTTATAAATGAATTTTCAATGAAACAAAACAAATAAAAAAAATCCACTATCTTTATGAAAATGCGAATTTTCAGTTAGAGGGGACAAAAATCGTGGATTTTGCCCTCTTCCTCAAAATTCCACAAGGGATTTTTTTGATGTAAATGAGGTAAATGGAGTGGAGCCCTACTATACCATATCGAACCACCCCAAGTTTCATTTACTTCGCATTTATGTCAAGGAAGCCCCCCTTTGTCAATCTCTGACGACTGGACTTGTGTATCGACACAAGAGTGGCCATAGTTCGGAAAAGTCCTGTATTTCTGCATTTGAATATACCGGGTGACAACGTATGTTCACACAAACCATAGTTTCAATAATATGAGTTTTAAACTTGGTATGGGTATTGAATCCAAAAATCAGATATTTTTCAATATTTAATACTTCCGTGTCACGTCCGTTTTCACCGGAAACGACCCAACTTGGGAGAGAGAAAAAATTGATACAATTGATTTTTCAAAAGAATTTTTATATTTGCATCTAGAGTGCGCTGAACGCAATTTAATTAATGTGGTGGTAGTTCACCCTGTACATAAAATTTATCATCGAGAAATGCTTATTTTCGTGTACTATCGGGTCATTTAAGAACCGTGAAAACTTAATTTTTCAGTGCTCACTGATATACAGTGTGACCCATTTAAGCTGGGAACATTTTTCAACCGATTCGAAATATTTTTTTTTGTCAGGTAGACATTCAAAAAGTTCACTAGGACACCAAATTTCATAAATAAATTTCAAGGCCAAAATTACTAAAGATTTTTTTATAAAAAATCTTACTACACCACTGGATTAGCGACATTTTAAAATGTCTTACGTGTGAATTGCGTTGAAATGCAACAATCAATAAAAAAGTTATAAGGGAATGAAATTTGAGAAATATGCCATTTGATAAACCCACTTAATCGATTTCAGAAGTTTTATCAAATCTTTGACTACACCACTGGTTTAAGTAAGTCAACGTAATTTATATATGAACCATTTGAAAATGTCGCAAATCCAGTGGTGTAGTCAGATTTTTTACAAAAAAATCACTAAATTTTTTTTAGATTTTTACCTTGAAAAATAAAAATAGTTGGCCCTAGAAATGGAGATTCTTTCATGAAATTTGGTGTCCTAGTGGACTTTTTGAATGTCTACCTAACCAAAAAAAAATTATTTCAATCGATTGAAAAATGTAAGTTTTATAAGGGTGCTTCCATCTTGAATGGGTCACACTGTATTCTTGGCGCCGCCATCATATTTTTTCAGAAAAAATAACCGATCTATTTAAAGAAGGAGAGCTTTGCTTCATGAATTTTTTCTGTTGATTTAAAAGTGATGTAACTGGATCAATATTTACGTTATTGGCATTGCATTGACCTTAATATAGGGGAGTTCGTTCCATAATTGGAACTCGAAACGATGGTAATTTTGTTCAAATAAGGTTGAATTGGCTTCCACGTAATAATGGAAATTTGATAACATACACAGTTTTCCCTAAGGTGAGGGGAAGAAATGTGTTGCGGTTTTTCCTACTGGCGACGTGGTTACAAAAGTTTTTACGTATAAGTTATAAATTGAATTTGTAACAAATCATCTTTAACCACCCTTACGCCGGCCCTGTCGTTCGAGAACACCTGCTGCGAACTTTCGGGAGCGGGCGTCATCAGTTGAACTTGGTCTACTCGCGCGGAATAATACATTTTGTTGGCATCGCAAAGTATTCCCAAGTATTATAATAATAAACCTCAAAAATTCATTAAACAAATTCTTCGAGTTTATCAAGTGTTTTCTGTGAACTCATAAATTCTATAAATCCCCTTTTATAGTGGCGCTCCAACTTAGTGGCCAGAACATTTGAAGAATTCGTTGGATTCCTAGTGGATTTTTTTCGTATCGCGAGTGACGACAAACTGCAGAATTGTTTTCATTGCTCCCGGTTTACCGATTGATGGACGTGAAATATTTTACCAACGTGCTTGTCTTTGCTTCTGAATTTCAATTTTAAGAACTCAGATGACTCGTTTCTGCGTATAACCTATTCGGGGTATTTAAAATACAAGTGTGTGTTTCAAGCTTGAAGGTATTCATTTACTGTTGTGATACGTATCAGAGTGCCAAACGAATACTGGATTACTGGAAGAAAAACTCAGGCTGGAACCTGGTATAGTATTTATCGTAGCTGCAAAACTGTAAGTACGCTTTATACTTTTTACTTTTGATTCGCTGATCGTTGTGGAATTCAAGCACAATTGCGGACCAACAGGGTGGTCATCCGTACTTTTTACGTTCGTGTGGAACATTTCGCGCGGTTAAAAAACTGAATAGTGATCAAGAAAGTAAAACCATGGCAAGTGTTACTTTAACAAATGAACAATTCGCGGAACTTATGTCTCGAATAGCACTGGTAGGTAACGCTGCTAACGCTAATCAACCTGTTGCTGTTGGCGGGAATTTTTCGAAGTGCTCATCACGTTTTGACGGTTCTAAAGACTCAGACGTGAATGCTTTTATTGATGCCATTGGCATATACAAGGATTGTGCTCAAGTGTCCGATGACAATGCTCTTAAAGGACTTCCGATGCTGTTTGATGGGTTCGCGGCAAAGTGGTATCAAGGTGTAAAGACTACGGTGCAGACTTGGAAGGATGCGCTAGATCTCTTGAGAACCACATTCGGTCCACAAAAACCACCTTATAGAGTTTATCGTGAACTTTTTGCCACCGAGCAAGATTTAACCACTCCAACAGACATTTTTATTTGTAAAACGCGTTCGATTCTAGCACAGCTTCCTTCTGGAACTCTAACAGAAGAAGTTCAGTTGGATATGGTTTACGGGTTACTAAATCGTAGAATAAGAGAGAAAGTTCCCCGCGATAAAGTGAAAACTTTCAATGAACTTTTGACAAATGCTAGGTTAATCGAGGAGACTTTTGATCGTAGTGATAATGTGATGATAAAAGACACTAAAGACATTCATAAACGCGCTCGTTGCCAATATTGTAAAAATCCAGGCCACACGAAAGACGAATGTAGGAAACTCCTAAGTAGAAACTCCAAGGACAATGAAAAATCCAAAACAGCTGTTCGCGAGCAGGAGAACACCCGTGATTCGAACACGTCTCGATTGAGTTCGTCCAATTCAACGTCAACTAATAGTTCGCGAAGTAACATAAGTTCCCCATTATCGTGTTATGGATGCGGTAAGCCAGGATTTATCCGAACTAATTGCCCTTCATGTAATAATACTGAAACGGCCTCGATGGAATTTTTCAGTATCGACACGCTTATTGCCCCTCGTTCAAGACCAATTATTCATGTCAATATTTTAGGTCATCAAGGTCAAGGTCTGATTGACACAGCCGCGAAGCAAAGTGTCGCTGGCAAGGTATTGTATGATCTTCTGAAACGTGAAGGTCAAACATTTCTCGAAGAAAATATTTTGGTGAAGTTTGCTGATGGTCAAGGTAAAATGGAAAATGTCCTTGTTACTTGTGTTGACGTGAATGTCAAAGGCAAGACAATACCTACCAAATTCATCATCTTCCCAGATGCACCTAATAAAACCCTTTTTGGTGTAGATTTTATACAGGATGCGAAACTCGTCCTAGATATTCATAATAAAGAGTGGTACTTCTCAGAAGACCATTCAGCTCGTCATGAATTGATATTTGAATCTGCATCTAATTCCTCCGATCTCGCTTCTTACTCAGCTTCTGAGAATAAAAACACTGACAACTTGCGACCGGACGAAGGAACTATGCTCACAGATGACCAACGTTCTCAGCTTAATCTTTTTTTGTATAAGCACGAGAATATATTTAGTCTGGGGGGAGAACCGACTCCCTACGCACAGCACCACATCAATACAGGCGATCATCCTCCGATTGCCCTTCCTCCATATCGAATGTCACCAGCTAAGAAGTCATTATTGAAAACCGAATTGGATCGACTATTAGCTGAAGGTATAATCGAAGAGTGTGAAAGTCCATGGGCTGCACCAGTCGTACTTGTGCCTAAGAAGGATGGTGGAATTAGACTATGCGTGGACTATCAACGTTTGAACGCCGTAACAATAAGTGACTCGTATCCGCTACCGCGAATGGACGACTTACTTCATGCAGCTAAACGAACGTTCTATATGACCACGATTGATTTACGATCGGGTTATCACCAAGTGAGAGTAAGTGAGCGCGACAAAGATAAGACTGCTTTCGTTACGCCTTTCGGGACTTATCGTTATCTGTTTATGCCGTTTGGTTTGAAAGGAGCTCCTGGAACATTTCAACGGTTAATGGACCAGTTTCGACGTGGTCTTGGCAGTGTCGTGATTCTTAGTTACTTGGACGATCTAATTGTTCTTTCTAGTACGTTTGAAGAACATCTACACGATTTAAAGCTAGTGTTTGACAGACTTGAACAATTTAAACTTCGCGCCAACCGCAAAAAGTGCGTGTTCGCGAGTGCAAAGGTAAAATACATAGGACATTACATTACTCCGGATGGTATTTCGGTCGATCCCGAAAAGACTTCGGCAATAAGTGAACGTTTACCACCGCGGAATGTCAAGGAAGTGCAATCCTTTCTCCAAACTGCCAGCTGGTATAGGCGTTTTGTAGAAAACTTCGCAGAAGTATCTCGTCCGCTCAGCGATTTAACGAAGAAGAAGGCAGTGTGGAAATGGACTCCGGAATGTCAAGCAGCATTTGACAAATTGAAGCAGTTGTTGGTATCAGCTCCCATACTTAGACAAAGTGACGAGACTAAACCATACATCATTCGTTCGGATGCAAGCAGTTATGCACTAGGCGCTGTGTTGTTACAAGGTGAAGGGGAAGATGAGCACCCTGTAGAGTATGCGAGCCGCTTACTGAATGCTGCAGAACGAAACTACTCTACGTCAGAGCGAGAGGCTTTAGCTGTGGTGTGGGCTCTAGGAAAATTTAGAGGCTATATTGAAGGCTCCCCGATAATCGTGCAAACCGATCACCAGCCACTCCGATGGTTACTCAGTTTGAAATCACCAACTGGTAGATTAGCACGATGGGCTTTACTGATACAAGGTTACGATATCAAGATAGAGTATTTACCCGGAAAACGAAACGTTGTTGCTGATACTTTATCTCGTCCTCCCTGCAACCACGAAGAACAAGAGGCTTGCGAGTTGTGCGAGGTTATTATTGAATTGCCTCATAGAAGGGCTGAAGAGACAAGAGCCGAACAAATGAAAGATCCTGAACTTGCAAAAATTATAAAAAGTTTCGAAGATCCTTCAGACACGGAATTCACCAAGTGGACAGATCGAGGTTATATCCTGTCCCAAGGAGTATTATACCACTACTCACCAGAAGAGGATGAAGAAGAAGCACAATTGGTGGTGCCCATCCATGAAAGAGACAGAATTCTCAAAGAATACCATGACGCACCAGAAGCTGCTCATTATGGGGTCGAGCGCACACTCCAACGCATTGCGAAAAGGTATTACTTCATAGGAATGCGTCGATATGTTGCAGCCTATGTTGGAAAATGTCTCGATTGTCAGCGCTACAAAGCGACAAACCAAAAACCAGGTGGTCTTCTCCAAACTCCCGTATATGCACAAAGATTTGAAACTCTAGCAATTGATCTTTTCGGACCATTACCAGAGGGACCAGGTGGAGAAAAGTGGATATTCATTGTTGAAGACATTTCTACGAAATGGGTTGAGTTATTTGCTCTTCAACATGCTACTGCAGAGGAATGTGCACTCACTCTAGTTAACGAAATATTTTTCCGCTATGGACTTCCTCGTAAACTCATTAGTGACAACGGTGTACAATTTGTATCCGCCGTCATGCAACAGGTATGCTATACCTTAGACATCAAGGAAACATTTACTCCTCTCTATCATCCTTCAGCTAATATGGTAGAGCGGAAAAATCGTGATCTCAAACCACGACTTGCTATCCTGGTAGGGAGCGATCATCGATCATGGCCTGAGAAGCTTGCAACGACTAGATTTGCCATGAATTCTGTATGGTGCGAAACTACAGGAAAGACTGCTGCCTATTTAACTTTTGGGCGTGAGTTAAGAACTCCGGACGACGTCAAACATGATCTCAGGGTTGTTACGGAGACAGAAAATTTCCTTCCTCAGATAACTCCTTATCTGAAGAAAATTTCAATCACGTGGCAAGAGGCCAAGGCGCTGAACGAAAAGACGCAAGACCGACAAAAGACTTATGCAGATATGAGAAGAAACGATGTAGACCCTTTCAAGGTTGGAGATCTAGTATGGGTACATACACATGCTCTGAGCAACGCCGCAAAAGGACTCACTGCTAAGTTTTATCCAAAACGAGATGGCCCTTATAAGGTACTGAGGCAGGTATCTGCAGTCAGTTATGAGGTTGGTTACCCAGATAACCAAACGGAACCGATGGGAGTATACCATATTTCATCCCTCACTCATGCAAAAGCCAGCGAAGCTGAGAAACCTGCACTCGGATTGAGGAAACGGGGACGACCCCCGAAGAAGAAGAAGACACACAATGTAACTGGCCCCTCCTCGAGGCGAGTTCGAGGCCAGGGGGGGAGACTGTAACAAATCATCTTTAACCACCCTTACGCCGGCCCTGTCGTTCGAGAACACCTGCTGCGAACTTTCGGGAGCGGGCGTCATCAGTTGAACTTGGTCTACTCGCGCGGAATAATACATTTTGTTGGCATCGCAAAGTATTCCCAAGTATTATAATAATAAACCTCAAAAATTCATTAAACAAATTCTTCGAGTTTATCAAGTGTTTTCTGTGAACTCATAAATTCTATAAATCCCCTTTTATAAATTTCAAAATTATTTGTATCAAGATTAATTCTCGCGACAAGCGATATTACATTTTAAAATATAATCAAAAGTATGAGTTTGATTTACTTCAAAGTATATTTACTCTTTTAGCGCATTTATAGAAAACCGTTTCTTCAAAATATTTATTTCATTTTGTACTTTCAAGCATAATAATTTGTCTCCCGGTGCCCAGAAAATTATTCGTATTCGTGTTCGATTTTTCGATTTTATTTTCCCGAGTTTTCCATTTTATTTTTTCTGAGCCCTCCGACCGATAGTTTTTTCCTCTTCCCAAACAATCAGGTCCGAGGCCCCAATCCAACATTTTTTTCCTCGTAATTGTCTACAGTAAATTCAAGTTAAACCACGTTGAACTCAAGCCAGTAAACAATAGTGTTAAAGACGTCATCAACGCGTGCTTTGCTCGTGATCGAGGAAAGGCGGGCCGCTATTGGTCTATGTTTCTCGGGCAGGTTTGAGTGGGAAACACGCCCTGCCTATTTCACCAATCCGATATCGATGATCACGAAGTAACAGCGTGCATTTGTTTTGAATGCGGCTTGACCTGGAGTTGTATATAGTATCGGAAAGTTTTTATCGGGGGTATGCTGGTTTCATACGAGTAAAGAATAGCTTGCTATAATGTTGAGAGAGCATTACAATTTCTCCTCGACTCGCTCGAGTAAGGGATATCGACGTGGCTGTTAATTCGTCGGACGAGGTAGTAGGGGAGCATATTTTGGCGCCCTCTTGCGGGAAAAACAACTGTTCCGTATTCCAAATTACCAAATTATGATACTTCATTTGCAAGCTAATTCAACATAAATTCAGTGACAATGAATTATGGAATTTTTCTAAGGCAAAAAACAAAATGGCGGCTTCAGGCAATATTTGTAATTATGGTCCGATTTGATTCAAAATTGACAAGTGGTGGTTTTCAGGGTCGAAAATTATGAATTGTTTGTCAATGCAAAAAAACGAGATGGTGGTTCCAAGATGGCGGACGAAATTTGTAATTATGGTCCGATTCGAATCAAAATTGATAAGTGGTGGTTTTTAGGGTCGAAAATTATGAATTGTTTGTCAATGCAAAAAACCAAGATGGTGGCTCCAAGATGGCGGACGAAATTTGTAATTATGGTCCGATTCGAATCAAAATTGATAAGTGGTGGTTTTCAGGGTCGAAAATTATGAATTGTTTGTCAATGCAAAAAAACGAGATGGTGGCTCCAAGATGGCGGACGAAATTTGTAATTATGGTCCGATTCGAATCAAAATTGATAAGTGGTGGTTTTCAGGGTCGAAAATTATGAATTGTTTGTCAATGCAAAAAACCAAGATGGTGGCTCCAACATGGCGGACGAAATTTGTAATTATGGTCCGATTTGATTCAAAATTGATAAGTGGTGGTTTTCAGTGTCGAAAATTATGAATTGTTTGTCAATGCAAAAAAACAAGATGGTGGCTCCAAGATGGCGGAAGAAATTTGTAATTATGGTCTAATGATTCGAATCAAAATTAGTAAGTGGGTATTTTCAGGGTCGGAAATTATGATTTTCTTGTCGTATAAGAATTTAAATCTTATATTATTCTATAAGGCATCTAAAAAATCAGCTATTTTCTCCAATTTCATTCTTCCACTGAAAAGGTCTTGTTAGGCACGCCTCTCATTGAATTCGATTGATTGAGTTCGATGATCGAACTAACATTTAGGTTCACCCTTCGTTGTCTTTTCTTGAAAATTCAAATAGTGTCACCCATGCTTTTGCCCCTTTTCAGTCTCTGCTTCCACCAACCGCTTGATAAACCTTGGATTAAATACGAAGCTGAAAATATTTTGTCGAGAAAGGAGATGAGCTACATCACCTGGATAATCGTGTGAGGTGCAATGGTGCGAAATGGTGGAAACATGTCAATGTATGGTTCAGTGATTTAATTTCCAAGTGGAAAATAAGTAGAAAGATGGTATTTACATACAGGCACGAAATGAGAGCTAGGATGGTTTCCATATATGAAAAAACGGATTAATTCATTCTGTCTTTCTCTTAACCTATACAGCAGCATTGTTTAAATATAAGCAGGATAGTTGGTCAACCTTATGGGATTAGTATTGGATTCAAATGGAGGCGACATGTAGATGGCGTCAGTTGTGTTCGCATCCAAGTCATGTGGCAACTTGAATGGCAGAATACGTAATTTGGCAGTCACGTTGAATTTCCGTAAAGTAGATGTCGGATCATGTGATGAATTGTAAATAGAGTAGGTAGGTGGCACCAATGACTGCAATAAAATTAGAAATATGGTTTAATTCAAAAAATTATTTCTTCTGATGTTTGAAGGTCCGTATCCGCTATAATTAGGGTCACACCGTAAAGTAGGTAAGTATATTTGGGGTGTTAGTTTGAAATGTAGATTCAGTGGCTGTATTTATTCTGTTGTGTCATATTGTGTTTTGGATTTTGTAAAGAATGGAAAAAAAGTTGTGTAACAGAAGGGCCATTTATATAGAAGTATACATACACTTTTCAAGAATATTTTTGATTTGCAAACTGAATTTCTCAATTAATTTTTTTCTTGAAAAAGTACGCGCCTGTATGACAAAAAAATTGTGAAATAAAATATTCTTTTTCTGGAGAAAACAAAAGTTTGGGTTCAGATGTTGAATGATTGGTGAAAATGTCACTTTTAATGACAGAGGTACAAATAATTACTTATTCTCTGACTGATACCACGACTTACATTACGTTCGGTACATGCATGTCCATAATATCAATGTCGAGGATAGTCGCTATATATTTTATACCACGAGAAAAATTGACTCAAATTGATCTCAAACTTCAATGTAAACGGCAAGCTTTAACTTAATAAGAACATAATTCCATAAAGTTGAATTTTGAGAGGGTACTTTGCCGTTTCTTAGGAAGTTATAATCGTGTTTAGACTGAAAGCTCGTATTAAAACTGAAAGCTAATACACTGAAACTGTAATATCGCTAAGGGAGGTTTAATTATGAGTTAACCTTGTTCGACAATCCGCAGTCCCCCCTATACACAGCACGATATTAGTTGGATGCACTTTAAATCAACGTTTAATAATATAAAAACAAAAGAACAAATACTGTTCATTGTTCTCGATTTTAACTAGTATAATTCGCAAAAAACCGCTTTAACGGAGATCCTGAAAAACGTCGTTTTTTAAAATTGTTTCCTAACGTTTCGCTTCTTCAGAGATCCGTTCATTTCTGACGTTAGTCGAGAACTAACTCCTAGTTGATGTGAGGCTATTGTTATATACGGCTGATGGATTTGGGGGCGTGGCTATCGGGTTTCCTAACATCCCATTGGCTGGCGGTTGATTTATATTTAATGAGACTTTTTTTCTTGAATCCTTCATTACTGATATGTCCCATCCATTTGTGCTACAAGTCAAAACTGGAACTCAGTTCTGATATATTTGTATAATCTTCTGTTTCTACCTCTCCTATCAAATCGTCAGACTCTTCTACCACATTAGCGGATTTTTCATTGCTGTTAATCCACATCATTTGTATGGAAATGGCTGAGCTCTGATTATAGTTCTGGAGTTTTTCACCGATGCTGCTAATATCAATGAACTATTTTCAGTTGTGGAACCCAATCCTGGTCGTTTCGAGTTTTCATTCATCAAACGATCTTTCACGAAGCTTAAGGTGAGTTTATTTGAAGACAAAGTTTCAATAGCTGTTACTACAACTTCATATTGCGCTGGCAATAAAAGGCAAACAATATCCAATTCTACGATTGTTTCACCATTTGAACGCAATCAGTCTGTCAATTTTCAGGAAGTGGACTGACAGGCTTTCTTTCACTAGATGAATCGTATTTGATCACAAGCAGACTTTTCTGAAGTAGTACTTGCTATTCCTTTACGCTCGAAAGTATCTGATAAAACTTCCCAGATATCTTATGCAGTTTTATACTCCAGTTGACAATCGGTAATTTTCTAAATGATTTAACTGTTACAACTTTTATCTTCTTTCTCAAATCTACGTATGGTTGTTTTATAAATTCGAGTGGCTTCATCCATTCGAAACTTCCAATTATTGAAATTGGTATCGTTGAACTTTACTTTTCATCTGTCGTGACAAATGTTTCATACTTGAATTTTTCCTGCACAAAGCTATTAGTGTCTTAGAGTACTACTGGGCCTATAACTTGATAATGATGAAGGATGAGGAACACAACTGGGGAGGTAAGCCATAAGATGGACGTTTGACTTGAGTGTTGAGTGGTTCAATCTAATCCGAACTGTATATATCGATCAGATGGATCGGATCCAGTCAAGTTTACTCATCACTCTAGATGCAAAAATTGAAATTCTTGTGAAAAATCAAGTGTACATTTTTTGTATCAAAAGTATAAGGTCGTACTTGTACTTATAGAAAAAAAACTTTTCCAATTCTCAAATGCGATACCGCTAACTTGTCTAAAGAAAACTCAGACAGCCGGTATAGAGTAACCGAGTATACCAAATAAATCACGTAAAATTACCAGTAAAAATTCAGAAATTCGAAGTCGACAACAAAGGCCATTCACATTTCGAAACGAATAATGATCCCATCCAAGAAACCGCTGAAACTTGTAGAAGAGTCTGGTTGTTGAGGGTGGGTAACAAAGAAAATCACAAAGTTTTTCAATTTTGCCAAAATTGAATCATCTCCAGTCATGCAGATATTTAAATTAGTCTTTATTTATGAAGGATTACTTTCCATTTTGTGAGGTCTAGAAGTATCTAATAATTTTCAACTCGCCCGGAGGATAGGAGTTACAGAATCGATACAAAAGTTAGGGATGGGACGGCGAGGGTTAATAATTCCGGTAAATTCCATTCTATACCGGGTGTCAACGGATTCTTTAGACAAGCCTTAGTTTCCAGAGTTTCAAGAGTATGATATTTATACGCGATATTTGATTCAAGAATTGGAACATTTTTGAATATTGCACACTCCTATATCACTTCCGGTTTCACCGGAAACGACCCCAACTTAGAAATTTCAATTAGAACACCCTGTATATTTTTACTTTTTTTGATTTTAGGGACTTTTTAAGACCACCTGATTTTTTTTGACTGAACAGCCTTCTTTAAACGGTAATGTTTCGTATAACTGAGCTAGCCAGTAAAGTCCTTACCGTTCGGAAACAGAAGTTCCCGGTCAACAGGCCTGATTTTAAACAATCACTTCCACTTCTAAGCATGCGCAGTCGTGAAAGGTGTGCTGGGCACAAAATTGAGGTTATTGGTGGTTATGTAGAATTCGAGTCTTCCGGATAATCGAGAACGAACTTCAATTTCCCACCCGTATTCAACTGTTCTACTTGTACGCAAATTGATTACAGCAGGTTGTGACAACCAAACATGTAATACACATGAAACGGTTCTGGTACCCTATTGGAAGCGAAATCGCACCCTTTCAACTATAAAAATATTTTTCGGTTCTTTATCGGACTGACTTGTTCTATCGTTGATAGATAGTGTTCTGGCCATTTATACCCTTCGTTGCCTTCATAGCAGAACCCATGAAAAACGGTGACTATCGTAGCAAAATAGATGAAAAACTACTGTTCTTAAAAACTGGTATGATACCAGAACTCCATGTGTAAGTAAATATTTTTGACGCAAGAAATGAACAAGAACAAAAATGGGACGGCATCAAAAATTGGGAACTTTGGATGGTGTTGCTTTTCGTTCACAAAGGAATTCGAAAATTGGTATGAAAGACCTACGAAGCATGTCTGTAATAATGAATAGTCTTAAAAAATAATAAAGAATTTTATTTAGTACTTTTACTCATCATGATGGATATATTTTCAAATTTGTTTCAGGTATATCCAAAGCGAGATATAACCAACATCGTAGAGAGCAGTCATTATTTGAAAATTGGGTCCTGGTGTCGAGCGGGATCCTCGCCTGGGGCGCAATCTCGAGGGAAATGCAAGACGGCGAGATGGGTGAAACCATTCCGGTGCTTAGGTGGGTATGGGTAACAGATTGTCAGAAGACGCAATAAACGAATATATATTTTTTGCTTTTCCACGTTTTCATAGTACGTTCAGATTTAATAATAAAATGTGAATGTTTTCTTCAGTTGATATTGAAATTTTCCTCATGTGGTTTTAAGCTTTTTTCACCCTGAGGGGCATCGAGATGCCACACCCTGAGGGTGTGGGGAATTATCCCACTTACATATTATACTTCAAACATGTAAATTAGTAATTAGGTCAATATTTCACACATTTCAATTTCAAATATTATTTCTAAGCTCCTGTATATTTTTCGAATTTACTTCAGCTGGGGTGCCGTATCTGTATAACAAACCTGGAATTTCCAATTCATAACATTTTACCAGTATACAAATTGCTGTTCTATAATCCGCTTACCTTGCTTGGCCTGTTTTCCCAATTTGTAAATGTTTGAAAATCCCTAGGATAATTTTTCGGTAGTTTTTTTACGGATTTCAAGACAAACTAAACTTTTTTTCACAGTTCAAGTCACAGTCGGTCAACCGAGAGACATAGTTCATTCTTCGACTTCAAAGCGTTCGGTCGTCTTCAACCAAAACCTCACATCTACATAGTGCCTCGGCTGAGAGTCATCGTTTTTCGATAAAGAGATTTATCAAACGTTACCCAAGTGTTCGTCTTGCCACAGCAGTTAGAAGTTACCCACGAAAGATACAAAAATAGGTGATATGGTCCTAAAACGCCCATATCTCCCAAAGGGTAAATCATTATACCAGCAACCTGCTCTAATGACACCGAACCAAAACCATGATAAGCACTCACTATTAACTCATATCAACTTCACAATTTCCGAGAGATTTTGCACACAAGTTGATTAATACAATCACCAAATCCAAATCTATGTGAAGACATAACCTACAGCAAGAAGACAGTAAAAATGCGCTCTGTGATCGGTCACTGAAATAGCGGGAAGTTTGAAATAGCAAGACAGCTGCTCGCAAACTGAATTGAAATTTATGTTTTGTTAGTTGCATAGTTTCAGAAATTAAATGCGGAATTATTGTTCTAGGTTGAATTGCGTAGTAGGCTGTAACATATTGTATCTACTAGTACAAGAAAGGACGAACTCGATATGAATAATGTTAAATATACAACTGCACTAACTGCACATTCAATATCAACAATAATAATAAATAAATAAAAATGGTTTCGATTTCATTCATGGAGTAATTTTAACATATACAACTCGTGTTATGTTTTATTTAGGCAACATAATTTGTTTCTGAAAGTCGAAGGAATTTGTATTTCGATAATCACCAACACATTTCTTGTATTCCCTACGAAAATAAAGAGAGGCAATAATACATTGTAGTATCATATCATTCATATCGAACATCAGTTCCGTAAAATGTCATTGATTGAGCGTGGAAATTGTTTTCCAAAAAAAGCGTCGCACCGTTTTAATGGGATATTGCCTTTTGGGAAATTTGCTTTGAGATTTTAAAAACTGTAGAACTCGTGATTCTTATCAAATGGATCCATTGCGCCAAAGCTCTAACCTCGACGGTTTAGATTATACAGGGTACTGAAGTTAATTTTTCCAAAATTTCAAACGACCGTTGTGAAAATATTTTTTCGAATATGTTAATGGATTATTCATATGGCCAATACAAATCCACCATAGAGTATAATATTTCTGATATATATCCACGATATACAGGGTGAATCCAAAACTAGCAAGTTTTTTAGTGATATCTAAAAAATTAGGCGGTGGAATTTCATTAATTTCCATATAAATATAATTGATGATGTTTGCATTTCCTGAATCAGAGTGACATATTATATACAATTTGTTCTTGATATTTCAGAAGGCCCCTTCCAGTCGGACGCTCTTCTCGTGCCGGAAAATTGCATGTTCGACCACATCCACAATCAGAGCAACTGTTGGACGTTCGGCCGCTGGAACTCGACAGCCGGAAACGCTTGCCAAGAGAAAGGGCTGCAGCTTCGATCCTTTGCGATGCTCTTACCGTGTGGAATTTCCTTGTTCAGCGGGGTCGAATTCGTATGCTGTCCGAAACACTTCAAAGGTAGGAGAAGAATAGTAATAGAAAAGTGCACCTTACATTTTAGGCCTATCGCGGCTAGCCGTTTTGTTCGGATTTTTTTTCCCGGAGGTTGTTTTGACTTATAAATCGATGAACACCGGCTGCGCGCACGAAAAATAATTGTTACGTTCCACCTGAGCCGATCGTGCAAGCGAGAGCGCGGAACAAGCGATAGAGAGGCACGATCGGCCTGAGCGTTCGGCATGTGATGCATCTATCTCTCTTCCACTCCATCGGCCGATGCGTCCGAGTAGGAAAGAGACAGCGGCAGCACACAACCTACACGTGAACTGTTTTGTCAACTGTTTATGAAGTGAAGTGAAAAGTTAATGTGGTTTCTATTGTTTATTACAACAATTGCGGCAAAAAAATTATTAATTCTTGCAATTATTATTTGATTATTAAAAAAAATAGCATCGGTCGGCGAGAGCAGTAATAATAGATTATGTAAAAAATTATTATGGCTCATATAAATGATCGAATAAAAAGTCAAAGTCTTTCATGAAAAACTTGATCGAGCGTAGCTATAAATGTATGATTAAAAATAAATGTTTAACCTCACACATTTTATGAAAAATATAATTAATTGACAAATTAGATTTTTGGTTGCATGACTGCATCAAATGTTTTTAAAATTTGCAACAAAGTTTCAAAACTTTTGTAATAATTTCGAGACCACCTTGATAGAAAAAAATTACCACAAATTACAAAAATCTCTGTTCTGGTCAACGTAAAAGGCTTCAAATCTGCACAACTGTTCGGAATATTTTTCCGATGTATCTGCCAAGTTTGCAGAACTTTTGGAATTTTTGTAAAATAAAAATTGATTACCTCACCGTTGATACTTATATATGTGTTCTTGATGTCGAGTTGAACAACATGCAATTTGCGGCAATTCTCGGTAGCGGGGCGTTGTTTTAGGGCCCCCGAAAACTTTTGGGACTGTCGGACAACTAGAATGTCTCAAACAATTTGTCCGACAATATTATCACTAAATTTTCCATATTTTAAATAACCATTTCTGACGTCATAAACTTGGTCGATCTGCTGACTGGTGTTCATTTAGAATGTAACTCCAAGTGATAATTTCTTTTAAAATAATGTGACGATGTTGTCTGTTTGTTATATTTTTATTTAACGTCGGCCCCTTTCTGCAACCAGGACTAATCATCGATGGTAGGGATCTTTAACGAGCCCAACCGTCCCTTCCAAACGGACGGCATATCCCCAATATATCTAGTGTTCTTTGATTTATTGCCCACGACCTATGATATGCTATTCCGCTGTAGTTTTGTGGGTATTCCCGCTATGACCGGTCTCCCATCCAAGTTCTGACCACGCTCGACGTTTGCTTGACATCCAGAGTCGATAGACTTTTAATGAACCTGAGAACCATTTAAAATATAACTTCTGACAATCGTAGAACCAGTAAAATGGAACACCGTTGACAAGAGAATTAAACGAGCTCTGAAATAATTTATCTTCATTTGCCCTCCCTTGCCATTTGAAATTTCTAGCATGGAACTCACCCTCACTTTGAGGTTAAAGGGGCTGGGTGGAATGTATGTATTGAATGTTTACCACTTGCTTCAGCCTTCATAGATTCATAAATCTTAAGTGTTGAATACTTTCATAAATTGACCCTTTCTTTTTCGATGGGACACTTTGTATTCCTATTCTTTTAATGAGATTACGTTATAGCACTTGTATGGTTTCCCCATTAGTTGCCTATCGATTCTAAAACCTAACAATTTACTTTTTTCGACGAATTTCACTTTAATCTGAATGAATAAAATTTCAAACAATCCACCCATATTTCAATGATGTGTTTACAGAAAGCGCCAAACCCAAGAAACCAGTAGACTTAACCATCCTCAAGAAAGAACAGGAAGTCTTCGACAAAATAGACGATGATGACAATGATTCGGACGAGGATGACGATAAAGAAGACAAAGATGATCTTGAAGACCTTGCCGACGACACGGAACTCTCAGATGATCCCAACGTCGATGATGAAGACGATGATGAAGATGACGATATCTATGACGAAGATTTCGACTGGGATACAACTCCATCCAGTACTACTTCAGGATACAGACCCACTACTCCTTCAACCACCACAACGTCCACTACCACAACGACCATGAGGAGTACAACAATTTCGACTCCAGATCCATACTTCACGCATTTTGATCCAAGAAATGAACATGAGAGCTATAAGGAAGCCCAGGTAAGCAAATCATATATAGGAATAATTGTATATGTACAGTAATCTGACAAACTTTCTAGATATCACAACAAATCAGTGGTAAACTTTTGGAACTTCCTAGATTTTCTCCCACACACTCGTTAGTTCTTCGATATCAGTATAGAATCAGTACTATATACCCCTGGATCTCACAGACAGTTCATCATCAAGAAGAGTGTTAAAAAGCTAGTATTATTGTAGAGAAAAGAGAAAAGAAAAGTGGGTACCATTCTTTGGGTGCATTTCATTTCGAGATTTTTTTCTCTTGTCTGTAATAACGTCCGCAAATATTTCGTTGTTATAAAAAAAAACAAATTGACTGTTGTTTTCAGGAACGCCTAGAAGAAACTCACCGCGAAAAAGTAACCAGGGTGATGAAAGATTGGTCCGATCTGGAAGAAAGGTACCAAGACATGAGGCAATCCGACCCGACGGGAGCGGACGAATTCAAACAGAGGATGACTCAGAGGTTCCAACAAACCGTCCAGGCTCTCGAGGAAGAAGGCGACGCCGAAAAACACCAGCTGGCCGCCATGCATCAGCAACGTGTCCTAGCCCACATCAACCAAAGGAAGAAAGAAGCCATGTCGTGTTATACGCAAGCACTCGATGATGTCCCTCCCAATGTAAGGCTATTAGTAAAAAAATTATCTAGAGTTACTTTTCGTTGAAAAATATAAGAATAACTGAGTGAATTTCTGATCAAATTCTTAGTAGAGTAGACTGAGCCACCTCATGAGAAAGTTTTTTTTTTGTAGTCCCAATTTAATCTGAACGTTGGTATAGAGGTCTCGTACACTAGATGCAGAACGTGTCGTGGGGCGCCCGAGATCATATTGCATTTTCCTTCAGCTTGTCCAGCTCATGTGGTCTCGGCCTATATTCAGCCTATCTACCACGAGGTTCGACAATAGTGGGGATAGTACTCCCCTCTGAAATCAGCCTCTCGTGGTTTCCACCTTGTAGTGCTGTAGGAAATCAATACTGTTTCATTTTCATTTAATCTTTATGTTTCCACATGTAAATTATTTCAATTTATTTATGATTCTCGTTCTGTAATTTCGAGAGGTTGAAACTTGTTTATTGTACTAACGAATAATATTTCAACTCTCATTATTTTCGCAAGTGGGTAATTTTTTATGTTTTCCAGACTCACCGCGTTCAAAAATGCCTCCAAAAACTCCTCCGTTCCCTCCACAAAGACCGCGCTCACGCAATCAGCCACTACCGCCATCTACTGGCCAACAGCATCGAAGCTGCTGCTCGAGAACAACCGAGAACGCTCGAACGTCTAACCGACATCGATCGGACGGTCAACCAGAGCATGCAGATGTTGAAGAGGTATCCCGATTTATCGGCGAAAATTGGTCAGCTGATGGACGATTACATCCAAGCGCTGAGGTCGAAAGACGAAACACCTGGGTCACTTCTAGCTATGACGACAGAAGCGGAACAGGTATGATAAAATACCTCGTAGGTATCGATATTTTTACTGGTTAAAATACCGAAAAAAAAAGTATCGGTATATTATCGAGATTATTTTTATTTAAAAAAATTGTTTCAAATTGTTTTTTCCGTTGACTTACTCGTATCGTTTCACCCCAACAGGCCATTCTGGACAAATACAAGTCGGAAATCGCCAGCAAGCAAGCCGAACGCGAACGACAAAGGATCCAGGAGAAGGAAAGGAAGGAGGAGAGGAAGAAGGAACGGTATGAGCTGAAAGAGGAGAAGAAGCGTGTTGAGGCAGCTCTGGGAAAGACCATCAGCAATTTTGATGATGAAGACATGGAGGATGAGTCTCTGCCTGAAGAGAAATCATCGGTAAGCAGCTATAATGTAAGGGGAAGTTTGAATTTAAGGATGAAGTAGATGTAGTTGGGTTGACAATTGGCTGTCTGTTATCATTCATTTCAATGCAACAATGCTAGCAAAGCATCTCATTCCAAATTATCATTTTATTTCACTACAATCTTTTTCAGACCGGATGCTTTTTTTATTTGGTTATTCATTTGTCAAGATACATTATGTTCTATGTGCTTTTTATAATGCATGTTCTTTTCTGGTGTGTTTCTTGTTTTCTTGTAGAACATATGCAAATTGCATAACTGTTCCCGTCTATATTTTCCGTCCTCTTCCCAAACGTTGACAGTTAAGTTTTCTTCCCTACCAAACTCTCCTATGTAATGACTCCTGACCAGAATCTAATGACAGCAACTATCCTGAATCTTGCATAATGCTCATACTCGTAATTGATTGAGTCTCTGAAAGGTTTACCGAAGTTCTTCGAAAATAAAAACAAAATATTTTACGTTTATCAACTCATATTTCACAATTACAAGCACCAAAAACAACAGTTTTGGTTCTTGCCGTAGGTTGGTCGCCTGAAATTCATAGTTATCGAAAGTATCCAAAATCCAATAAAAGTAAGAGCAAACACAATGTTAATGACATGCTCGCTTCGCTCGCTATCTCATGGCGTATGGGAGAATAAAGACAGCGAAATGGCCTAACCTAAACTAGCCTCGCCATCCACTACAATCGCTCATCTAACCTAACTAACGAGATGTATTAAAGTATGCTCGCATTGCTCGCGAAGCGAGCATATTTTAATACATATTGTCAGTTAACTTGGATGAGCGATTGTAGTGTATTCATCTTGGAGAGTGAGGTTGGTTCAAGTTAGGTCATTTCGGCCTTCTTTCTTCTCCCTTAAGCCATCGGATAACTAGTGGAGCGATCATATTCTCAATAATCTTATAGGTCAGTTAAACTAGCGTTTTTACGGTATAATACGATTGCATTCAACATGAATAGCGGGGTTAGATCAGGTTGTATAATTTTTTTTTGTTTGCTCTTTCATGCTTATTTGGCAACATTGGATATTTTCGATCATAATGACCAATAAATAATGTTCAATATAATTGTGGAAAGACAAGATAATCAAAACAAAACCCAATATTGTCACAGACCATTATCAAAATGTGTAGGATGGGATGGGTTCCCTTATTGAAATGATTGGCCAGATCTAGCAAAAAAGCATGGATTGGCGCAAAATAGGCTTCTTCAACTTCTTGTTGGTCACAATGGTTCGTCTTCGGTTGATGTTCTTTTCGCCATCCCTCTAGGAATGAATGAATGTTAATACCAATAAACAATTTAAGAAATAAAAAAGAATATGCGCCTGTATGTAATAACACTCTACATATTGTTATTTGCAGTCTACTTCCCTGCCCACATCTGAAAGCACGGTATCAGATATCGCAAACAATTCCATCACAGCTGCTGCAGAGGAGCACAACAAAGAAGTGGATGATGCAGCTGTACAAGAAGCTGTAGAACAAGTAGCCAAAGCTGCGTCTCACCGACAAGATATCATCAGAGTTGCACACGTGATGAGTCACGATATCAGTCATGGAGAGCCAGTAAGTTTACTTTTATATTCTTATGTTACACTGCATTCCATAATAGTTATGATTATTTTTAATTTTTTTTAATTGGGGAATAAAACTCACTATAATCTCTGTATATATCAGCGATGTGAAGAATGCTACCGTTCAGGAGATTGTCATTGTAATTTATACAATGCAATAGTCGAATTCAGGCCAAGAATACAGTAAGGGTAGTAGTAACTACTCATTCCCAACCCACAGGTTGATAAACCTTACGTAATCCTCGACAGTCAAAGTAGGACGATTTTCGTCATCAGGCAAAACTAATATCGTCCAAAAAGAGAAGTAAACCGGACCCAATAATCATTTAACCCGGTGCTTGATCAATATCATTTCACTCACAATTTCAGCAATGTAAAAGTTGTGTGACAGTTTTGTAGCTACAGCAGTGTTTTGTATGTTCTACTGAAGTTTTAACTATCATTAAGACAATTGAAGCCAAACTAAGAAAAGACAGTCCTGAACTGCAGACCTGCGGACCTAATATTACAATTTAAGAAATAGAAGCTACCCATAACACCAAAACTACGTCACTTTCACTCGACGCGCGTTTCGATAACAAAGTTAGCATTCTCATATGCTCACTACGCTAGAGAACAATTTTGTTTGTTCCTTTTCCACTGGTGATGAATTTCCTATGTTACCCTTTTGAGTATCCGAAACTTTAATAGAACTTTCATGCATTTAGTATTCCAATTTAATATTATGTCTGTTCCATGATGAGAGAAAGATTTAACTCATGCTATTAAAGAACTTTTTCCAGACCTACTCCGTAAGAAGGGAAGTCTATGGCCGCAAAGACGGAAGAAGCGTTTACTTCACCCTAGCTTTTGCTGGTATGGCCCTCATGGCGGCTATAGTAGTGGGCGTGGCCGTAGCGAGACGCAAGTCCTCCAGATCGCCACAGAGTCAAGGATTCATCGAAGTGGATCAAGCAGCAACTCCCGAAGAGAAACATGTCGCGAACATGCAGATAAATGGTTATGAAAATCCTACTTACAAATATTTCGAAGTGAAAGAGTAATATGTAAAACATGTTTGTGGACTTTTAGTTGATTTCCGAATTGTTATGTAACCTGGCAGCATTTAATTTATGTTATTTGAACGTTGTTCATGATTTATTTTTATGACTTTCGGTTAAAATGATTTATTAAGTTTGATATTATTTGAGGCTAATAGGATTCTAATCATTCCATTATGTGTTATTAAACTGTACTTAAATAAGCAACTCGATAATAATTCTACATATGCAAAATGAAAAAAATATATGAATATTTTGAAATCTTGAACAGTATATAAAGTAATAACTTTTGCATATGACAGTCCAATACTTCATGTATTCAGTTATAGTGCGGTAATGTAGTGGTACGCATTAATTAAAGCGGTATTAGATAGAAATCAATATTGGTACCACTACAGTACTCAAGTTAGTTGCTAGGTGTATATGGTACCCTCCATATTATAATTAATGAAAATTAGATTATAAAGTGCATGTTATTCAACAAGCTTTTGTACAAAGTCTTTTTATTTTTGTTATAACTAAATCAGCTTCACTCATCCCCTTACCTTTATGCCCAGGATATTTACATTATTTACTAAATTATGCACAACTGTGTAGATCATCTGTAGACCAACAACTTACCAACAAGAAATTAAAATTATTAGTTATACTTTTTGTCGAAGTTTGAAGTTATTTGAAAGGTGAATGATCGCTTTTCAGACCAAACGACATACGTGTAAGTTCCCAATGTTGATTATTTTGAAAGACAACATGAATTATTTGAATGAAAGAATGATTTTGGCTTCATTGAATCAACTGACTTTTTAGATCTTCAAGAAATTGAACAGTCAACGTCACCATCTTCAAAAATACATAATTTTCCTGGTGTTTCATTCGACTCAAAGTGGTACTATGTTGGACTGGGACAAATGTGTAGATCAACTATAGACCAAGAACTTACCAAGCAGAAATTGATAAACTGATACTTTTTGTCGAAGTTTGAAGTTATTTGAAAGGTGTATGAGCGCTTTTCAGACCAAATGGCATCCGTGTATATTCCCAATGTTGATTATGTTGAAAAACGACTTGAATTATCTGAACGATTGGGTGATTTTGGATTTGGCTTCATTGAATTAACTGACTTTCCAGGTATTGAAGAAATTGAACAACCAAAGTCAAAGTCAAATCTTTGAAAACCACATAATTTTCCTGGTGTTTCGTTTGACTCAAAATGGTACTGTGATGGGCTATTTGGTGGTCTACATTTCGTGAATTGAACGATTATTTTGGTTACATGATAGAAGTTCATTTAGTAGGTATTCATATTCACCAATGTAGATTTATTGTGAAAGTTAGTAAATTATGATTCGGTGGTGTTACTGGACAATCTACATGATGCAATCAAGGTTTGTCTGAGAGCGATCATTTTGTGCAGTTTGCACCATTTCTCCTCTGGAATAAAATACCTACAAATGATTTTTCTACCAGTTCAACCATATTTTTTATTTCTGAGACCTAGTGGATTATCTGTGACGTCTCATATTTATTCAGGTTGGAAGTAGAGTTTCTGAATGGTACTTTTTCATTTTGATGTTTTCTACTTTCATAAAATAAAGTTACATAAGGTATCCTTGAAATACCTTACTATCAATATATTTATTTATTTTTTTATTCAGAACGACCATTTGATATCACATTTATGATTTGGTTGAAACCAAACCATTTGTAGATATAACACATTCCACGTTTTCAAAGCATCTATAGAGCAAAGTGTTCTGGCACACGATTTTTCTGCGATGTGTCTTCACCATCAAGACATTCATTGTTGGGATTTGGCTGTTGACTCAAATATTTCATCTGGCATTTTTCTTGTGGATTTCATACACTATCACAAAAAGCTTGTAGGTGGATAGCTTGAGTACTAATCTTAGTGTTTATCCACTGATTTTAAAATCACTAGCAGATTTATATCATACAAAAAGCGTGTTTGTTGATGTGCATATTAGTATTTTCCCAAAAATTTTCATAAAAAAAATTGTAAAATTTTCTGAACGATATCATGTAACTGTTTATGAATTTTCTCTAATTCCCTTTTTTGATTAAAGCTGTGTTATTTCAATTAGTACCTTGATCTACCTAATCTTGGATAGATTAGTTTATTAAGCATAGTTATTATATGTTTTGTGGCCATGTAATTTTAAATTAATGTAATAAAACCTAACTTATTATTTTAACATTTCGTTTCATTAAATTTCTCCTGCTCCGTTTTTCCATAATTCATTCCAGAGTGTTTTAATAGAATACCAGTTTCATTTCATTAAATTCTAAATCTATAGAAAGACAGACAACTGGCTATGATGGAAGTATCATCAGTCTTCCGGAAAATAGAATGTTCTAGAGATAAATAATATTCTGAGATCATATCACAATTTTGGGTAGACCTCAAGACATTTCATGTGACGAAAAAATACAATGCTCTTATGAGGCTTGTATGAAATGAGGTAGTTCAGAGGTAGATCAAAGACATAAAATTCGATTCAGTTTTCAATACTTTTTATTGTAACATATGAATATAAATTGCAGAGCAATAGAGAATAAAAAACTACTTCAACTCTGGTTTCTGTAGATTAAATAACATATGGTGTTAGACTCACATACAAAAAAAACAATGTATACGGTGCTTAAGCAAAAGCGAGATCTCGTGAACTTTTCCAGGATATTTCGATTGTCTCAACAGCAAGCCGGTACAAAAATCTAGTTATTTACTTTCCTACCTAAAATTAGATAAAATTCAATATTTTTTCTAGTATTAAAAAGTACTTGCCGGGACATGAAACAAACATTCGGAGAGTCGAGAAATACTTAAGAAAGATCATATGAAACTCTCATTTCCTAAGGATTTGAATAAGGAAGGAAGGGAACACATCGTACATGTTCATCTCCAGTATTACTCAATATCAGGAAGACTTTTCACTGAAAATGATTTTCATGCACAGTTAGAATCAAAACTTTTATTGAAATATTTATCATCTTTAGAATCTCGCATACGGATTTCTTCCAAAACGATATCTCCTTGAATATAAACAGTGTTGACTTCAGCAACATTGCCTCTGAACTTGAATTCTCCCGACAACTGTCCATCCACCCATATCGAAAAGTGGTCAGCCTCTTTTCGAATGGCTAAACTGAAAGGCTTCGCAGGTCCAAACTGGAAAGAAGAACTTCGCTCCTCTTGGCCCCAGTTACCGTCAATTTTTGCATTTTTTATAAACAACTGCTCGGCGCGCACGGTGCCTGAAAGAGAAGAAATAAGGGCATCAGTCAAAAATAGGAATAGAGAATAAAAACAACGACTCGTTTCATAGTTCAATGGCGAAGAAAAGTTACACATGTACGGAGATCTAATTAGTTCCCGAAAAAACAAAGGTTATGTGCATCGTCAGTTATGAGTGTCCACTCGCCTTCGAGTATTTCACGGAAAACATCCAGGGATTGGTATATATAGCCCCCATATCGCCATGGGATATTGTGGTACTTTCTCACGGCTCTGATTCCCTGGAAAAGGGGCTTCCTTGAATGAGATGCCTATAAAATTTGTCGGCCTGCTTCTTAATGAAGTCTTCTTTTTTCGGGATCTTGGCTAGCTCGCGCGAGTCTACCAGCCGAATGTATTTGTCACTGTCCGTGGCGATACGCAGTGCTTTGTTCTACATCACCTGCAATCGTCCCATTTGGATTTTGGAGAACAGAACACTGGGCAGGCGTAGGTCCTTGCTGGCCTAATGACCTGCTTGAACAGGACCACTTTATTTTCCATGATCAACCTGGAGGTCCTAGCGATGAGCGGATACACTTTTTTGAGCCGCCCCCCGCTGGATCGTCAAGTTGACATGTTTGTGGAGAAACAGGCCGTGTCCTGGCGATACATAGTGCTTTGTTCTGCATCACCTGCAATCGTCCCATTTGAGTTTTGGAGACTCCGCAGAACACTGGGCAGGCGTAGGTCATTGCTGGCCTAACGACCTGCTTGAAAAGGAATACTTTATTTTCCATGATCAACCTGGAGGTCCTAGCGATGAGCGGATACACTCTTTTGAGCCGCCCACCAAGTTGACATGTTTGTGTACCGCACGGCGTCGGACTCGTCTATCCGATTTCCCAGATCCCTGAGCAATTCATTTTTATCGTTAGACCGCGCGCGAAGAAATTTGAATGAACTGATTCGCGCGAAAATAGCATACGCAAAAAACTAGATCACTGTCTTTCGGGAAATTTATCAAGCTTCCTTTTTTGTGATGAATACTATTTCGATATTTTCAACGGTTTCAAAATTTCCACGTCAATTTATTGGGTAGATATAATATATATATATATATTATATATTTGTTAATTTTTTCTGTTATTACGAACCTCCCAGGTTTTCGTAGAAAACTCCTCAAAAGCAGAGCCTGTCCGATCAAGGGAGACTCGGAACTTACAGCTTGGAAAGTGCATTCCGAACCGTGATGGCGGTGGGGATCGAAACTTCAACAACTGTACTATTATCGACAATTCGCTTTTTTGGACCGTCAATTTAGAAGTAAACTGTATTCAAATATTAATTTCACTTACTCATACATAAGCATTTGGCTATTGGATTGTGTTCACCTCCATCGCCTTCAAAAAAAAAAAAAAGTAGTAGTTTTAGAATTTAAAAAACATGCAAATTAAAATCTGTAAAAAATTATATTGTGTTCTTGTCTGTTCACGTGACTGACGTCAATTAATTATCAACATAAGAGCATTCGATTGGATGAAAATTGTTGATGTGAAATTTTCACATTATTCAATATTTTAAATATGTGGTGAAAAATATGGATGTGATAAATTAATATGTACATTCGTACCTATGGGGTGCGAAACTTTTGTTCTAAAATGAGATCATCTTCGATACCTTTCATGTTTTTTACCGCTTCAAAAGAATATTTATTACACATTCACCGCCACCAGGAAAATCGGTATAGCACTCTGTACTTGAAAAACCAATTTACACTATAGATTTGTGTCTACTCACGGAATCTTGGATTTACGTGCAGGAAAATTTTGGGTTCTGGCCAAACTTGTCCTCCATTCTGTAAATTGACGAAGAATTCTTCCGGTAGAATTTTCACCCGTCCCTTTATTTCCAGTTGCCATCCTTTTTGGAAACCTTTCAGTAATGATGCAGTTAAAGGGACATCCTGAAATACATTTTTATTATAAACAAATAGTAGCAGGGTCGATTCGCCATGTTATGGCGTCATAAAATGTATATATCACATCTCATTTTTTCAGAATCGGTTACTAAAAATAAGGAAAATTCAATGGTTATATTGTCGGTCATTGTTTGGGGCATTCTAGTTTTCCGAAAGTTTCCGAGGGCCCTAAAAAAACGGCCTGCTACCGAATTGCCGCAAATTGCATGTTGTTCAACTCGATGAAGAACACATATACGAAGTATCAACGTTGAGGTAATCAATTTTTTTTATCCGGTATTGGGCTTGAGGACTATTATGTCATGGTACCATCTGTATTTTATGTTTTTTTTTTGCTGAACTCGAATATGTTAATTATTTTGCTCAGAAAGCTTTAATTCGATATTTATTGCCTGATTTTTCGCCCGAGTTGCCCGGAGAAGTCCACCCGAACTTTTGTCGTACTTTACAATTGCCGAAACTTTAATAAAATCTGTTAAGGAATCATTTGCGGCTGAAGGACAAACTTTAGTCAGTATTTTCCGTCGTTCACGATAACCTCTTGGGAGGTTTTCATGTTGAAAAAGGGAACATTCTCCATGAAAATTCAGAAATGAAAAATGTGATTTTTTTTTGGAATATCTAACAGAAAACTACTACTACTTCCACGGCTGAATCCACGCTGAACATTGAACTACATCTGGTAGATATTGTGAAAAGACTCTAACTGAAAAGAAAAAATCTGAAAGTGAAAATTCGCAGTTTCATTCAGATAGTTCATTTTTTTAATTGTCTCTAGTTCTCATTGAAAATCCATCAAATTATCAAGATAGAAAGAATGTTATTAAAAAATATCACTCACAGAAATCGTTAATTTCATTGAAGCAAGGAAAGCTTCTCTCGCATTTAATCCCCAATACATTTTTGTCGACGAAAATCTATTTCGCTTTGCCAAGCTTATCAGGGAGATTGGAAGAATTGGAAAGCAGGCTCTTCAGAAGCAATTATTCATATAAGGATGGAAATTATGGAAAAATTTCTTCTGCGGTAACACTTTGAAATTCAGTTTTTTTACATAAACCTGTCATGGGCATTGCATTTTGATTTTTTTTCGAAAATATGGATAGAATATTCATAAAACCTGTTATGGAATCATCTGCAAATGAAAGACAAACTTTAGTCGCTATTTTCCATCGTTCAAGATAAACTCTTGGGAGGTATTCATGTTGAAAAGGAGAACATTCTCCATGAAAATTGAAAAAAGAAAAATGATATTTTTTTGTAATATCTAAAAACAACTACTTCCCCGGCTATCTGAACGAAAAGGCGAATTTTCACTCAGATCTTTTCCTTTTCGAAAGTAAAAATTGACTTGTATAAGAGCGTTTCTCAAAATCTAACTCCAAAAACAATTTCATTCTATGTGAGTTTTTTTACTATTAAATAAAAAAATTTATGTTTTTACCAGTTGTTTGGGTGCTTCCTCCCCTCCTCCATCGTCTGAGTATTGCACAGTGTAAGGGAAGTTCAGAGGTGACGGTCGTGGATAAACTTCGCACTGTATATAACTCATTCCAAGAATATCTACATGACCCTCTATCTGCAGACATTTCACCTTCGTCAGAGGAATTCGGAAAGCGAATGCCGCAATGTGTTTTCCATTTATCGCTATGAGAAAATCTATGTCGGTTGCCAGAATGTCGAGTTCAAAAGGGCTGTTTCTCTGGAGGGGGAATTTCGAGACGTGAGTCACTTGTTCCTCTCCCCAATCGCCCTTTTTCCGGCTGTTCCGTACCACGTACCTAAAAATCAATAGTTATTCAAATATTGGTATTGGTAAGTATGGATGGTGATGCGCTGCGACCTGATTAGATCTATTGTGCCCCCATCTTCTGCTACCACAAGATGTTCTTGTTTACAGCAGTCCTTCAAGACTCAATTCCTTCAGAAATTTTAGGATTTTGAGGGGTCTCCTCGTGGTATTTCTTCCACAGTCAGCTGGTTTGATCCCAGTATATTCAATCTTTTACGATGTACAGCGTAACACTCCATCATGTGGTGGGGTGTTTCTGGATGTTCCCCACATAATCTGCAAGTGCTGTCCTCCTCCAAGCCTAGCTTCCTCAGGTGTTCTTTGAGTCTGCAATGCCCCGTTAGAAATCCCGTGATTGTCTTCAGACTAGTTTTGCTGATCAGTATCTTCGATCTTGCTCGGTTGAAATTGCCGAGAAGATATTTGGCCTGCCTCAGCCTTGGAAGTCTTAGCCAGTATGTTGCTCTCATTGCATCTTCAGTTTTATTGATTTCTTCTCGGAAGTAAGACTTTCCGAGACCGCAGAATGGTTCTGGCCCAATCAAAATGGCGTTGCTGCGCCTTTCCGTGCCAGGGTGTCTGCTTGTTCATTGCCCTCCACTCCGACGTGCCCCAGCACCCAAAGGAGGGTCACCTTGTTGTTGCTGCCTAGATCATTTAGTTTGTCTAGGCATTTCCGAACCATCTTCGAGCTCAACGCTTTGATGGCTGCTTGACTATCGGAGAGGATCCCGATTTCCTTTCTATGGTGTGAATTTCCGCTTGAAAATGCTGGGAAACTGGCCCATGGGTTCGGAGTATTTGGTGCGATGCCCAGAGACTCCTGCTCCAGTTCCTTCGGTATGGTATTCAAGTAACAAGGAATGTAGAGACGTGTTAACATTCGAGGTGAGCGAGTACGAGCCGAGGCTTGTCGCTTGCCGAGGATATTAACAGTCGATAAATTCCTTGTTACATATTACGTTTTGCACTGTTTGGAACCTTTGGTGTAGTAATTAATGAATATACGGGGTTTTATCCCAACACCAAACCGCTATTTTTAACACCTGCACACGTGTTTCAATCACCAAGTGCCCATCTTCAAGATCAAACTCTCGGAAATTGTTTTCATATCCCTAAGACGTCTTTATTCAGAAGGGGGATTTTTTTTACATTAAAGTATTGTCATCGAAAAGTGGTTCTAATGCAGCTCGCTCTCTCACACACATTGTAAGTTTAATAAAAAGTAAGTACTCACCTTTGCGAAAATCGAGGATTGATGTGTAGCGCTATATCACTGTTGGGTTCCTTCGAACAACTTAAGTTGATTGCGAACCTGAGAAGTAACAAAATATAATATTGCAAAAAAGATCTATATAAAATATCTGTAATTGAAGCTACCTATTTTTAGCAAAAATGCATTTCTTCAACGGAAGCCATTGGAACTACTTTATTTCTATCAAATGAGTATTGTAACGGTCCTGGAGCCGGACCGGTCGCACGGCGGTTTTGGGTCACCGTTGCATTTCGGTGAAGAGAATGATTCGAAATTCGCGTCACCTGTAGTGGAAAAATTCTTGATAGTACAGACCGTTCTTGAAGGGATAAACAGTCTGTCCATATAAAGAAACACCCCCCTGTTAACTTTTGGACGAATTGAATGTGTTCTAAATTTTTTTTTTACCAATGACATATTACGGCTAGACTCGCTTTCGCTTTCAAATACCAAATGGATTTTTCATCCTAGCTTGCCTAGTTTTCGAGCAATTTAATTTTTTCGACAGGCCGCGCGTGAAGAAATTGAAATGAACAAATTTGTGCGCAAATCCGTAATGGAAATTTTGACATCGACATCGATTTCTCTTATTGTCTATAAACTTATTGGGAAACTTTTTCATGAAATTCATCCAGATTCCCTATTGGTAATAAATAGTTTTTCGATATTTTCAACGGTTGACGAGTTATAGGGTCGAAAACAACAATTTTTTACCCAAGCGGTGTTTTTTTTGGGGGGGTCTATGTCCTCCCAAAACGGATTGTGAAATTAAGATGTTGGGGCTCCTTACTAACAGTTTATAAAGAAACATCTCCATTCCGATTTCCGGTTGTGTAACAAATTTCTATAGCCCCCCGTACTACCTCATTCTGATTGGTCCAAACTGTTTCGAGCGCTGCAAGAATTCCTTTCTACCTCACTTCCCAATAGGCAATCCGCATGGATGGACCAATCAAAACTATTATTTTAGTTGCGCCTGCGTGATGTGCCATGTAATTTTAGGTTGGGAATGTCACAAAGAAATTTTCATTCCTCACATTAATCTAATAATAATATTAGGATAATCCCTATTTAAATGAATAAGAAATTTGTGTTTCCAATATTATGTTTGTTGTGAAAACAAATAGTGTCAACCTAAAATTACATTACACATCACGCAGGCGCAACTAATATAGTTTTGATTGGTCCATGCAGATTGCCGATTGGGAAGTGATGTGGAAAGGAATTCTTGCCTCCGAAAATGAGTTGACAAATGGCAGATGACAGCAGACAGATGACAAATGCATTGGCAATTTGTTATTTATTTATTTGTTAATCCTTGATTTTGTGTGGCATATGGATGACTTAAAATAAGATTTGTTACATACCTTGAGCAATCTGCCTTGACGAATCCACGAATATTCATACATATTCCAGGAGTCTGAAACAAGACGTCAGGTAAGTCCTGGACAAATGAAGGTAAACTGTCTCTCCGTTTGTCCATCAAGTCCAAGGCGTCGACACCTACTTCCATGTTTCCATTATAATTCAATAGAAAAGGAAATTGATGAATATTCAGCGGTATTAGTCATAACAGTCGTTTGATGAATTTAATCATTGTGGTTGAACAATAGATTAACAGCTATATTTAAACACCCACGCCTACAAAACCGATATCGGATCGGCCGATCAGCTGGTGTCAGTTTCATCGGCTAAATTACAGAGTGAGTCACGTCACTACTGTGTAATGTGGGTCAAGATCACAATTAATATTGCAATATTTACATCCAATAAAACATGAATAATACTATTATTACCACCCAAGAAAAAATAAATATAAATTCTGAGAAGAAAACATTTAATTACCTATACACGTTTATTTGTTTCTTCGAAACGTCGGAAACGATGCATTAACTGACCCACAAAAAAACAAAGGAAACACGTTTGGTTATACGGACACATCCGAAAAATGTGAGAGCTAAACAACCACGGTTGCGGTATCTAATAATGGTCACAGAGCAGAGTTGCTCGATTGGTTGAGTTATCCAATGAATTAATGAATGCATAATGTTTGAGAAAACTCGTGTAAAAGATATACAGTGCGGCACAGCATTTCCAGCATTTAAATATAGTATAATAGGTATCTTGAATAATTTTTAAATAGGTTTCACAAAAAGTAACAAATTAATAAAATAATTTTTGGAGGTGTCAAGGAGTTTCAAAATCCTCATTAAAAAATGTCATTAAAATGGCCGTACTTGACTGGTACAATCAATTTCTGTATATCTAAATGTTAATGGTTACAGATTTTCAAGAGTTGACAATAAAAAATATTGAGTGGTCGTTTTTTAAATGCAAACTTGATTGATTTATTTGTAGCGCCATCTTTCCATCAAAGGTGGAAGTTCTATTCCAGTGGGAGCTTTCATTTGAAACAGAATTCGATTGCTGTAAAGAACTGTTACTGTTTCGACATCAAATTCGTAGATGGCGCAATGCGCGAAGTGTGCGACATCTATAATTATTTGGTTGAACTGATATAATGCAGATCAGGCCCAAGAAGAGTAAACTTACTCTTCTTGGATCAGGCCGTTCTTGCCATAAGCGGTAATGTATATATTTGAACTGTTTTCTCATTATTAATCGATATTTGGAAAATACATTATTAGTGATATTCTTTTTTGTAGGTGACACAGAGTTTCAAAATCCTCCTTAAAAAATTTCATTAAAATGGCCGTACTTGACTGGTACAATCAATTTCTGTATATAAATGATGCATTTTCAAGAGTTGACAATAAAAAATATTGAGTGGTCGGTTTTTAGATGCAAACTTAATTGATTCATTTGTAGCGCCATCTTTCTATCAAAGGTTGAAGTTCTATTCCAGTGGGAGCTTCCATTTGAAACAGAATTCCATTGGTGTAACTGTTACTGTTTCGACATCAAATTTGTAGATGTCGCAATGCGCGAAGTGTGCGACATCTATAATTATTTGGTTGAACTGATACAATGCAGATCAGGTCTTTCTTGCCATAAGCGGTAATGTATATTTTCCCCATGTCCAACCTGGTGGACACGGCCATTTACGCAGATGACACCGCTCTTTACACGCATTCAGAGCATAGCGTTGTGGCCGCGTCCAGGTTGAGAACACACTTGGAAAGGGCAGTCGTACCGTATATGGCGAGAAACAAAATTGAGCTAAATCCGGATAAAACAGAACTCATGACCTTCTCGAGGAGAGTGAAAGACGTATACCTACCCGGGGGGGTCAGGGTTCTGGGAAACCGGATGCACGAGTGCGACGCCGTGCGGTACCTGGGGGTACAGCTGGACAGGCGTCTGTTCCTACATAAACATGTCAACCTGGCGGTCCAGCGGGGAGCGGCGGCGCTCAAAAGAGTGTATCCGCTCATCGCTAGGGCCTCTAGGCTGAGCATGGAAAACAAAATATTACTCTACAAACAGGTCATAAGGCCTGCAATGACCTACGCCTGTCCCGTATTCTGCGGAGTCTCCAAAACCCAGATGGGGCGTTTGGAGGTGATGCAGAACAAAGTACTACGTATCGTCACGAATAGTGATAGATACATTCGGTTGGCCGACTTGCGTGGGCTGGCCAAAGTACCAAAAATCGAGGAATATATTAATAACCAAGCCGACAAATTCTATCGGCACTTCATTCGAGGAAGTCCTTTGACCAGGGATATAACATCTGTAAGAGAGCACCACGACATACCCTGGCGGTATGGGGGCTATATATACCAAACCCTGGATATTTTCCGGGAGATCCCCGAAGACGAGTAGAAACTCATTGACCGAGGACACGATGTACACAACCGGTTTTTTCGTTGTTTTTCCGGACACTAGTCAGATCTTCAAACGATGATGAATCCAATCGCCTGATGGCTCTCTATGAAAATACTAGTTTACCCTGCATGGTTCACCAGGAGGCAAGGACTCAACAGAAAGGTGACAAAGCCCATATCCGTGGAAGTGGCCCACACAACACCGTGGGGCCTGCCCTTCGGGCAGGTGAGTCATGGTTTCATCCCGCCCGCTGGACCACCAGAAGGGCAGGAGGGAAACCTCGCTCCGGGAAAAAACAATTCACAAAACTCCCTCCTTTACCCCTACCCTGTGGTATAGCGATAGTTTTAAATTGTTTTTATATATTTTCCTGTTTTATGTGTGCGGCCGTATTTTATATATTTCTATTAAATAAACGTTTTTTGCTTTTTTGCTTTTGCTTTGGTAATGTATATATTTACTGTTCTCTCATTATTAATCGATATTTGGAAAATACATTATTTAGTGATATTCTTTATTGATCATAGTTTTTAGAATAAGTCAACTTGAAATGACGGCAGAATTCAAAAGTTTCATTACTAAGTGCCACCTAGCGGAAATGCAAAGATGTTCTGTTGTCGAGGTTTTGAATTTTGATTTTAGATTTGAGGTTAACAGAATAAAAGTTGGTTATGTGATGATTAAAAAATATTTTCCTTTTACAATTTATATTTATAGTTTATAATGTCCGCACAGTTAGGAAAAGTATTGAGTCTTATACTGGTTGAACGATTTGGACCAATTGTCGAAAAAGTTGCATCGTTTTTATTTCAGTATGGACCAAATCCATTGTTATACATCAAAAATAACACAGACCTACCTATATCAAAGGTAAATATTTCAAAATATTACAAAACCTTGTCATAACTGTCTTATTCTAGGTAAAGGAGTCTCTGTCAATTCTGATAAAGTACGACATAGTATCGTTCGCTCCGAACATCAATGAAAACATTGCAAACTATACTTTGAAACATGATAAAATCTTATTGATGTTACGGTATCCAAAGTATATCAACTCAATGAAAAAGAAATTTGGTGACGAGGCTGAGATGATTATTGAAGAAATCCTACAAAGAGGTTATTGTACAGCTTCAGAAGTCATCACTAAGGTAAAAGAACAAATATCAAAACGCAACAGCAGTATTTCATACACCCAGGTGAAGGACATATTCATCTCGATTGTGACAGCAAAGTATTTATCGAGGCTACCACAAGTTGAAGAGGACGGTAAGGCAGTTCCCAAACTGATAGTAAATGTAGATGAATTGTATTCTGTTCCACCACTTCCCATCGAATCCACCTGGAAGACTAAAGCGGACAGTGACGATTTTCCAGATAAAAATATATATTATACCGTCAACTTCGATCGATTTCACCAGGATATGAGAGACAATGTCATAGTTAAAGCTTTCACGAAAAAGTTTGATGTTAATGCTGGTGAACTTGTGGAGATTTTGCTACAACAAATGTATATTAGAACCGACCCATGGGCTGAGGTATCCAATCCTGTTCCAATTTTGGAAATCAAGGATATTGTGAGAAAGAGACATTCAGGGAAATTACTTGCTTTCTTTGATGAGTATCTAGGTGTGATAGGTAGGTTGATATTTTACTTCTTTTGTGTTGAAGTTAACTGGGAATAATAACTTGAATCTATGTACTTGGTGTCTCAATGCTCGTTCTGACCTAAATTTTTTCTGACAAAATTGTTATAAAACTTATTTTATATTCACCCAATGACCTGCTGTTTTGCCACTGATTGGGTTCAAGTTTAATTTTCAATCCAAGCTTCAGAGAGATTTGCAGGGAAACCTTCAAATAATTTTTTCACATATTCTGCTATACCCCTGTGTGACACAGATTCCGGAAACGACATCAACTTTCGATTTTCAAATGAGACACCCTGTATATTGATACATGATCGGTTAGGAATGATAATAAGGAATCCAACGACACCAGGTTTGATGGTGTTATCTCCAAAGACTATGATATAACTTGATTATTATGCAATTTAAATAAATCTCGGGCGTTGCACAGACAACAATATTAATTTTCTTAAGACAAATAAAGAATGTATTGTATTTTTGTTGCAGAACAGGACCACTGTAACCTGATAAGAAAGTCTGGCGAAGCTAGCAAAGGATCCTTTCAGATATACCTCCAAGAAGCTTTCACACAGTTCGCTTGGGAAATCGTCGAACAGTGTGTCTTGGAAAAGTTCGATTCCAAAGCCGCGCGGATTTTCCGGCTGGTAAAATTGAAACCGTTCATCGAATCCGATCAGATCCAAAAACTGTCGATGATCCCCGCGAAAGATGCCAAAAACCTAACGTTTCAATTGCTGGAAGAGAATTTTTTGCAAATACAAGACCTGAGAAAAGCAGCTGTAGGAGGAAGTATTCAGAAATCGTTCATGTTGTTTCATATAAATTTGGAGCGAGTGGTACAAGTGATTGTGGAGCTGTGTTATAAGACTTTATTCAATATAATGACTAGGCGGAATCATGAGAAAGATTTGAACAAAAGGATAATTGATAAGAAACGAAACGTTGATTTTGTCACGTTAATGATGAGTTCTCGTGGAGCTACTGAGGAGCAGTTAGAAGAAGTAAGTTGGTAATTTATTTTTCTCAACCTAGCAAAACTGAATTATTGTCACTAGGTGAATGCCCTAGATTCCAATGACATATTACGATTGGACAAACACAATTTTTATTGCCGTTTGTTTTGTGGAACATAGTTGCCAGTCAACCCAAAACTCAGATCTATATGCTGTTATGAAAATGAAACATGTCCAAGAAAAAAATAAATTATAATATGTATACCTGCCAAGCTATGCTGTCAACAGGTTAGCAAAGCAAATGCTTGAAGTCATAATATATTTCTTGTTAGTTTCAGCTCTTTCAATACCTTTTTTGTGTGTTTTTTTGCTTCTGTAACAGCCATATAGGGCGCACATTATATTCTAATAATCAGGCGTGAGATTTCACGTCGTTTCTATGGAATAAGCAGATTCCACTGATGCTATTTTGGGACTATATCCATTCCTTTTATTTCCATGTATTTGTAGCCTAGGTTGGAATTGTGCTATAGAACCTTCTTTCCATCAATCATCTTCATGAAAATCCTCAGAATCAAGAGATAATTGAGGCGAACCTAAGAAATTTACGGGTATTTATGTAATATTAGGGTGAATATGCTCTGTTTAGTTTTGCAAAAAATTATTATCTTCCGTAGTTCTGCTGTCAACTGCTGAACAGAAAGAGTAAAAAAATTGATTTAAAGACAATGGAACATTTTCCATTTTTATTTTAATTGCTGTGATAAAAAACTAACAGTACAAGTATTAAAAATCACTTTGTGTGGTAAAGATGGGTTGATATAATAATTTTTTTATCTAAAATTTTTCTAAAAAATATTCGTGTTCCAAAAAAAAAATTATGTTTTTAATTGAAGCTAGAATGGTATTTGGTAAGAAACTATTATTAAAAAAATACCTACTAGGGTAATGTTGGTTTTTGATGGTATTGAATTTTAAATAGTCCTTTTGTATGTTACTTCAGAAGCAATATAAGGTAGATAAGGTAAATAATTTCATTAGTTGTTAGGGTAATGATAAAAATATAGACCTTTCATTGGTTGAAAATTTTAGGTGTGGAATTTTCTATATTACTTCTAAAAAAAATTGATCTGATCTTTCTTTAAAATGTTTGTAGCCCATCTCGGAAATGATGGAATTTGCTGAAAATGTGATGATTTATTCTTTTAACTAGTTGAATTCGCAAAACATGACAAAATCTCAGTCAATACCTAGTTTATTCAAAATCACTTTAAAAAACAAGAATTGTAGCTTTCAATTTTACTTGGAATAACTCAACTTTGAGTATGGAATACTTCCTTCATAAAAATATATTTGTTGCAGCTAGAAGAAATGATTACGCCTCCAGAAAAAGAAATATGGGAAAGGATAGAGAAAACTATGAAAAAGCTGAATACAGTCGAGCTGGAAGTTGACGATACCCTATTTTTGTTACAAATGTATCTAAGTTACTATTAAAATTATTTATTGTTTATCGTGTTTGTTTTGACCCTATAGGTATAAATTAGTTGGAAACTACAAAGGAAATCTTACTTTTGCGATCCAACTGTAACTTCCACTAAACTCATGAATAATACTTGATATTTATTTTGTTTCTGAGGTTATATTGCGAACTACTCTAAACCGTTTCCTTGAATTTGCATAATGGATAAATCATTCTATTTTAGTTGCTTGATATAATTATAAATATTGTGTCATTGTTCTTGACTCCAATGTTTATGACATTTTTATAAACCATTCATTTGAGAAAACACTGAAAACAGGATACTGTTGTAACAAGGGTAACGGTTCTGCCTTTCGCTCATAGATGTCGCCAGGAGAATCATTTAGTAATGCATACTTTATTTTTCAATTATGATATTGTGTGTGATACAATTATTACAGAAAAAAATAAGGGAAATATTTGAAATTATACTGCAATATGCTACAGTCATTTTATACAGTGATGAATTGTCTCAAAATTCAAGGAATGACATACAAGCCAGGTGATACATGTAGAAAATACGGCAGGATGGACATATTTTAATGGTTACAATTCCTATTTTCTATTACAGAGAAATTACATTTTCCTCCTAACCCTATAGAAAGTACACACTTTCCTTCCTCAAACCAGGGAGGAAACTCATACTTTTCCTCCCCCTCAGTTTAAGTAAGTTGTAAACGATGAAACTTGTGAATCTATTATACAAATTGATTCCGTAATTTCTAGAACATCTTATATATCCTGTGTTCTGGTAAAAATCTAACATGAATGTTACTTCTAGTTTAGTTCTTTAATAGCTATTTGTGTATTTAAGATTGATCTTTGGAGAACGACAATGACACTTTGTGCTCGAAATACACACATTATTTTTTCTACAAGCGCGGCTCTTAGAAAAAAAATTATCGACACTTCGTTCAAATAGGCACATAACATTACTTATGAGAAAATCACTCAACAGCAATCCGAAATGTATAAGCTACCTAAATGTCCAATAATTCAAAAAACAAGAAAAAAGTAAAATAAGGTTCTTGAGAAAAAAAAAAGTTGCAATTGCCAGGAGCCGAACCCGGGACCTTCGGATTACAAGCCCGAGACGCTATCAATTGCACCACCGCAGATTTTCAGATGAATATGACTGTATTGTCTATAGTTTCCATCATGCAAGTATAGGTCTCTTTTAGACAAAAGCAGTTGAGATGTGTTTCTAATTTACAAAAAAAAGGTTCATTAAGTGGGTAGGAGTAAAAATCATATGTATTACATGGGAGTAAAGTGCCTTTTCCCCCCTTGGATGTTTACTGTAGTAAACTACATCCTGCGGGAGAAAAAGTGGCACTTTCCTCCCTAGTAATACAAATAGCTATTCTCTCTCCAAGGTGTGTAGTGGCAATTATAACCACTTAAAACAACCTTTCTGGGTTTGTGTACCAACTATCGCTGATATGTTCTGGGGTTTCCTAACACCCCTCCATTAAATAGACGTATGAAATGCAAACTGAGTTCCAGTAGTTCTAGGAAAGCCAAGAGGAAGCTGAAAGGAGCTGTGGTACATATCTGTATGCTAAATAAGATTCAAAATCTGTGTTTAAAGCAAAAAATCCCATAACCCGGTAAACTGAGTAAATTATCCGGCGGGAAAATTTTGTGAATTTTTTTTTATATGCCTAGCACACGTTTAAATTTTCATTCTTTGAGCTCATCACTGACATTATTTTTGGTGGTTAAAATCTCAGAAAAGAGAAAATGAGTCAGCAAAATATGTCATTATCTGACGGTACTTTTTACGATCCGGGGTAAATTTAAGTCTTAATTCCGTCTTGATCATTGAGAATTTCCGATTTAATCGGAGCTATTTATTCCACACTTTCAGACAAATGCAATCCAGAATATCAAAGTTGAACGATTTTCGTGATGGAGGAAACTATCATCAAGGTTAATATTATGAAGCAGGCTTTTGAAATTATAGTCATGGGTGAACCAAAATAATAGGTTGCCTACATACTGGCGCTAAATCGCACTGAATTCGGTGTATCGCTGGTATATCGATGTGTTCTTTGTTCAAACTATATTCCTCGAACATTACATGAAACTCACTTTTCAGACCACTATATAAAAAAAAATGTTCTCGATCCAGTCTATTTGCAATATTGTTCCCACTAAAGAAACTGCTTGTATCTGACGAGTGAAACAAAATATAAAAGTATAGGTTTTATTTATACATCCAAAAACATTGCTTAATAAACAGATAAATAATTCAATATCTCTTAAGAGATGGTTACATTTTATACAACAAGTACTTAGTACCTAATACAAATTAATTCAGTATACAAACAACACTGACTCAATAAATATCACTTTACTTCATCTTTGACTAAATAGTATTTCATATAAATTCCATACAATATAACTATCATTATATGGATCTAACAAAAAATTATCACTATACAAATCCAATAAATATTCAGGAACACAAAATGTGCCATAATAGCAGTAAAGATCTAAAGTCTCTTTCTATTATGATATTTAGATATGGCATGCAAGTGAAGCAGAGAGAGTGAGATTTTAAAATGCACTCAAGATTATATTGAAGAACAGAAAAAAAAACACAAAGTGGCATTATCAGCAGAGGCGAATTTCATCAATTTCAAACGAATGAAACAGTACAAATATAAATGTGATGAGTGAATATTTTATTTTATCTCCAAACTTTTTTAATCGGGAATTAGTTGAATTTGGAGATTTGTGTTTTGAATACTTAACATAAATCTTCGAATTCAGCGGGTGGAGTTTTGTAAAATAAAAATGTTTCAGTAAAAATTGAAAATGTACCTATTCAATTCAATATTGCCGGTCAAGTTATATTTGATCAAATTATTTCTCGAATTCATTAACAAAAATAACTATTTATTCCGCAACAAAATGCTATAATCTTTTTATCTCATTTACTGCAATCAAGGGCGCACCCAAGTAGTGGTTTCAGGAGTTACAACCTCCCGAAATTTATCAATACCACTCGAATAATCACTTGTTGAGATGTTTTGTTTTGAATTTCGGAAATTCAATTTTGAATTTCGGAAATTCAAATTATAAAAATTACCCCTCCGAAAAAAATCCTAAGTGCGGCCCCTGACTGCAGTATTGTTCAAATCTCAAAGCATGGGCGTAGGCTATTTTTGCATACATTAAGGTAAATATCAAGACGAACAATCCGATATATTCGCAAAAACAAAAGAAAGACAACAGTTTTTAACGAATACGTTTTGACAGACAGATGGGAGATAATGGGATTGAAAATTTGTCAATTTTCATGCACGAATATTAGGATATAAAAATATAAAAGACAGGACTATCATTGAAAATTATGTCAATAGCATTCAATCATCTAGGAAAGTTTTTCCAAAATTCTTTTGATGACTAATATTCAATGATTTATTCTAAAAAAAATTCTGAGGTGAAAAGGTAAATTTCTCTATTGTACCGGGTGACAACAAAATCATTGACCAAGCGCCATTCAGTTGTTCAAATCAGACTTTTGATGTTCGGAACATAGTTACTTAAAACCCATAATTTTTTTTTTCATGGAAAATATGGGTTGTAAGGAAATCGATCCAAATATCATTTAAATAGAGGCACCCTTACAAAACATAAATTTTTCAACTGATTCGATTTTTTTTCGTTTAGGTAGATATTCAGAAGGTCACCAAATATCATGAATAAATCTCCATTTTCAGGACCAACTATTCCTATTTATTATTGAAAAAATTAAATACTTCTCAATTCGCGACATTTTAAAATAGTTTACGTTGAAATTACGTTGAAATGTATCCATTAATAAGAAATTCATAGGGATGGGAATAAAAGTTGTAAAACTATCCGTTTAATAACCTCACCAGTTTCATTTCAAAATTTTCATCAAAACTGACTACAGGGAGTCTCGAAATAAGTAAATAAATTTAAAAAATATATTAATTATTTTTGCACACATTCTGATGAATTCTGATCAGTGATATTTTCATATTACTTTAATACAGACGTGTATTCATAATTTTGGTAAAGTTCTGAAATTGAAGTGGTGGGTTGATTGAACGGCATACTTTTCAAATTTTATTCCATTATTCTATAACTTTCTTATTGGTGGACGCATTTCAACGTAATTTCAATACGCACAATTTGAAATGTCTCTAATCCAGTGGTTTTGTCACATTTTTTATAAAAAAATCGGTACTAATTTTTTAAAATTGTTTACCATGAAAAATAAGACTAGTTGGGCCTGTAACTAAGGCAGTTGATCAGTTAGCTACCAGCTTGAAGGGTTAATTTGTCTAATTACTCGGTCTCAAACTGGAACACACCCTGAAAACTTCCTGCCTTCAGCAACAAAAACCTTACGAAAAGTAATTAAGAGTTGGATGAGGGTACAAACTGACAGCAAGTAATATAAAAACGATAACTAAGTGCCTCATTCTTATTTTCATTCAGCAGATCTTCTGCGTATAAACAGTCAAAGCTCTGTGGGGAGCTGCGGGGTTAAAGAGGACTTTGCCATCAACTTTGTAGTCTTCGTATTTGAGCGTATAGTGTTTTTCGAATCCGAGTTTTTTCGCTGCGCAAGCTGAATAATGACTGGTGCAGTCCACTGTGACGAATCCGCAGCCGAGCTCTCTGGCAATGTCCCTGAAAAAAAAAATAGCTATTTAATATTTCGATAAATTCGATGAAGCAAAATTGCGTATCGTTATAAAATTAGTTATTTTCCTAACAAGTGCGGAAAGGCACTTTACGCATATATTAGGAACATTATTTTTTCTACGACCGCATAAAGATTCAAAAAGCACATTGAAATTGAATATTTTATTTCAACATACAAAAATTTCATTGACCATTTCATTCACACGTGGCTGCACATATGCAATTACATGACCGATGTCACATGATAGATATGCAATATGAGCGGATATTCAAGTAAACACGTGATAATTTAGGTAAACACGGATATTTAGGTCTCTCAAAAGTCTCTCAAAAGTCTCTCAAAAGTCTCTACTCAAAATAGAAATGTCTCGTGTCCGGTTACCTATCGTCTACTACGGAAATTAAAGAACATAATATAAGCTAATCCATCTCAGAAAACACCAAAGAGGAGTAAATAAAATCTATCAGATGTAGTTCAATGTCCAGCGTGGCTTTAGTCGGGGAAGTAGTTGTTTTCTGTTAGGTATTACAAAAAGATCCAAAATTTATGTTTCCTGCAGAAACATCCGGAAGCTTTTTTCTCGACGGTTTTCTCGGGTAGAAGATTTCCTGAAGATGGATCACTAGATTTTGGAGTGGATGTTCAATATCCAGATATTCTTGAACCTAAGAACAGCTATACACAATTACTGATCGATCAATACCATTGTATTGAGACTATCATAAATAAATTGAGATTGAAAAATTGGATCCTTCATATTAAGCAGTACGCGCACTGAATCCGCTCGACTCGGATCGGCACGGCACGGCATTGTCGAACGGAACGGCAGAGACCGTTCGACTCGACTCGACTACGGCCGAGAGAACTATTTGTTAGTCGAATCAGTGAGCGGGTAACCGTCGTGCCGATCCGACTTGTTCCGTGCCGATCCGAGTCGAGCGGATTCAGTGCGCGTACTGCTTTATGCTCCAAGCTGTCAAGAAGTTTCAACGATTGCCCTTCCTGTAAAATCTGTAAACGTAGGCTAGTAATGGATCTGCTTCCATCAGAACGACTGAATGTAATGGGAGTCCTCTTCACATGCATCACTGTGATATCTGTAACATATTGAGTTAGCAGCAACCCTTGATAAGTTCCACAGCTATTAGAAGATTTATGTGTCGCCGAGGTCAACCAAAAGAAATTATATCCGATAATGGAACCAATTTTGTTGGTGCTGGACGAGAGTTAGGAGAATATATTCTCATGTTATAGTGAGTTTCAAAAAGTTTTCACCATATGGGAAACTTTGTTACTATTCATTTGTCAGAAAATTGTATTCTTTATAAAAATTGGTGCATTGCAAAAAACTTGTACTGGAATTAAAAAAATTCTAAATTTGGGTTGGGTTGGGAGAAATACTTCCGGATTTTTTTCTGAAGACCTAGAAATAACGATTTCCTTCGAAAAGCCTCACCTGGTTCTAGTCATGAGATCCTTGGCAATACCCTTTCCCCTGTAGGATCCGTCCACGGAGAGAATCTTCACGGTCATGGCTTTGTCGATGCCCGGATACTTCTCGAAGGGGTTAGACTCCACGGCAACGTGCTCCAACAACTTAATGATTTTGCTGAACTTCTCGTCCTTGCACACGAAGTCCTCCTCGGGTTTTCCCCGTTCAATGAGGCCGTTGAGACAGACTCCGATGAGTTTTTCGTCGTGGACGGCCAGGAGGTTGAGGCCGTTGTTGAGGTCCTTCAGGGTGAACTTTTCCAGGTCCAGACACCTGGGGTGGTCTTCGTTGATCAGTTCCAAGAAGGAGTTGAGAGGCTCGTCTTTGTAGAAGAATTTCTGGAGGAACTCTCGGATCTGCGAATTGATAAGATAAAAAATATTTTAAAAATGTTAATATTTAAAACAATGCTAGTGTATAAAAAATATGTTAAAATATAACTGTTCCGGACACACTTATACATAATTTAAACACAGCAGGACAGCAGGGCAGGACATCTTGTTTTTCTCTTGACAAGCTTATTGTGACCAAAGCAGAGTTCTTCATTTGTATTGGTGGTTAAATTAATCACGCAAGTTTTGGGTATTGCTTTGGTTGAGGGACTGGAGTTCAGATGGCGCCCGTGGTTTAGGGAACGCTAGGCTGCGGGCGGTGTCTCAGCTTCTGCCTTGTAATGGATAGTTTGTTGAACCATTTGTTGCAGACATTAGTTATTGTCTGCAGAGACCTACCCAACACTGAGGAGGTCAAGAACCCAGAAATCGATCTATAGGTGGTCCAAATGTTTCAATTAACATTTCCATGCAACTAGCAATTGAGGAGATAGCCTTGTAGAAACTCTGCACGGAAATTCATTGGATGTAATTCAACGTTCGTCGTGGTACTTGCCAGGAAAGTAGTTGTTTTCTGATGGGTTTTCGACCTAATTATTCCTATTATATAGGATTATGGGAATAAGCGTCGTCCTGGTAAGGCAGGACATCTTGTTTCTCTCTTGACAAGCTTATTGTGAACAGCAGATTTCTTCATTAGTTGTTTTCTGATGGATTTTCAACCAAAATTTTCCTATTGTATAGGATATTTGCAATGAACCGTCCTGGCAGGATATTTTGTTTGTTTACATAAAAACGTTTTTCTCATATGATGCCATATTTATGAAGGATACTGTATACGAATTTGAAACAATCTAATACTAATACATGTCAGGAAAAATAAACAAGGCATCACAGAAGAAACTTTCTTGTGCGTGGTTAGCCAAACTACTGAAAACGATACCTACTCTAAATATACAAAATAAATTGAATTTATTATTAGTGATGGACAGTGAAACATACATCAAGGCGAGTATAATATTGAATCATCTAATGCAGAAGTAATAGAATGACAAACCAATATGAATAACAAGAATTTCTAGTTCC